>OY660881.1:27931484-28531484 GCA_962446985.1 Xyrichtys novacula | reverse complement strand
AAAATAGAGGAAATCGAAATAGAAAGGGTCCATGAAATTAACTGGAAATCACATATCAAACACGTACAAAATAAAGCATCAAGAAGCATTGCATTAATTAACAAAGTAAAAAAGGTCTTGGATCAGAAATCACCTCACACTCTGTACTGTTCTCTAGTCTCACCATACTTGCAATACTGTGCTGAGGTTTGGGGTAACAACTACAAAACATCACTACAGCCACTAATCATCCTTCAGAAAAGAGCAATAAGGATTATTCGCAATGTTGGCTATCTGGAACACACTAATGCATTATTTCTACAGTCCAAATTACTAAAATTTGCAGACCTTGTGAATTATCAAACTGCACAAATAATGTTCAAAGCTAAAAATAACTTATTACCGAGAAATATACAAAAATTATTCAGTATTCATGTGGGCACCTACAATCTAAGGGGAACAATGAACTTCAACTTAACTTTAATACGTACCACCAGGAAAATCTTTTGTGTTTCAGTCAGAGGGGTGAGGTTATGGAACGGGTTCACTAGGGAGTTAAAGCAATGTCCAACAAGATACAAAGACACTATTTTCACAAGGTATAGGGATGAGGGAGGTGTTGGGTAGATACATGGGCTACTATGATTTTGTTTTCTGTTCATTTATTTATTTATTCTCTTTCTTTTTATTCTTGTTTCTTTTGTATGTGTGTGTGTGTGTGTGCATGTAGTTACAGTAGGTGAGGAGGGTGCTGAATGTTTGTGTTCATAGGTAGGTGTTATAGGTAGGTGTAAATGTATGGTGTATATGTATGTGTGTGTATGTATATGTGTATGTATGTATGTGTGTATATTTTTATATATATATATATATATATATATATATACACTCACCGGCCACTTTATTAGGTACACCTGTCCAACTGCTCGTTAACACTTAATTTCTAATCAGCCAATCACATGGCGGCAACTTAGTGCATTTAGGCATGTAGACATTGTCAAGACAATCTCCTGCGGTTCAAACCGAGCATCAGTATGGGGAAGAAAGGTGATTTGAGTGACTTTGAACGTGGCATGGTTGTTGGTGCCAGAAGGGCTGGTCTGAGTATTTCAGAAACTGCTGATCTACTGGGATTTTCACGCACAACCATCTCTAGGGTTTACAGAGAATGGTCCGAAAAAGAAAAAATATCCAGTGAGCGGCAGTTCTGTGGGCGGAAATGCCTTGTTGATGCCAGAGGTCAGAGGAGAATGGCCAGACTGGTTCGAGCTGATAGAAAGGCAACAGTGACTCAAATAACCACCCGTTACAACCAAGGTAGGCAGAAGAGCATCTCTGAACGCACAGTACGTCGAACTTTGAGGCAGATGGGCTACAGCAGCAGAAGACCACGCCGGGTGCCACTCCTTTCAGCTAAGAACAGGAAACTGAGGCTACAATTTGCACAAGCTCATCGAAATTGGACAATAGAAGATTGGAAAAACGTTGCCTGGTCTGATGAGTCTCGATTTCTGCTGCGACATTCGGATGGTAGGGTCAGAATTTGGCGTCAACAACATGAAAGCATGGATCCATCCTGCCTTGTATCAACGGTTCAGGCTGGTGGTGGTGGTGTCATGGTGTGGGGAATATTTTCTTGGCACTCTTTGGGCCCCTTGGTACCAATTGAGCATCGTTGCAACGCCACAGCCTACCTGAGTATTGTTGCTGACCATGTCCATCCCTTTATGACCACAATGTACCCAACTTCTGATGGCTACTTTCAGCAGGATAATGCGCCATGTCATAAAGCTGGAATCATCTCAGACTGGTTTCTTGAACATGACAATGAGTTCACTGTACTCAAATGGCCTCCACAGTCACCAGATCTCAATCCAATAGAGCATCTTTGGGATGTGGTGGAACGGGAGATTCGCATCATGGATGTGCAGCCGACAAACGTGCGGCAACTGTGTGATGCCATCATGTCAATATGGACCAAGCTCTCTGAGGAATGCTTCCAGCACCTTGTTGAATCTATGCCACGAAGAATTGAGGCAGTTCTGAAGGCAAAAGGGGGTCCAACCCGTTACTAGCATGGTGTACCTAATAAAGTGGCCGGTGAGTGTATATATATATATATACACTGTGTGCACAATTATTAGGCAAGTGAGTATTTTGATCATATCCTCATTTTTATGCATATTTTCCAACTCCAAGCTATATAAACTTGAATGCTTATTGGATATAAGCATATCAGGTAATGTGTATTAGTGTAATGAGGGAGGCTGGGGCCTAAGGAGATCAAAACCCTGTATCAAGGTATGCATAATTATTAGGCAGCTTCTTTTCCACAGGTAAAATGGGCTAAAAAAGAGATGTAAGTGACTCTGAAAAGTCAAAAAATGTAAAAAGTCTTTCAGAGGGATGCAGCACTCTTGAAATTGCTTAGATATTTGGGCGTGATCACAGAACCCGCAAACATTTTGATGCAAATAGTCAACAGGGTCGCAAGAAATGTGTTAAGAAAAAAAGACGCAAATTAACTGCCAAAGATTTGAGAAGACTCAAACGAAAAGGTACCAGGAACCGCTTATCCTCCGGTGCTTTCATATTCCAGAACTGCAACCTACCTGGAGTGCCCAGAAGTACAAGGTGTTCAGTGCTCAGAGACATGGCCAAGGTAAGGAAGGTTGAAATCTGACCACCACTGAACAAGACACACAAGTCGAAATGTCAAGACTGGGCCAAGAAATATCTGAAGAGAGATTTTTCAAAGGTTTTATGGACTGATGGGATGAGAGTGACTCTTGACGGACCAGATGGATGGACCTGTGGCTGGATCAGTAATGGGCACAGAGCTCCACTTCGAATCAGACACCAGCAAGGTGGAGGCGGGGTACTGGTATGGGCTGGTATTATTAAAGATGAGCTAGCTGGACCTTTTGGGTTAAAGATGGACTTAAAATCAACTCCCAAATCCAATGCCAGTTTTGAGAAGACACTTTCTTCAAGCAGTGGTACAGGCAAAAGTCTGCATCTTTCAAGAAAACCATGGTTTTTATGCAGGACAATGCTCCATTGCATGCAACAAAGTACTCCGCTATGTGGCTCGCCAGTAAAGGCCTTAAAAACGAAAGAATAATGACGTGGCCTCCTTCTTCACCTGACCTAAACCCTGTTGAGAACTTGTGAGCCCTTCTTAAACGGGAAATTTACAGTGAAGGAAGACAGTACACCTCTCTGAACAGTGTCTGGAAGGCTTTGGTTACTGCAACACAAAATGACTTATGACTGTTAATGAAAAGAAGGGTGGCTATATTGGTTACAGATTTTTTTTTTTTAATTTCCACAATTTTTATTTGTAAATTGAGTTGTTTGTTTATCATTCTCACTTTAACAAGTGAAAATAAACAAGTGAGATGGAAAATTTTTCATTTTTAATTTAGTCGCATAATAATTCTGCGCTCTAATAGCTGCCCCCAATAGTTGTGCACACATAGATATTCTCCTAAGGAAGTCAAAATCTCACTTTTACTCCCTTAAATATTAAGGTTTGAGGTTTATTAACATTTTGGATTGACCGAGAGCACTGTAGTTGTTCAAAAATAAAATTTATTCTCAAAAATACAACTTGCCTAATAATTGCGCACACAGTGTATATATATATATATATATATATATATGCATGCTACTACTATGTTGTACAATGGCAAAGCACATTATGTTTTCTTAATGCAAGTAAGGGGTACATTTATTTTATTTTACTTACTACGTGTCTAGACTAGGGTAGACAAGTAGGGAGAAGGGGTGGGAGTTAATAAGCTAAGCTTCTTCTCACACCTTTTCGAATGCGTATGTTCATGTTGAAATGTTTTTGTTTTACCTTTTCTTTTCTGCTTCATTCTTCTTTCATATTCGAAATAAACCTGAACTTGAACTTGAAAGGGAGGACTCCTACAAAGACTTGTGTTTGCACTCTCACTGCTAAACCAGATTAAAAATCAAAACAGAATCAAATAAGCAGTCGACCACCAGAACTGTTCATCTTTATTTGCAAATAAATATTTGCTTTAACTGCCTCTTACAGTGTGCAAGATCTACAACATCTCTTTGGAAATTATAGAAAAATAAAATACAAGAATTATAAGTATACTTGTACTTTGTACAAAATAACGTTCTAACATTGCTCAGCAGTAGAACATGCTAAACAAACAGCATCTGATATTTTTCATATTCTGTAGAGGGGTGGAAACCGTGAGTGTGGGTGTGCATATGTATAGGTCTTAATGTGGTTTTACTCCTGAAAGCCTGGCTGCATAACTACATAGTGACCAAAAGGCAGAGATCTCTAGATCCAGTTTGCCTTGGCCAATAATCATTTTGCCTTAGTATGTAAAAACAAAATGAGTTAAACTGAATAACAAAAATATTGATAGTTAAAAGATAAATAAATAAAAAGAAACAGCTGGCAAGGGGCAGCAGCTCAAATAAAGGCAGAATAAACTCATAGCAATGGCTAGGTCCTCTGTACTGAAACTTATCAACCACTCTTAAGTGTTTTGCCTGATTAACAAACTGTAAGGCATTGTGTTTGTGTTACAGTGTGTATGTGTCCATGTATGAATAGAGTATAATGAGTTATGATGCTGCTATAGATGAGCTATTATGAAGTGGCCAGGCGAATTATTCGAATTATTGCGAATTTTTTTAAAACAGCATAAAGTCAATGCAAGTTCCACACCGGCGGCGAATTTTCCACGGGGCGAAAAGCGTCTTTTATTTTTTCGCTCTTGTGTCGAATTTTTGGGATATTCGCAGGCGAATAACTGGACCTGCTAGACCTCTGGCCAATCAAACGTCATGTTGTTGATGACATTAATTTATCAAGCACGCTTTGTCTCATTCATACAGAATATTGCCTATTATTTTAATCTTACCTCAGACATGTGGCTAGCCGCTCCTCTGGACCAATTGGCTCTCTGTAGTTAGTTGTCTGCTTCTCCAGCCGTGGGGTCAGCTGCTGGAGGAGGTCGTTAAATTGCCCGAGGGACATTCTAAAATACTGGCGGAATTTCGGGGGGTAGAACTTCGCTTTGCAAAATTTATATGCATATTCGCTTCGCGCCCGGCAAATATTTTCGCATTTTCGTCACGCTTTTTCGCTTCGCTCCGAAAATTCGCCGGTGGGTAAGGACCTTAAGACTAATGCTTTTAACTGTTTTCCATTGTTCAGGTTCCAGCTGCTTCTTGACTCTACTGACTGGTTACTCTGCAGCATTGCCTGTTCACCACTGACTTACAAAATGACCCCCCCCCAAAAAAAGAATTTTAATGGCAAACATCTGACCACTTGACATCATCTACTGACAATTCATTTCATTTCACACTATGTTTATGTACACTTTTCCCCAAACTTCCATGTCTGCCTCAACTGTCTAATGACTGCATTGTACCAAGAGACCATAATAGTATCACTTTGAGAAGTACAGTCCAGTTGATCAAAGTCGTTTTCTCTGACATCTTGGCTCACTCTGTCCCAGAAGTGCAAACCATTGCCTCTGTAGGTGTGTCTTAGCAAAATAAAATACAAATGTCTATGAAACTATCCAAGTTGAATCAGAAAAACCATACAAGTCCTTGTGAAGGTTTTAGACAACTTGAAACATCTCCTATTGAAATTTGAGCTCTGTGAACATTCATATGTAAAGACAGTATAGATTGTGTTTAACATTCACTGTCAAAACACTGAAAAACAACCGTGATACACTGGTTGCTAAAAACAGTCAATATAGACTTATATGGTTGTTCATCTGAAGGCAATAGATCCAGTTCTGCAAGTGTAGACTGTATCCAGCAATAAAACAGGCAGATTGTGTTTCTGAGAATCTCATGTCTTTATGTTAGTGTTGTCATTACATGACCCCTCTCTACTCTATCTGAGATACCGAGGTGACTGCATAATACTGTATTGCTGATTTTGATAGAAATCTTATATAAATAAATTGTTTTCGATAAGATCCAATTTACTAGGGCTTTCACATACAGGACTGCACATATATAGATATAAGGTTATGATAATAATTAGCAAGTAATAGTCTATACACTTTGAAACATTCAGAAAAGCTCTATAACTTGCTTTCCACTTCTTCCTTCAAGTATTAGTAAATCAGTTTCTCTGGAGAGAGGATAAGCTAAATCAATGCAAATAATCTCTGTATGATAAATTATCAAACTCAGATATAAAAATTATTGAGGATACTTTTTTCTAATCTTTCGATTGCACACCCGATAGCAGCTACATGAGCACATAACTCAGAGCGAGCAAAAAAAGGGTTGCAAGATTTAGTAGATCATGTTTAGAAATCTACATCTCTAGATCTTGTTGCTTCATACACAAAGTACTGCTGCAGCAACAAGGCATTACATTCCCCAAAGTTAGGGCCTTGGCCAGTCCTTGAAGTCTGTAGCAGTCTGGCAGGACCAGGTATTCTGGTTAAGGGGAGTAAAGCAGGAAAAAGTCTGTTACTACTGGATGTGAGGAAGACCAGCGGGAAGTCTGTTGTGGTAGTCTGTCTGATGACCTCTTGCATGAGGAGTTTAGACACAGGCACAGGCTGGAGACTGTCTGTCCACAGGTCTAGACTTCACTTCTGTCTGGTCCGTCTATATGTCCACCCCAGGCAGTGCAAAAGGGTGACCTCATACATGGAAACCCTTCTCCTGTTCGTGCAGTAGCTGGAGACGTAGGGTCTGCACACTGCTGATAACTCGCCTCTGGTGACCGATCAGCTCCACTCCAATACTCCTCACATCTCTAGGTCGAGGGGGGGAATCACAAAAACAAGCAAACAAATGGACATCATTTTACTCAAAGAAACAAGCAAACTAATCAACATTATTTTACACCGTGTTTATGGACTTTAAATTTATTTCAATCATTGCCAGTGTTTTTAGAGAGACCCCTGAGTTTGGTGCTGAAGTTTACACCTCGCCGGAGATGTGGCGCAGGCGCGGCGTGAGTCAGCTCCGCCGCACAAACAAGGCGTTCGCTGCGCTCTGCCTGCGTTGAAAGCTGACCAGGTTTGAATCGGCGAGCTTTCAGCACACTTCATACGCCACCGGCGAGCACGAAAATGTCACTGCGGCAGCTGATTCTGTCGACACCTCCCTCTGCCATGCCACCACGCCCAGCTTGGCGGATCTCGGTGCGCCTCAGTCCATGAAAATACCAAACTGGCTGTATGCCGGGCTCTGCCAGACGAAAATACCATTGCACATGGTCCGCCACCCTCTGCCGCCTCACCAGCAGACACTAAAAATTGAGCCCATTAAGGTAAAAGGCAGTGATGCCTCTAGAGTGCAGCTGTACTGAAAATGCCATGAAACATTTTTAGTAGATCTCCAGGAAAAAAATGATCATCAATGGCAGAACCGGAGTCCCGAATACCTCCCCCAATTTAAAAAAAATAATTATTGCGTTACATTATTTGGGCTTTAATACCCTTTAAGATAATCCTGCATTATTAAATCCTGGATTCTGACTGGTTAAATCTCAATGACAATGGTAAATTAATAGAGAACGATGCCAAGGAAAACCAGATCAAGTATACCTGGTGCACTCATAATTAATATGCTTTCACTCTTCCTGATGATAAAAAAACACATTTTCAAATGCACTAGTAAATCACAGGAATGACATGCAAGTAAGCTGAAGCTGCTGTATTAGCTGCAGGAGGATTGTTTTAGTGGATTTCGCATCAACCCATGCATCATCAGAACCTATACAGTGGTTTGTGTGTCTCTTCTGTGCTTTACAGAGCACAATGTTTCCAAAAAGTTCAGCAATTTCCTTGAGTCTGGTCCGTTTCAGCTGAAAGACTAAATGGGCTCTATTTTCGTGTTTCGGCGGAGGGTGGCGGACCCCGGGCAGTTGTATTTTCGTCTGGCAGAGCCCGGCGTACAGCCAATTTGGTATTTTTGGTATTTGGACTGAGGTGCACCGAGATCCGCCAAGCTGGGCGTGGTGGCATGGCAGAGGGAGGTGTCGACAGAATCAGCGGGCGCAGTGACATTTTCGAGCTTGCCACTGGCGTATAAAGTGCGCTGAAAGCTCGCTGATTCAAACCTGGTCAGCTTACAGCTGGTCTAGTGGTATTTTGGTAGACTGGAGGCGTATCGGCATACGTCACCGATGCCTCACCGGCAGGTTTCCACAGTGTCAGGAACATTTCAGTGCAATAAATAATCATCAACAACTAATAATCTGAGTCAGCACATACATTTAGATCTATATAGATATATTCTGATCTATATCTGATCTGATGAGCGCGTTTGGCACGCGTTTGGACACACAATCAACACAGCTGAAACCGCATTAAATTAAATTAAATATCTTAGACACACATGATGAAGTTAACAAGATATGTAATTCATCTCCCTCCTTTTCTTTCTTCCTCTTTCTCTTATTTCTCGCGCAGCGCGACCTGGACATGTCTCCGTGTCCTCTCTCTGTCCTGCTGCAGCTGCTGCTGCAGCGGCTGAACAGATGATTTGTTTCAGTGCTCAGATGCATTATCTACTTTTAGCCGACATACGGATATTATAATATTCAGTTTTGTGAGCCAAATTTATTTTATATGCCAACATCTATGAAAGAAAGAGCCAGGCCACGGAGTGCGATGCGTCATTTACGCACAGATGGTTTCGATTTTAATGCCATTTTTGGAGTTTATGTTGTGATCTGTGCACTCAACCCACCTTTGTCATGTGAGGTTTGAATATATTTACTTTATGTGAGTGTCTTTATTTGTGGAAAAGGGTGTTTGTCTTACTAGTGGGTCCAAACTTAGACACACCAAATCCATCTGTGCTTATATAGTGTGGGGGACACCCTCTGCAGCACTTACAGTGACACTTGTTGAGGAGCTGCCTTCTGTCGCCGTTGTGTGGCATTACTGTCTTCAGACATCTCTTGATCTCCTTGACTACTTCATGAAAATAGTAATACGCCTCGATGGTGGCTGATTTAAAGGCGAGGAGAGGAGCTGATGTTATTGGTCAATACATGTCTCGGCTGTGTTAAACCCACTCCACGCCCTCTCTCCTCCCTTGCTACGACTTACCCCGCTGGGAGGAGCTGAGTTAGGGAGGGGGGATACTTACGCCGGGCTGCGCCGCTCACCAAAATACCAAATTGTGCTTGGGAACGCCTTGTCGGACCTGACTTACGCTGCGCCTGCATCACGTCTCCGGCGAGGCACGAAAAAAGAGCCCAATTACTTTAACACGTGCTTTGTAACCATGTCAGGGTTAAACTTGGCATTATCACCCACTCACTATCCATTCTCCACTAATATGCAACATCTAGTGTGTTTAGGCAAATACAATAAAATAATGTTAAACTTGACTGTGCTGAAACTCAGAGCTTTGACATAATCACAGCCATTTTCTCAGTTTTGAAAGCTCTCCAACAAACCACAGGAGGCATCCACTGTATTTACAGGAGTACCCCAATAACTTCTACGACAAAGTTAGGTCTCATTTGATCATTGTTTGTTTTTAATCATATCAAGTTTAAAAAAAAAAAAATTATACTCACTCAATACTCATCCTTGCCACAGAATCGATGGTGTTGTAGCCTGCTGCCATGAAATTGCTCTTGTACTGACCCATCTTAATGGAGTCCAGCCAGTCGCCAATAGAGATGAACATTGGGTAGTCCATTTCCTCCCCCGGAGACTCTGATAAACTGAGAAAAAAAACACTATTAACCCTTTGATAATTGGCTTTACTGGCTCAGAGTTTTAAGAGAGACACACACCTTGTCCTGCTAGGCCTAAAAGCATTTTATTATCTTAACCAGTGTTTCTGTGTGCTGTAGATGATCACTTTTTCACCTACCATAACTACAATGACTCTTAACATCTGCACAGAGGTAAAAGTACACCTACACACAGCGCCTGATCACTGCCCCTCAAAGTTTGAGACAGTCTTTTTCTGATGAATGTGTTCTGCCTTGAAGCTCAGCACTTTACCTCTGGAGATCCTCTACCAGGGGTAGAAGGCTACTGGGGTTACGGATCAGTTTATCCAGGAAAGACACAACATCGGTGAATTTAGGCCGATGACTTCTCTCTTTCTGCCAGCAGTGCAGCATGAGCTGATGCAGGGCAACTGGACAACCCATGGGTGCAGGCAGCCGGTAGCCCTCTTCAATGGACAGAATTACCTAAAGAGACAGTCAGATATTAGAATCAGAGGAATAATCATGTGTCAGACAGCTGCTGTATCAAAAAGTCACTGTAAAGGTCCTTACACACCAGCGAATTTATGGAGCGAAGCGAAAAAGGGAGACGAAAATGCGAAAATATTCGCCGGTCCGAAAAATAGCTTTCGCTTATACACCACTCTGTGGTACACACTCCCTCCCATCGTTGCTCTTGGTGCCAGTGGTGGTGTGTGTCGTGTGAACTGCAGCCGCATGGGTCTGTGACATCATCAACAACATGACTTTAGATTGGCCAGAGGTCTAGCAGGTCCAGATATTCGCCTGCGAATCTCCGAAAAATTTGACACAAGAGCAAAAAAATAAAAGAGGCTTTTCACCCCGCGGAAAAATCGCCGCCGGTGTGGAAGCTTGCATTGACTTTATGCTGTTTTAAAAAAAAGGCGAATAATTCGCCTGGCGAATTGGCGCCTGTTGTGTAAGGACCTTAAGTGTTATTCGATACTAAAAGCCAAACAGCTGTTTGTCTGTAATCCTTCACACTGCAGCAGACCACCGTCTCTTAAAATAACACAAACCATGTGCAAGGAAAGTCTAAGGGTGGGCTTTTATTCGCAGCTTTTTTAGCTCTAAAATGGTTGTAGTCTGTATTACATGACAACTGGGGGCATGCTGGTGACTAAGGCTTTTTTTTCACAGCCTCCTGATTGGTTGAATTCTTGTGTGGAAGAAACAAGTTGGATCATGGTCTTTTATTCATGTGCCAAAACTTGATCTTAGCAATAATAAATCAGAAGAGACCCATACTGAGATCCATGTCTTTTGCCAGGGGCTGTGGTAAGTGGCTGACCAGGAGAAGATAGCATCGGGCTGGTTGCGTGGCTTGCCCGGGCTTTTGCCTTGGAAAGCATTTCCCAGCAATTCCCAAACAGCACAAATCCGCCCCAAAACCCCAGGACCTTAGTAGATGTGCGTGTGGGGCTGTCTGTGTAAAGATGTGGTTAAGTCTGTGTGTAAGGGGTTGAAGGGATTACGGTGGAGCTTTCACACTCAGCGGAGAGAGGGATGGATCGGCTTCCTTCATGGCCCTTCCAATCCCTGACCACAGCCCAGGGATCAGTGGGTTGCTCTGCTGCACTGAATCCACAACTTTAAACTCCCCATCTACCAGACTGAAGTCCTTTGAACCACTGACCTTTACTGCTCTTTTCCTTTTCCTCTCACACATCTCACTCTTCCTTTTGGTGTATCTCAGCACCGTTTCTCCCTGCTCCCTGACTGTTTGATGAACAGTCAGGGAGCAGGTTAGAGGGCAGCAACTTTAACAGATTTATTGAAAAGTAAACTCAGAATTTACTCTGTGGAGCAAGACTTGCATTGAGTCAATACAGACTTGTGTTCAAGTCTGAGAACAGACGACTAAGCTTTAGCTCAGGAGGTAGAGCGGTCGTCCAATGACCGGAAGGTTGGCGGTTCGATTCCCCCCTAATCCAAGTCTGTCCGTTGTGTCCTTGGGCAAGACACTTAACCCACCTTGCTCCCAGTGTGTGTCCTCCACTGGTGCATGATTGTGAGTGTTGTGTGGTGGTGGTCGGAGAGGCCGTAGGCGCAGAATGACAGCCACGTTTCCACCACCACCAAAGTGTGACTGTGTGAGCGAATGAATGATGTATCCAATGTAAAGCGCTTTGAGGGTCTCTGATAAAGCGCTATATGAAATCTGATGCATTATTATTATTATTTAACAAACTGTACTGATAGAAAGGCACAAATCAAACTAAAATTGCAGTTTAATTATCCTTTCTATTCAGTGCAACAACTCACATATGCTATCAATCAATACTCACATCCTGATTGGACATCTCCCAGTATGGCCGCTCCCCATATGACATCACTTCCCACATGACAATGCCGTAACTCCACGTGTCACTTGCTGAGGAGAATTTCCTGTATGAGATAGCCTCAGGAGCAGTCCATCGGATGGGGATCTTACCACCCTGTTCACACAGAAAAGACACACAAATTGACTTGCACACAAACAAAAGTTACATGTGGACGTCTGATTTCAAAATAAACTTTTTTATGTACAGCTTCTGCTTAATGATTCAAAGTGTGCAGCCTCAGCTCTGCAGATCTGACTGAAGATACAAGTGAGTGTGTTCAAGCTTGTTCATTCTGCCACCTGAGTGAGTGCCCTCCAGATCTGGATCCCTGCACCAGACTGATCACTACGGTGCTTTTCACTTCCTACCTCACCTCAGCTCCCCTCACCTTTCATCTTACCTCTCCAAACATTTCTCCTCTCCATTCACCCACTTTCTTCTCTCCTTACCTCACCCTACCTCCCTCTTCCCCTCTCTTCACCTCACACTCTCTGCAGATTTCAGTGACAGTTCTGTGCAGAGAGCTTTGACCTGAACACAGCCTTCCTTTGCACAGTAACCTCAAAACAAACCAGGAAATAGGGGTCACTTCAGGCTCCAAAACGTTTACAGAACATTTTTTTTCAGCACGATGCTTTGAGAGTTAAGCGTCTGCTGTCCCAGGTGTCTTCATCTTTGACTAGAGCAACCTTTTTCAGGCAGGTCCAAACACTTTTACACGACTGCATGAATTAGCAGGAAATTCTGCAAGTTTATATCTGTCTGTGCTGCCGCGCATACCCAGTTTCATTTCTGGTGTTTCTACACGACAGCAGAGGATTGTAAAAAGTGTTGTTGTGCCTCAGATATGTCTCTTTTTGTTATGGATGAGAAAAAGATGAATCACTTCAGAACAGGTTGGAGGGAGGGTCTCGTCAACTCTTAGTTATTATTTACCGGCTCTCCACCCCTGTCTTATATAGTTCCAGACTTTCAGCTCTGCTCCTAATGAGGTTCTTCCACAAAGCCAGAGACAAACCGACTGAGGGTCATTGACTCTGACAAAAGACTCTTAAAGAACTCCGCATTATTTAACTACTGCCATGAGAATCTGATGACTAAACTGATGAGAAGTGCACTTCGTGATCTAAAATCCAGTCCACTAGATAATGTATAAATGTGTTCCTTGCATACATGTTAGTGTTGGGTAAAAGGGTTTGTCGGTCATTGATAAAACAGTGAGAGAAAATTGTGGCTAAATTGGAGCTAACTTATACACAGTTATGAACCAAAACATTACTGGAGGAGTCTGGGCACAGTTTAGACCTGGTTATAGAGGGTTAAGTCAGGCGTACCGTGGTAGTATAAGCAGCTTCTGGGTCGTCCTCCAGGACCCGGGACAGGCCAAAGTCAGAGACTTTACACACCAGGTTACTGTTGACTAAGATGTTTCTAGCTGCCAGGTCTCTGTGAACGTAACCCATGTCTGAGAGGTACTTCATGCCTGAGGCGATGCCACGCAACATGCCAACCAGCTGGATGACGGTAAAGTGACCATCGTGTTGCTAAAAGAGAGAGAAACAATCACTGACAGCTGACAAGTTGTTGCACAAAAAACAAAGCTAATACAGACTGATGGAGAAATGTAGGCTTTATACCACAAGAATGACAGACTTGAATGGGATTGAATTGATTGATTTAATTCTAGTATTTTTCCCAGCCTTTGCTCACATTTAATCAGCAAGACAATAAAGTGGTCTTGACAGTGTCTTTGGTTAAATTCATGTGGGAAACAAAGGTGACAATAGAAACAAAACACAGATGCCACATATGGACCTAATCATACTTGAGTTCTCTGGTCATCTCAACACTCACCCTGAGAAATGAATCAAGTGATCCATTTTCCATGTACTCCACTACGATCATCACAGGCCTGCCTGCAAACAAACAAACAAACAAACAAACCACACTCTTCTTATTCTTCTGAAATGATTTCTCTGCCACAACAGACTTGATTTGTCAAAAAGACAACTTACAGTGGAGAAGAAAGATGTAACACAGAACTGTAAGGACTCTCAACTCACTTCCACATGTGGAGCTAAGACTGCAGTGCACACTGCTGTGTGTAGCTTGTAATGGCCTGAAAGATGGTCTTTGTGTTGAGGTTTGTTTTTTAACACATTTGAAAAGGTTAGCATTGGGTTTTGCAACTTTTCCCCCTCACATCTGATGTTCATGTCACTGAAATTGAATCGAAACTAAAGTCAAAAATCTTTTGGGAGCAAACATGCCAAACCCTCATTCTTTTGTCTTGTAAAATCAGCAAAAGCCTGACATGCTTGTGCAAAAGATATCAGATGTATCATGTCGAAAGATCATCACATTATTGGCCCTGATCCTCTGGTAAACTTTCATATACTTTTTAGTCATGCTATGAACGGACAAAATCACAAGTTACATTATGTATGTTTGTCCCAGAAGCACTTGTGAGTCTGTGGCAGGGATAATAGAAGAACATGATTGATGTATTAAGTCAGGAAGCTGAAGTGGTATAACTTTTTCATCTCAACATGTCAAATCAGCCAAATTAGCCAATCTGGACCTGCTCAGTAAGCAGTTTACATACGACATAAAACATTAGAGAGGTGTGAACACCATTCCTCTGTACAAATGTTGGCCTTTTCCCACAGAGATTTCCTGAAGAGTAGCAGATTGACTGGTTTACGGTTGGGAAGAGAGTTGTCCTGTGTGCTGCTGTGCTGTTAAACATTCTCATCTGCTGGAGAGAAGAATGAAAGTGTGACTGTGCTGAAGTCGCTCTGTGGTGTGACACTTTTTAAGGCAGCTGTTTCCCTCGCATGGGAATATGGGAACTTGAGCTGCAGTTTCATACTGCAAGTGTATGCAAGAACAGCCTAGAAAATAATTATCTTGCAAAGTTTACTCAAGTTTTCTTGCCACCTCTCTATTTTTTAATAAACCATATTGTAAGAAAACATTTAGGATTATAAGATAAACCTTGATTCATCTACAGTGGGGAAATCTGCAATGTGATTATTGCAGTGTAATGTTAGACTTGTTGCACCTTCTCCAAATATTTGGACTTGTTACAAATACAGCTCTATTTGGGACATAAAATCTTATGCATTATCATTATTATGATAACTCAAAGGTTGCATTTGGATGGACTACGTTAGTTTAAGTTATGTGTGTAGAAAAATGATTCATAAGTATAAAATAATAAAGGATTTAATTTTTATTTACTAAATTGAATAAAAAAGATGAACTAGTTACCAAGTGACCATAGCTTTAAATATTAAAGTTACTTGAATTTAAATAAAGTATTTTTTCATACTTAAAAAAAATATGAGTTAATAAACTTAAATGATTCAAGGCAATCAGTTTCCTCAAATCATTTGAGTTGAACTTACTCATCAGGTTTTACAGTGTGTTGGGGTTAAATTGTGGTTAAGGTATCTTAGCATTTGGATTGACAAGGTGATCTCTAAACCATGTTTACTGCAGACTAAAAAAGGGGTATTTGACATGATTCTATGTGCAAAATGGTATCAAGGAATACTTCCTCTGATGCCATTCCAGGAGGGATAAACAAAATGATTTGATCAAGCTTAGCCTTCCTGTGCAAATTAGCAAGGTCTGGAAACAATATTATGCAGTGCAGAGCCTGAACGAAAACAAACGCACCTGTTTACAGTCTAATGTGTCACCTGTTATTTCAGAGCAGGTTTAGCAGTCAGTCACAGCACAATACACCTCATAATTAGTCTCTGAAGAACAACAACAAATGTAGGGAGGGAAAGATGGAGGGAAGTCAGAGGAGTGATGCTCAGAATAAATGTCTCGCTATGTCCCGCTGACCTGAGCACATGTGGGCACGGATTATATTTGGCATGTAAGCAGTCATGGGAAGTGGTTTGCACAGATAACTTCATCTTTGCCTCTGACACTGGTGACTAAGAACTATACTTTTGTGCTCTTTTATTTCCCCATAATTTATTTAAGGTAGCAACAACCAAATATTTACACATTCATTTGATACATAATCTCCATAAACACACACACTCAGTAGCTTTCACAATTTAAAAATATTTACAGCTAGCAACTGCAGTGTTGCAAAAGCAACAATAAAAGCCAGTAAGTGGATCATCAGAGTTTTTCTTTTTCCTTTCTTATAAAAGTAAAACAGCCACAAAAGTCCATTTCAAGTGTTTTCAGACTCTGACAAAGCCTTTGTTCAGGAATAACAGATGTTTGAATGTATCTGCAGTGCAGCTACTCCATGTTGTTGCCCTCTGGTATGATTAAAAGTTCTTTAATCACATCAGCAACTCAAATTGTTCTTTTTATCATCAGTTTTTTTTCAACCGAGAAATCATCTTAGTGTTGTGTAGGAGGATTTTTTCCCTTGGTTGCCCCAGAGAAAGCAGACTATAAAACTACAGTTAAATCTAACAGTGCTAAACATCAACAATCAACGGCTTTAATGAAATAATGGCAGTCTTGGCTTCCAAAGAGCCTTATCAGCCCAGTCCTTGTCAGTGGGGTTAGAGCACATGAGTGTCCTCTATTTACATTCAGGGAGGGGTCTGAAGTCTTCAGGGGACACATTTATATTCACAGCCATGTCTCACTTTATACACCCCCTGTAAAAACAACCATATGTTGCACTGGGTGAGCCCCATAAAACAAAGATCGTTAACAAGTCCACACACATGCGCGCGCACGCACGCACACACACACACACACACACACACACACACACACACAACTTTGTAGATAAAGCATATTCCTGCACAAAAGCAAGACATTAGAACTTCCATTACCATGCATGCTATCGCCAATATGAGCATACCTACTCTACTTTAGAAGAAAAAGTGCATACTCTACAGTGTAATAACTTAACCTGTGTGTACAAACTAACTTCTCTAAAAATGAAACACCAGAAAAACTGGCTGTTGTTGTAATAATGATGATGATTATTATTATTATTATTATTATTATTGAGTTAACCCTTGGGGATCAAAAAAGTTTGTTATCTTCTTACACACATAGAAATGAGACTAAAGCTGTGTAAAGGTCATTTCTACTGCAATCAGCTGTGGCTTGACCAAAGGCATACATTAAACACTCATCACCTGGCAAACTGCTAAGGCCACAGAGATGTCAGTTTGAAATACTCTGTATAAATGCTCTGCATCTGGGTCTCCATGACTCAGACAAATAGAGGAATCTCTGCTAGCAAGATTTTGGCTACTGCAAATATCTCTGTCAGAAAGGATGATTCTTTAGGAGCAAACAGTTGTCTACAGTAGAGGAGAGGCAAAACATGTGTGACTTTGCCGTCAATGGCATGAAACAATAAGTCACAGTTTTGACTTGGCACTGACAATCTCAAAGTGTACAGTGTCGAACATATCCTCTGTTATATCCCACTTACTTTTGGTAACCACACCCTCCAGCCTGATGATGTTGGGGTGGTCAAACTGGCCCATGATTGACGCCTCACGCAGAAAGTCCCGCCTCTGACGCTCAACATAGCCACCTTTTAGTGTCTTGATGGCAACAGCAATCTCCTTCTTTACTGGGGTTCTCAGACGTCCGCTGCACACCTCACCAAACTCACCTAAAGCACACACAAAGACACACTGACCAAAACAAACACTTAATGAGGAGGATGTTACCACAGGACAGGAGACCATGGTACACCACATGGTGGCAGTGTTGCAGTTCCCATCTAAATCCCAGCATTACTGCCTCTGCTCTGATTAGTTAAATTTGATGAAATTCTCACTCTCATCTTCTGAAAAAAGCCCCAAATCTATTATTACACTGTCTTTTGTTCTCTAAACCTGTTAAGGCTTTAATATTCCTGCAGTCTGTGTAGCGAAAATGACAGTGAGACACCAGGAAATAGAAAAAGGCGCCCTTTTTAGTCCTCACAATGGAGTCGAGGAGGCCTGTGGCAATTATATGTGTTGAATGGGAATAGATCATCTCCTACGACACATTAAAAAAGCTGTTGTTATTCTAACCAACAAGAAGTGCTCCTATTGCACACGGGGGGAAAGGACACAACGCACTGTGAGGAGTTAGTTGATGTGTGTGGTGTGTGTGTGTGTGTGTGTGTGTGTGTGTGTGTGTGTGTGTGTGTGTGTGTGTGTGTGTGTGTGTGTGTTTACCGGCTCCAATCACCCTCTCTATACGGATCCTGGACGGGTCGATCTCCTTGGTGAACTCGTGGACGGCTTGTGTGGGGTCTTCATATGTATCAGGGTCCACATAGGTCTTTATTCCTGGGAAGGGGACTTTGGTAACAGAGGAAAAAAATCATATATTTATAATTATTTGCAGTAAGCAGGAAACTTCAATTAGAAATAAGACTGAGGGAATGTCAATTTACTGCTCCAAAGCAAACTTTCACAAATCAAAGGTAAAGACAGTTCAGGCTAAGTATTGACATATTGTGTAAGTATTCAGATGAGAATATTTCCCATGTAATTAATAACACTCACACCAGCATTTATGACTATTACGACTGCATTAATTCTTTAACTGTGTAGTCACTGTTAAATGTGACACCCCTCACCCCAGTCTGAGCACAAATCAAACACAGTCACAATGGTTTTAAGATTGCTTGGAAATTAAATAACTCTATTATTTATTGTCCCTTATTCAGTGTCTTTACCACAAGAGCAAAGGGGTTCCCTCCATCTGAGACTTGTACACCTTTACACACACGGGCCAGGACCACACTCAAGCCCACACAAACACTGAGGACTCAGCAGGGAAGCACACTGAGACCGTCTCTTAACCAGGGCAAGGTTTTAGCCCCTGCTTTAAGGAGCTGCATCCTTCCTGCTGAAGTGTCCTTGAGCAAGTCAATGAAACTTTGACAGGATGCTGCTGTTCAGGCTCTAAACCCTGACCTCCCTGCAGAGAGGGAGCCAGAGAAAAGCTGTGTTTCTTCCTCAGGAATCGATACAGCATCTCAAAAACTAAAACTAACAGCCAGTCGTCTCTGATGCCTGAACATATACATCAAAACCCTGTGGACCATTTCACCTCCAGGAACTTCTACAAGAACATTATACTCAGGGAGGAGACCTCAGACAAACACTGCACGTGCAGGTCCCCTGTGACACTTTTTATCCTGGGAATCAGGGAATTAAATAGCAGGCTTCGAGCCATTTTGAAAAATTAATTCAACATTCCTTTTGTTATCTCATTTTACTTTCATAGCTGTTAAGGCACACTTGAATTGTACTACTCCAACACAGCCTTATTTTTCTATGTCCTCTCCACTTTTAAACCTTGTTGCCCTTATCCCTGTTTCTCTCTCTCCTTCCTGTCTCAGTATGCTTTGTCCTGCACACTTTCAAACTTTTAGCTCTCATTTCAATTTGTTTTTCTCCTGTCAGAATTGAAAAGTTGGCTGTTATGGGACAAAAGATGGGCAGAAGACACGGAAAGGTACAGGAAGTCACGTACAGAAGGTCAGGGGATGCAGATACGTAACCAGATTAATCAAAAAAAAAAAAGGAACTCATGTAGAAGATCGAATAAAACCTGAGGGGAGGTGAGGAGCAGAGCTGGAGACGAGGAGGGAGAGAGGAAGGCGAGGCAGAAAGATGAAGAGGTATAGCGCTTTAAAACATTTGCTCTGTTGATGTGTTTGACGTCTTCATTCCTCAGACGATCATACAAATACCATATTTGCCTCCTCTTTTGGTGCATTCATAACAACATGAAGTCAGTCCTGTTTTTGTTGCTGCAAGGCTTTGAGGTGGGGACTGTCACAACTGGGAAAATTCAAATATGCACAGGAAAGAGGGCGACACATGGGAAATGATCCATACAGCAGTGCACTGTGTGTGTTGAATCCTAAGAGACGAGCAGGTGGCTAGCTTCCTAGCTGCTAACTGTGGCTCACACCAGCCCTCTCTTTTCATGCTTTTTGGCACGAGGCACCAGGAATTAAAAATGTGACACTTTTACAACGAATGCAATGGTAAGAAATTATGGAAAAAGTTAAGTTTATCTAGAGGGTTTTAGAAAATGCCCAGATTTGTACGGACAAAAGTTAAAAAAAAAAAAGACTTTGTCCTATCATTGTCACCACAGTGACAATCTCCATCTTTATCCACCATGAAACTTGTAAAAACAACAAAGGAACAAGGGTGATAGCCAAAGAAAAGAGGGTCAAATTAAACAGAAACGAACAGAAAAGCTTGATTGATTTACCGAGTCCATTCTGATAACTGGTCCTCCTCTTCTCCTCTGAGGTCATCTTGGCCTTGAAGTACCACTGACATCTGGAAAACACAAGAGGTCAGTGTGCCATGATTAAGCTGCTTGTGTGGCAGATCAGAGCTAAACCTGCTATTCAGGACCTGAGACTCACCATGCAAACAACTGGGGTTTATAAAATAAAGTGGTTCCTTTTTTAATAAGTTCATTGTCCCACAATCATTCTAAGGACCCTTTTTAAAAGACTCTAAGGGCTCTATTTTAGTGCCCGCCAGCTGCGCAGCGCAGGAGTAGACTGGTGGCGTAGTGTGCACACATCACCAATGCATCACCGGCAGGATTCCACAGTGTCAGGTACATTTCTGTGCGATAAATAATCAGCAACAACCAATATTCAGAGCAACTATCTGAGTCAGCACATACATTTAGATCTAGATCGATCTATATCTTATCTGATAAGCATGTTTGGCACGCGTTTGGACACTCAACCTGACCGGATTAACACAGGCCAACATACGAACATTATAATATTCAGTTGCATGAACCAAGTTCATTTTATATGAACTTTATATATTTTATATGAATTATTTAACATCAATGAAAGAAAGAGCCATGCCACGGAGCGTGATACGTCCTTTATGCACAGGTGGTTCCGATTTTAATGGCGTTATTGGAATTAATGTTGTGATCTGTTCACACAACTCACCTTTGTCACGTGAGGTTTAAATATATGCAACTTGATGTGAGTGTCTTTATTTGTGAAAAAAGGTGTTTGTCTTACCAGTGGGTCCAACCTTACACACACCAAATCCCTCTGTGCTTATTTGAGAGTGTGCATCCTCCCTGCAACTCTCAAACCTTGTTGAGGGGCTGCGTCCTGTCCCCATCTTGTGGCATTGCTGTCTTCAGCCATCTCTTCGACTGCTTCAAGAAATTTCCCATTCACCTTGCCGGTGGTGGATTTAAAGTTGAGGAGAGGAGCTGATGTGTTTGGTGAAAACAGGACTTGGCTGTGTTAAACCCT
Source organism: Xyrichtys novacula (assembly GCA_962446985.1). Taxonomy (NCBI): domain Eukaryota; kingdom Metazoa; phylum Chordata; class Actinopteri; order Labriformes; family Labridae; genus Xyrichtys; species Xyrichtys novacula. The sequence continues at coordinate 28,510,144 of OY660881.1, read as the reverse complement.
CTCAACGCCTTCTCTCCTCCCTCTTTCCTACTTGCACCGCTGGGAGGAGCTGAGTTAGGGAGGGGGGGCTACTTGCGCCGGGCTGCGCGGCTCACCAAAATACCAAAGTGGGCTTGGGCATGCCTCCAAGGCGCGTTGGACCTGACACCGGTGGCCTGAACCACACTACTGGTGAGGCACAAAAATAGAGCCCTAAAAGTGATTTCATACTGGTGTATTAAAATCAGTGGTGGAAACAGTCATAACTACAACATGTTCATTTCATTCTGCAACAATAAGGCACATGGTTTACTGAACCACGAATGTCAGTGTGATCCGAGTACTTTCGGTAAAGTAAACATAACATGGGACCATGAGTAATTAAATTTCATGTAATAAAAATACAGTAAGAGTCAAAATTGATACTCTGATCTCATTTATGGAAGTTGGAGAAAGTCAATAAAACAGCAACACTTAATAAGCCAGGAAATGCTGACATTCTAGTCAGTGATGCAGACTGCAGCTGTATGTAAGCTGCTTATATCCTCTGACGCAGAAAGGTCCTAAAATGCTACCAAGGCCTCTCTCTCCTTTATATATATATATATATATATACATATATATACATATATATATAAACAACTAGTTATTACTGTATGAAAAACTACGGGGAGTTCACTTAGACAAGAGGTGGAAGGAGCTTACTAATAAATGTGCCTGACTAAATTACACAGTTTATGATTTCTGTTGCTCATAAAAATGACCTTTAATCTGCACCACAAGCTTGTAACAGTACTTTTAATTGAACAAATACACAGTCTTCTCACATGGAAGTTTACATTACTTCCAAGTCCGTGCACTTCGGGTGGAGACACTAAAGTTTACACTTAACTTAGCAGTCCATATATCTGCCCCCGACATTAGCAACCTTTGAGACAAGCCACACACCACTGTATCTGTCTTTGTTTGATCCGGTGTTTCCTGGGTATCTTTAATGGTAGTGTCAAAATGTGTGTACACATTTACATCATATGGTTATAAGCCACCCAGATGCCACACAGTGGTCAGTTTACCTATGAGTTTACATGAGAGACTGTAGGAAAACCATTCCTGATGGATGTTTGTTGGCGATCAATTTTTGACAATGACCCTGGAGTGACAGCATGATGTTATATCACGTCTCTCTGTGACTATTACACATGGACATGTCCCTTTTGCTATGTTGTCATGTCGAGTCCTGGTAGCTGCACTCTGCTCCATGGTAACATGGTGCGTTGATATCAGTGCTTAGTGGACATGTAAACCTGCAGGGAAATTTGCTGTTCTGGCACTGTAAAAATGCTCTCTATTTCCTGCTGTGATCTGACGTACAGCACACCCTGACAACCTCAGGAAATGTGAGGCTTTTGTATGAACAAACTATGCTGTATCTTTTTCTGTTTAGAAAACACATTTAAACGTGAAACAATGATGCAATTTTCAACAGTAAATAGCCAAAATAAAACAAAATCAGAGAGACTACTTGAAAGTAAAAATGCGACTGAGTTTCTGTTTTAGTTTCTGTTTTAGAAAAAAATTAATCAGCTCCTACCTGTAACAACTTCAGACATTTGAGTACATATTGTTGTGAATAGACTTAACTCCTCTAAGGTTGTATCATCTCTAATATAGTCCAGCTTTAAAAGGCATAACCTCATCCACACTTTTAATTAAATCCAAACAGTGTCCAAAAATTGTCTGCTTGAATATCAATAACGGTGTGGATGGGGAGTTAGTTTTTAATCATGCAGTCGAAGTTATCCTTTCAGTCAAACATCTGGTCATTGAAGGAGTTTTAAATGTGGTTCATATAACTACGTTTTTTGTAGGAGATAACAGCACTGTTGAAAAATAGAAAAAAGAGCTTTGCTTACAAGTATCCGATACCTGGTGCGTGACAGTTGAAGGTGGTAAAGCTGAAGAGGAGCAGTGAGAGAAAAATTAATTACACGAAGGAGGAGTGGTGCTCTAAGTTCTCTCACAGGCCACATCACCCATGAATTTGAAACTTATTTAGCAGTAGAAAGCTTAATTAACCACCTTGTGCACAAGGGACATGGATTCTCCTTCTCGTGAGTGGATTTCTTCATACATTTTCTCACAGTCTTCATTTATAAGCTCAAATTTCAACTCTGCTGTTTGTTTCATATCTGCCAAGAATATCTTAAAGTTCAAAAGTGAGTATTAAAACTTGATTCTAGATATTATCATAGGAAACTGGCATCCTTAGTCCTGCTCAGACAAACAAACGAAAAAACTAACAAACTAACTCAATTTCTTTTTTAGATACAAAATGGTTCCTCCTGCTTCTTTGACCTGTTTTTTTATTTAATTTTATTTATTTATTTTTTTTAATTTCATGAATTCAAGTACAAAGCTGTTGTAATTGTGAGACAATATGCCTGGCACCAGATAATTCTACCTGATAGATAGATTTTTTTTTCTGTTACAATAAGAAGTAATGCTATTCCATCACACTAACTCGGTGTTACTGTAAGAAGCTTTAAGGACCCACAGCAAGAAGAAGAAGAAGAGAGCCCAGAAGCCTGACCTGAGTCCCCAAACAGAGATCCCTCAAAGTCACACTGTCAGTTCAGAGAAGAGGCCTCTCTTAACTGTCACTCTAGACAAGTCCACCTCCCCTGGGCCCTGCACCCCAACACCCCTGTGGTCAAGCTAAGAGATTGCTATCTCCCCCCTGACGATCAGACTGGTGGCGCTGGGGAACTGCAGTCTGCAGTTTAGCCCTTCTCCCTCAGGACATGATGACAACGACTCATCGTCTTACTGCTGGTTCAGGTCTGGTGAAGACCTTTACTGCAAAACTGGCATTAAATGGTTTTATTCCCCAGTATTTCAAATATTTGAACTATCAACACTGTTTAGATAATAAATGAGTTTTCAAGTTTTTAAAAATGTTTAGACACAAAAAACTTTTGACCCTACAAATATAACTTTTACTCAAACATGATTCAGAAATTCCCTTTTCAACATATAATAAACATGTGTTTATTCATTTATTTGGACTTCGACAAAACCCAATTGAATCAGAATCCCAGGTTGACCCATCTCCCTTGAGCGATCATGGAATAGAAATGGCCATACAACAAAAAGGACTTGTTAAAGACTTGTTTCTCCATTTCTCTAGTCACAAAGTCTTTTTAATTTGATAAGCATTTTACCCACCACTCCAGAGCTGCTAACGTGAGCAGAAAAACCAAGAGGAATTGTTTCCCACAGTGCTGCAACAGCAAACTCAGAACATCATCGAATCTACATATAACAGAATCAACGGATAATAGCACTGCATGCTCACACAAGCTTGGAGGCTTAACAATGTAAGAGAGTTTCAGCTGTTCAGGGAAAAAAGTTGTTGAAATTCTTAATAAATACAGAGAAGTTTGAAGCTCCTTCAGTTTGTGCAGCACTTTGTTTTCCATCTCGAAAACCTCTGCATCAAACCTGATGTGAGGCAATGATGCTGCTTCAGTAACTCGTCCAATCAACACAAACAACCTCCCCTAGATTAGTTCTATTGCAAAATAAAGTGGCTAAATGATGCAATCATATAGGCTGCAGTAAGGAGTGAAAAAGGCCCAGGCTATGCCAGTGGAGACAGTGTGCAAAAAATGTGTGTTTGAGTGTGTTGGTATATGTGATCACATATAAGATGCCTCCTCTTTGAGGACTTAACATAATCCAGGTTGCCAGATTAAAGGTGGTGTCGGAGGGCCATGAGCTGCAGGTTGCCAGATTGGGCTTGGGCTAAGTGAAGTCTGTGGAATCCTGGACACTGATAGACAGGACAGATAACACTGGTGGGTAGCACTGGCAGAGAGGACAAGAAAGGGATTTGGAAAGCTACTGTTGACCTCCGCTGATGGGGTCAAGCTGTTCATTAAAGAAATGGTGGCATGTGCCTTTATCAGTCTTTTGCAGTCCTGTCCTCTGATCCCCTTTATCCGCCTATCCCTCTGTTTTCGAGGCTTTCATGTTGAAAAGAGGCCGCACACAGACACACAAAGACACTTATCACACAGGCAGGCCTTGGCTTCTTCCTCTGCTCTCTGGCCTGTTAAACATTGTCAGAGAACATATTCACAAACACTTTGCACAGCCACACATGCACATATACTTCAGTTTAAAAACCTCGCCCACAGGCCTAATCGGAGTGTCAGTGTAATTCAAATGGCTCCTCTCCTGGCCTGACATCCCTCTCAGTCACCTCACAGTGGGCTCTAAAGACTGAGAGGATTAAAGGAAATATGGAGGTGATAAAGGGTTTGCAGAGACTGACTGACAATTAAAAAATACAGTAAGGCTCTTCAACTCTAGGCCGCATCTGTGCATCCCTCACAGCAGTTGAAATTTTACTCTACAGAAGTTCCATGAGTAGATGCAAACATCGATGCATTTAGCTTTGAGAACTGCCAGGTGTTAAAACTCTGTGTACAGCTGGTCCTCTTATATCTTCACTTGAAGTTGTCCAACCTTACATCGATGCGAGCTGAGTGACTGAATGCTCTCATCTTTCTCTGGCAGCTCAAGTACATTTAGAGCTTTTATGAAACTGAAAGAGACTGTGAGTCCCTCCTACACAGGGCAGAGGGATTGCAGACTTGACAAATCGTGATGAAGTCAAAAAACACTCTCACCACCTCTGCGGCTGCTTTTAGCTGGATATTCAGGTAAAAAAAACAAGGTCCTTCTAGTGCCAGTATGTGAAAAGCCTATAGGGCTTACTTTAGCTCTGGCATCAAGTGAGTTTTTGATAAATAAAGTTGGAACACAGGGCCTCCTACGCACACTGACATCTTATCAAAAAATAAGAAAAATACTGTCAAGTCATTGGCTGATTCCTCTGCCTTTGCTATTTCAGGGGTGAAAGAATTTGAATTCTTTTGACTTTGAAAAAATAAAGGGCTTCCCATCTAGTTACTGCACCTCGACTGTTACAAAAACTGATAATATCTGTAAATATCCCAGCTCACTCATGGGTATTCTCTTACAACAGGTTAACACTCAGAGTTGAAAGGGAAAATTCCCTGTTATGTGTACTGCAGATTCACCTCCCCTGAGATGGATGGCTCACTTTAAATCAACCAAAGTTTGGGCTGTGTTAATGAAATTCATTCTTAAAGCAAGTGTAAGTGTATTCCTATGCCTGACTGCAAACATATGAAACTCAGATGATATAAAAACTATATGACAGTATGAGGGTTCTCTAAAACAAGAGGGAGGCAAGGCTTTACAGGCAAACGTTTGTACATCTTTGAGAAAAGGTTGGCATGAGAAACTTATCAATCAGTCTCTATTTATAAAGCACCAATTCACAACAAGTGCTTTCCCTAGACTCTTTACAAAAAGAGCTGGTCTAGACCAGACTTTGTTTACAAAGACCCTATCTAAAGATGGGATCAGACAGAGCCCCATATGATCAGACCAACTCCCATCCCATCTTCAACCACATGAGTGAAACACTTTACAGGGTTTTCACACCTCCCTCTGCCACACCACCACGCCTAGCTTGGCGGACCTCGGTGCGCCTCAGTCCACAAAAATACCAAACTGGCTGTCCCTGGGCTCCACCAGACAAAAATACCACTGCGCAGGGTCCGCCACCCTCCGCCGCCTTACCGACGGACATGAAAATAGAGCCCCTGGTGTGCATCCACCTTCCTGTTGTCTCTGAAGTCTGAAAAAGATGCCCATGTGGTTTGACTCACTGCACATTTCTGCACAAAACATCAAACTATGTTGATGAAACTTACACATGTTATTGTTGAAAAGTTATGCTACTCGGTGACACGTGTTGTTTGTTTGGAGGACTTCGTGAAATAAGTGAAATTACAGCTTGAAAAACGCAGGCATCTTATTTGAGCATATGCCAGATTCACTTCAAAACGACAGTTTACTAGGTTTGTCCATTTTTGGACACATACCCAATACACCTTACAATTCATATATACAGCATTGTCTTGACAAAAAAGCAATACAATTTAAGACAGTCATCTGCTGAGACTGAACTGGGTTTAGAGAGGAGAGAGATGGAGATGGAGAAAGAGAGAGAGATGGACAAAGGAGAGACTGATTCATGTAGTTGAAGCAGCTGGACAGCGTCCAGAGGAAACTATGTCAGGATGGACTAAAATACATGATAACAACCTTGTAGAAAGGGAAGAAGAGAGTTAGGCCAGAGATAGTGATTCAAACCATTTCAGTACCAGCTAACACTGTCCCATCATTTCTGCGGACCATTGAATTTCCCTTCAAGGATCAATAAAGTTCTTGTTCTTCTTCTTCTCTTTTAGTGGAGCAGCTTAGACAGAAGGTTCAAATAAAGTGTACATCAGTGGACGACAACAAAGTTGGATGTTCAATCCCTTTTTTTCCTACTTCTACAATGACTTTTATTTGACATGAATAATCAACCCTATGTGGTGATGACATGACCTTAGATGCATCCAAACCTCATATACCTCATATATCATGAGCTCAAAGTCTCTCCATTCCACACTCGTCATTTTATGGATTTATAAACAACTCCTATCAAAATCTCATTCATTTTGAAAAGGAACACTGCAATAGCCCTGATTAAAAGAATTTAACTATAGTTACTCCTGAGAACATCTGTAGGTTTAAACACAAGCTGTGTAAAGCAGTGAGGGGTTCCTAGCTGCTCTAATCGTCTTGACTTACTTTGCTTACATTGTGTGATGTACACGCCGTTGCTTTATGAAGCCTCCCTGTGCGAGAGCAGACACATAGGCTGTCTCATTTCAGAGACCGCATCAGGATAAGCATAATCCAGTGTTTAATCAGCTCAGTCAATTTACTCTATCATTCGAATTACATTTCACTACTTAGCTTTAACATGACTGTGTGAAAATTGACAGACTAAATCTCAGCAGGCAATAGCATTTGTTTTTGTTAACTTTATGTTTATGATTTTGTGCTTTCCACCACTAAATTTTGCACATGTGATTTTGTGGGGTACAATACTTCTGAAAAACTGTTTTTGTTGCTTCTTGCCTCTTACAGAAAATATAGTCCAAACTTTGATGTGACAGCAGAGAAATCTTTTAAGGGAAACGTTGGTATATTTGAACCTAGTCCTTATTTACCCATATGTTTGTGTGTGCTTGACTGATGAGGGAAAACAGTGATGTTAGCTCATGTTATATACTCTTGGGGAGCAGCAAAATTAGACTGAAGGATGCATCAGCATCATTTAAATCAAGAGTATCTTTTGTAGTGTGGATGGGGCTAAGCTGTAGAAAGACTTTTGCTGTATGCCAGCAGTGTCTCTCAAAAATTCACCACATGGGCGGCACAATGAACATGTACAGCCACCATTGTCTGCCACCATCCTGAGCTAGCAGAGAAAACTGTTCCTACTAGCTCCTCTGTACAGCCAAGTGTTGGCCAAGTTTCCGTTTAGTTCACCCGGAGCTGTGGCAATTACATTTCTGTGTATATTTGTAAGGAAATTTGGATTTTTCTATTCTAATGCAAAATAGTTTTTATGTTACTACTTTATAGATGTGATTTTCTTGAGAGATATGAGATGTCATGTTTCTGAATGAGTAAAGAATAGTGCTATTCTTTGTTAGACATCCCAAAAAATATAGTGTTTACAGTTATGTTGCATTCAAACAGTGCCATTGGTTGTACTGTGATTAATTTATGCTGCAAAATATAAACTATGAAATTTACTTTTATTGTTTTTTTTTCTTTCACTGTTATAATGCACAGTAGGTTACCAGGAGCAATTTATCGATAATTGCATTATTGCCATATCGAGATATTATCATTATCATGAACCATGTATCATGCATTGTATCATATTGTATCATAAGGTACCCTGAGATTCCCAGCCCTAGTAACAAGTGAGGTCATGCAAGATGTCAGAACGATCCTTGTCCACCAACCAGGTTTGGTTGTACACAGACCAGCACAAGTGGAAGGTAAAGGAAACCCTGTCTGTTCTCAGGACTTGTAACACCAATCTGAGCATGTCAGTGCTGAAATAAAGCACTTGTCATAAATTCAGTTTGACCACGCACAATTGTCTGATCAAACTAAGCTTTGGCTGGCTTGGCAGCTTCTTCGCTAAAATAAATGAAGAAGGTGACAGTGGCTGCTTGATTTTACCAGTCAAGCAATAATCATCAATATGCAAACGAGTCCCTTATTAAATACAGTGTAGTGGGGGGCTCTTACCTTCCAGTGATCAAGAGGAAGAGGGTGAGGATGACCAGGAGGGTAAATCCACCAACCGCTGCTGTGACGATAACCAACACCTGGCCCTGGTCTGAGGCAATGTCTGAGGCTGTATGTTGTGATGACGGATGGAAATAAAGAAGTGAAGGAGAGGGCAAAGAAAAGAAGAAGCAGTTGATTGGGAGGAAAAGGACAACAATGCATAAATGTGTTTAAATGATAAAAAGTAGTATGGTAAAGGGAATAAGATGAGGGAAGGGGGAAATCAGACCCAGGTAGGATTATTTAATTCAACATCTCTGAAATACCCTTTACATCAATGCCCCATACATTCAGCATGCACACTCTTATGACACATATAATCCTGAGATATTTCTGACCAGCTCTTTGTAATGTAAAAACTCTTGGTCAGCTTTCATACCCAAATGATTCATATGCCAGCTGTGGTTTAATTAATATTATTCATTCATGAAATTGTGATTTAGTCCATGATCATTTGGTTAAATTGGTCCCATTTGATATTCATGATTTTCCCTTTTCTTGTATCTCGTCACAAGGCTAACGAATCTGAGATAATTGAAAGATGATTGCTATTACCAAACTTATTTCTATAATATTTCACGCTTAATGAATATGAATTGGAGATCACAGTGCATGGTAGCTAGCCAGACAAGTGAGGCTTATACAGTATCTGGGTGTGCTGGTGTTAAGTCAAGAGCATGTATATGTGCACAGGGTGTCAAGACTCTCCCTCTCTCTCTCACTCTCTCTTTATCTCTCTGTGGCTACATGAAAGTAATTACAGTCCACTCAGAGGAGGGTGAGTGAAAGTGGCGGTGGCCAGATCACACGAAACAATTCTCCCAGTCGTCAACTTCACACACTCTTCACATCACTAAGCAGACGTATTGAACGGCTGCTGTAATGAGCTGTGTGTGTGTGTGTGTGTAGGAAAGAGAGAGAGACAAGCAGCAGAGGACAGGATGAAGAACACAAGGAGAAAGATGAGGAAACGGATGACAGAAGAAAGATAAAGACAAACATGAGAGACAGAGGGAGGTGGAAGTGGCAGACAAATACAGGCGGATGAAAAAAACTAGTGCATGAGACACTGAGTGACAGGGAGACAGGCAGACTGACAGGGAGGGTGAGAGCGACAGGGGCCAAATCTGCTTTCTCTTTCAGATAAAAGGCCAGCAGTACAAAGGCTTGGCCAAGCAGCGTCTGATCTGCAGATAAAGCTCTGCAGCTTTGGAAGGGAGAGGGCCACTGTGAAGCCAAATCAGCCCTCAACAATACCTGACCCCACATGAAAGACAGCTGGACCTTTGTATTTTATCAGAGGACTTGCAATGAAGCTACTACACTGACACAAAAAAACACATTGTTTAATAATACTCCAAATATCAAGACAGTATTGTTTGGCTGCTCATGATGTTCAATATCCATCTATCATTTTACAATCCTCACCAACATGAACAGAGATTTAAGATGATGAAGAAAACCTACTGTGACAGTGAAAGCCAGACTGTGGAGAAACACAGTTCTCTGGCTACAATGGCGTCAGCTATGTTATCAACCTACCTTTATTTACAGTTTCCAAGAAGACCTCTGACTGTATTTCCTGATCAGAGTGCTCCACAAGTTAAATGGATATTCCTGTGTAAATTTAAGTCATGGTCAAACACACCATAACAACGTCTAAGACAGCCCCTCAAGTGAGGAATGTTGCCAACTGCTTGCTTCTCTAGTTATACAAACTTCAGCGACTCCATCACTGAGTGCAGAGGAGTTTCACAGCTCAAGGAAGAACATTAATGATTGTTACTTCATGGAAATGCAATCAGACCGAGACGCTAAGGCAGAACTACCATGTCTGCAGTGTAAAATAATTATTATGATGATTATTACTTCATGGAAATGATCTGCTGCACTTGGTGATCGACTCGTCAGGGCTCCCCCACAAACAAACGGCTGCTGGAGCAGAGTGGGTGAGTTGTGTTTAGTCTCTTTGCTAAAGAAACCAGGCAAAGTTAAAAAAAAAATGTTTGATGGCTAGTACTATGGCTGGGACCCTATATGTCCTGTTGATGAAGTCAGGTGCTGCTCTGAGCATTATTTGTGGATATAGAGTGGCTTTTTTGTTTTTGTTTGCGGTCGATCATTGCTGAAGTTGGTATGACTAGAGAAGCAAGCAGTCTGCAACAATTATCTCTCAAGTGTGTTATGTATGTTTGACCATAACTTAAATTTACACCGGAATATCCCTTTAAGACAGTAAAAATGAGCAAACCAATGAAATGATTCTGGTTAGATATTACCAGAAGCTTTAGCTTTACATTATTGTGATGATCAGAGAAGAATTTGACCTTCACTGAAAATACCAAAGTGCCTCACAGAATTCAACTTCATTTCTTCTAGAGTTTATCGATTGAAAAACTTGTATTCATGTATTCATTTTCTCACTTTCTTGTTTACAGTGAGGTCTTTGGTTGATATTTTCTGTCTCAGTAAATGTTGTGTATTTAACCCTGCCATGACGGTGTCTGTTGGTGGGCTCATACCCAGGCTTTGTATCTGCTGTTGTGCTCTTGGCAGTGGCTGCTCTGGGCTCTGCTCCAGGCTACGTCAACTTTATCTGACCCTGTTCTGCTGCTGATTTCTAGAACCTTCTCAGTGAGATGGCACTGTGTCAAAGGTTAACATTTTAAAAAGCCCAAAGAAACCCTACATCTTCTCTAGGTCGAAGCTGACATTTGAATGCAGGATGACATACAGCTGCCTGGGTGACAAAAGGAAAGGTGCATTGTTACAAGCTGGCAATGTGTTGGTAGATGGCTGGGATCCTGTTCATACAAAGTGGACTAATAACAGAAGACTGACCATTTGAACCAGCCACACCACAACTAAAAATATCAGCATTTTTTCAGATCAAGTTTAACTGCTATTTAGAAAAAAAATGCACCTTCTCCCACTACTCAAACTAAAACTAAGTTATGATCTTAACTCTATATACATGCAGTCAATCTAGGTGAGGCTACATGCTTCTGTGACTTTTCCTTACTTTGTTGTTTTGCTCTAAAAAAACAGTTTTCAGCAGAAATGGGCTACGAACTGGCACAATCACACAGAGACAGATGTATCCCTCCCCAGAAACAGGTATTAGAGATGATGTCAGGTACTCACAGTCCCCTGTGGTTTCGTATTCATATTTCGGGGAGTAAGAACTGTATCCAGCTGGTGTGCGGGTGCGCACACTGAAGACGTACCAGGTCGCTGGTTTTAAACCGGAGATGATCACACTGGGAGCTCTAGTGCGTGTCGATGAATAGCTCAGCTGCTCATGTTCCTGTGGGAGGGAGTCAAAAAAGATGAAAATCTTTTCACATTGATGGCAATATTTACTTTTTTAAAGGCAAAGTGCAAATTTCAACCTAATTTTTGCTCCAGCAGTAAAACAAGAAGAGGAGGCAGCTTTAAGTGAGGAACAGCTTTTGTTTTTGGCCCAGAGGTGACAAACAAATGTTTCATTGTTATCATACAATGACTTCTATTGACTGGATTTTTACTCTGGGACCCTTAAACTATAGCAGCTTTATTCTTCCCCTTCTCTGGATCCAAAGGTGATGCAGCCTGTCTGGAGCTGCTTTCACTTCATCGATGTGCTGCATATCTTAATACTAATGCATATTGTGATGGCCTCCTGGTCTCCCCTGTGATGGCCTCTAGAGGTCATGCTGCTGCCTCGTCTTTCCTGGCCCTGTCTGCCAGAGTTGGAGGAGCTCATTAGGGAGATGACTGACACCTGGCTGAGTGTGGCAGTAGGCGTAACTGCTCAGCCAGGGGGGTATTCCACAGAGCTGGCTAAAGACGGCTGGGCTATCGCCGGTAAGCGTGGCTTGAATAAGTGGCCACTTTAATCTAACGAGGCTCAGCTGTTTTTCAGAGACGCTTATTCTAGCCAGGCTTATCCAAGCCGCGGCTATGCGCGCCTCCGCGGTACATTAAAAGCCCCGACGTATCGATCGTCGAAATGACGAGATCATGGGAAAAAAAAGGGCAGAGCGGAGTCTTTCTCAGCGAACACTCCACATGGAGTTGTACCAAGAGTACAAGGGAAAATTTCAAAAGAAGGGCAACACTATTGCCATTGTGAAAGCCAGGGAGATGGCGTGGTAAAGAATCGTGGACCGTTTAAATTCGTAAGTTATAGCCGACAAATATTTTACAACTGACGCATGTCTCAATGCAGTCAGCCAGCTTGGCTGTCTAATTTTATTCCTCACCTTTATGTATGTACGGTAAACCCTTTTTTTTTTTTTAAACTTTTCATCTCATGTATGTGCAGCTCACTCATACAGTCTGTCAGCCTCTGTGCAGCACCTTCGCAGCAAGCAGGGGTGCCTAAAGCAGCAGGGGGCGCCAATTTGACAAGAGTTAATACAAAACTGCTTTGCGGTGCAGATTTATTATTTTTATTATCTTTTTTCTTTCTTTTTTGGAAGTGCTCGTGCCGCCCCCCATGAGTCATGACACAAATGCCGCCCCGGTTCGCCTGTGCCCAGAACCGCTACTGCACTGTAGGCATAATTCATGTTCTTGATGTGACAAATAGAGATCCATAATGGATTAGTACAGTAGCTACAGGTAAGACCTAAAACCAAGGTAGGCAAACTTTTTAAAATTTTATTTATTATTAGGGATGATGGTGGCACAGCGCCCTTCATTTAAATAAGGGAGAAGACACAAATGAGCTTGTACACAGAGTAGTCATGTCGACAATTTCCATCACCTTTACATTATCATCATCATAATCAGTGTTTTGGATGAGATCGTTTGTGCTTTTATTCTGTTATGTGTTGACAGTAAACTGAGAGTCACAGAATAAAAGAAAGAAAATCAAATATTTCCAAATAATTACAGCTGACGGGATCGAACCCACAGAGCAGTGAAAAAAAACACATTTTACCTGCACTTCTCTTTACCCACTCAGCTACTGAATTTCTCTTTTTCTTTGAGGTTGGTGAAGTATTGGGCATGTCTGGATTCACATATTCCTATGTTGTTTTAAAAAGCTCTCAATTTATTTTTCCGAACAAGAGCATCATTTATTACAGATAAATAGGCTGTATTGGCTGAGTCCACGGCATCTGAAACTCAGCGAAAGAAACTTCGCTCGAGGTCATAGGCTGTATTGGGACAAAGGAAAAAGTGCAGAGAAAGTGAATTTCGTTCAACTACGCTGGTGCTGCTTGTTCAATGCATTTTTGCATAGACAATACCATTCTGGACTTTGGGTTAAAATATCTACTCAGACTATCTGTCTGACTTTTGTCACCAGCCAGAAATGTACATATATGTGAGTAACACAAAAAACAATTATATGGTGCTGCTGTTTTTGCTTGTCGAAACTGCTATGTTGATTCTGGCAAGACAAAATCTTTCTCAAATGTCATAAATACATCTACCTAACATCTGAAACAGTTATTGGTGCCTTAGTAAATGCATAGGTGAATTCAGATTATGAAATGTAGCAAATTTCTTGAAGAAAACGTCTCAACTCAAGTGATTTGCACCCAGCACAATGAAATATATACAGTAAATTTAGCTAAAAGCTTATGTTTCATACATAAAAATTACACAACCTACTGTGTAATAAAAGCAATAAAATATAAACAGCACATCGTGGCCATGAATGGCTGAAAGTCAATCAAATTGCCACCACGCCCCCCAAAATTGGAATAATGGAAAAAAATGTAACAAGACAAAAATAAATGCACAAAAGGTCTGAATTAATTCAAAATATGGTATAAAACATTTATTCAAGTATCACAGTGTCAAAACATCTGACATTTATCAATCCCTCCAGAATATGAAAATAAAGATCAAAACACAAACGCAGACAAATGTAGAACAGATATAAAAATAATAAAAATCTCAAATCTCGGTGTAGCAATCCTTTAAACAAAACAAATTGTACATGGTGACATGGTGCGTATATTACGCATCACTATCACTTTCATCAGAGTCATCATCCCATACAGCTCTTTTTCTTCTATTTCCTTTAAAGCATTCTCACATGCTTGGCACCGACATAAATCTATAGATAGTCTTGCAGACATACAGAGAGAGACTGACTGACCTGGGGGGTATTCCACATCCATGCTGGACAGACCTCTGTCATCAGGTCCCTAGTTATTGGGCTTTTTGAGCCAACAGGCAGTGGGAGAACTTTTGTTTTTGGGTAGTTGGTTGTTTTGGAGTTTGTATATGTTCTTTTACACACACACACACACACACACACACACACACACACACACACACACACACACACACACACACACACACAGGATGTTACTGCTGCTGGTTTTGATGTGGCTAAAAATTTAAGGTTAATGCCGAAGTTTGATGAAAAGGATGTAGAAACATTTTTTTCAATGTTTGAATGGGTGGCTGATGCTAGGGGTTGGCCTGACGATTACCATACATTAATGATGCAGTGTGTCCTTACAGGAAAAGCACAGGAGGTGTATTCCTCAATGTCAGTGGCGGATTGCCTGATCTACACAAAGGTAAAAGCAGCAGTCTTGAAAGCTTATGAGCTGGTGGCTGAAGCGTACCGCCAAAAGTTCCGAGGCTGGAGAAAGACTGGAAAACAAACACGTGGAGTTTGCAAGAGATTTGGTTTCACATTTTAATCGCTGGTGTGAGTCAGCTGAGGTAGAAACCTTTCCAAAGTTGTGTGATTTAATTGTACTGGAGCAATTTAAACAGGCTATGCCGGACTGCATTTCAACATACATTACGGAACGCAAAGCCACAACTCCAAGTGAAGCAGCATGTGCAGCATGCAGCATGTGCTGATGAGTATGTGTTAACTCCCAAACGTATCTTTGGCGAACATAACGGGGAGAAATCCCAGGTTATTGGTGAAAGATCTCGGACTACTGTTTTTCCGAGTTTTGAGCCACAACATCAAGGTAAAGGTGGGCCAGAGGTATGTCATTATTGTCACCAAAAGGGTCACTGGAAGAAAGAATGTCCTGTGTTAAGGGGGAGAGGTAAGACTGTCCATGTTAAGTCAGGTGGGTTGGTGGCACCAGTACACAAATCTGTTACTCCAGCTACAGAATTGGTGGCACCTTTTCAAATGACAGTGAAATCAATGCACGACTCTGATGTTGATTCTGGTTATCGTAGTTTCCTGTCTGAGGGTTTTGTAAGGCTAAGTGGGAGTGATGGAGAAATCCCAGTTAAAGTGTTGAGGGATTCAGGATCTATGCACACACTTGTGAGACAGGCGCTTTTGCCTTTTTCTCCACAATCAGACACAGGTGGTTGTGTGCCAGTTAGAGGTGTGGCTCTCCAAACACTTTTTGTTCCAGTGAACAAGATGTTCTTGTCATGTGGTTTCTTCCAGAAGGACGTGGAGGTCGCTGTTCGGGCAGAACTGCCAGTGAGGGGTGTTGACATAATCCTGGGGAACGATCTGGTACCTGATGGGCATATGTGGCCGGACGATGTAAGGCCCGTATTTGCACAAACATCCCAAGAGTCAAGTCAAGCGGCCACATTTGACATGTCTATGCTCTCCAGCTACTCCAAAGGGTGTTGATGCGCCTCAGGTGTCACAGAAAAATGAACAGATTTGTCACGTTGTTCCTCTCTAAATCCTGTAGAGGACGATGCACAAGATCGAGCGGTGGCTCCAGTCTGTGCTCCACAGTCACAGCAGGTAAATGAGTGGGAGGGAAAAATGTCTAGTTTGTGCTGTGACTCGAACTATGACTGCCATGACTGACATCGGGGTAAATATGGGCAATTCTGAGGTCAAGAAGTTTTCCTTAGCTATGCCAAATGATCTTTGTGTTCCCCGTTCAGAGCTGGTGGAAGAACAGAAAAAGGACCAGTGTCTGAAGGGCCTGTATGGCTTGGTGTTGCCTTCCTCTGAGGTGGGAAAACTTAGGCAGGTATATGTGCTCCAGGATGACATCCTGCTTAGATTTTGGGCTCCTTATGGAGATGGATTTATTGGTGACCACAAAGTGCAAGTTGTACTGCCTGAAAAATTCAGAACATCAGTGATTCAAACAGCACATGATGCTGTACCATCTACCTCCAGTTGGGCGTCTCCCTGTCTCCTTGTCAGTAAGCCTGATGCCACGTTTAGACCATGCACTGACTTAAGAAAAGTTAATTCTGTTACAAAGCCTGTTTTTTTTCCCTATTCCGAGGGGGGCTGATTGTATTGATCAAGTGGATTCTGCTAAATATGTCAGTAAATTTGACCTTCTTAAGGGTTACTGGCAGGTGCCTCTTTCTGAAAGAGCCAGAGAAATCTGTTCATTTGTGACTCCCTCTGGTTTGTATTCTTATACTGTTATGCCCATTGGATTGCGAAATGCTCCAGCTACCTTTCAAAGACTAATGAATAAGGTTGTGCGTGGGCTGGATGGCTGTGCAGTCTATTTGGATGACGTGGTCATATTTAGTGACACATGGGAGGAACATTTGGAGAGAGTGAAAGCTTTGTTTGATAGACTGCTGTGGGCACGTCTGACGGTCAACTTGGCTAAATGTGAATTTGCAAAGGCAACAGTAACCTATCTGGGAAAAGTTGTTGCTCAAGGAGAAGTTCGCACCATTCAGGCTAAGGTTGGAGCTATACAAGAATTTCCTTTTCCATCCACAAAGCGGGAATTGTTTTCTGGGTATGTCTGGTTATTACAGAGGGTTTTGTCCTAATTTTGCCTCTGTGGGTGCTCCTTTGACAGACTTGTTGAAAGGGAATGCTAAATATGTTTGGTCTCCCAGCTGTCAACAGCTCCTTTAACCAGTTAAAGGAGCTGTTGTCCTCAGCTCCAGTGCTGGCAGCTCCTCGGCTGGACCGGCTCTTTAAGTTGCAGGTGGATGCGAGTGATGTTGGGGCTGGTGCTGTGTTGCTACAGGCAGATGAGAAGGGAGTGGAAAAACCAGTCAGTTTCTTCTCTAAGAAATTCAAGGGGTACCAATGCATTTACTCTGTAATAGAGAAAGAAGCGCTTGCTCTGGTTTTGATGTCTATGTTAGGACAGGTTCACATTTGGTAGTCTATACTGACCACAACCCATTGACTTTTTTTACGATCATTGCAAAATCCGAATCAAAGATTGATGCGTTGGGCATTGTTTTTGCAGCCTTATCATCTAGATATCCGCCACATTAAAGGTAGAGATAACATAGTAGCGGATACTTTGTCACCTTTGGTCATAAAATATCTTGCTGTTTATTTGTCATCTCTCTTTTTTCAGCCTGTTGTCCCATTCTCATAATCTCTTAAAGGTGCTTCTTCCGGATCCAAAGTTGCTGAGTCATGGGTAATGGGAGTGGGGGTGAGCAAGTGGGGAGGTGGGGAAGATTCTGCATTGTATATTTATCCAATGTTTATTTGTTGACAGTGTATAATAGGTACATGGGGTGGGATCAGTTCAATAAGATGGATTGTAGATTTATCTAGATATGGATTGGACGTATATCTTTGAATTTGTTCTAATGTTTTCTGTCTTGCAGGGTCAGTGGTGGGACCTCTGTCTTAAACGGGGGGGGTGGGGGGTGTGATGGCCTCCTGGTCTCCCCTGTGATGGCCTATAGAGGTCATGCTGCTGCCAAGTCTTTCCTGGCCCTGTCTGCCAGAGCTGGAGGAGCTCATTAGGGAGATGACTGACACCTGGCTGGGTGTGGCAGTAGGCATAACTGTTCAGCCAGGTTAGTTAGTCTCTCTCTGATCTCCATGCTGGACAGACCTCTGTCATCAGGTCCCTAGTTATTGGACTTTTTGAGCCAACAGGCAGTGGGAGAACTTTTGTTTTTGGGTAGTTGGTTGTTTTGGAGTTTGTATATGTTCTTTTACACATACACACACACACACACACACACACACACACACACAGACAGACCCAGACCCATGCACACCACTATATATATGTGCATACACGCTGCCACACACTACAAACAGTGCCTTTTTTTGAGTTTCAGTAATAAATTAGTTTCTTAAAAACGATTCCATGTGTGATGTCTCCATCTTTGTCATGTTCCCTTAGCCAGGAACATATAATATATAACGTATAATGTATAATAATAACGTACAATATCTTAAGGCTGTAATGAGAAGTCTCAACCCTGTAAAAGAGTTATAGTTTAATCATTTAAATTGTTTTTGTTTTTGTTTGCTGAGAGTTTAGATAGCATCTTTTGGCAGGTCATAACTCTAGGTCTCCAGTTCTCATTTGACCAATTAAAATGCTGAACAATACCCCTGTGGCAGGATTTTAATGATGCTTTGGGTCATTAAGATCTCTTGGTCTTTGGCCAAGTTTTCTTGTTTCCAACATAAGATCCTTGAAAAATTTTTCACTTGGAGAGCCTTTTACATATTCTGCACACTCTCATGATCTGTATTTACTCAGGCTAATTTAAATGCTATGAATAAGTTTCTACCAAGGTCAGTCAAAACACAAGTTTTATGCTCTCTATTTTGTTTTATACAGCCATCAAGTTTTCATGACCGGTTAAAATAAGTGTACCATCTTTTGTCAAGCCACTTAGCAAGAAAACTTCTCTTGCTATTAGCAGCAGTTGTTAATCACTACCACCAGCTAACCTCTTACTTGTTGTGTCTTGTAATATCTCAAGGTAAGATCCACATCATCATTGCTTTACGTTTCAATTCCTTTTCTTTAACTCTATGAATCCAGCCATCTAAAACTTTGTGTTGCTGCCACACTTGGCCAGGCCTCCTTCTTATGAGAGATCTCTGATTTCACCTGGCTAAATATATGTCAACCAAAAATGAAATATGATTTTATCTGGGTTTTTATCTGACTGATGAATATAGCTTAAATTGTGAGGATTTTGAGTTATGCAGCAGTTGGGGTTCCTGTGTTCCTCTCCTCTGTGTGTGTTCTTCCTCTCTCTCTCTCTCTCTCTCTCTCTCTCTCTCTCTCTCTCTCTCTCTCTCTGCTGGACGCACGGCGGGAGGCAGGGCTGGCCCAGACTGATTGCACGCACCTGATTCTCATTGGTGTCAATTACCTGGCTTTATATGCCAGCTTCTCTGTCGACTCAGTGCCGGATGATTTCCCAGTCAAACATGTGTCTTGCCATGCCGAGCTCCCTGATCTCCCACCCATGTATCCAGCCTGCCTCTCAGTGGCCCCGTTTACATGGGTCCAGAAATCCTATTTACAATCAGATTGAAAGGTTAATCAGATTCAAAATGTCTCATATAAACACCTTAGCCAATCTGATTCACCCAGATCTGATTGTATTTCGGGTCGGATTGTAAGAGGTAGTCTACACCGATTGATAATCCGCTCCATGCTCCATATATATGGCTGAGTGGAGCGGATTGGGTTTACAGAGAGGCTCTTTCGTTCTGCGCAGGCGCTCGGTAGTACATAAGAGGCACGTAGTGACGTACGCAGGGCGCGCCCAAACGAAAACAAACATGGCGAACAAACAGAAAAACTGGATGGTGGAGTGTTAAAGTGTGTTGTTTCGTGCGACTGACGAAGCGTACACTTCTTGCTGTGTAACCCGGCTGGATTATACTTTTATTAAACTTCAACACATAGGGTTCCTTACTCTGCTCAGTCTGGTAACTCCAGTGGTGTCACACACAAACACGTCCGTGGGCAACTCTAAAACGGAACTAAAACAATGGTTCCTATTAACAATTCCCGTTGATACAATGCAATACAATTGGATTCAGCTGGGGCCATGAAAACGCGGACTGAACGTGGATCTCTTTACTTAAAGTTCATGTATACAGATGGAATCAGATTCACTTAATCCGATTGAGGAAAACTAGCCATGTAAACGGGGCCAGTGTTCGTTTATGAGTTCTTTTGTTACTTTGAGTTTTTCCCTTGAGTAAAGGTGATTTTGTGTTCGTGTTTTTTCCTCCAGTTGAGAAGATTTTTGGTTTACTATTTCTGTTGCACTTTGTCTTTTTACATCCTTAGTTGTTACTTGCCCCAAGTGGCACTATCATTTGAACTTTGTTTTTTCACCAGCTATTTTGCCTTGCTGCAGTGACTATCTTCTAACCCTAGTTTTGTGTTTTTTTAGTGGCAGTCCGAGCTGACCGTGCCTTTTCCTGGATCTGTTGTTTATTGTCAATAAATTTGGTCATTTGCCTCTGCATTTGTTGATCCTGGCCTTTGTTAGATTCGTTACAGAATCATCCGGCCAGAAGAGTATGGATCCAGCAGAGGCTGAACACTTAAGACACGCCGTATCCTTTGTTCGATTCATAACATAAATGAAGTATAACCAGACACTTGGACAAAAGAATGACACAAATCTTGGTTCTGAGATTTAAGTTTCTGTGTTGTGTATCTGAATACTAGAGGAGGTGATTGTACCTTCTCATAATATTTGATCTCATAGTCCAGGATGGGCAGGGGTGACTGTTCAGGTTGCTGCCAGGAGAGAGCGATGCTGTTTGGAGATGCCCAGTCTTTCTTCAGGACACCAACTAGAGATGGACCTATTCAAACACAAAACACACAGACATCAGCTTTCATGGTCATAAGAGAATACATGGAGCTTTCCTGGTTAGAACCTGAAGGAAACAAGTTGATAAAATGAACCTTTAACCCTGAACCTTTCAAAGTCCTCTGGTACAACACACATTTTCATTCTCCAACACTGACCTTTGTCATGGCTGAAATATTTTTTTTCTTAAAACCATCAATTCAAGGAAAACTGAGGTATTCAATTAAACCTTGTGGGCAGGACTCCTCGATTTAAGACCAATTGAAGAAGCAGATAAATAATAATCAAGTAAAAATATGAGAGTCTGGGAATGCTTTACTCCAAGTATGAAGAAACAATGACCAGATGGTCAGATGAGGAACATTATAATGTTGATGATTTGTCTTTACTTCACATTTATAAACTGTGTGCTCTTGTGTATGCTGCAAGTCACTCACATGGTTCATAGATAGTTTGGATTGTAATGCATGGAGTTAATGTGAGTTTTTTTTTTTTTTAAAGAGTTAATGTCATAAAACTCAATCTGGGATCTACTCTTTGCCAGTTGATGTGCTCACATGCTAAGCCACAGTACTGTTTTCCTGATGAGCCACTAAAATAAGCACAGCACCCTCATTTTTACTGTAGGTATAGTGTTGGCCAATGTTATTAGCCACAGTTTTGCAGTGGTGCAGCCTCATGAAGCTGCAAACATAGCTGCAGACTTTAATGTGTAAAAGAAAAATCTTTAAACCTCAGCAAGAACTTCTTTTCAGAAGGATATGTGCTGAATACGGAGTGAGGAGATTTCAGCAGTTTGTGGTTGTACAGTCCAACCAGGAATACCATGTTTCACAACGTGTGTGCGTGAACATCCGTGAAACCCACAGTAGATTAAAAATCTGTCCAGTTACCAAACATCCAAGCTCAAACTCCATTATTCATTTCAAATAAGCATTGGTTCAAGACCTTGGGAAAAAACCTTCATAGCTATTCCCTTTTTCCCAGAAGATCATCTTTTTCTAATTGAAAATAACTCCAGGAAGCTACATCTTCTTTTTCCTGGGCTGCATTAGTTTTGCTCCGAGAATTTCCGTTGGGTAAATAATTGCACTGAGCTCCCAGGAGAGGTCAGCAGATGTAACTGCCCCGAGAGTCATTATTATATATTATAGCATCTAATGTTACAGAGCTGACTCATTATGTGGATGTAAAATGTAGGCCTCTACAGGCCTCATGTGTATTCAAAGGGAAATGATGACACTGAAATTATTTATTGTATAGCAGCGCGTCTGGGGAAGCTGTGTACAGCCTTAACATTGCCTGATGCTGGGTTTAAGAGGAGGCCTAGTGTTAAGGGGAAGCACACTGGGTCAGAGATGGGTTTTTGCTTTGGGTTGCGCGTGTGTGTGAGTGTGTGTGTGTGTGTGTGTGTGTGTGTGTGTGTGTGTGTGTGTGTGTGTGTGTGTGTGCGTGTGCGTGTGCGTGTGTGGGAGGGGGGGGGGTTGTGAAGGACAGTTTTTGTGGGTGTGGGTTGGGGAGCTGGATTTGATGAGAACTGTGAGCTGTATTGGTCTAGGCTTGTTAGCAGAGGACCTACAGCTACTAATCTAACAGAATGAGCCAGAAGTGAACTCTTCTGTTCCCATCCACCCTCTCCTACTTTTCTTCCCCCCTCACCACCTGCCTCTCCTTTTTCTTTCTCTCTCCATCTGTTGTTGGCTTTATCTCTTCACATCCTCATACAGTCTTTTAACTCTCCAGCCTTTCAGCATATCTTCCCATCTTGCTCATCGCCTGTAGTTGAAGTAAATTAATCACCACAAATAAGGGAGCAGAAAGTCGAGAAGGAGACTATGAGATATAAGAATGCACCTAAGACAACATTAAGTTGAAGAACAGCAGAGTGGCTTGGACAGAGCTGGGTAAAAACTCAGCTGTAAGAAGAGCATTCAGGTGAGTATCCAAGAGACTGATTTCAGTTTCCTACCATGGTGCAGTGGTTCAAATATGTAGAGTACAATGAAGATAATCTCTCGTTTCATTTGATCACAGTGAAAGTTTTCAATAATGTGTATGTTTTGATAAGGCAAAGGATGACCTGGTCAAAGGCACTGCAAGGGCCCCATGGGTTTACTGCAGGTGGAACAGGATGCAAATGATGCAAAAATAAAAATGCAAAAACAACACATGTCCAGGTCAGGATCACTTGAACTTATTAAAATATGCAGTTAATCCAGCAGCCAACAGCACAGGTCAGTGATTCCCCTGGATGAAAACCTGGAGAGTGATGAAATACGGCCTGAGGGCTAAGGTGTACTGCTGTGTTTGATTTGATATAGAACAACAGCTATTGTTACTTGAAATGCATTTTAATGCTTGACTTCTCCTTCATAACCAACAGCATAATAGCTTTTTCAAATTTGGAAGGCTGTCAAAATTGTTGCCGTACAGAGAGCGACATAATCATGCGTGAGTGAAAACAGCTAACAGTTTTAGCATGATCAGCATGATCAAAGGGCAGTAAGTGTGCACACACACACACACATATATACATGTTTTTCTTTTTTCTTTTAAATGTGCGATAGCATATTTGGTTCCTCATAAAAGACAGTACAAAGCTGCTGGAGGAGACAATAAACCCTTTTCTTCCACCAACGAAAATAAGCTGACATCTTATTAGGAGTTATTATTACATATAACCTCTTATGTGACCATTTACTCAGAGCATGCTCATATCCTCTGTGCCATCTGTCCTCAGTGGCAAAGAAAATTCATCTCAGGGGGATTTTATCTGATCTAACTCTGTCTAATGAAGCACTCTGTTGAAGCTGGGACGTTGCAGGGTTCCCTTCCCTGCTTATGCCAGCTGGGTACAACAGAGGCAGCACGGCTTTGCGCTCTGCGGCGAGAGTCACGCAGAGGAGGCATCAAACTAAGACACAGCAAGATGGTTGGCATCTGCTGTTAGCATATTGGCCCCTGATAGGGAACAATAAACACAGCCTAAATACAATCTCCCTCTGACTCTCGGATTCAAATCAGCCTCCCACCGCAAGGCACTGCAAAATGCACACTCACACAAGTTGTGCAAGCAAACAAGGGAGCACAGTTTGTATGAAGCATGTGTGCGCAAACAAACAGCCAAGAGCTGATGTGCAAATAGAATATGTTTGCCTGAGAAGCAGTCTGTCTGTCTGTCTGTCTGTCTGTCTGTCTGTCTGGAAGAAAATAATAGCCAGAAGAGATGTTCAGATCTGCTTTTATGCCAGGACAGAAATCAGAATTCCCTTGAATAAGAAACAAAACAACCTTTTGTTTCTTTTCGGAGTCATTTTTGACCAATCTAGAAAAACAAAGACATATGCAGCCCCCTACTACACACACCGACCAAAAGATACCTTCCAATTATATTTAGATGCAGTTAATGGGATATTGGAGAACTTTTTTGGATCCTACAGTAAAAAGGAAAAGAGGATTAAGTACTCTACCAAAAATCAGATCAGTATCCTCAGATTGCATCAACAATGAACTTGGAAGACATCTGAGAGAGTCAAGCACAACAGTTTTCAGACTGCAACTGTGTGCAAAGTGAGAGTAGATTGTTTGTCTCTAACAATCACTGTCTCCAGGCAAAGGCAGGATATTTGGGCACACGGGACACACTGCAACTGTCTTTAATGATTCTGTTTGTGGGTTATTAGACCTGCAGCATAGAATCTGCCAGAGGAACTCACACTCCTTTTGTGAGATGCAGCAGCATTGGAAAGCCATTAGAAACACCAGTCAATTACGATGCCCGATGAATGGATTTTCCAGTCAAGCGTGGTTAAGCTCAACATAAACTAATGGGGAGTCTTTAAATGAGCTTGACCTGCATATGATTTTAATTAGCTTTCCTGCCCTAAAGGCTTCCATTAACTGTTTGAAAAAATCAATAGAGCCAGTATTGATGCTGTGTGAGAGCTTAAACGATGTCCTAACACTCCACTGATTCAGTGGCGACAGAGAGATAGAGCCAAAGAGAAACACATACATAATATAGGGTCTGTTGTTTACTGCTGTCATTTTGATATGTGTCCTCTCGTCTTTGAGCCTGTTTTTCTGAGACTGCTCTTTCAGTGTGCAGCTAGCTACAGTATCAAACCAAGAGGAAATGATTCAGTGTGTCACAATTATCCATGTGCACACAGACAAATACTCATTTACTTGAATTACATTGGCTGTACGAGGTTCACACTCGTCCAGGTCATGGTTACCCAAGGCTTGATCCAAAGACAACTGGAGTCCAGCTGCATCTTTGGGTGAATCCTTGGATAACTTGAATTACATTTGATTATATTTTAATACCACTTGACTGAATTCAATGAAAAGCCTGAAAATGGCACGTGTTAGAACAGTGCACACATACAGTTTAAGGAACTGAATGAATGATTGAATTGAAGATGTCTTTGGTGTGACCAGGTCAGCCATGTCACATATCTTGCCATCTGAAGTCTCTGAGTGATTGTCTGTGGGTGTTTGTGCTCCTTTTACACATGCCTCAGTAAAAACTAAAGTGCCATGGGGTCAACTTTGTGAAGCATCATCATTACCCTTTATTAATGCCGGAGGTCATTCCAATTACACTGCAGGTCATCTGCTCTCTGACACAGAAACATGCAGACAACACCACAGAGACCTGACCACTGTCACATCAACTGCTTTCAGTCTAATGAAGTTGCAGTCTCATTACAGGGAGTTCATATCTAAGTAAAAGAAGTGACTGATCTGCTCCACTAAAGCTATCACATTATGAATGCAGTTGTTGCCTCATTAGTGTTGACCTCTGTGTTGTTGAATCAGATCTGCCTGCACTGTGTGTTTATTTATTGGACTGCCAAGGGGTGTGTTAAAGAACTGATCTATCATTCAGAGCTTTATGCTGAGAGTTCAGTGTTATTAGGGCTCATCGCCCATCCATCCACCCATACGGCTCATCTTTAGAGGGCTGTGGAGGGCAGGAACTAATCCCTGCTGCTTTTGGGCAAAAGGAGGCGAACATCAGCCACAGGTCAGCAGTACAGCACAGGGCCTGCATTGAAATGTGCAGTTATGAAGTAGATATTGTGATCAATTTGATATTTTTCCTGATTATGTAGCTGTAACCTGAAAACTCTCTGATAGTGCTAGACAGAGACACAATGAGAGTGAGGGGGTGGCAGAGAGAGATAGGTGGGGAGGTCTCTGAAACGTGTTGTGTGCAGTGGTCATCAGTGGGGAAAAGTCATTCTGATCATATGTGGTTTGCCATCAGAAGCAGTAATAAGACAGTTGTGATCCAGCATCAGCGCAGGCAGGGCAGAACAGCACTGTGTGTTTTTGTGGTCCTCCAGCTCCTTGTTTACACTCTGCTCTTCTGCAACACCACAATGCAATATGAAATCTCTCCCATTTCACCTAAGAGGAGTCTAGTGTGTCAGTTCAAAGTTATGATGAAGGCAGAACTTTGTTGTGGAGCTGTTGCTGTGGAATGACTTATGTGTAAGCTGAGAGACATCCTAAGGTACGGATTGCGGTGTGAACTCACCTGTTTGTTCAAAACCTGCTTAATAAGTTGTTTCTAAAGCTTGCTGAAACCTCTCGGTAATCGATTTACAACTTTAGAAGGAGTCTTTTTTCACAGAGCAAACTATAAAGTTGGATTTTGTAAGGTTATAAACCGTGTTGCTCATAAACTAAGAAAGCATATTGAGAGTTAAAAAGAGAGAGGCAGAGTAGGGAGAGTCACTGTGTGCAGTGCTGTAAGAGCTGTAGAAACTCAGGTAAAGACACCTGCCTTCTGTCTAACTCAGCCACATGTTGAACTCTCATTCAACAAAGAAGTAATTTTTTTCAGCCTTTGCTATAAAAGTTTAAATATTAGTGACAAAGAAATTACCATGTTGGGTTTCTGTCCATCCCATTTCACCAAGAATTTCTATAGCAGGCCTACTTTTAAAACCCTGTCTCTCTGAGGACCCTCAGGAGCTCTGGATTATTATCTGCCAATATAATATTGGCCATTGCAAGGCATGGGTGCATGAGTACATGATACCTACTTCTACTTTCATGCCAATGTGTACCTACCGTTACTCCACATTTGTCTCTCCTTCTGCT
This sequence comes from Xyrichtys novacula, assembly GCA_962446985.1. NCBI lineage: Eukaryota > Metazoa > Chordata > Actinopteri > Labriformes > Labridae > Xyrichtys > Xyrichtys novacula. The sequence goes on along the minus strand of OY660881.1, from coordinate 28,483,249 downwards.
TCTCCACAATCTCCATATAAAGTGCTGCGATTTTAGTAGCCAATCATCAACAGCAATCTCTCTCTCCCCATGGTGGTGAAATGTGCTTCTTTTTCTAGAGGCATATTGTGGCTGCCTGCAGTTTCAGAGAGGAAAATGGATGTGACCCTTATGACACTAAATAGCTGTCAACCGGATCTAAACGGAGACAGTTTCTCGTTCCCTCGGTACACCTGCAATCCCCTCCTGCTGTGGTGGCTGTCTTTTCTTTGACAGTGGAGAAAAGCTCCAAAGACTCCTTCGCCCCATCCAGATGGTGGCTACAACAGTCACTTGGACCATTTATCATGTGTATCTGCTGAGCACAGGGAGTTAACAGGTAATTAAAATCATCAGTCACGCAACAAAAGCAAGGATTGGCGAGGCAGAGTGGAAAAAAGAAAAGAAAGAGACCTCTACATGTTTCCGAACTATTTCTGCTCTCTTTTTGAAGCTCTGAGTTGTGGTAGGGGAGAGACAAAAAAAAGGGAGGAAAGTAACAAAAGAGAAACACGAAAACAGAGACAAATCAAAGAACCCCAGAGAGACCCAGTCTGACTTTGAATAGTCTTTGACCCACAGAGCATCAAACATTTGAACCTTTTACTTCTTATTGATAACCTGCACTGACACAGTGGAGGAGGAATTAAAAGACAGACAGATACAAAGCAGAAAGACGTGTTGTCGCCGTCTCACAGGAGAGGTTTGTGCGCTAGCTAGCCTGTCTGACACTCAAAGGTCCCATCTTTAATAGGGTCCCAGCTTCCCACTGATCCCTCTTGTTCCTACTTAATGGGGACGTGGAAAAGCAATGACGTGTGGGAAAGGCCAGTGAAACTGGCCCTTAACTGGCCCACCACAATCAATACTCATTTGGCCTCCACCTCTCTTTCCCCAAAAGTAATTAATGAGAAGAAGGGAGGAATCTGGCCGCTGACAGCTGATTTCTCCGCCGGTCCCTGTCCTTAGCACCCTGTCCACTTCTTATGCTGCTACTTAAAGCATCATTATGCTTCCAATCAAGTATTCAGTCACAGGAAATGAGATGGGGGAGGGCAAACCCAGGTGTCAATGCATCGTTTTCTTAAGGGTGTAGGGCCAAAAGCTAAGATAATCAATCAGTCAATATTTATCTGTACAGCACTAAACTGCAAAGTTACTTAATGAACAGTTCTAGTCTGGATGAACAACTAAAGCATCATGAGAAGAGATGTAAAGACTAGTCTGAGGGTTCATGACCTGCATGAAGCTGGCCCCCCACCCCATGCAAAATGTCGGGAAAATCGTCTGCTTCGTTTGTGCCGTTAAAATTTTTGTTTGTGCTGCTATAGTTTTTAAGTTACTACATATTGTTTTATAGGTCACCCAGAGGTCACCCTGCCTCCCATTGGTTCCAAATGGACCCGGAATGGTGCCGTTTGTTAGTGCTTTAATTGTGTCGGTTTGTGCCACTGTTGCCGAGAAGTATGCACCTCACAGAAATGCGCACCGCTTATACCATACCTGCCAACACTCCAGTTTTTCCGTGGACTCTCCTGTATTTCAGACCTATCTCCCGCCCACCTCCTATATTGTCATTTCTCCCGGGAATATCCCGTAGTTTGATGGTCCACGTTCATTGATACTTTGGGCTCTATTTTCATGTCCGTCGGAGGGTGGCGGACCCCGCGCAGTGGTATTTTCATCTGGCAGAGAACGGCGTACAGCCAGTTTGGTATTTTTGTGGACTGAAGCGCACCGAGGTCCGCCAAGCTGGGCGTGGTGGCGAGGCAGGGGGAGGTGTTGACAGAATCAGCTGGCGCAGTGACGTTTTCGTGCTCTCCGGTGGCGTATATAGTGCACTGAAAGCTCGCCGATTCAAACCTGGTCAGCTTTCAGTGCAGGCGGAGTGCAGCTGGTCTAGTGATATTTTGGTAGACTGGGGGCGTATCGGCATACGTCACCGATGCCTCACCGGCAGGTTTCCACAGTGTCAGGCACATTTCAGTGCAATAAATAATCAACCTGACCGAATCAACACAGCTGAATCCGCATTCAATTAAATTAAATATCTAGTAAATAAACACACATGATGAAGTTAACAAGATATGTAATTCGTCTCCCTCCTTTTCTTTCTTCCTCTTCCTCTTATTTCTCGCGCAGCTCGACCTGGACATGTCTCCGTGTCCTCTCCCTGTCCTGCTGCAGCTGCTGCTGCGGCGGCTGAACAGATGATTTGTTTCAGTGATCAGATGAGTTATTTACTTTAAGCCTACATATGAATATTATAATATGTAGTTTTGTGAGCCAAATTTATTTTATATGCCAACATCTATGAAAGAAAGAGCCAGGCCACGGAGCGCGATGCGTCATTTATGCACAGATGGTTCCGATTTTAATGCCATTTTTGGAGTTTATGTTGTGATCTCTGCGCACAACCCACCTTTGTCACGTGAGGTTTGAATACATGCAACTTTATGTGAGTGTCTTTATTTGTGGAAAAGGATGTTTGTCTTATCAGCGGGTCCAAACTTACACACACCAAATCCATCTGTGCTCAGATGAGAGGGTGTGGAGGACGCCCAATGCAGCGCTTACAGTGACACTTGTTGAGGAGCTGCCTTCTGTCGCCATCGTGTGGCATTGCTGTCTTCAGACATCTCTTGATCTCTCTGACTACTTCACGGACATTGTAATACGCCTCCCCGGTGGCGGATTTAAAGGCGAGTAGAGGAGCTGATGTTATTGGTCAATACAGGTCTCGGCTGTGTTAAACCCAATCCACGCCCTCTCTCATCCCTCGCTACAACTTACGCCGCTGGGAGGAGCTGAGTTGGGGAGGGGGGATACTTACACCGGGCTGCGCCGTTTACCAAAATACCAAATTGTGCTTGGGAACGCCTTGTTGGGGCGGTGGACCTGACTTACGCCGCGCCTGCGGCACGTCTCCGGCGAGGTACGAAAATAGAGCCATTTGACTTTACAATTTGGGATGATTCAGGTCGGTGTAAACTGTAAACTATATTTAAGCAGTTTTTATTTATTTATGTTGTTAGTCTCTCACCGTCTCAGAGTGATGCTTTCAGGGCAGCCTCAGACAAAAGATGGCTAGATTGCACGCACAGATGTTCAGAGAGCCTCATACAGGAGAGAGCATGTAAAACATGAGGACTTTAACACCAAAATTTGTCGACTGAATAAGTCCAAGGCATATCGTAGCTATTATTTTTTATTACAATTTGTTGTTGTGAAAACAAAATAAAAAAGTGTGCAACTTCCCTTAAACTTATTTGAATGAGCAATCTAATAACAAATACTTACAGACAATACAGGCATCAGTATTGCCGAGAAATGCATCCACCCATAAAGTTTGATTCTTTGGGACTTTCCCAAAGAATGGGTGGACTTTCCTGTTGTAATATTTCCAAAAATATGTCTTGTTACTGTCTCAATAGCTAATTAATGGGTGGATGCATATTTCGTCAAACAGAAAAACAGCTGATATAAGGTTATTATTAAGCGTCTGCCAACTACACTATAACTTAACAAAGAAACGCTTTGATTCTTGTTGCTTGTTTACCTATAGAAAGAATAGGACTTTGAATAGGAACTTGAGTTTTTCTCAGATGATTATAAAGAGTGTATACATCAGTAGATCTTATTTTGTTGCTAATGTCTTCTTGCCCTGCACCAGCCAGGATGATTGTATAATGAGTTCCTGCATTTAAAATATGTCAGTGTCATATTAAAGTTATGATAATGCTATTAGTCTGCATTTCCTTTACTTCTACTTCTAAGTCAAAAAATATCCTTAATTTAGACCTTGATTTAGACCTTACAATTGGCTAATTGAAGCTTATAGATACACACCTGTATTAGATAAATTACTTGAAATACTACTTAGGGGGTTATTACAAGTCTCTATGGCTAGCCAATAGTTCAAACACACCTAAATGAGAGGTTCAAATGAAAGAAAGCTAATTTTGAAGGAAGGTGATTTTTCGTTTTTGAACAGCTGCACTCTATTATTTTAATGAGTGATAACTACAATAAAGCTACCAGTTACCAAGGTCTATCATATAAAAACTTATTGTAGGGATGTATAGCAATAAAAAATCACAACTAGAATTTGCCCACCCAGGTGGTACCGATATGTGAAATTTTGGTTCTTGGCTCAAGTACTAGATGTGAATGCTTTACTTGACCGTGAATTGAGATGTGTAGTTTAATGTAATATTTTTGTTGACAGATAAATCTTTTTTTTCAATCTTTAAAGTCAACTTGATATCATCTTTATTTCTGTTTATTATGTTTATCATGTGCAAATCGGTGCAGATTTCCATCTTTGTACCCACTGCTCTAAATGAAAGTGCACCTTTGGCTTTCTGAGTTGATCCTATCAGAAAAATGAACTTACTTTTGAGACAACTATTGTTTTAAATTTCCTACAACAAATGTATCATGTCACAATTTAAATGCTGTTTCCTCAAATCTGTTTAAGTAAGTAAGCAAACTTGTAGGAAAAAAAAGGAACTGTTTTGACTTGTGACACACAAAGTGATCCCTGTCAGATCAGAGCAGAGCAAGAACTTTCAGAGCTTCAAAGTCTCCTTGTCTCCTCTCCTCTGTGAACAGGAGTGCATGGGGAGAGGAGTGCCACTGCAGTGGAGGTACAGTATAAAAAGCAGTCAACCCTCCTATAGCACCCAGAGCAGACTTACTGCAGCAGAACACACAGCAGGCAGCGTGGCAATGCGCTCTTTCCCATAGAGCACATTTCAAGCTGAGACATCTATATACAGGCCTGCTGTCAATGTCAGCCATCCTGGAGTTAAAATAGCCCACACAACCGATATAATGCTGAGGAAATGGGTCATGTAGGACTGCTTGAGTACAGAAGACAGCATGCACTTTCAAAGAACTCATAATTCACAAGGTGACTGTAAATATTTTGAAGAATGATGTCGACTTAAAGCTCAGAGTTTTGACTTTACTTTTTGAACCAAAATCTTCACCTCCAGTTCAACTTTCTTCTTCTTCTCTCGTCACATTGGAAGTTTTTTACTGGCTTGCACTTGTATGTTGTCGTAAGCAAAAGGAGGACAAACTGATATTTAACAGGCAGAGAATGATCTTGGTAACCGACCCAAGTAAGGAGACACAGAACTAATATTCAGAGAAGACAAACAAATGCATGAGTGACAGCTAACATGAAGTTATGAACCTGATGTGTTCCACCAAAAGCAGCAGAAAAGCTTGACAAAAGAAAGCTTGTCAGTGTGTTTGATGATGTCTCCCTCTGAGTATATTTGAAGACAGTGGAAATGGAGTATAAACTGTAAGACCTTAAGCTGAGTGAGGCTTCACTGGTTGTAAAAATGTATAAAGGTCTACAGAGATTTAAGTTAGCATGGCTGTCATTATGAATGGTTTGATGGAGTGCGGCTAATGCAATTTCATTTAAATGAAGTGAGGCGACAAAAGGCATTGGCAACTGATTTATCTAACTTTCAGAAGACAATGGAGCAGCATCCTTAGGAGGAAATTCAGCCCGAAGATTGAAGAGGGGATTGAGGTGGGAGTTGAGAGAGGGAAAACTTCACAGAACATCCATCAGGATTGCGGAACAATGAATCCAATCACTCTGTATTAATGAGCCGATGCTTAAAATAGTTCCCGTTGTGAGGTGAAGTCAGGGGAAATGATCTTTGCAGGGGGGAGAAGCTTCCTGATAAAGTCTTGGCATAAATCATTTTGCTGAGTAGAAATAGCTAATCTCTTCCCTTCAAACTCCCCACCTGCTCCGAACACTGCTGAATAGTGATCCTGGGGAATAGCTATTCTTAATGCTGACTGGTGAATGGGTGACTTACAGTGTGTCTGGAGGGCTCACTGTAAGAAGCTGGCTTGGATATATGGCCAACACTGTATATAAGGGAAGCTCAGTGACAGAATTACAACCCCACAGTAAAGAGGGACAGAGGTTCTCCTCAAATCCTGCTCCAGTGAGGATTGACCCTCTCATGTAATAATCTAATATTTGTTCAAATCATGAATCTATTTGCTGGATTTATCAATATAATAATATAATTGTATTATATATGAATAAAATAATATGATAATCATCAATTAGTATGATACCTGCCCTGACAAGTATTGAATTTGGTTGTTGCAAATGCCATATGCTGATGAACATGGACAAGGACTGACACCTGCACTTTAAAACCGCTTTAGTGGACCTAGTTTTCCTTTATTACCATTAGCAGCACCAGGCCTAACAGCTGTGATCAAACTAAAAAGTTAAAATGCCAAGTATTATCAATGTAAGTTAAAGTTTTCTAGATCAGCCCATAATAATTTAAAGAGCTGTAAAGTGGCGTTATCATCTCCACACAGATCCTTTGCTTATGGTTTGTTAAGAGGTGCAGCGTCTGCGCATCTTACACAAAGATAGACCGTATAAATCACCACTACTCTGACAATGTATTTATATGTCACTAAAATGATGTCACTGAAGCATTTCTTTTTAAACTATGGTCTAAAGTAGAGGATAAAATCTATATTGTAGCAGGATAAAATATTTGATTGACTATTTTCAAAGAAAGGGTCACTGTACAGACACAGTTGACAATTGGCAGCAACAACAAAACTTTGTACTGAGAATCACATGCATTTAGAAGAATACCTTTGCAAAAAACACTTGGGTATCAAAAGTCTCAAAGCCAAACCAGTTTACACACAGTTCTTGTTTCTTGTGAGCAGTTATCAGGGCCTAACAAGGACCAGTGTTGTAGACCCAAGACTTGAGTCTGAATCAAAGCAGGATTTTAAGGACCTCATGATGTAGACTTGGACTCCAGCTTTCTGTAACTTAGGACTAAGATAGAGAGGAGGACTCAGACTTCTTCTTCTTCTAAAAAGGCTTTTCTTGTTTTGTTAGTCTTTGAGTATAAAAACAGGAGTAGGGCTGTTGTTTGTGATTACCTACAAACAGACCTGTGCCGTCTTGATCAGCAATCAATCAACACAAATCATGAGTTTTACAGCAAATGCAAACAGAGGGGTTCACGGAAGAGAAGCTCCTCAAACTTCATCCACCCAGGATAGACCCAGAAAAGTGAATGTGACCCTAAAGATCCTGCTCTAAATGTTGACGAAATCCTGTTATCAAGTGGATGGTAATGTTAACCTCTAAGGGGACTTGACCACTGGGTCCAGGATCATTGGTTCATAAAAAATTCTGATGAATAGTGGGTGGGCTGCAGCTTTTTCTGAGCTCCCTTAACACCTGCAGGGATAAATGCAGCTGAAGCAATGTGTCTCCATATTATGAGGCTCAGTTTACATGAATGCACATTGATTCCCACGAGTGCACAGCACTGAGACTTGGGTAATGATTGGAAACCCTTCACATGTCAACAGGATGGGTCAGACTCAGGTGTTAATAAATGACAGGTGTTTTGATTTCCTTCAGAGGGTTCCACAGTCAGTCCACCGTCACACAGCAAACAATCATAAATGGAACAGCACCTCAGGTTCTTCTACTTAAGTGACTTGGACTGGACTTAGACTCGAACACTGAGGACTCAAGACTTGCCTTGGACTCAAGGTTTGTGGACTCAGCTAAGAGGACAGTGACTATTTCAGTCACAACATGTGATTGTGAGCATTTCAATATGGGTCTTCTGTATTTTCAACTCTTGGAGAAGTGCTCATTAGCAACCGTGGACATGCTCCACTGTTAGGAAAGTAAACCCAATAGCTTAGTGCTGCTTATCCTTTTAAATGCTTTTTATTGAACACAATCCTGAGACAAATATGTCTCTGACTCTGAACAAATGAATTATTCTTGTCACTGGTGTCAGAGCTCGCAGTTCAATGATAAAAAACCAAAGCTGAGGGGCATTTGTACATTAGACTAAAGCACATCCATTACTTGGGCATTAACACTGATCTCTCAGGTAATTCAGACTAATCTGCAGTGTGTGTCCCTAAAGTTTGTGTTAACTGTATGACTTTGTCCCCAGCCCACCCTAACTGATGTTATCCATATTAATCAGGTCTGTATTTGTATGCTGAAAGCTGAATACAAATAAACAGATAGGAGGCCAACATTGGCACTGATCTCCCTACTGAGCCCAGCTGTGCTAATATGCCCCCTTTTCACCTCCTTTTCACTCGTTCTGGCCTTTTTCACCTCTCTCTCTCTCTCTCTCTCTCCCTCTGTCACTGTCCTCCACAAAACTAAACCCAAATCAAACTAATATTAAACAAAATGAATGACCTCTGTTCATCTAACAACAGCATGAACATTACATCCTCCCTCTACACCCTCGCACCCCGTGTATTGGTGTGAGACTATACACACCAATACTCAGCTTGACTCTGCATCTGTCTGTTTCCTAACTGGTCTTAACTGAACTCTTAGCTCCTAGTAGTTTTCTAAGAGTGTGTACATATACTCGGAAGTATGTGTGTGTGAGTGTGTTAGTAGCAGCAGGTCATGGGCACAGATAAAAAGAGGGTGCTGAAGGGCAGAAAAGGGGCAGGGGGGCAACAGATGCCCCTGGTCACATTATGCCCCATGGGAAGCTGGCTAAACAAACTTGCCAACAAAGTAGCGCAGATGCACACAGTATTTTGTCTAAACACACACACGCACGCACGCACGCACGCACGCACACACACACACTGTACTCTCTATTTCAAACATACCTGAGTCCTGGTGCAAAATGTAGCCTTTTTGTCATTTTGTATTAAATGTAATTAACTACGTGCAAATGAGCAACTCCTTTTGTGGTTATAAACCAACAGTGTTTTTAAAGCAAGAACGGGTAAATGCAGTTATTCAAATGTATTTTTTGCTGTGCTGCACTTGAGAGTAAGTCATGTTGCTGAAGTAAAGAAGAAAAATATAACCTTATATCATGATGTAGTGGCTGATGACGGCAGTACTGCTCAGATAATGAGACGTTTTCTCTTCGATGCTATTGTTCCATGTTATGTCTCTCTCTCTCTTTTTCTTTTCATTGAATCAGCCCTGCAGTGCAGTGTGTCAAAAGAAAAACAAGTTACACAAACAGAAGAGGAACTTCCAAAATCACATGGACAGGGCTGAAGCTTCTAAAAAAGACTGTCACAACAAAAGATGAGAAAATACCCATTATGGACAATCTATTATCCACCTATAACTGTCAACCTTACACAAGGTAAATTGTAATAGATACAAAAATATTTCTTTATCCCCATAATGATGTCATTTTAAAAAGCTGTCACATAAAGTGTAGTTTTACTGTCTTAAACTGAGCCTTTTGATTTGATATGTTATGAAACGAAAGGCATAGTATTCTGTGAAACCCAGCAAAAATCAATTTGCTTTAAAAATCCAGCACAACGTCCTGTTGTTCTGTAGGTAGTTCTGCAGGTTCTGTAAGTAGGTAGGCTACATTTTCAGCTGATGGGTTAGCATCAGAGCAAATTGATTGTCTTCTTTTGGGAGTGGTTATATTCAGAGCTGAGACTAAATGGAAGTACAGACCATCTTCCATGTTTCTTTGTCACGTGTTCCCTGTTTATCTTTCTCTCACCACCAGCCTTCCTCTGACGACTCTCTTTATTTATCTCATTTTTTTCGAACCCTGTGTCTCATTCTTCCCTTCTCTAAATTCTTTGCTCTTTGCAGGGCTGAAGGCACTGAACGGCTTGCCTGTGATCCAATCACAGGCTGGCTGCAGCAATCACCACCTGCTGATTGGTTTTATAATCCTCACTCAGGATCTCAGATGGGAGAGAATCAGCTGGCCAAGAAGTGCTCCTCTGAAAGCTATCATACCGCTGCACATGCTCACGCACGCACATACACACACCTGCATTCTCACACGTGTGCCCGTCAAAACAATACACAGACTCTTCTCTCTCTCTATTTCTCTGCATCTATATTACACTTCTCCAGTCTACATCATTGTTTTTACTCTCTGTATAAAAGTTTGCTTTGAGTGTGTGTGGGCATGAGTGACAGGAATGCAGTGATTCAACAACGAAGAAAAGAAGAGCACTCATGCAGCTCAGGCTGTGTGTCTGTAATACATTGTTATTCACATTGTGTGTGTGTGTGTGTGTGTGTGTGTGTGTCCTTTTATCTTTGTTACATGTAAGTGCTGCTGCAGACAACAATAACACAATCATCAGTATATTTAAGATTATGATGCAAGACTGCATCCTCGTGCTGCAACACCCCAACAGGGTGCTAAAAGACAAGATGAAAATATGCAAGAATACAGAAAAACTACACACACATACACTCACACACACTCCAGCCCAAACTCCCAGATCAATAAGCTGAGGGTTAACTCTCATACTTAAACATCCAGAGAAGAAAAAGCTAATCTTCTAGGCACAATATCACGGCTAAATCCCTTAATACTCACAGGTAACAACAGAGGTTTGATATGCCTTCGAGCATGAATAACTGTATGAAAAGAGGAAATGTAATAAATCAGTACAGACAGGTGCTTTTTATTATGAAAAATACAACAACTCATGCATAAAAGCACACACAAGTGCATTTAGATTCCATGCCAGGAATCTGTGTGTGTGTGTGTGTGTGTGTGTGTGTGCTCCCTTATTCTACAAACATGTTTTAACCAGGGGCCTGTTCTACGAAGCAAGTTCAACCTAGCCATGTAGCCTTGGAGCTACCTCGCTCAACTTACCGCAGTAGCCAGTGGTCTCGCTAAACGGTCTTACGACATTGGTTAGTAAGTGGATCCAGCTTTGCTATGAGCGCGTGCACGCATGTATGGCGGAGCCTGCCGCATCTGACCAATCGCGAACATGGACCAGTCTGGAGCGTCAGAGCAGGCCGGAGAGCGAAGGACTGCGGACTTTACAGACGAGGAGAAGGAGACGATCATGAGAAAGTATGAAGAATTCAAATCTATCATAAACCTCAAAAGCAACACCGTCGCCGCTGCAAAAGCACGGGAGGAATGCTGGCAGAAAATTGCCGACAGTCTCAATGTGTAAATATAGTGCGCAAAAAATCTTAGATACCATTATCACCCTGAAATAGCACTGTTCAACATGCGCTTTTAACATGCACCAGATATGTCTAATTCATTTCCAAGATGAATTCATTCATTTGTTCATTCCTGTCGTGTTTACATTTTTTGTGTGATATGTAGGCCATATGAGCCTTTCATAAAGGTGGTCATCCGGAAAAGTAAGTGGGTCTGTGTGGTCCCTGAAAACTCTCCTCGCTAAGAAGTGAACCCACGTCGTAGAACAGGAAACCCTGAACTTACCCTCAAAGTTATCTCGCTAAGCAGTAATCCTGCTTCGTAAAACAGGCCCCAGGTCTCTACCCAAGACACAAACTACACCCCGCAAAGCCTTGACAAAGCTGAACCACAACTGACTGTCCTCTACAGCTGCCTGGTGTCCTTCTTTTGTTTCCTGCCCTGGATTCACTTAGATCAACTCCATCAGCTCTTATAATATGTCCTTATTTTATACATTTTTGGTTGTTCAAGGACAAACAACTGCTACAGTGAAGTGTGCCACTTCTTCGGTTCATAACAAAACCAAATGCATCAGTTTGATCAGGAGATTCAAAGCCAAGCTGGAACATTTTGTTCAATAATTAAGGTTCTGGCCTGGCAAAGAGCCAGAAAACTATTAGGAGGACTAAACTAAGTCTTTGTTCACTTTGAATTTTCCTCTTTAATCTACCAGATTATCCTGTAAAATGTAAAATGTATGTAGATGTAAAATAAACTATTCCAAACAGTTCATTGGGAGATCAGACAAGATCTGAATGAGACTCACTAAACTAATGATCATTGAAATAAGCTTTAGACCGCTGTGTATTTGTGCGGTCATTACTAAAGTTGGTATAACTAGAGAAGCGACATTCATCTCTTGAGGGGGTGTCTTACTCAGTGTTAGGGTGTGTTTGACCATAACTTAAATTTACGCTAAAATATCCCTTTAAGTGTTTCATAAACTTTTTATGTAAGAGATGTCAAATGTGTTGCTTAAAGTGTCTACTATCAGGTGATCTGGGACTTAATTAATGTATGCACTGGAGGTGGTCCATGAAAATTTTTAACTCAAGGGGCTCTATTTCCGGTGAGGCGACGGAGGGCGGCGAGCCCCGCGCAGTTGTATTTTCGTCTGGCGGAGCCCGGCGTACAGCCAGTTTGGTATTTTCGTGGACTGAGGCGCACAGAGGCGAGCCGAGATCCGCCAAGCTGGGCGTGGTGGCGTGGCAGGGGGAGGTGTCGACAGAATCAGCGGGCGCAGTGACATTTTCATGCTCGCCACCGGCGTGTAAAGTGCGCTGAAAGCTCGCCGATTCAAACCTGGTCAGCTTTCAGCGCAGGCGGAGCGCAGCTGGTCTAGTGGTATTTTGGTAGACCGGCGGCGTATCGACATACGTCACTGATGCCTCACCGGCAGGTTTCCACAGTGTCAGGAACACTTCAGTGCAATAAATAATCATAAACAACTATTAATCTGAGTCAGCACATACATTTAGAAATATATCGATATATTCTGATCTATATCTGATCTGATGAGCGCGTTTGGACACACAACCTGACTGAATCAACACAGCTGAAATCGCATTAAATTAAATTAAATATCTAGTAAATAGACACACATGATGAAGTTAACTAGATATGTAATTCGTCTCCCTCCTTTTCTTTCTTCCTCTTCCTCTTATTTCTCGCACAGCTCGACCTGGACACGTCTCCGTGTCCTCTCTCCGTCTTGCTGCAGCGGCGGCTGAACAGATGATTTGTTTCAGTGATCAGATGAGTTTTTTACTTTAAGCCGACATACGGATATTATAATATTCAGTTTTGTGAGCCAAATTTATTTTATATGCCAACATCTATGAAAGAAAGAGCCAGGCCACGGAGCGCGATGCGTCATTTACACACAGATGGTTCCGATTTTAATGCCATTTTTGGAATTTATGTTGAAAACAAAGTTGAAACGTAAAAATGTGATTGTCTTATGAAAACTAAATGCTCATGCCAGTAATACACTTCAGAATAGTTGGAGCAAGGTATATATATTTATATATACATATACATACATATATATATAGATATAGATATATATGTATATATATATGTATATATATATTCTAAAAATTTAAAAATAACATTTTTCAGTTTCACTTTTTTAATCATGTATTTCCATCCTTCGTACAACAAAATAGCTGTAGGAACCTAAAAAATTCTGCCTCTCTGTCCTTAGAGGCAGCGGTGGGAGGTTGATGGTTTTTTTTCTCACTCTTAACAACAGATTTGTTTAAAATGGTTTGAAAATCAGTCTGTTTTTTCTAAAAAAATATTCAGGTTTCATCAGTAGTTATTGATCTTTCCTTGTGGTATAATTCTTCAGCCTTCTCTCTCTGAAAAAATGATGACTGCCGGTTGGTGGACAGAGCCTCAGGCTGTGTTTGAACAGATCATTCTAAAAGTGAAACAGCTTTTATTAGTGAGTCAGAGATTCAAATACCACAATGTTTACTTTTTGGAAAGACATCTGCAGATATCCGTTTGGCTGCAGCTACCAAGATTCACACTTTAGAGAAGGCTTAAGAGAGGTTCAAAAATATAGTTTATTTGCTATATATATGCATACACTCACCGGCCACTTTATTAGGTACACCTGTCCAACTGCTCGTTAACACTTAATTTCTAATCAGCTAATCACATGGCGGCAACTTAGTGCATTTAGGCATATAGACATGGTCAAGACAGTCTCCTGCAGTTCAAACCGAGCATCAGTATGGGGAAGAAAGGTGATTTGAGTGACTTTGAACGTGGCATGGTTGTTGGTGCCAGAAGGGCTGGTCTGAGTATTTCAGAAACTGCTGATCTACTGGGATTTTCACGCACAACCATCTCTAGGGTTTTACAGAGAATGGTCCGAAAAAGAAAAAATATCCAGTGAGCGGCAGTTCTGTGGGCGGAAATGCCTTGTTGATGCCAGAGGTCAGAGGAGAATGGCCAGACTGGTTCGAGCTGATAGAAAGGCAACAGTGACTCAAATAACCACCCGTTACAACCAAGGTAGGCAGAAGAGCATCTCTGAACGCACAGTACGTCGAACTTTGAGGCAGATGGGCTACAGCAGCAGAAGACCACGCCGGGTGCCACTCCTTTCAGCTAAGAACAGGAAACTGAGGCTACAATTTGCACAAGCTCATCGAAATTGGACAATAGAAGATTGGAAAAACGTTGCCTGGTCTGATGAGTCTCGATTTCTGCCGCGACATTCGGATGGTAGGGTCAGAATTTGGCGTCAACAACATGAAAGCATGGATCCATCCTGCCTTGTATCAACGGTTCAGGCTGGTGGTGGTGGTGTCATGGTGTGGGGAATATTTTCTTGGCACTCTTTGGGCCCCTTGGTACCAATTGAGCATCGTTGCAACGCCACAGCCTACCTGAGTATTGTTGCTGACCATGTCCATCCCTTTATGACCACAATGTACCCAACTTCTGATGGCTACTTTCAGCAGGATAATGCGCCATGTCATAAAGCTGGAATCATCTCAGACTGGTTTCTTGAACATGACAATGAGTTCACTGTACTCAAATGGCCTCCACAGTCACCAGATCTCAATCCAATAGAGCATCTTTGGGATGTGGTGGAATGGGAGATTCGCATCATGGATGTGCAGCCGACAAATCTGCGGCAACTGTGTGATGCCATCATGTCAATATGGACCAAGCTCTCCCCGAGTTCTCTCTATGCCCACACTATGATTCCAGCCTACACCACTGCCCTCCAGTCCTCAGAAGAAGAAAAAAGAGTCAGAGCTTCTGTGAAAATCCCACACTGGTTTAAATAAATGCAAACACAGAGCTTTGAGTGGAAAGGGTCCATCCACCTTCTTCATGTGCAGAGGGAGAGTGACAGGTGAACGGTACTAAAGGATTCTTCTAAATTATTGCCAATGTAGCAGTCACTATAAATACATATTGTCCACACAAAACACGGTGGTTACAGTTTCATGTAATGTTGCAGCTTTGGTATTTCTCCAAATGAGCCCTAAGCTCCACCTCAGTCTGTATATTTACCCACTCTGCTACTCTCCAACAGAGCGAGCTCATGTTTATTATTAGCTAAGGCCACACCACCTCTCCTCAATTTCAGCTTGGAGGAATCGATTATTGCTGCCAATAATGTCCAGAAGGTAACACAATTACCATACTGTATCCTGTGACCTGCATAATAAGCATCTCCACCTCGATGGTTTTTTTTTCTCTGTGTATCCTTCACCTGCATGCCACAGCACTAAATCCTGGTCCCATGTCTACCCGACCTGCCGCCCCTCTTTTCATTTAACATGTTCATTAAGCTTTTTGACCACAGAAACATCTCAGCTGAGATTTTTTAGACCTTTGAATACTGTCATGCTCATGCACGCATGCATGCACACACTCACACACACACACACACACACACACACACACACACACACACACACACACACACACACACACACACAAACAGACGCAGAAACAAGCACAGGTCTGGTCCCACAGACTTGCCATTAGCTGAGTGTGTGTGTGTGTGTGTGTGTGTGTGTGTGTGTGTGTGTGCTCACTGGGGTGAGACTGAGCCGGTGGGAGCTTCATTCATAGCAGGCCTGAAGGGAGGGAGAGACACTGTGAGGCCCTGGCCTCTCCCTCTCTCTATAACACATACATACACACATATAGACATACACACAGACTGTCCCCCATGAGGTCAGCAGGATAAGCTGGTTTGAGGAAGGCATGTACCCTTCACTTCCTGTCAATGACAACATGGGCCGGTAGCTGCTACGCACCACTGAATCTAAATCACTGTCTCCCGCTCTCTCCCCGCTGTTTTTGTCTCCAGCTCTATTCTCAACATCTTCTTGTTGTATCTACACTTTTCGTGACCTGTCTCTGCTGCAAAATATCAACACCCACTCTGCTGTCACATTTGAGTTGTGATGGGATGAAACTTTAATGAAATAGAATAATTATGTTTTTTCTACCGAGGAGGTTGCACATTGTTCAGTTAAGGTATTCATTTCTGCAGTTTTCTAAACGTGTACAGTACACTCTTTGGCTGCTCCTGTTTTTTTGAAACTGTAATGGTTTGTTATTTCATTGAAACAAAAGTGGGCTCCTTTAACAGTATAGATTAAAGACTTCCTTCTTTGAAAGCTGCCCATTTCTGCAGCTTCTTTCCCTCATTTCTCTTGGGGTTGTAATCACTCAGGGGACCGTCATCCTCACTCTGTCTTTTACTCCCTCACTTTCTTTATGTCGGCCATCATGTTTTTTGGGGCTTTTCATCAGCCCTGTCAAAACATCCTTTGGTCCCTTGGCTATTGGTGAATAAACCCCCCAAAGATATTAGAAGACAGCTGGTTTGGACATATTTTATTTCAGGGTTTTGAAAAGCTTCCTATTTAGATAAAACCTGCCAGGACTGGTTATTGAGATAACTTCCTCACAAGAACCAGAAACTGAGGAAACATGAAATTTAAATGAATGGATTTTTGTAAACATACAACAACATCAGGGTCTAAATCATCTCCTATCACTACCCAACAGTGTGATCTATGTCTCTAGAAACAGAAGCTTTACTATGTTGGCAGTGTAGTTGGTGGTTCTGTTGACCTCCAGCCTAGACTTCCTTTGAACATCTCGAGCTTGAGTCAGGACTTAAGCAGTAAGCCCAGAAAAGAAACCTAACTTTAGTCATTTATTTACAGATTGCAGGTCCTTGTTTTCTAAATGAACGACAAAAAAGACAGTTAGAGTGAAAACTTTGTCATGCCAGTCTTCAAGAAGAAAACACTCTTGAGTTTTTCTGTTTTTGTTTTGTTTAACAGAGGCTGGATCAAGAATTTCTTACTTATGCTGCTTAGGGCATGCACTGATATGCTATACAATGCAGCTGTTACTCTAATTTAAGTTTTTGAACTGTTTTATTCGTTATATATACATAAAGATGTCTCTTCATAGAGGTATTAAAATGGTCTGAATTATGATGGTTTGTGTTCTACCTGCTTTTGCTCTCCCGTATGTTTCCAGCCCAAACCAAAGCCTGCTGATATGACACTGTCTTGATAGTCAGATATGACATACTAGTCTTTACTACATACAGACTGGATATTAAACATCAAGCTAATAGGGATGTGTTTTCCAACAGCTGATGCTGCTGATTGTATAATATATTAGTTTGTATTACAATGAATTAGCACAGCAGCAGGTGAGAGAGCAGGGCATGATCGTTCACCAAATCTGTTAAGGCTCAATGGCTGTAGGATCTAATAACAGGTAGTGATATTCTACATTAGACTAATAAAAGACGATGGATGTTGTGCTTAAAAAGTACGTCCTAATACTCATGACATCTGACTGGACTTCCCTTGGTGTGCCAAAGTGCTGGTGAAAGTCTTTATCAGAATAATCACACAATACTTGATTCATCTCACTGAGATCCTTCGCTGACTCTTGAGGAGTGACCAGGCTGGGGCGGACTGTCTCACTCAAGGACACTTTGACAGGGAACCCTTCTGGTAACAGGACTGTGAGGCCTGTGGGGATTTACTGCCAGTAAAGCATGTGTGCGTGTGAGTTATGCCTGTTATCCATCTGTGGTCCTCACACACACACACACACACACACACACACTGGGGTAAATAGCCTAATAAATGGGCATTAAATGTCCACACACAATATAAATGTGCTTTGTTCGTGAGAGTTCAGAAGTATATTCAGGCACCTGGCCACCAGCTGGCTCTAATGTGTTAACAGTGCAAGAATCAATAATGCATAAGGTGTTCAAATGGAAGTAAACACACGAACGTGGGTCTGAAGGACTGTATAGAAGTTTTTCCACACACCAAACTGACTCAGACAAACAGCGGAGCAAAGCTTTGGCTGAGATTCTGCCCCTTTCTTCTGGGCACTTTTGTTCTTTTCCTCTTCAACATCTGTGAGCGGTGCTTCATCAAAACATCTCTACACTTTCATCCTTTGTCCCTTAAACTCTCTCTCAAGTTTTTCTTTCAAAAACTAATTTAGTTTTTAAAGTCAGGAAACTTTAGAGCTTTTTTTCATGTAACCTGAGTTGGTGGTCCAGTGCAAGAATGAAGCCACTGTGAAAGAGTTGACTTTGAGCTGTAGGTTTTTGTAAGCTCTGAAGGTTTTAGGGTTATTATAATCATTACACCAGGATCTGGATCATCTCATCCACAGTCCTATAAGAAATGAATATACTTAAAAGAAAAGAAAAGAAAACTACAGTGGAGACTTACTTCCTAACTCAGTCAATCTAAATTTCTCAGTTACAGGAATCTTTTTTTCAGTTGTTGGGACAAGACATAACGTGAAATATAAGGGGAATGAAGGGTTAATCATACTTCCTTATTACACTAAAATTTTTAATTGAATTATGTTCACTTAAGCACCATAAAATAAGGTAATTGTAGGGATTTAATACAAGTATTATCTTGTGAGTGTGACTGCACAGTTCAAGTATGGTGCTTGCTCAGTAAAAAGATATGTCACAGCCTCTCTTCTTTGTGACTAACCTGCTTCTGTCCTTCAACACTGGCCTCAATAACAGTTTGTTGGCTGCTGGCTGGAAAATTTGAAAGTTTCACCTCCAGTGTTAGAGCTAAGCCTGTAATGGTCTGGATATGACAACTTTGATTCTGAAGGTCATGTCTCTGTTCTTTGGACGTTGAGTTCAGGTGTTAGTCTCCCCTTGTATACAGCTTATTTCCTGTAGAATTTACTGTAATGTAGTATTGTACTCATTCAGTTGCATCAGTTACTGAGTACAACAATTAAGTGTAAAGCAAAAAAGAGACAAGCTCTCCACCAACTGCCTAACTGTCACCTGATTGGCAGACACCGACCTGATGATTAGATGAACTTACATGAAGTAGAAGAGAAGACTACCGATGATTGTGCTGAAAACACGACATGGAAACATATCCACAAATCCAACCTTTCTTGGGTCAAAAACTCATCAGCCAAACACTGTTGTTACAAACCTGCGCTTACTCCTCATCAAAGTGAAGGAGCTTCACCATTATTTTCATCAGCAAGAGCCTGTGAGCTGAACAGCTTACAGGACATGTGTTTGTCCCTCCATGACTCAAGTGTGCAGAGGCATCATTAGACAAAGAGCAATACTGATAAATAATGCTGTAAAAATACTCAACGAGTTCATCCTGGGAAGAGTAGATCAGAAAAATAACAACACGCATCATTTTTCAAGTTTACAAAGATGTGCTTTTACACAGTGTGGGTGCAGGTACTTATCCCTGTCCTCCAAATGTTTGAAGTTGGTACCTCATTTAAAGGTTTTTTTGTAAGTTTTGTATTTGTATTATTACGTATGTAAAACACTCTGAAGTAGCTGCACATAGGCCTGTCACGATAACAAATTTTGTGCTACAAATTATTGCTGATAAACAATATTATTGACACCATTTTTTAAATTATAGATAATGATAATATAAGGCATAATAATGCGAGTACACCATGTCAAAAGCAACAAACTTTAATTGCTCAAGATTAAGAACTTTGAACTAGGATGAACAAATATAATAATAATATATGGTGGTATATGATATAATATAATAAACAGACCTTGTCTCTGGTACGGAACAAAAACTTCACTCCACACTTAACTATTAAAACAAATAAAGTAGAGTCTCGAGTCTGTAAACAAAATTGCACTAAATAATTAGCTTTGGGTGCTATTCCTCAACAGGTCAACAAAAAACATGCATGCGCACCTCAAGCACAATCATCCCCGCGGATGACTGTGCTTGAGGTGCGCATGCATGTTCGTCGTATTCCCCTTCTTTGTCACCAAAACTTTCGAACAAATGCGACATATCGTCCGTGTTCGTGGACTCACCTCTTTCATTTTATTTGAAACCGAAATGTTCCCACACTGGGGCTGTTGTGTTGGGATTAGAGACCAAAGCTGTCGTTTCATCGTTCATTGCGTTTGCTCTGCACTGTGTCAGTAAGTCTGTGTGTGTGTGTGGCTGCGTGCGTGTCCCCCCCCCCACGACAAAGAGACTGAGTGACTGACAGGAGGGTTCACTGCGTTCATTCCGCTATAGAGCCAACGCACCCAGGTGTCGAGAAAAATGCGCAGAGTGAGACCTCTTCTCTCATCTAGCGTGTTTGGTAGCAAGAGGGGAGGAAAACAAACGTACGTTAATTATCGAGGCTTGCAAAATTACCGACCTCATTTTTATTAACCAAGCGATTAGGTGATTTATTGAGTATCGCGACAGGCCTAGCTGCCCGTTTACTCTCGTAGGATATTTTATTTTAATCCCTGTTAGAAATGCTTCAGGTGAGAATTAGGACTAGAAATCATGTCAGAAAGAACTTCCATCACTTCAGGACAATTGTGTGTCCTCAACTTTTGGCTTCCTTTTAGTCAGCAACAGCAGCACATGATGAAGTTATTATCCAAATGTTACAAATGGGGGCTGCCATGATGTCAGATTTTCACAGAACAACGAATGTGGCCATCAAATTTCAGCCAAACTGAGGAGAGGGGGCAGAATGATGCAACTCATTACTTCATACACTTAATTACTGCAATGAACTTACATGTCCTCATCTTTTTCTTATATTTCAATGTGTGATTGATCATGACCCCTGTGACTCACGTTTCTTGGGTGTGGACATTACTTCATTAAATGGCTGTTTGTCGGGCTTTTATTTTGAGTTCAGGTTGCTTCAATACCTGCATTGTCAAACTATGCTGGGATTTTAAATTGACTTCTTCTGGTAGATCATAAGTTAAAACACACAGTTAGAAAGTATGAATATTCAGTTAGTCATCTGCAGAGGCAAAAGCTCTCAGGTTGTCTTTGGAGCTGTGAAATTCTGCTTGAGCTAGCTCACCAACAGTCTGATACGTCTTCATCTGTGCTCTGTTATTATGACATGTGGCAACCAGCATTTAGCACCACATCTATGAGCACACAGTATTACTGTGTACTTATATATTCAATACAATATCAATACTTTATCATTTTAAAAACATAGGTATTGTTCTACTAGGGTAATACAACAAAGTACTCAAAATGATTCCACTTCTTCTGAAAACACATTGGACAAATTCCTAAAATAAGTAAAAATGAAATAAACATCAACATTTTTCATCAATATTCGTTATTCACTTTACATTATTCCTCAAGCAGAATACCTCCATATACGTCATAAAGAGTATGGCCTGGTGCGACACAGTAAAGATCTTGCCAACAAACTGAAGTTAGCAAATCTCTGCGCTCTGGAGAGGCCACACTGGGAGTCCCGAAGTGTTCTGATGTCTGTGTATGAGTGGTCCAGATGTTTGTGCCTTTATAAACCACTTTCAAAGCCTTTTGTTCAATGATGACAGACTTCCCTCGGAATCTCATTTCCATAGTTTTACTTGGTTAGCAGTTGATGGTGCTAGTTTGTTCTATCTATTAGGCAGGGATAGCACCAACTGATAAATCTGTAGCGTTTATTTCTCAGAGCTTTACACAGCAGTGTGAGTTTGTTCCCCTATAGACTGTTTATAGTCGCCATATATCACAGGGCTTTCAATGGTAATCACCGATGATGCTGAAATCCCAACTCATTTAGGTCACTACTTTACACCCCCGCCAGTTTGATGGAGCTGCAGCCATTATGTGTGTGTGTGTGTGTGTGTGTGTGTGTGTGTGTGTGCATGCATGCCCCTATTTGTCTGACTGTCTTACTCAGCATTATCACTCTATTACAGGTGCAGGGTTTTTCACACAGGCCTCATTCTGTTGTGTGTTTGTTTAGACCATCTGCGTGTCTGCATGTGTGTCTGTGTGTACAGTGCTACTTGCACAATTGCCAACACAGCACTCTATTCTCCTAACACACAGAGCAGTCTCTCCTGACAAGTGCACTCTATCATGCTTATTTTCTACCAATACAGCATTATTCAACTGGCACAGGCAAAACGGTGATATCTGGCTTTGGACTCTATTGATTCAAACTCCTAAAGACCATGTTACCTGTGTGACTATTCCTGTATCAGGTGACACCAGAATTTTAATCTACCACACGATGCAAAAAGCTGCCACTGCATTTTTTCCTCTCTGACAGTTATTTTGATAAAACAAGAGCAGGATCTTCCCGACACATTTTCTGACAATGTCTTGCAGACCTGACGAATTTTAAAAAACAAAGTGACATAAACTCACTTTCAGAACCAAAATGAATGAAGTCAGCTATCTGGCACCAGGAGCGTCACTAGACCTAATACTGTACTGGGGCACACCTGGGGCACAAAAAATTCATGAGAGCGCGCAAAGTGCGCGAGAAAAAAAACATATTCAGCACTTATTTATCATAAAAAATCCCACCCTTCCTTGTGACCAAAAAATCACCTGACCAAAAACCATTCTGTAAGAAACTGGGAGGTTTTTTGTTTTCCAAAAAAATGTTTTTAGGGCCCGAGCGTAGCTGCTAAGCAGCTGCGAGAGCCCTCTTGTTCCTGATGGATTCTTCTTTAGGGCCCGAGCGTAGCTGCTAAGCAGCTGCGAGAGCCCTCTTGTTAGGGCCCGAGCCAGCTGCAGAGCAGCCGGGCGTAGAGCCCTATTATTCCTGTATAGGTTTTTCTTTCTTCTTTCTTTCTTTCTTTCTTTCTTCTTATTTTTCCTCCCCTTTGAAGGGGAAAATGGCCCACTTCCCACTGGCGAAAACTCATGAAATTTGGCAGGACGACCGGGCCTGGTGAAAAATTCGATATTCTGAAGTCGCCATAACAATAAAATGCAAAATGGCTCCAAAGCGCCCCCTAAGGGGAAAATTCACACTATTGACTGTCACGCCTTTACGCTTTGTCATATTGACACAAAAATTGACACACACATGTATCTCAATAAGATCTACAAAAAAGTCAGTGCGGGCGTATCTGTCAAATGTACGGTTAAAGGGTTATTTCGCATTTTTTGCCGATCCGCACACATTGGAATTTCGCTAACTCCTCCGAAGGCTTTCGTTCCACCGGCACCACATTTGCTCAGGCCAATCTACACCCCATGGCCAATAAAAGTTGTACAAATCATGACGCTGCACCCCACGGTTTACGTTCTAGGGGGCGCCAAAGATAACCCAAATATCCACAGTCTTAAAAGTCTTATAACTTTTTATTTTTGTCCTCACTGGCCTCCAAGTTCTCTAGGATGATGCAATGTCCAGCCATCAACACATTTGTGAAGGAATTTTTACTCGCCAAAAGAGCGCCCCCCCATGGCAGGAGAAAAAAGTCCATTTTTTCTTGTCTCCTAAGGCGAAAATTCACACTATTGACTGTCACGCCTTTACGCTTTGTCATATTGACACAAAAATTGACATACACATGTATCTCAATAAGATCTACAAAAAAGCCAGTGCGGGCGTATCTGTCAAATGTACGGTTAAAGGGTTATTTCGCATTTTTTGCCGATCCGCACACATTGGAATTTCGCTAACTCCTCCGAAGGCTTTCGTTCCACCAGCACCACATTTGCTCAGGCCAATCTACACCCCATGGCCATTAAAAGTTATTCAAATCATGATGCTGCACCCCACGGTTTACGTTCTAGGGGGCGCCAAAGATAACCCAAATATCCACAGTCTTAAAAGTCTTATAACTTTTTATTTTTGTCCTCACTGGCCTCCAAGTTCTCTAGGATGATGCAATGTCCAGCCATCAACACATTTGTGAAGGAATTTTTACTCGCCAAAAGAGCGCCCCCCCATGGCAGGAGAAAAAAGTCCATTTTTTCTTGTCTCCTAAGGTGAAAATACACATTGTTGACTGTCACGCCTTTACGCTTTGTCAAAATGACACAAAATTTGACACACACATGTATCTCAATAAGATCTACAAAAAAGTCAGTGCGGGCGTATCTGTCAAATGTACGGTTAAAGGGTTATTTCGCATTTTTTGCCGATCCGCACACATTGGAATTTCGCTAACTCCTCCGAAGGCTTTCGTTCCAACGGCACCACATTTGCTCAGGCCAATCTACACCCCATGGCCATTAAAAGTTGTACAAATCATGACGCTGCACCCCACGGTTTACGTTCTAGGGGGCGCCAAAGATAACCCAAAAATCCACAGTCTTAAAAGTCTTATAACTTTTTAAGTGGAAATGCTGATTAATTATTTTTGTCCTCACTGGCCTCCAAGTTCTCTAGGATGATGCAATGTCCAGCCATCAACACATTTGTGAAGGAATTTTTACTCGCCAAAAGAGCGCCCCCCCATGGCAGGAGAAAAAAGTCCATTTTTTCTTGTCTCCTAAGGCGAAAATACACATTGTTGACTGTCACGCCTTTACGCTTTGTCAAAATGACACAAAATTTGACACACACATGTATCTCAATAAGATCTACGAAAAAGTCAATGCGAGCGTATCTGTTCAATGTACGGTTAAAGGGCTATTTCGCATTTTTTGCCGATTCGCACACATTGGAATGTGGCTAACTCCTCCTAAAGCTTTTGTCCCATCGGCTTCAAATTTGCTCAGGTCAATCTACACCCCATGGCCATTCAAAGTTGTACAAATCATGACGCTGCACCCCACGGTTTATGTTCTAGGGGGAGCCAAAGATAACCAAAAAATCCACAGTCTTAAAAGTCTTATAACTTTTTATTTCTGTCCTCACTGGCCTCCAAGTTTTCTAGGATGATGCAATGTCCAGCCATCAACACATTTGTGAAGGAATTTTTTCTCCCCAAAAGAGCGCCCCCCCCATGGCAGGAGAAAAAGTCAAGTTTTTCCTGCCCATCGCTCAATGGCTCAAACGCATCGCTCTCTCGGCAAAACCGAAAGGAGGAGCAACTTGCCATTTGGATATATACTAGCTGTGTTTGTGCCCTCACTCATGGTCCAGACTTTTTTCAAAAAGGACATGGAGTTTGTCTGCAGCAAGCGTTTTGGTAGAAACTGCGCCTCCCATTCATTATAATGGTAAATGACCACAGACAAGTGCGCACACCATCTTTGGACCTTGAGTGTGACGCGATCGGGAGGGGTAGGCGGTCGCGCTGGGGGTGGCGCGACGCGGCTCGGGCCCGACAGTGCCCCACCGGGGCCCTAGTTATTATTTTTCCTCCGCTTTAAACTGGAAAATGGCCCACTTCCCACTGGCGAAAACTCATGAAATTTGGCAGGACGACCGGGCCTGGTGAAAAATTCGATATTCTGAAGTCGCCCAAACAAGAAAATGCAAAATGGCTCCATAGCGCCCCCTAAGGTGAAAATTCACACTATTGACTGTCACGCCTGTACGCTTTGTCATATTGACACAAAAATTGACACACACATGTATCTCAATAAGATCTACAAAAAAGTCAGTGCGGGCGTATCTGTCAAATGTACGGTTAAAGGGTTATTTTGCATTTTTTGCAGATCCGCACACATTGGAATTTCGCTAACTCCTCCGAAGGCTTTCGTTCCACCGGCACCACATTTGCTCAGGCCAATCTACACTCCATGGCCATTCAAAGTTGTACAAATCATAATGCTGCACCCCATGGTTTAGGTTCTAGGGGGCGCCAAAAATAACCCAAAAATCCACATTCTTAAAAGTTTTATAAATTTTTTTTTTGTCCTCACTGGCCTCCAAGTTTTCTAGGATGATGCAATGTCCAGCCATCAACACATTTGTGAAGGAATTTTTACTCCCCAAAAGAGCGCCCCCCCATGGCAGGAATAAAAAGTCCATTTTTTCTTGTCCCCTAAGGTGAAAATACACATTGTTGAGTGTCACGCCTGTACGCTTTGTCGTATTGACAAAAAATTTGACACACACGTGTATCTCAATAAGATCTACGAAAAAGTCAATGGGCGCGTATCTGTAAAATGTACGGCTAAAGGGCTATTTTGCATTTTTTGCCGATTCGCACACATTGGAATGTGGCTAACTCCTCCTAAGGCTTTCGTCCCACTGACACCAAATTTGCTCAGACCAATCTACACCCCATGGCCATTCAAAGTTGTAAAAATCATGCCGCTGCACCCCATGGTTTACGTTCTAGGGGGCGCCAAAGATGACCCAAATATCCACATTCTTAAAAGTCGTTTTGGCCACTGCAGGAGTACAGAGTACTGCAGGATACACACACACAGACACACACACACACAGACACACACACACACACACACACACTCAGAGTCTGTTTTTTAGCACCTGCAAAAACATGCTATTTACATATTTGACAACAATGCAGAGGCTTCCTTTTGCCCCTGAAAAAAATCAAATTTCTAACACAACTTGACTGCTCATTTCTCCAAAAGACAACCATGAAGCTCCATCCAAACCTGAAGCAGGCAGTTGGTGCATGTGTACAGTAACCTGAGGGGAGTGAGGTGACTGCTTCTGAGGAGAACATGAGCAGTGAAGATTCACCTTGGAGCGAGAACAGGGACGTGCACATGATTATACGGGGGCAGGGGCTCAAGTTTTTTCCAGTCGTTTATACAATATGGAAATTAATGTGAAATTAAAAAACAAAGTATTAATAGAAAGGTAATGACTGTCCTGTGTAGGTGACAGTGATATCCAATAGGCTAGGCACTCACAAGGCTGGCTGTGGCAAGTGTAAGTGAAAGCAACACGCACTGGCAGGAAGAACAGCAAACGCCGATGAAGGAAAAGGGTCTTTGCAGTGATGGGCGGTACCAGAGAGGACGATGGCCAGAGGACGCGAATGGGACGGGGAGGCAGCGCGTTGGGGGGGGGGGGGGGGGCGACACAGCTCGGGCCCGCCAGTGCCCCAACGGGGCCCTAGTTCCTGATGGATTCTTCTTTCGTTATTTTTCCTCCGCTTTAAACTGGAAAATGGCCCACTTCCCACTGGCGAAAACTCAGGAAATTTGGCAGGAAGACCGGGCCTGGTGAAAAATTCGATATTCTGAAGTCGCCCAAACAATAAAATGCAAAATGGCTCCATAGCGCCCCCTAAGGTGAAAATTCACATGCGGGCTGTACGCTTTGTCAAAATGACACAAAAATTGACACACACATGTATCTCAATAAGATCTACAAAAAAGTCAGTGCGGGCGTATCTGTCAAATGTACGGTTAAAGGGTTATTTCGCATTTTTTGCAGATCTGCACACATTGGAATTTCGCTAACTCCTCCGAAGGCTTTCGTTCCACCGGCACCACATTTGCGCAGGCCAATCTACCCCCCATGGCCATTAAAAGTTGTACAAATCATCTTGCTGCACCCCACGGTTTAGGTTCTAGGGGGCGCCAAAGATAACCCAAAAATCCAAAGTGTTAAAAGTCTTATAACTTTTTATTTTTCTCCAAACTGGCCTCCAAGTTTTCTAGGATGATGCAATGTCCAGCCATCAACACATCTGTGAACAAATTTTTACTCCCCAAAAGAGCGCCCCCCCATGGCAGGAGAAAAAAGTCAATTTTTTCTTGTCCCCTAAGGTGAAAATACACATTTTTGAGTGTCACCCCTGTACCCTTTGTCATATTGACACAAAATTTGACAATAACGTGTATCTCAATAAGATCTACGAAAAAGTCAAAGGGCACATATCTGTCAAATGTACGGTTAAAGGGCTATTTTGCATTTTTTGCCGATTCGCACACATTGGAATTTCGCTAACTCCTCCGAAGGCTATCTTTCTACCGGCACCAAATTTGCTCAGGCCAATCTACACCCCATGGCCATTAAAAGTTGTACAAATCATGACGCTGCCCTCCACGGTTTAGGTTCTAGGGGGCGCCAAAGATAACCCAAAAATCCACATTCTTAATAGTCTTATAACTTTTTAGTTTTGTCCTCACTGGCCTCTAAGTTTTCTAGGATGATGCAATGTCCAGCCATCAACACATTTGTAAAGGAATTTTTACTCCCGAAAAGAGCGCCCCCCCATGGCAGGAGAAAAAAGTCAATTTTTTCTTGTCCCCTAAGGTGAAAAAACACATTGTTGACTGTCACGCCTATACGCTTTGTCAAAATGACACAAAATTTGACACACACGTGTATCTCAATAAGATCTACGAAAAAGTCAATGGGCACGTATCTGTAAAATGTACGGTTAAAGGGCTATTTCGCATTTTTTGCCGATTCGCACACATTGGAATGTGGCTAACTCCTCCTAAGGCTTTCGTCCCACCGACACCAAATTTGCTCAGGCCAATCTACATCCCATGGCCATTCAAAGTTGTAAAAATCATGACGCTGCACCCCACGGTTTATGTTCTAGGGGGCGCCAAAGATGACCCAAATATCCACATTTTTAAAAGTCTTATAACTTTTTATTTTTGTCCTCACTGGCCTCCAAGTTTTCTAGGATGATGCAATGTGCAGCCATCAACACATCTGTGAAGGAATTTTTCTCCCCAAAAGAGCGCCCCCCCCCCCCCCATGGCAGGAGAAAAAGTCAAGTTTTTCCAGCCCATCGCTTAATGGCTCAAACGCATTGCTCTCCCGCTAAAACCAAAAGGAGGAGCAACTTGCCATTTGGATATGTCCTAGCTGTGTTTGTGCCCTCACTCATGGTCCAGAGTTTTTTCAAATAGGACATGTAGTTTGTCTGCAGCGAGCGTTTTGGTAGAAACTGTGCCTCCCATTCATTATAATGGGAAATGACCAAAGACAGGTGCGCACACCATCTTTGGACCTTGACTTTGACGTCACAGTTTGAGATACAAATGTTATTTGACCTCTGACCTTTGGTGGACACCCTAACCTTTCAACCCGCGAAAACGGCGTTTCAATAGCTCTTACGGCTTTCCTACAAATACACTTTGTTCAGCTACTCCTACTGTCCTTTAAGCTCTGCTTCTCAGATCATCAAAGAGTGTGCACGTGTGTAATGAGCGCATATTGAATGTTAATTATGTTAAATATGTTAATTATTAGAAGAAAAAACAACAACAGTCCTTTTGGACAAAATTTCTTTTTATTACAGAATTAGAATAATGGAAGCATAGTCCAAGGAAACCATTCAAGTGATGTCATACCTCATAATTTATTGAGATGTTGGCTAGTCTGGGCATTTCTTCATTCATCAGGTTTCCTGCATGCATACTAACAGAGCACATCAGTAGCAGTGAGTGATAAGTATGAGTGTGTCATTGTGTAAGAAAGAAAGTGGTTTACTTACACATCCATAGAAAATAGGTGGTTGAGCACAGCACGCAAACAAAGCTTTGCCACAACGGTTGAACTTCCCAAGTAGCTGATACCAAGGTCACACAATCATGGTGAGCAAAGGTCAAACCAGGCCAGGCACTCACGAGGCTGGCTGTGGCAAGTGTAAGTGAAAGCAACACGCAATGGCAGGAAGAACAGCAAACACCGATGAAGGAAAAGGGTCTTTGCAGTGATGGGCGTCACCAGAGAGGGCGATGGCCAGAGGGCACGAATGGGACGGGGAGGCGGTCGCGCTGGGGGCGGCGCGACACGGCTCGGGCCCGCCAGTGCCCCAACGGGGCCCTAGTTTGTTATTATTATTAGGGCCCGAGCGTAGCTGCTAAGCAGCTGCGAGAGCCCTCTTGTTCCTGTAGTTTCCTTCTTTTGTTATTATTAGGGCCCGAGCGTAGCTGCTAAGCAGCTGCGAGAGCCCTCTTGTTCCTGTAGTTTCCTTCTTTTGTTATTAGGGCCCGAGCCAGCTGCAGAGCAGCCGGGCGTAGGCCCTATTATTCCCCAAGTGTTTTTTCTTTGTTTCTTTCTTTCTTTTTTCTTTTTCCTCCCCTTTGAACTGGAAAATGGCCCACTTCCCACTGGCGAAAACTCATGAAATTTGGCAGGACGACCGGGCCTGGTGAAAAATTTGATATTCTGAAGTCGCCCAAACAATAAAATGCAAAATGGCTCCATAGCGCCCCCTAAGGTGAAAATTCACACTATTGACTGTCACGCCTGTACGCTTTGTCATATTGACACAAAAATTGACACACATATGTATCTCAATAAGATCTACAAAAAAGTCAGTGCGGCCGTATCTGTCAAAATTACGGTTAAAGGGTTATTTCGCATTTTTTGCCGATCCGCACACATTGGAATTTCGCTAACTCCTCCGAAGGCTTTCGTTCCACCGGCACCACATTTGCTCAGGCCAATCTACACCCCATGGCCATTCAAAGTTGTACAAATCATGACGCTGCACCCCACGGTTTAGGTTCTAGGGGGCGCCAAAGATAACCTGAAAATCCACATTCTTAAAAGTCTTATAACTTTTTATTTTTGTCCTCACTGGCCTCCAAGTTTTCTAGGATGATGCAATGTCCAGCCATCAACACATTTGTGAAGGAATTTTTACTCCCCAAAAGAGCGCCCCCCCATGGCAGGAGAAAAAAGTCCATTTTTTCTTGTCCCCTAAGGTGAAAATACACATTGTTGAGTGTCACGCCTGTACGCTTTGTCAAAATGACACAAAAATTGACACACACATGTATCTCAATAAGATCTACAAAAAAGTCAACGCGCGCGTATCTGTCTAATGTACGGTTAAAGGGTTATTCCGCATTTTTTGCCGATTCGCACACATTGGAATTTCGCTAACTCCTCCGAAGGCTTTCGTTCCACCGGCACCACATTTGCTCAGGCCAATCTACACCCCATGGCCATTAAAAGTTATTCAAATCATGACGCTGCATCCCACGGTTTACGTTCTAGGGGGCGCCAAAGATAACCCAAAAATCCACATTCTTAAAAGTTTTATAACTTTTTTTTTTTGTCCTCACTGGCCTCCAAGTTTTCTAGGATGATGCAATGTCCAGCCATCAACACATTTGTGAAGGAATTTTTAAACTTAAACTTCAAATAAAAATTGTAAACTTCAAAACATATGCAAATTTTTAACAAAGAACATAGTAATTTACCTCTATTGACATCAAAATGCAGGCAATGGCCCAGGTGTTCTTTGTAAAATTATTTACAAAACACTGTATAGTCTCACAAATGTCACTTTTTATTTATGCCACTACAAAAAAACATGATGTAAATGATGCATGATGTAAAACATGATGTAAAAAACTTGTGTAGATCCTCCTCTATGTCAGTCCATGTGTAATTTTTCCATAATTCTTTGTTTTTTGCAGCATTTTTGTTAGTGTAACTGCAGATTGTGCTGACAGTGTCTATGGCACAAAAAAAAAAAAAATTAAAATGCCTCAACATGAACCCCTGGTGGTCTCTGAGGGTGAAACCTGCTAACTGCTGCAGCTCTGTCAGCTTCAGTCTCCCATGCAGAGCTCTGAGCGCATGTGTGGCTCTGCACCCTTAGCAGCGTTGCTAACTCCTCAGTAAGGAAAGCCTGCTTCATGTCAGAGTCTCTAAACTCCAGAAGAAGTCGATAAAAGTCCCTTTCTTTCTAAAAAAAAGTCGTTAGGGGGTCTGAAAAGTCATTGAATCTAACAACAAAGTCGCTAGGTTTGCAACTACGTGTCCCAGACTGCATCCCTGCTGAGAGTCCCTCCCTCCCTTCTCATGTTGCAGGAAGAACGTAAGCGCCCGCCCCTTGTCAATCAGTCACCATATAATTTTGGATTGGTTGTTGTGGTAAAGTTTTCCACCAATAGGAGAGATGTTGTGGTGTGTTTTTTTTTCTTTTGGCAAGCCTTTTCCGCCTGTAAGACCTGTCGCTAATGTCTGCATGCTATGTTTTCCTGTCTCATACAGCGCGATCGAGCGCCGAACGTGATCAAAATAAGCAGAAAAAAAGTATCGCGGACATAATTTATCATAACTCTGGTTTTATTTGGCCTATCAACACAATTTAAAAACTGGTATATAGGTTGAGGTCCTCACTTTTGAGATAAGTTGAAACGGAGAGTCAACGAGGCTCCGTCTTGCAGCTACATCCGGTTAAATATGTCATGTGACTTGAACGCACACACAGACACACACACACGCACACACACACACACACACACACACACACACACACACACACACACACTCAGAGTCTGGTTTTTAGCACCTGCAAAAACATGCTATTTACATATTTGACAAGAATGCAGAGGCTCCTTTTGCCCCTGAAAAAAATCAAATTTCAAACACAACTTGACTGGTCATTTCTCCAAAAGACAACCATGAAGCTCCATCCAAACCTGAAGCAGGCAGTTGGTGCATGTGTACAGTAACCTGAGGGGAGTGAGGTGAGTGCTTCTGAGGAGAACATGAGCAGTGAAGATTCACCTTGGAGCTAGAACAGAGACATGCACATGATTATACAGGGGCAGGGGCTCAAGTTTTTTCCAGTCGTTTATACAATATGGAAATTAATGTGAAATTAAAACACAAAGTATTAATAGAAAGGTAATGACTGTCCTGTGTAGGTGACAGTGATATCCAATAGGCTAGGCACTCACGAGGCTGGCTGTGGCAAGTGTAAGTGAAAGCAACACGCACTGGCAGGAAGAACAGCAAACGCCGATGAAGGAAAAGGGTCTTTGCAGTGATGGGCGTTACCAGAGAGGGCGATGGCCAGAGGACACAAATGGGACGGGGAGGCAGCGCGTTGGGGGGGGGGGGGGGGGGCGACACGGCTCGGGCCCGCCAGTGCCCCAACGGGGTCCTAGTTATTATTTTTCCTCCCCTTTGAACTGGAAAATGGCCCACTTCCCACTGGCGAAAACTCATGAAATTTGGCAGGACGACCGGGCCTGGTGAAAAATTTGATATTCCGAAGTCGCCCAAACAAGAAAATGCAAAATGGCTCCATAGCGCCCCCTAAGGTGAAAATTCACACTATTGACTGTCACGCCTGTACGCTTTGTCATATTGACACAAAAATTGACACACACATGTATCTCAATAAGATCTACAAAAAAGTCAGTGCGGGCGTATCTGTCAAATGTACGGTTAAAGGGTTATTTCGCATTTTTTGCCGATCCGCACACATTGGAATTTCGCTAACTCCTCCGAAGGCTTTCGTTCCACCGGCACCACATTTGCTCAGGCCAATCTACACCCCATGGCCATTAAAAGTTATTCAAATCATGACGCTGCACCCCACGGTTTAGGTTCTAGGGGGCGCCAAAGATAACCCTAAGATCCACATATTTAAAAGTCTTATAACTTTTTATTTTTGCCCTCACTGGCCTCCAAGTTTTCTAGGATGATGCAATGTTCAGCCATCAACACATTTGTGAAGGAATTTTTACTCCCCAAAAGAGCGCCCCCCCATGGCAGGAGAAAAAAGTCCATTTTTTCTTGTCCCCTAAGGTGAAAATACACATTGTTGAGTGTCACGCCTGTACGCTTTGGCAAAATGACACAAAAATTGACACACACATGTATCTCAATAAGATCTACGAAAAAGTCAATGCGCGCGTATCTGTCAAATGTACGGTTAAAGGGTTATTCCGCATTTTTTGCCGATCCGCACACATTGGAATTTCGCTAACTCCTCCGAAGGCTTTCGTTCCACCGGCACCACATTTGCTCAGGCCAATCTACACCCCATGGCCATTAAAAGTTATTCAAATCATGACGCTGCACCCCACGGTTTAGGTTCTAGGGGGCGCCAAAGATAACCCTAAAATCCACATATTTCAAAGTCTTATAACTTTTTATTTTTGTCCTCACTGGCCTCCAAGTTTTCTAGGATGATGCAATGTCCAGCCATCAACACATTTGTGAAGGAATTTTTACTCCCCAAAAGAGCGCCCCCCCATGGCAGGAGAAAAAAGTCCATTTTTTCTTGTCCCATAAGGTGAAAAAACACATTGTTGACTGTCATACCTGTACGCTTTGTCATATTGACACAAAATTTGACAATCACATGTATCTCAATAAGATCTACGAAAAAGTCAATGCGCGCGTATCTGTAAATTATACGGTTAAAGGGCTATTTTGCATTTTTTGCCGATTCGCACACATTGGAATGTGGCTAAATCCTCCTAAGGCTTTCGTCCCACTGACACCAAATTTGCTCAGGCCAATCTACACCCCTTGGCCATTCAAAGTTGTAAAAATCATGACGCTGCACCCCACGGTTTACGTTCTAGGGGGCGCCAAAGATGACCCAAATATCCACATTCTTAAAAGAATCCACATCCCCCCTCCCCCATCCCCCAACCCCCATGGCAGGAGAAACAGTCAAGTTTTTCCTGCCCATCACTCAATGGCTCAATCGCATCACTCTCCCGGCAACACCGTAACGAGGAGCAACCTGCCATTTGGATATATACTAGCTGTGTTTGTGCCCTCACTCATGGTCCAGACTTTTTTCAAATAGGACATGAAGTTTGTCTGCAGCGAGTGTTTTGGTAGAAACTGCGCCTCCCATTCATTATAATGGGAAATGACCACAGACAAGTGCGCACACCATCTTTGGACCTTGAGTGTGACGCGATCGGGAGGGGGAGGCGGTCGCGCTGGGGGCGGCGCGACGCGGCTCGGGCCCGACAGTGCCCCACCGGGGTCCTAGTTATTTTTCCTCCCCTTTGAACTGGAAAATGGCCCACTTCCCACTGGCGAAAACTCATGAAATTTGGCAGGACGACCGGGCCTGGTGAAAAATTTGATATTCCGAAGTCGCCCAAACAAGAAAATGCAAAATGGCTCCATAGCGCCCCCTAAGGTGAAAATTCACACTATTGACTGTCACGCCTGTACGCTTTGTCAAAATGACACAAAAATTGACACACACATGTATCTCAATAAGATCTACAAAAAAGTCAGTGCGGGCGTATCTGTCAAATGTACGGTTAAAGGGTTATTTCGCATTTTTTGCCGATCCGCACACATTGGAATTTCGCTAACTCCTCCGAAGGCTTTCGTTCCACCGGCACCACATTTGCTCAGGCCAATCTACACCCCATGGCCATTAAAAGTTATTCAAATCATGACGCTGCACCCCACGGTTTAGGTTCTAGGGGGCGCCAAAGATAACCCAAAAATCCACATATTTAAAAGTCTTATAACTTTTTATTTTTGCCCTCACTGGCCTCCAAGTTTTCTAGGATGATGCAATGTCCAGCCATCAACACATTTGTGAAGGAATTTTTACTCCCCAAAAGAGCGCCCCCCCATGGCAGGAGAAAAAAGTCCATTTTTTCTTGTCCCCTAAGGTGAAAATTCACACTATTGACTGTCACGCCTGTACGCTTTGTCAAAATGACACAAAAATTGACACACACATGTATCTCAATAAGATCTACAAAAAAGTCAGTGCGGGCGTATCTGTCAAATGTACGGTTAAAGGGTTATTTCGCATTTTTTGCCGATCCGCACACATTGGAATTTCGCTAACTCCTCCGAAGGCTTTCGTTCCACCGGCACCACATTTGCTCAGGCCAATCTACACCCCATGGCCATTAAAAGTTATTCAAATCATGACGCTGCACCCCACGGTTTAGGTTCTAGGGGGCGCCAAAGATAACCCAAAAATCCACATATTTAAAAGTCTTATAACTTTTTATTTTTGTCCTCACTGGCCTCCAAGTTTTCTAGGATGATGCAATGTCCAGCCATCAACACATTTGTGAAGGAATTTTTACTCCCCAAAAGAGCGCCCCCCCATGGCAGGAGAAAAAAGTCCATTTTTTCTTGTCCCCTAAGGTGAAAATTCACACTATTGACTGTCACGCCTGTACGCTTTGTCAAAATGACACAAAAATTGACATGCGCATGTAACTCAATAAGATCTACGAAAAAGTCAATGCGCGCGTATCTGTCAAATGTACGGTTAAAGGGTTATTCCGCATTTTTTGCCGATCCGCACACATTGGAATGTGGCTAACTCCTCCTAAGGCTTTCGTTCCACCGGCACCACATTTGCTCAGGCCAATCTACACCCCATGGCCATTAAAAGTTATTCAAATCATGACGCTGCATCCCACGGTTTAGGTTCTAGGGGGCGCCAAAGATAACCCTAAAATCCACATATTTCAAAGTCTTATAACTTTTTATTTTTGTCCTCACTGGCCTCCAAGTTTTCTAGGATGATGCAATGTCCAGCCATCAACACATTTGTGAAGGAATTTTTACTCCCCAAAAGAGCGCCCCCCATGGCAGGAGAAAAAAGTCCATTTTTTCTTGTCCCCTAAGGTGAAAATACACATTGTTGACTGTCACGCCTGTACGCTTTGGCAAAATGACACAAAAATTGACAATCATGTGTATCTCAATTAGATCTACGAAAAAGTCAAAGAGCGCGTATCTGTATAATGTACGGTAAAAGGGCTATTTTGCATTTTTTGCTGATTCGCACACATTGGAATTTCGCTAACTCCTCCTAAGGCTTTCGTCCCACTGACACCAAATTTGCTCAGGCCAATCTACACTCCATGGCCATTCAAAGTTGTAAAAATCATGACGCTGCACCCCACGGTTTACGTTTTAGGGGGCGCCAAAGATGACCCAAATATACATTACAGTAGACAAAGTAGTTTTGCCCACTGAGTGGCGCCAAAGGGACTTGTCTGTGGAGTCTGTGAGTCACTATTGGCCGTTTTTGACTACTTTAGATTTTACCTTTATATTTCCTCTTACAAAATTTTTACCTTGCCTTGCCTGGTATCATTTTTTTCAGCACAACCTCACCTGTGTCAATTTACAGTTATTTTATCATTTTGACATACTATATTTACACATTGGACCCAAATTCACACACAAAACATAAAATCCGAGTGGAAAAAAGTAACGTTTTTACTGTGAAAACCACAAATATGTGTGATGAACTGTTTTTAAAACTTAAACTTCAAATAAAAATTGTAAACTTCAAAACATATGCAAATTTTTAACAAAGAACATAGTAATTTACCTCTATTGACATCAAAATGCAGGCAATGGCCCAGGTGTTCTTTGTAAAATTATTTACAAAACACTGTATAGTCTCACAAATGTCACTTTTTATTTATGCCACTACAAAAAAACATGATGTAAATGATGCATGATGTAAAACATGATGTAAAAAACTTGTGTAGATCCTCCTCTATGTTAGTCCATGTGTAATTTTTCCATAATTCTTTGTTTTTTGCAGCATTTTTGTTAGTGTAACTGCAGATTGTGCTGACAGTGTCTATGGCAAAAAAAAAAAAAAAAAAACTGAAAATGCCTCAACATGAACCCCTGGTGGTCTCTGAGGGTGAAACCTGCTAACTGCTGCAGCTCTGTCAGCTTCAGTCTCCCATGCAGAGCTCGGAGCGCATGTGTGGCTCTGCACCCTTAGCAGCGTTGCTAACTCCTCAGTAAGGAAAGCCTGCTTCATGTCAGAGTCTCTAAACTCCAGAAGAAGTCGATAAAAGTCACTTTCTTTCTAAAAAAAAGTCGTTAGGGGGTCTGAAAAGTCATTGAATCTAACAACAAAGTCGCTAGGTTTGCAACTACGTGTCCCAGACTGCATCCCTGCTGAGAGTCCCTCCCTCCCTTCTCATATTGCAGGAAGAACGTAAGTTCCCGCCCCTTGTCAATCAGTCACCATATAATTTTGGATTGGTTGTTGTGGTGAAGTTTTCCACCAATAGGAGAGATGTTGTGGTGTGTTTTTTTTTCCTTTGGCAAGCCTTTTCCGCCTGTAAGACCTGTCGCTAATGTCTGCATGCTATGTTTTCCTGTCTCATACAGCGCGATCGAGCGCCGAACGTGATCAAAATAAGCAGAAAACAAGTATCGCGGACATAATTTATCATAACTCTGGTTTTATTTGGCCTATCAACACAATTTAAAAACTGGTATATAGGTTGAGGTCCTCACTTTTGAGATAAATTGAAACGGAGAGTCAACGAGGCTCCGTCTTGCAGCTACATCCGGTTAAATATGTCATGTGACTTGAACGCACACACACACACACACACACACACACAGACACACACACACACACACACACACACTCAGAGTCTGGTTTTTAGCACCTGCAAAAACATGCTATTTACATATTTGACAAGAATGCAGAGGCTCCTTTTGCCCCTGAAAAAAATCAAATTTCAAACACAACTTGACTGGTCATTTCTCCAAAAAAAACCATGAAGCTCCATCCAAACCTGAAGCAGGCAGTTGGTGCATGTGTACAGTAACCTGAGGGGAGTGAGGTGACTGCTTCTGAGGAGAACATGAGCAGTGAAGATTCACCTTGGAGCTAGAACAGAGACATGCACATGATTATACAGGGGCAGGGGCTCAAGTTTTTTCCAGTTGTTTATACAATATGGAAATTAATGTGAAATTAAAAAACAAAGTATTAATAGAAAGGTAATGACTGTCCTGTGTAGGTGACAGTGATATCCAATAGGCTAGGCACTCAAGAGGCTGGCTGTGGCAAGTGTAAGTGAAAGCAACACGCACTGGCAGGAAGAACAGCAAACGCCGATGAAGGAAAAGGGTCTTTGCAGTGATGGGCGTTACCAGAGAGGGCGATGGCCAGAGGACACAAATGGGAAGGGAAGGCAGCATGTTGGGGGGTGGGGGGGTGGGGGGGGGGGGGGGGCCGCGACACGGCTCGGGCCCGCCAGTGCCCCAACGGGGTCCTAGTTAGGGCCCGAGCGTAGCTGCTAAGCAGCTGCGAGAGCCCTCTTGTTCCTGATGGATTCTTCTTTCGTTATTTTTCCTCCGCTTTAAACTGGAAAATGGCCCACTTCCCACTGGCGAAAACTCAGGAAATTTGGCAGGACAACCGGGCCTGGTGAAAAATTTGATATTCTGAAGTCGTCCAAACAAAAAAATGAAAAATGGCTCCATAGCGCCCCCTATGGTGAAAACTCACCTGATGCCTGTACGCTTTGTCAAAATGACACAAAATTTGACACACATGTGTATCTCAATAAGATCTACAAAAAAGTCAGTGCGGGCGTATCTGCCAAATGTACGGTTAAAGGGCTATTTCGCTTTTTTTGCCGATCCGCACACATTGGAATTTCGCTAACTCCTCCGAAGGCTTTCGTTCCACCGGCACCAAATTTGCTCAGGCCAATCTACACCCCATGGCCATTAAAAGTTGTACAAATCATGATGCTGCACCCCACGGTTTACTTTCTAGGGGGCGCCAAAGATAACACAAAAATCCACATTCTTAAAAGTCTTATAACTTTTTATTTTTGTCCTCACTGGCCTCCAAGTTTTCTAGGATGATGCAATGTCCAGCCATCAACACATTTGTGAAGGAATTTTTACTCCCCAAAAGAGCGCCCCCCCATGGCAGGAGAAAAAAGTCCATTTTTTCTTGTCTCCTAAGGTAAAAATACACATTGTTGAGTGTCACGCCTATACACTTTGTCATATTGACACACAATTTGACAATCACGTGTATCTCAATAAGATCTACAAAAAAGTCAATAGGCACGTATCTGTCAAATGTATGGTTAAAGGGCT
Source organism: Xyrichtys novacula (assembly GCA_962446985.1). NCBI lineage: Eukaryota > Metazoa > Chordata > Actinopteri > Labriformes > Labridae > Xyrichtys > Xyrichtys novacula. The sequence continues at coordinate 28,443,893 of OY660881.1, read as the reverse complement.
ATTTCGCATTTTTTGCCGATTCGCACACATTGGAATGTGGCTATCTCCTCCTAAGTCTTTCGTCCCACCGATACCAAATTTGCTCAGGGCAATCTACACCCCATGGCCATTCAAAGTTGTAAAAATCATGACGCTGCACCCCACGGTTTACGTTCTAGGGGGCGCCAAAGATGACCCAAAAATCCACATTCTTAAAAGTCATTTTGGCCACTGCAGGAGTACAGAGTACTGCAGTTCTAGGGGGCGCCAAAGATGACCCAAAAATCCACATTCTTAAAAGTCTTTTTGGCCACTGCAGGAGTACAGAGTACTGCCGGACACACACACATATACACACACGCCAACACACACACACACACACACACACACACACACACACACACACACACACACACACTCAGAGTCTGTTTTTTAGCACCTGCAAAAACATGCTGTTTACATATTTGACAAGAATGCAGAGGCTTCCTTTTGCCCCTGAAAAAAATCAAATTTCAAACACAACTTGACTGTTCATTTCTCCAAAAGACAACCATGAAGCTCCATCCAAACCTGAAGCAGATAGTTGGTGCATGTGTACAGTAACCTGAGGAGAGTGAGGTGACTACTTCTGAGGAGAACATGAGCAGTGAAGATTCACCTTGGAGCTAGAACAGGGACGTGCACATGATTATACAGGGGCAGGGGCTCAAGTTTTTTCCAGTCATTTATACAATATGGAAATTAATGTGAAATTAAACCACAAATATGTGTGATGAACTGTTTTTAACACTTAAACTTCAAATAAAAATTGTAAACTTCAAAACATATGCAAATTTTTAACAAAGAGCATAGTAATTTACCTCTATTTACATCAAAATGCAGGCAATGGCCCAGGCGTTCTTTGTAAAATTATTTACAAAACACTGTATAGTCTCACAAATGTCACTTTTTATTTATGCCTCTACAAAAAAACATGATGTAAATGATGCATGATGTAAAACATGATGTAAAAAACTTGTGTAGATCCTCCTCTATGTCAGTCCATGTGTAATTTTTCCATAATTCTTTGTTTTTTGCAGCATTTTTGTTAGTGTAACTGCAGATTGTGCTGACAGTGTCTATTGCAAAAAAAAAAAAAAACTGAAAATGCCTCAACATGAACTCCTGGTGGTCTCTGAGGGTGAAACCTGCTAACTGCTGCAGCTCTCTCAGCTCTAGTCTCCCATGCAGAGCTCGGAGCGCATGTGTGGCTCTGCACCCTTAGCAGCGTTGCTAACTCCTCAGTAAGGAAAGCCTGCTTCATGTCAGAGTCTCTAAACTCCAGAGGAAGTCGATAAAATTCCCTTTCTTTCTAAAAAAAGTCGTTAGGGGGTCTGAAAAGTCATTGAATCTAACAACAAAGTCGCTAGGTTTGCAACTACGTGTCCCAGACTGCATCCCTGCTGAGAGTTCCTCCCTCCCTTCTCATATTGCAGGAAGAACGTAAGCGCCCGCCCCTTGTCAATCAGTCACCATATAATTTTGGATTGGTTGTTGTGGTGAAGTTTTCCACCAATAGGAGAGATGTTGTGGTGTGTTTTTTTTTTCCTTTGGCATGCCTTTTCCGCCTGTAAGAGCTGTCTAATGTCTGCATGCTATGTTTTCCTGTCTCATACAGCGTGATCGAGCGCCGAACGTGATCAAAATAAGCAGAAAAAAAGTATCGCGGACATAATTTATCAAAACTCTGGTTTTATTTGGCCTATCAACACAATTTAAAAACTGGTATATAGTTTGAGGTCCTCACTTTTGAGATAAGTTGAAACGGAGGGTGAACGAGGCTCCGTCTTGCAGCTACATCCGGTTAAATATGTCATGTGACTTGAACGCTGGGGAGCGTCAATCGACTGCAGAGCCAGCAGACAAAGTAGTTATGCCACTGAGAGGCACACATTTGTCATATGCTATAATCCTAACATATTTTAATGCTTTTTCTATTTAAACCTAATGGATCTAAGGTTTGACCTTCAAAATTTAGGAAGAATATTTTTTTGCAGTAATGACCCCCTTAAACAACCAGAGGTCCTTTCCTAAAGTTTATGGAAATTTTAGTGAAGGCCTTGGTTTCTTTCATGCAAAATGTATAGAAATAATAAAGCTAAATACCATAAAATGGTCTTGGCGTATTAGCAGTGATATAAAATAGTGGTTTGAATATGAATGAACAACAAAAAAAAACATCAACAGAGCCTTTTTGAGTTGGGATTCTTTCATTATCACACAAAAACAGACATAGACAGACATCTAAAGGGTAAGGGAATGATCAGCCCTCCTAACTCTCAGATGAATCTTAAAAATTCACCGCAGAAATATGCTTATTATTCTTCTCAGAGTACTGCAAGATATATATACACACACACACACACACACACACACACACACACACTCAGAGTCTGTTTTTTAGCACCTGCAAAAACATGCTATTTACATATTTGACAAGAATGCAGAGGCTCCTTTTGCCCCTGAAAAAAATCAAATTTCAAACACAACTTGACTGCTCATTTCTCCAAAAGACAACCATGAAGCTCCATCCAAACCTGAAGCAGGCAGTTGGTGCATGTGTACAGTAACCTGAGGGGAGTGAGGTGACTGCTTCTGAGGAGAACATGAGCAGTGAAGATTCACCTTGGAGCTAGAACAGGGACATGCACATGATTATACAGGGGCAGGGGCTCAAGTTTTTTCCAGTCATTTATACAATATGGAAATTAATGTGAAATTAAAAAACAAAGTATTAATAGAAAGGTAATGACTGTCCTGTGTAGATGACAGTGATATCCAATAGGCTAGGCACTCACGAGGCTGGCTGTGGCAAGTGTAAGTGAAAGCAACACGCACTGGCAGGAAGAACAGCAAACGCCGATGAAGGAAAAGGGTCTTTGCAGTGATGGGCGTTACCAGAGAGGGCGATGGCCAGAGGACACGAATGGGACGGGGAGGCAGCGCGTTGGGGGGGGCGGCGCGACACGGCTCGGGCCCGCCAGTGCCCCAACGGGGCCCTAGTTATTATTTTTCCTCCGCTTTAAACTGGAAAATGGCCCACTTCCCACTGGCGAAAACTCATGAAATTTGGCAGGACGACCGGGCCTGGTGAAAAATTCGATATTCTGAAGTCGCCCAAACAATAAAATGCAAAATGGCTCCATAGCGCCCCCTAAGGTGGAAATTCACACTATTGACTGTCACGTCTGTACGTTTTGTCATATTGACACAAAAATTGACACACATATGTATCTCAATAAGATCTACAAAAAAGTCAGTGCGGGCGTATCTGTCAAATGTACGGTTAAAGGGTTATTTCGCATTTTTTGCCGATCCGCACACATTGGAATTTCGCTAACTCCTCCGAAGGCTTTCGTTCCACCAGCACCACATTTGCTCAGGCCAGTCTACACCCCATGGCCATTAAAAGTTGTACAAATCATGACGCTGCACCCCACGGTTTAGGTTCTAGGGGGCGCCAAAGATAACCCAAAAATCCACATTCTTAAAAGTCATAACTTTTTATTTTTGTCCTCACTGCCCTCCAAGTTTTCTAGGATGATGCAATGTCCAGCAATCAACACATTTGTGAAGGAATTTTTACTCCCCAAAAGAGCGCCCCCCCATGGCAGGAGAAAAAAGTCAATTTTTTCTTGTCCCCTTACATGAAAATACAAATTGTTGAGTGTCACGCCTGAACGCTTTGTCATATTGACACAAAAATTGACAATCATGTTTATCTCAATTAGATCTACGAAAAAGTCAAAGAGCGCGTATCTGTATAATGTACGGTTAAAGGGCTATTTCGCATTTTTGCCGATTCGCACACATTGGAATGTGGCTATCTCCTCCTAAGGCTTTCGTCCCACTGATACCAAATTTGCTCAGGGCAATCTACACCCCATGCCCATTCAAAGTTGTAAAAATCATGACGCTGCACCCCACGGTTTACGTTCTAGGGGGCGCCAAAGATGACCCAAAAATCCACATTCTTAAAAGTCATTTTGGCCACTGCAGGAGTACAGAGTACTGCAGTTCTAGGGGGCGCCAAAGATGACCCAAAAATCCACATTCTTAAAAGTCTTTTTGGCCACTGCAGGAGTACAGAGTACTGCAGGATACACACACATATACACACACGCCAACACACACACACACACACACACACACACACACACACACACACACACACACACACACACACACACACACACACACACACTCAGAGTCTGTTTTTTAGCACCTGCAAAAACATGCTGTTTACATATTTGACAAGAATGCAGAGGCTTCCTTTTGCCCCTGAAAAAAATCAAATTTCAAACACAACTTGACTGTTCATTTCTCCAAAAGACAACCATGAAGCTCCATCCAAACCTGAAGCAGATAGTTGGTGCATGTGTACAGTAACCTGAGGGGAGTGAGGTGACTATTTCTGAGGAGAACATGAGCAGTGAAGATTCACCTTGGAGCTAGAACAGGGACGTGCACATGATTATACAGGGGCAGGGGCTCAAGTTTTTTCCAGTCATTTATACAATATGGAAATTAATGTGAAATTAAAAAACAAAGTATTAATAGAAAGGTTATGACTGTCCTGTGTAGATGACAGTGATATCCAATAGGCTAGGCACTCACGAGGCTGGCTGTGGCAAGTGTAAGTGAAAGCAACACGCACTGGCAGGAAGAACAGCAAACGCCGATGAAGGAAAAGGGTCTTCGCAGTGATGGGCGTTACCAGAGAGGGCGATGGCCAGAGGACACAAATGGGACGGGGAGGCAGCACGTGGGGGGGGGGGACGCGACACGGCTCGGGCCCGCCAGTGCCCCAACGGGGTCCTAGTTTTGTTTTTTCCCTTATGGGAGGTTTTGTATTTCTGCCATCGATATTCAAAATCAAATGACTCATGGGCAAAAAAAGAAAAAAAAAAAAAAACATGATTAGGACATCATTCATTGATAGTCAACTCACCTCCGCTCTTGCTCATCAACTTTCATCTCTCCCTCGCCTCCTCCAGCACTCTGTTGTTCCACTTTGTTTGGACAGACATGAAAATATATATATATAAAATGTTTTTCTTCTTGAAGATAGGCCATTTGAGAACCACTGCACCATCCACAGGCTATATCTGTCAACTAACACAAGCTTACTCAAAATCATCATTGATGCAGAGGTCCAGAGCAGAACCAGCAGAACCAGCAGACCATAACCAAAATTATGTTTCATGCTGATGAAACTCACTGGAAATTCCCCCCACAGCTCGTACAGCAAATTAATATGGTTGTCTTGATACAAGGAATAACTTTAGCTAACTTAGCATTAATTTAAGACAGACTTATGTTGCCTAGCTAGCTAGGACTTCACTTACCTCTCTCATTCCTCGCTGCTTTATCCCTGCTGCGGGCGAATAACTTTCTGATATCCATCTGGGAGTTACAGTTCGAGTCAAATCAAAATCAAAATAATATATTTAACAAGTTGTTGTCGGCTAACGTTACCTATCTCACGCAGTAATTCTCATCGCCTGCCTCTCTCTCTCTCTCTCTCGCTCTCTTGACTTCGAGTTGACACAGAAGTATTATCAACTGAAGTCGCTACACGTGAATAAATAACCATATTAATTAGCCATGTGCGCATTGTTTATGTGGAGTGAATACAGTAGCACTGAATTACCATACTAAATAGTATGTGCGCTGTAGTCCATGCTATGTAGCAGGGCTCTCAAGTCTCACGCATTCAGCATGTGACACAAGCATTCCCACCCGTTCACACGCTCACACGCCACACATTGCATTTCTCACGCATTTAAATGAACATGGTGATGTCCACCAAGTTGCACCTCTTTAATTATGGAACACGTAGAAATCAACTGAGTTCCTCCGAGAGTTCAGAAGCTGCGTGCCACGCGCAAGCCAATCAAATAAAGTATATCTACTGAACAGCCAATCAAAAAGCAGCATTGCTGTATCCGGGTAAATTTTGATATCTTGCGGTTTAACTACAGAAGAAGACAGACACTCGCCATAATAGAGCAGGATTTTATAAGGACGATATAGACCCGATGATTACAGTAAGTCAGTAAACTACACATGCAGAGACCTCAACACCTCATGGCATATAAACTCATATGATAAACTGAAGCCCTTTGCTATTGCTATTACCAGCTGTATTGACGAATTTAGCCTCTGAACAGCCATTTTCCCCTCCACAAAAGCAGCATTTCTCATATATTCTATTTAAAGTTCTGATACTCATGACAGTGTAACGCTCATGTACCAAAGGATTAAGTATCTCCATGTTTGTGAAACCTATACTAAAGTACAATTCATCTAAATGCTCCACAGTGCTGATTTTAACAACTCTCCTCCACAACAGGTAACTTTACGACTTAATTCTTATATATCAATGACTTTATTCTCCTAAATAATAACTTTATTCTCTAAGATTTAAAAACTTTTTTTTCTTAATGTGGCCCTCATACTTGTTGTATTCAAAAGATTATTATACTAATAATTATCTTCAATCACTCTTCACCCCCAAGAAATGATCATAAATGTTCTTCCTTGAGCTGCGTAACCCTGCAGCAGTCTGAAATGGACCGGCCTGAGGTCTCGCTACAAACAAGTGGCTGCTGGAGAAGAGTGGGTGAGTTGTGTTTGGTCTCTTTGCTGAAGAAACCAGGCAAAGCTAAAAGGGTGTTTGATGGCTAGTACTATGGCTGGTACCCTATATGTACTGTTGATAAAGTTAGGTGCTGTTCTGAGCATTATTTGTGGCTATAGAGTGGCGTTTTGGTCGACGTTTGTTTATGGCTTCTCAGACTGCTGTGTATTGCTATCCTGCGGTAGTTACTAAAGTTGGTATAACTAGAGAAACAAGCAGTAGGCAACATTCATCTCTCGAGGGGGTGTCTAACTCGGTGTTAAAGTGTGTTTGATCCTTAATTAATTTTACGCCGGAATATCCCTTTAATGTGTACACAGTCCCCTCTCAACCCCATATAGTTATTTCTGCAAATTCACCTTCGTTTAGTCAATGATTGCTCCTTTAAACAATTATTGCTTTTGTACCAGTGTTAGGAGTAATTGAAGGGATCCAGAGTTCAACAAATTGGTGAAAAGAATCATACTGGGCACAAGAAGTGCATGTAAGGCAATCTCACTGCCCCCTTTTCATGCTGTTAGTCTGGGTTCACACTGGTTTTTGTTCAATCGTGTTTCATACTGAGCAGCTCTGAACAAGCATGGAGGCAGATCTTCAGGAAAATGAGTGACAAAGACAAAGAGCCCAGAATGTATTCCTCTGAACTTTAACATAAAGATAGAGTATGAGGGATTGAAACAGCTGGTTGGGTCGTTGGGTTTTAAAAGGTGGAGGGTCAGGAACCAGGCGCAGTGTTTTTTTTCCTCTGTGCTGTTATCTGTCTTTAACACAGAACTTTTGATAAAAGACAACCAACAAAACCAAACAAAAGGAGCTCTCTGCAGTTTGAAACTGACAGGTTCATGGACATACTGACTGGGCTGAATGTGAAGAGTAATAAAGCCTTGAGAAAAGTGCTGGAGGCCCTGTGAGCCCATTGTGTATATGTGTCCCCCCACTCTCCTTGAGGACGTCTCTCGGTTAAAAGTCAAGAGTGTCACAATAGAGGACAAATAATACCAGGTACACACCACAGAATCGCACTGAAACTCACACAGTAGTCCACATGTATCCACTTTCTCCCCAAAGCACTCAAAGGAATGGGGCAGCCAGAGTTGGTTTGCTTTGTAAAGTGTTTAAAGTAACACGGGTGAACTGCTGAGACCTTCTCAGCTGCTCAGTAAAGATGAGAGGAGCTTCACAGCAGAGTGACTATACAGACTTTGAAATTGGACGAGCATTTTAGCTTTTACCTTGGCGACTGAGTACTTCAAACAGTGCTGGAAATACATGTTGGGTAATATGCAGTTATTTAAACTGTGATTTGACAGCTGTAATCATTATTATTTTACTGACGATATTTATTTTCATTCGGTAACCCTTTTATTCTTAAAGCATTAACAAACCCTCTAGTGCAGAGGGGATATTCTGGGCAGTGTTAGAAGGGACCCAGTTCACTGGTGCTCAGTACTACTACTTCCAAATGTACCCCCTTAGTGTGGCACACTGCATGAAAATCACATCATTTCACAGACGTTACATAACGCTTGCTGGTCTGTTTAGTTATATTTAATGGATGTAAACTTGCATCTCACTGTAGTGTTTGATAAATGAAGAAAATCTGACAGAAAAAGAGAACAACAGCCAGGCTGTGAAAAGGGTACAAAGAGGACATGAACCACAGCAGAGCACAATGATAAAACAGGTTGACTTTCTCTATCTCTAATAGCTCATCAAATGTTGAAGTTTATGAAACAATACGAACAATGAAACTGCCTGCACATTACACATGCCAATAAGGAACAGAAGGGAGTCTGTGGTTTCTCTGGAGCCCAACTGTGGAAGTCACCATCTTGACCTAACTTTCGATCGACTGAGGCACAATCAGCATTTTATTATGATAACTTCATGGGTATTTCTTGGATTTTACACTCAGTCTCAAATGGACACTCAAGGAACTGCTGTTTTTTTGTACTTCTGCGTTGGCTTCAGGATTTGCTTTTTCCTTTGTTTTGTATTATTTTAAATGGATGAACTACTCTAACACTTGGTTGTTTCAGATCAGAAACAAGAAGAAATCAGAAGTGTTTAGGGTGTGAAGACAAACGTCATATCATTGGAACTTTCTCACTGTTACAAAGTGACCTTTCCATTGCATCCACCGTTTCCACCTTTACTGACAACTGTCTTCCTTTCTTCTTCTTCTTCTGCTTTCATCTGTTGCGTCTCACTTTAAAAGGGAGCTGCCATGCCTGCAGACAGAAAGCTGTACAGTAGATACACAGACACTTAGAGGCAGTGAGGTTGAGTCAGAGGGCAGGGGTTCACACCTTCAAAGCAGCCTGGATTTTTACTCCAAAACATGAAAGCTCCTTTGGTTTGCTGGCTGCCAGTAAGTGACAGAGAGTCACCTTTGTCAGTAGTGGTCAGAGTGTACCTTACAGCCATGGCAGTATGGCTTTCAGGTCCGACAATATCAATAAAAGAATCGAAATATAGTAAAGTAATCTTGATGTGTTCAGTGCAGTAGTTCTTCCTGACAATTTCATTTTTCACCAAGAAAATCAAGCTGATTTTATAGTTTCCAGCTATTTGAAGCAATTCACAGAGACACCCGTGATATTGACCGCTTAGAGCAAGAGAGTCTTCCGTGCATGTGTCAGCATACTTGGACAGTCAGAATTAAAAATAGTAGAGTAACAGTAATAGTATTTCCTTTTTTGAGCTGCGGGGTGACCTAAGGGCTGATTTGGAGCCAATGACTAAAAGAGCCATACCTCCTATGGAAAAACTCCTGGCAACACTATACTGACTGGATCATTCCAGTGCACCATCCCAGTTCATGAATTGTGGCTAAAATGCTTTAATCTGTTTCGTTAATTTTAAGATTTAGTTATGCTGCAAGAATCAAACACAAGTCATTGTTTAATGCAAAGAAACGTTTTTGTGGTCAAATATAAGTTTGACATATGTTTTAAGAGCAACTTGGTCCGTGACACGCATCAACTTCCTTCCAGTTCGTCGCTGATAGCGTCCGTAGCTACCACCGTAGCAATAACAAAAATATACTATCGCTACAATTTACATTTGTCGCTAGTGTACATTTGTCACTAGGAAAGTTATTAAAGGAAGCTAAAGCCACAAGCTATCTTTAAATATCGCAATTTACACCGAAAATAGAGAGGATGTCCTCCATGTTTTTTGTTAACGCAGGGAGAAACACAGCAGTCACGTGAGCTGAAGTCTGCCTGCAGAAAAGACTGGGCAGATGAAATGTACCCATGCCACAATTTCAGATCTGTTTTTGTGAAATGGCTACGTTTTGTGCAGTGGACCAACATAGGTATTTTATGTTTTTTGAGTGAGACTGCATTGTTATTTGTCTCCTCCACCAAAACCTCCAACTCCATGGCTCTAAACTTCATTTTTCATTTACGACTACTCTGCTCTCCCAAACTCTCCAGGGTGACAGCTGATAGTGCACACAAAATCCTTGTTTAAAGAGGATGGTCCACACCACTTTTGCACCTTTTATCAATTGCACACATAGTCATAGTAGATCACCCGCAACACGTGCACTAAATTTTTTTAGTTTACACTCGCAGTTTAGAGCTCCTTATTTGATCAGGGCCTTAGTCTGAAAGCTTTGCATCCAGGGTTGTTCCTTCTAAAACATAATTTAATGCACAGTAAAACCTCTAGAAATCTGCAGTATAGTCCTGGAAGGAAACTTTTTTTTTTTTTAAATATGGGAGATCTTTTGAATTCCAACTGCTATATATATACGGAGCCAATTATTTTTTAAATCTCTTTTAATGTATATGGGTGCATCAAACTTTACTTTTCATAAGTTGTGCCCATCTGCCTTCTGTCCAGCAGCTCAGCTCTCAAAGTATGATGAGTCCTTTAATCATCACTTCAAAAAGTAGACAAGCACACTCAACACACACTCCACTGACAAACAAGGCTGACTACAGTGGCAACAACATCCTCTGCTGTCTTTCTGTTGGGACAGGTACAAGAACAAAGAAACAAGTGCAAACGCTTCATTATTCTCAAATATACTGCTGAAGCCTGCTGCTTGGTAATGACTGACAGTTTAACAACCCCCCCCCCCCAAAAAAAAACAAAACAAAAAACAAAAAAAAAACATGAAGAGATATGAGGGCTGAGGGAAAGCCAGTGCAGGTAATTGCTGGTGGCTATGTGATGGGATCAGTCACCCCTGGGTGCTGGGGTCACTCAGATGGGCTTAGATGAGCACAGAGGAAGGAAAAAGCATAACAGTGATGTTAGTGGTCAGGAACAATTCAAACTTTTCAGCAGGAGAATCTTTGAGTTGAAAGTGTCACAAATAAGAATCATGGCTGCTATTTTTGGGCAGAGTACACTTATTACATACACTTATTACAGTTGAATTGTAGAGTCAGTCGGCTGTATGAAGTACAAGTATTGAGGTAACGATTAAAGTTAAACCTGTAGTTGCCCGAGGTTATTACCATATATCACTCATACATTGAATTGCTGAACTACAATTTAAAGTTAAGTCAACTCTGATTACTGTACTTCACAGCAACTTCTCTTCAAACATCTGTAATCAATATGTCTGATGTACAAATGAATCACCTACTTATATGTAAAAAAAAGTATCAAACTCCTTTTCCTTCAATTGAACAACCTCATCTTTACGATAATAGCTGCTTTCTCCTCATTTGTTTAGTATCCCTGACTGCATTTCTCTAGTTGGTGTTGTTTAAGAATGAAATGATAAAAATCACTTTTTACAGCTGCCAAAAATGTGTGGAGAAAAGGTTTGCAATTAGCTGTTGTAAATCTCCGAGCAGCTCACAGTCAATTGTCTCTCTCAGATAACTAAAAACACATCTTGGGTGAGCACCAAACTTAAATTTTGAAGGTGGTGAACGCTTTGTTTCTGCCGAGTGTGCAAAACAGCGACTCTTTGTGAACAGCTTCGCCATCACAACAACAAGAGAGAGACTTTGGCAGAGTTGTTCTTGTTCTTGCTGAACTGAATTAGCGAGCAATAACAAAGTGAGCAATGCTATTTTCCTGCTAAGAGAAGGAAAGCAAAGATTCTGCAAAGCTTGACTACTACATGTTGAGCCCTGATCAGTGCAGAGCTCTCCAGGGTCCAGTGGGAGCAGACCGGTTTTGAATGCAGAGAATGATGCAATCTATCGCAGATGAGATTTCATCTCCATCATTTTCCCAAAAGGCCTTGACTACATGACTTACAAGATAAACAGATTAACACTCTGTTTTTTGCTGCAAAAGGGGGAGCTTAAGAAACATGAATATGAATTTGCTCTGATTGTGCCCGAAAATGTCATCATCTGCATGACAGGGGAACACAGTGTTGCAAGTTCAAGACACCAAGTTCATTTCTGTACTTTTTCCTCACACCTTCACATTATACTGATGACTATGGTTTCATGCTTCACTGTTTAACAACCTTTCTTCATTCCTATTTGATACAATTCACAGGAGCAAACCTGGTTGGATCGTGATGAACTGCTGTGGTTTTTCATGCTGCGATGTGTCGACACTCTCAATTCTCTACAATCTCTGTCATGGAGCTTTGTGAATCAGTCATCACAAACAAGTGAATGTTTCCTAATCTAATTAAACCCGAGGAGCGTCTTTGTTTTGTACTATCCTAGTTTTGTTTCTCTGTAAATTTCTGTTAGTTCAGGAGTTTGGTGTGTCTTCTTACTTTCTCTATTTCCCCCTCCATTTTGTGTCTAGTGTCCACCCCTGTTTCCCAGTATGTCTTTAGTCCCTGTGCTTCTCTCGGTATATACTGTATTGCGTCTCCCCTGATGAACTCTGTGGCTAACTCACATTTTTTCCTCCTCCTTGTGATCTTCGGAGCTTCTCCTGTTTCTCGTGATGGGCTGTTTTGTTTTATAGTTTTCCTCTTTGAACTTTTTTGTTATTAAAGCTTTTGAAGTCTGGGTCCTCTATTGTGATAGAATGAGAATGAGAAATAACTAAAGATAGAGCTGAAGCTCACCTAAATGGAGTCAGAAAGTAGATTTGTCATGGAGATCAAGTGACTTAAAGATGAAGAGTGCCATGAAATGATAGAAAACAGTCAGTATTGCGTGGAAGCATGTTCATGAGTGAGTGAAGAGGGTTTTAATGGACAGTTTGGCATACTCAGAACAGATATCCATGATTTTAAGAAGAGTTCAAGTCTACATGTTCAACGTGACATGTAGTTCAAAATGTCTTCATCCATGAATCATGAACACTTTAAACTGTGATCATCATTACTATCTGTGATACTTTTTTGACATTAGTTTTTCTCGACAAAGCACCGCAACCTTGACAGCAACTCTGGAAACATATTTGGTGAGGGAAGTGTGGACCAATTGCTGAGGAGCTCCTTGGCCTCAATGTTACTGTCATGTTAGTGAAGTGTCAATGTTTTCTGACTGAAAAACAAAAACACAAACAAGAAAAAAAAAACAACAACAAACAAAAATGACTAAAAAACCGTCAAGCTTTTAAAATCGTCTGGGTTTTAAGCTGTTTTATGAGAAGAAGCTAAATGGAGGCAATTTGTGGTTATGGGTGGGAATGGAAAACCAGTTCCTGATGAGAACCGGTTCCTACTGAAGCCATTGACACAGTTTGCCTTTCTGCTTAACAGACCCTTAACGTCATACCTTGTGAGAAGCTTTCATAGGAGTCAAGGAGGTGGAGAGTAGACAGAAGCGGTCCAAAGTCTGGCTTCATTTGAATGTGGCTGTGATTTCAAGTAAGGGTGGAAACGAGCAACATGTTTTAACATTTGTCGACACAACACAGCGAGCTGATGCCAGAGCGCTGTGTGTTTAAAGCTCTAGGGTGACATGGAGCTTCTCAGCAGAGCGCTGAAAGAAAGTACATTTGCCCTGTGTTAACATTAGCGCATAGAGCATGTGAGCCTGGCTTCACAACAGATAATTGATTTGACCTATGACCTCAATATCAATCAATCAATCAATCAACTTTATTTATATAGCACATTTAAAATAACCACAAGGGTAGCCAAAGTGCTGTACAGTGACATAAAAACAAATAAAACAATCAAAAAACAAGATAACGCAAGCAGAAATACAATAACGCAAAAGAATAAATAAGTGTATAAATAAGGAGGCTCACGGCAAGTGCTAAGATGATAAAAAAACAAATTAACACTACAATGTACTAAAAGCCAATGAGTAAAAGTGCGTTTTTAAAAGGGATTTAAAAACAGGAAATGAGGAGGCCTGTCTAATTTTCAAGGGCAACTATGAATATGAAAGAATACTGTTCACGAATGGTCTTATTTGGCCCATTTAGGTCAGACTGGTCCTGGACCAGGTTCTGCAGTCTTAACTACTAACTTCACTTCATCTAGAAAACCTGACTACGCCTACTTTCAAAATATCACAGGATTGATAACTCCTTCTGTGTGCTTTATTATACGCATGTATTAGTCCTATTACAATGATGTACAAAGTTCTCTATCTATCTATCTATCTATCTATGAGATAATGATGACTGCAGGGAAAAAGATGTGTTAGTTGATCAGCATTTATGACACTGAACAAAAAAACATGGAGACCAAAAAATGTATCTGATGTGACATTTTACTGACAGGATTATAGAGGAAACATATATTTGAAATGCACGAGCAGAGAAAAGCCAAACATTATGAATCCAATGAGCTGTGGCCTTTAGACTTCTGCCCAACGCTGTATGTCAGTGTCACACAGCTGTCTTAACACAGTCAAATATAATGGCGTGTACTGTCAGTGCCTATAATGATAAACACACAGCTTTCGCACACACACACACACGCACACACACGCACAAATGCATGCACGCAGAGCCTTAGTGTAAAAGTAGTTTAGTGAGAAGAAGAGGATAAGAGGAAGACTAAAAAGAGGAGAGAAACGATCAGAGCGCATCAGCATGTTAAACACACTGATAAATCAGTCCCAGCAGAAAGCTGTTGAATGAATGTATCACATCTGATATCCTCCACAGGTGTGTGTGTGTGTGTGTTTGTGTGTGTGTGTGTATATATATTGGTGTGCGTAAAACAGATAGTGATGATGATGGAGATAACCCTGGGACTCTATACTTAAACTGATGCAGCAACATAAGTCCCATGCAGAAACAGGTCATCCATGACACCAGGACACCAAATATCCTCTTGATAAAACCTCACATACACACATGGTGGGGGTAATTGGGGCCCCCTGGGGCCGATCTCTGGGCTTGGTTGCCAAGGGCACGCATTCCTCACAGAGAGGCAGATAAATCAAGTGTTAATAAGCCAGCAAGCATGGAGGCTCTATTTATGACCACTCTTTTCACAAGGCCAGAGCCAACAGCCTAGCTGTGATCCCACAAACACACCTTTACACACACACCCACACACACACACACACACACACACACACACACACACACACACACACACACACACACACACACACACACCCTTTTATACTTAATCTTTCTCAGACAGAAGACCCCCAAGACACATGCTCCCTTCTACCTGTATGTCAGGAGGAAAAAAACCTTCTCCTGTAATGTGATATATTCAGCATTTTTCATTAGCCGCTCCTTTTCCTATTAACCTATAATGGAGGAAGGATTGCATCTAAATCTACCACCCTGACACACACTCTGAGTAGATCTCAGAGACCCAGAGAGGTAACAAGAGCTCAGCATAGCAGCACAGCGGAGCGCAGTATTGATTCATCCACAAAAAGTCACCTTACCTCTTCACCCCACCCAGGCAGGCACCTCGGGGCCCCTGCTCTTGGGCTCAGCTAATTTGTATGGCTGTTGTTATTATTAGTGTTTCTACAGCACAACACTTTGGTCTTGGGGCACGGACACACCGCTTTATGATGCCGCGCCTAATAAACATCATTGTGATTTTCCCCAGCCAGTAATTAAGTGTGGGGGCTAATTTGTCATAGTTAGTTAGAGCATGGTGCAGAGCCAGGAGAGGGCTGCCTGGGAGGGGTACGGTGGGAAGGCTAGACTATTCATTTGTAGCTGCGTTTGTGTATTCATTTGTGTCAAGGCTGGCTCGGATAGAGGCAGAGGGCCGACTGTAGATCAAGGTGGGCCAGAGGTTCTCCTGCACAGAGTCTGACTTGGAACATTTTTAGTGCTTGATGCTGTTAAGATCTGACATGTCTTGATAAGTTTACCTTTCCATTATACGAGGGCTCCGTCTTCACCTGTTTTTTTTTGACTCCTCTTGTTGTTTTGGACCTCATTAGCTGACTTATTCTCACAGATATTCACAGTGAGGTTTTTAAAACGTAATTCATCTGTGTGCTGCTCCTTGGTTCTCTGTCCTCATACCTGTAAAGATAGTCTGTATCGGGATTATTGCAAAAGGATTCGACTTTAAGAGTTTTGACTTTTACAGAGTTGAATGAATTACTTTGATTGAAACCACATGTATGCCTGAATGAAAATTTTCAGTCCATCCATCCATCTTACAGTGAATATTTTCCATGAGTATTCTGCGTCAACATCTTCGGGTTTACCATGCAATCATTCCTTTGATTAAACTTTCATTACAGCAACACATCCTGCACGTCATTAACTCCTAACACTCTGTGTGCAGGGTGTCGTAAGCCTGCATGCCAGGTAAGCACATTCTCAAATTCATTTAGGTTTTGATGAAGGCTTAAATTAAGCGTGTTACTGGCTTATTCGTGTACTTCAAACTTCTTCAGCAGGAAGATGAGACAGACTAGATAATGAGGATCAAAGCTAAGACAAGATGTAGTGTTTGAAATGACATCAGGCCCATCTAAAAGACTTTACCACCACCTTTAGTGAAGAGGTTTGATGGGGGCATTCATGCAGCTTTGCCATGATTATCGCATTAACACAAAGTCAACCCTGAAGCTATGCACAGTTTCATGTTTATGTGTAGATAAGATTACTCTTAAACAAACTTCCATTGTTAGTGAGGTTTAGTATAATGTGTATTCTACATTTGCCTTCAGGTGAGTAAAAGGACCGGAAATGATCTGGGGCCTCATTTATAAAGCTTGCTTACGCACAAAACCTGGCTAGAAAGTGCGTACGCCACTTCTTACGCAAGAGTTGGGATTTATAAAAGAAAAACTAGTGTAGGAATGTGCGCAACTTTAAGCAAACTCCACACCTTGCTTACGCACTTTTTGGAGACAATCGGAGCAAGGTGAGAATAGTCCGGGTGATGCGTTCAGCACAACGGATGACTCGATGCAGCCTTTCTGTCCTGAGAGCTGCAGCTGCCGTACCAGGCAGTGATGCTCGCAGAAAGCACAGACCCCACTGTGGCGGTGTAGATAGTTTGCCAATTTGAATTTACAAATGTGCAAAAAAACAAATTCCATTTACATGCATTTGTTTTAAGATTAATATGACTAAATCTTTTTGGTTTACGAACTTTCACCACATAAGCAGCGGTGGATAACGGAGCAGTTTTTTTTGGAACACGTGCACGAGTGTCACACGTGCTTGTTTTTTCTGATCCTCACTTGTCGCCGCCACGCTCCGACGGTGCAAAGCCACTTTTTTCTTTGCCTCCACCTTTAGATCAGAGCACTTCTTCTTGATTTCGGCACAGTGTTGTTTGTTGTTGACGTCAACGAAAACAAAACTCCACGTGTTTGCGCGCGCGCGTGTGTGTCTGTGTGTTGGAGGAGCACAGCAGGCTGATGAGAGCTGTCAGAGCGGACTGAAGCTGCTCCTGTATGTTTAGCGTTTAACTGACTGAGTTTTGCAACTCTGTTCGTCATTTTCGTCTCGTCCCATCAACGTAAACGCACTTTCGTCTCGTCACATTTTAGTCATCTCCGACTTATGTTTAGCTCGTCAACGTTACGTCTTCGTCGTGGAAGAAAAGGGAAATATTTTAGTCAACGAAAACAACCAGTGTTGTTCTCGTTGATGAAAATATTTCTTTTTTGACGCTGGCGACGAAAATATTTGACGAAATATGACGAAAACAACACTGTTTCGGCAACGCTGCGCTCAGTGCCAGCCGCAATTACCGCCACGGCAACGGCGTTTTTATCGGTGATTCCACTCGAATGGCCGCCGAATAAGGTCTCCCGTCTCACCGCCACCTCAATTACAAGGACCTCCACCTCGATCTCTGAAAAGTTTCTTTTTCTACGACTTGCTGATGCCATGGTTAAGCGTGAAATGCCGTGGATCCACCAGGCTTATCTACATGCAAATCACATTCATGAGGTAATTTGCATGACCATACATGGTGAATTTTGGGTGTGGAGAGGGCGGGGAAGAATCAAATCCCTGCTGAGCAACTTTCCAGCTGGTCTGTGATTTATAAAGGGAAAGTGCGTGCAGGTGTGCGTAGGCAGGGTTTTATAAATCAGATTTTTTTTTTGCCTACGCACTTTTCAGCTTTTCAACTTACGTACACTTTTAGTATGGATCCTACGCCAGGTTTTATAAATGAGGCCCCTGGACACTTGCAGTCACTGATCAGCTCTCCTCCCTCTGTCTCCTCCTACGTTTTTCCATATCATCCTGCAAATCTGAGAGTGTTAGTTTTACCCAACGGCTTTTCATCTACAAAAGACTGCCTGATTACAGTCTCTCAAGTTGCTGCAAGAATGTTCTGGTTTGTAGCCACACCTGAGAAGCTGATCCATCTCTGATTGCTTTCAGTGACATACACAATTACACATCTGCTCCTGTGATTAATGCCACTCTCCTGTTTCCAGGCCATTTCCTTCCTCTCCTCCTCTTCCTCATCCTCTATTACCAATCTTACTCTACATATCCACCCATCGTTTCAGATACAGATTACAATATGAAATCGAGGTATAACTACTGGGATTCATGTTCTGCATTTGTGGACACACTTTTTTAAAATAATAAAATGAAAATAACCAAAGAACATGAGCACCATCCATGCAATCACACATCCATGAATGGCTCATAAACACAGGCTGATATGGTTAAAAGAGACACATTTCTCCATCATGGTTTACTTAAGTGAGTGTAACAAAGACAACCATTCAGGTAAACTGTTCAATAACACAGAATCTAATGACAAATCAATTTTGCATTTCTTTGTCGAAACAGCAAGGTTGTTCTATCCTCTGCTGCATAAAACTGGATTATTTTGACTTTTGCACATCATTTGTAGATCTGAACTTCTGAAAATGTGTTGTAACCATGGTGACAGTATAAGCAAATAAAGGTAGACAGTTAAACCACATCTGCTAGAGTTCAACTGCTGTGCTTCTTCTCTGAAATAACTGTACTTTATGGGAAGTAAAAGTTTGCCAAAGAAGATAACTCACTCTTTATACTTGACCATAATTCCTGCAGACTCATTTACCCTTTTTCAATCTGCCACACATGCCTTAGCAGTTTTCTTCCTTTTCTCACTCAACAGCTATAACCAGACACCCCTCACTACAGCTTGTTTGTAACAGGCAGAGATTGTACTATGTAATTTGCATTGCCCCTGTCAAGTGAACTTTACAAATAAGAAAAGAAAATTGTTGTCTCCTACCACAAGTCAGATATTTATGCTTCTTTCACTCTTTTCTTTCAAATCATTTCTCCTCAGGCTTTGCCCTGTTCTTCTAAAGTCCTCCAAATTCTCTCTGTCTCTTTTTGCTTTTCTCTTTGGCCTATCTTTTTTCCAAGCCTCCCTCCTCTCCTTCTCTGTTACCTTAACATCCCAAATCCTCACAGTTTACCATAGATGCTACAAATGCAGGTTGAAACTGCACCATGAACAAAGGAAACCACATATGAACACGATCCAAGGATTTGTCCCATAGACTGATGAATCAATCTTGATAGTTATTTTAGAAATCTGCACGTCATCGACAATCTGTAAACAACAGACACACTAACATGGACAAGATTTTTCATTTTGACCAAAATCATTTCATTTCCAGTCAAAAGGTTTATCTGAAGGTTGGGTACAGTCAACATATTTGACAGCATGCAGCTACAGATCCTGTGGGTGTTTCAATTTAAAGAGTGAGCCTTTAAACTTGAGACCTGTTTGGCTCTAAGTGGACAGAGTCTATTTCAACTGAAACACAGGTTGCTCTGGAAAAATGTGGAGAACTTGTAACACTTGGATTAATTTTCAAAACTAGCTTATTTGTCTCATTGAACTACTTAAGCATAACTCAGCAACTATTACAGAAATGTGCACTGATAGTTTTCATTATTTTGGCTGCAAACAGGTCAACAATTGAAGGAGTTATTTCTTTAAAAAAACAACAACAACAGGACAGCTACTGAAGTCTGTTAAAATACCATGCTCTGGCTGTTTAAGTTTAATGTGTGTCAGGTCCAAAGGGCCTTTTACTGAAGCTGATCCTAATGTAAGACTTAACTGACGATAAATGCACAGGTCACAGCTGTATCACATTACTGCGAATTAATTCAAAAACTGCAATACCAACAATTTCTCTCCTCTTTTTTCTCCTTTTCCACACAGGCTCTCCCCTACTGTTAGTCCTACTGCCTTGTGATTCTCCTCACAGTCACAGCGCTTGTGTGTTTGTTATATAGAGTGATGCTTTTGCATACATCAGATGAGCTGCATTCTATGAATCACAAAATATTGAGGTTATGCTTGACAGGAAATAATCACAGGCCATAGCCTCCCTATGGCACATATGCATGCAGCATCAAGGTGTGTGTCCATGTGTGTTTGTGTGTGTTCCTAAAGCAGCCTGTCATATGCACAACAAATCATATACTAACCTCACACAACATATTCACCAAAAGGGCCATCTGCATTTTAATGACTAAGTCTAATTTATCTAAGGCTGGCCCACATCATTATATTCCTCACAACACAAAGAAATTCTCATGGCTGTCCCGTTTCTGCTGATGGTGACGCTATGCTAATGCTGTTTGAATTTTCTGTGCACCTTTCCAAACAAGCCTGTATGTGCTCAAGTATTTGTATGTATGTATATTACTGCAGTCACCAAAAATGATCACTGCAGCATGCCAGTTTTTCTATTCAGAGGAAGCTTTTGGGTGAGCAAATCTGCTGACCCTTTTCACACTTTAAAAGTCTTCAAAAACTGCTGAAGTTTAGACGTGGCTAACAAAGTTACAATAGGCATGCATCATCCAAACAATGTGCTATGCTTGGCTGGGAGGGACATGAAATTTATCGCTGCTGTTTCTTGCAAATATCAGAGCAATGCTGTAATATATATTTGAATAAAACTGATAAAACTATCTGAAGGCAGTATCTCTCAACAATGATTAGAGCATTTGTTAACAGTCTCTTAACCACTCTGACAACAGTCCTCTAAGGGCCTGATCTACTAGAGGTTTGCGTGTATAAAAACATGTGCAAACTTGATAGCGAGAAGGAGGCTAAGGTGCAATGACAGCAACGGAGAGAGAAGATCTTCTGTGCACCTGTCAACATATTTGGACATATTTTGAGTAATAGTTCCCGTGCACTCGGGGCACAGTAAATAACACAAAACATGGCATGTCTTTGGGACCTGTGGAGTCTTGAAGACTCAGGGTCCTTACACACCAGGCACACCAGGACTTTATGCTAAAACAGCATAAAGTCAATGCAAGCTTCCACACCGGCGGCGATTTTTCCGTGGGGCGAAAAGCGACTTTTATTTTTTCGCTCTTGTGTCGAATTTTTCGAAGATTCGCAGGCAAATATCTGGACCTGCTAGACCTCTGGCCAATCAAAATTCATGTTGTTGATGACGTCACAGACCCATGCGGCTGCAGTTCACACGATACACACCACTGGCACCAAGAGCAACGATGGGAGAGAGAGGCTGTTAATTGCGGTACAGGACCACTGGATGGTGGTGTGGAACTCGCCCATCTCCTTCCTCAAAGTCAATATGGGATGTGCCCAAACACTCCTTTGTTTATTCTTCTGTCTTCTTTTTTTTTTTTTTTTGGCCAAAAGCATCACAACGAGCTCATCATCGCTTGAGGATGTTGTTGACTCAATTTCTTTGTTCTCCTCTCCTCCGTGGCGCGAAAGAACTCGCGCCAAAGACAATATATATTTATTAATTCGCATTGCAAAATTTATATGCATATTCGCTTCGCGCCCGGTGTGTATAGGCGAAAGCGATTTTCTGGACTGGCGAATATTCGTATTTTCGTCTCGCTTTTTCGCTTCGCTCCACAAATTTGCTGGTGTGTAAGGACCTTTAGGCTGAGTGCTGCACTTTCATTACAGCAACACATCCTGCACGTAAATGGCAGATTTGATAAATAATTAGGTCAAATACAGAACAGATTCCTTAGTTGCACACGCAATCTAGCGCCCCTTATTTGGGATCTTAGTAGATCAGGTGCTAAATGCAGAAAAAAAACAGGTCTTGTAGAGTAAGGTTTGGTGACAGAACGGGCAGGGTGATGTAGTGTTACAGAGGGAAGACCTCTCTGTGAAATGGTGGGATTGTAAAGATTGTATAGAGGCTGTTCAAACTATGTTTTTCATTGATTTTTAAACAAGTTCAATTACAGTATACCAGAAGGCTTGGAGTTGGGCTCTGGTGTTTGATAACTTCTTTATCAAGATTGATCAGATTTTATTTACGTATCATGCAAACCAAGTGCACAACCCTTATGGGTTTATGAGACACCAAAAACATAGTTACAGTGCTTTCATCATTTCAAATAATGATAAATTATTGTTATTAAAAATCAGCTTTTTTTTAAATTCAATTTTAGATGTTTTGTAAAACAGGAAATTACACAGAAGTTGGGGCAAAATTAGTTTTTGAGATAAATGACATTTGTAGCACAACAAATGATGAATCTGGATAAACTCGCACAGTGTGATTCATTGTTGTTAGGGTGAATCATTTCTGATAACCAACATAAGATTTCCAGAAGCCCCTGGTATAGATAACAGAAGAGGAGGGAGCTACAGTGAACTGGCACAGACTGTTTGTGGAAGCCTTCGCTCTTAACAGTAATTAACAATTTGCTTAAAACTATATTGAGAATTAGGAACAATGATATTTGAGGAGATGTGTTGCTATTTAAGCCTTTTTGTGCATTAATCTTTGTAATTAATACAAAACATTATCTCCTCTTTAAATGTTCGTGTTCACCTATGGGAACAGATCCATTTCCTCTCTTTTTTATTCTTACTGTCTCACTTAATAACAGTAAATAAAATGGTATTTTGTAGAGGTTCCAGTGCTACTCCATCATAACCTGACCCACACATATTTGAATCTATAAAGATGTTGAAATTGTTGGAGTCGTGTCAGATTCAAAATTTCGGGTGCAGCAAGATAGAGCAGGACTCTATAAACTGATACACAGAGTCCTTTCTCCTACAAATCTCTCTGGTTTAAGTGTGACACTCCTTTCTCCTGCTCTATAATGTCACCTCTGCCAACCTCACTGGACAAACAATGGATTTTATTTTTCCATTATCATAGATTTGACATTATATTCACAATTAATTTGAAAAAAATGATACTTGGCCAATGACACGATTTGATATATCACTACACAAAATATCACAACAGTATGCTGTATCGATTTTTTCTCCTACCCCTAATGCAGACATTAAAGGTAAAAACTGAATATTCATGAACAATAGACATTAAAATAGTCATAAGTTTGACTCATGAAGCTTCAGTGTCTTTCTCTTCAAAACTTTCTTGACAGGAGGAGTTAGAAGTCACCCAAATATCACAGTTTTCTCTGTGTATTTTGGGTCCACCTGTAACTTTCTGCAGTGTATATTATTGTTGAAGGATTGTGAGCTCTGGGTCTTCTTCCAAATGTCCATTGCACATACGGCACACATTAGTGCAGGATGCAGTCTAACATAAGTGTTTGTCCCAGAATAACCAACATTTAATGCTCCTATAGTGTTTTTACTTTGCCGTCCTTATCTGACGCTGTGAAGGATGGCAGGAGGCCAAAGTGAGGTGGTGTCTACCTGCATCCCTCTGAATAAGGTGTTTATGCTGAAAGGCTCATATTGTTTTCTGTTTTCTACCTCCTCCCTCTCCTTTACTCCCTTGACTATTCCCTTTTACCTTTACTATCGGCTCTTAGTCTTCCCCCCTTCTCACTCTGTCCTGTCTCTGAACGACATGGTTGTTTTCCTCATTTTTGTTTTCCTTTTTTTCATTCATCCCTGTGTCGCTGTGGGAGTCTAAAAAATACATTTCTCTATATGGGAAAAACACATTAAATGCATTATTTCATGTCACCGGGGACAGCTCTAGTCTTAACAGGTAACTCAATGTAACACAAGGCCTTTTCATTTCATTAGGAGGCCCAGTTTAGCACACAGTCGTGGCAGGTCCCCAAGCTGTACACAAGACCCATTTCATCACTAATATACCCAGCTGCTGCTATTTAATATGCTCAGGGGAAGAGGCAGACTGTTGGCCATCAGCCAGCAACAAGCAGCCTGATTTTTTTTTTTTTTTACTGCTGTCACCTTGACAAAAACTCTTCAGACAGTAAACAGTCAGTCTCATGGATGTGATGGGTGTTATGGATTTACTATGCTGAACTAACTAGCATATTGATTAATTAACAGCCATATACGTAGTTGTGCAGTATAGGTGCTGATGATCATGTTATCAATGAAAAACAGCTGTAATTTTTTTTTTTTCAGTGAAGTCCATCCAGAGTTTGGGCCCAAAGACCACTGGACTTGATTTATGCTGATGATATTTACTTTTTTGGCCAAGTCTCCTCTGTAAAACACTCACAAAAACAAATCCTAGCTTCCCTTTTTATTTCATATGTACTAACATCATCTACATGTGTGGACACCTCATCATTGCATGATCACATAATGCATTCAAAATCAAATGTTCTTTCTAAGGTATTAATAGTCTAATTTGCTACTTGTTTAGGGATGACATCTCAAGAGAGCTCTAAGTCATGAAATGTAAAGAAGTATATTATAGATCTCATTTTCAGAAAAAGAGGCATAATGAATGACTAACATAAAGTAATCCAAATAATACATACTCACCACCCTGACCAGTGCTGACAGTGATGATGGCAACTTGTGGAGGGAAGGAGCTCATGTCCGACACACCATTCAGTGACTCAATCTCAAACGTGTAGTTGGCATGTGCCAAGAAGTCCATGACGGTGACAGTGGCGTTGGTCAGGCCTAAGGGTTGTGGTAGGATACGAAGGTCCTCCTCACAGAGCTGGCACTGGCCTGGTTCTGGGCCACAGCGTCTACACAGGACATTGTAGGTGAGATCTCTCCGGCCCCCGGTGTCACTGGGAGGTGACCATTCCAACATCAGACAGGTGTCGTTCAAGTTAAACATCAAGTTGCGAGGTGGAGATGGAGGGCCTGGGAGTAGTGGAAAGAGAGGGGTTTTAGCTGTTTAAAAAGATATGCTATACAAGGAGCTATGATACCTGTCATGGATCAGGATTCTGCTGTGTGGTTGACATTGGAGACCTTTGACTGCACAGTAAAGAAATGTTTGATGATCTAAGGTCATGGGCTAGAGTTTTACAATGGTGCTTGTTTATCTCGACTTAATCATATAATTTTACATGGATGCTAAAGCCATGAGGGGTGATGTCTGCAGTTGATGGTTTTCAGTAAAAGCTCACCTTCTCATTCATGTTCGGCTTTGATTAAAGTGCTGGATGATCTTTCCTCACAGCCGCTGTGCTTCATCCTCCATGATTGAGATCAACCTCTTACTTTATCATGCTGTATGTGGCTAATGAACCTTCAGTATCTGTTTTCTCATTGCATAGCGGCCACGCTGCATGTGTTAACGCAAACAGTTTAACCTGACTTTTTCTCTGCCACCCTGTGGTAAAATGTGTGCAGTTTGGTACAAATTTGAGAAGTATGATGCCCTACCTCTCCATACTCTACTTCTCCCTCCCTTGACCCTCATAAGTACCGGGAGACTTGGGAATTGGGAGACAGAGGATGTGTGAAGGGGGGCAATCTGTCATTTAGACCTTGGCATTCTTCAATAAAATGCATTTCCATTGCACAAAACCTTCATAAACTCCAGAACTCTATTGTCAGATGAGCCCCTGCTCAATAAAAAGACACTAAATTTAGATGAATTATGATGGTTAAAAAAATCTTTATCTTCTGCTGATTTTTCCATCTATTGAAACTAGAGTACCCACTAAAGAGCAGAGGACTGTAATATGACCCCTGAGGTACACCACTGTGAGATCAGACCAAGTTTAGAAGGAATTCAATAAATACTAAGAATAAAAAGAACTTTATATACACTACATGCCAAAAGTTTGGAAGCAAGATCAGATTTGTACAAAAAAAGATCATAGTTTCATATATATAATTTGCAACATAATAAACATGACTATTGTGTAAAGAAGACATTTTGACTATAATTATTAGGTTTTTGAGTTATTGTTGCTTAGACTTTGCGTTCTTTAAAGTAACCTCCTCTGGCTTTAACAAAAGCTTGGCATATACCAGGCATTCGTTCCACAGTTTTTTAAAGGTCTGTTCCAGGGATCGCATTCCAAGCTTTCTTAAGTTTATTAAAAGAGACGCTGATTCATGGGACGCGTTTTTCTGACCGATCGATCCAATTCATCCCGCACAAGCTCAATTGGAGAGAGGTCAGGAGACTGAGGGGGCCAAACCATCTTTTGAAGAACACCTTCCTCTTCTTTTTTTGTCTAGGTAACCCTGACAGAGCTTGGCAGAGTGCTTAGGGTCATTGTCTTGCTGCAAAATAAACTTATGAGCCACAAGTCTGAGTCCAGATGGAACAACATGGTGCTGGAGGATGGAGTGGTACTTTTCCTTCTTCATGATAACCTTTACCCCAAACAAATCTCCTACTCCATCACCTGCGAAACATCCCCATACCATGGAACTACCACCTCCATGCTGAATTGTGGGTGTAACACATGGTGCTTTCAGACGTTCACCAGTTTGTCTGCAGACATAGACTCTGCGTTTTGAACCAAATAGTGCAAACTTGTTTCTAGTCATCATAGGTCCAATTTTTTTGAGCTTTTGCCCACTCATATCTTTTTTTCTTGTTCTGTGGACGAAGTAGTGTTATTTTTTGCAGATACACAACCCTTCAGACCAGCCTTTTTCAAACTTCATTTCACGGTTGTCAGAGATATTGGTTTCAACCTTGTCATGTTGATTTCCTCCCTTATTTTGCTGTTTTTCGCTGATGACAATAATATGTTTATCCTCTGCTTTTGTAGTAATCCTCTTTTGTCCAGGTCTTTTTCTATCATCATAACTTCCAGGTTCCTCTTGTCTCTTCAGAGTGTAGTGGACTCCTTTGTTAAACACCTTTAGGCGTTTTGCAATTTCTCTTTCTGTGTATCCTTCTTTCCTCAATGTACAAATCTGTTCTTTTGTTTCTTTACTCAGTTGCTTCCATTTTTGCGGTAGTTTGAACGCAGTTGAGATTTATTAGGATTTTTGTATGCAGACTCTCAAAAGCCAAAAAGTTGAAGTGAATAATCCAACTGTGATTTGTTTTTTTGCTTTTGCACTGAAGTTGTGACTCTTGCAAATGTTTTCAACCCTAAAACTAAGCCCTTTTTATCTTTTGCTGACATATATTTAGCAATGATCCGTTAACATCAATGTATATCTAAAGGTAAATGGAATAAAATGGTGCATTTCCATGAAAGCAACATCTGATCATGGAGTAAATACATCCCAAAATACATCAAACTCATGCTTACTCCCAACTCCCAACTGTTCGGCCTGTAATGGCCTTGCTTCCAAACTTTTGGCCTGTAGTGTATCTCCTAAGGAAAATTCAATTACTAACAAATACCAACACAGTTCATAAAAAAAAATCTTGAATGAATAGCTGTAGTTGTTGGGTTTCTTTTTTTTTTTACACATAGGGACATGAGAATAAAAATGTTAGGGATCATTTGCAGCTGAATGTTGCTGTACCACATAAATCATTAAACATTGAGATATTTCAGTGGACTGTGTTGGGGTGTTTTTGTGCTCCCTGGATGTGTGTGTTTGTGTGTCAGGGGTAAGTATTGTGCTATGGCAGTCAGCAAGCTGTCAACAGGGTGAAGTTAACAGACCTGAGGGATCTGAACACTCCTGTCCTGCCAACCTCACTGTCTGTCCAGACAATGGTATGCCTCTCTCCTCTCCATCATCCCTCCATCCTTCTTCCTCTCTACCTTTGCAAAAAATCTCAGCAGACAGGAAAACCCCTCCTACTCCTCCTCCACTTCTGTCAGCGTATGTCCATTCTCTCTCTCTTTATATCCTCGGGCCTCTATCAGCCATTATCTCACCTCCTCCATTCTCTCCATCGAGGAGAATCTACCCACCTCTTCTCCTACAGAGCAACCCCACTGCCATCAATCAGCTCCTATTCTCCTCTAGGGGGAGATTGGTATCTGCCTCCTCCTTCCTTTCTCTTCTCACTGTCTCCTCCATCCAGCATTTACACTTTCTCTCCTCCTTTATCTCTCCTCCTGTGACATCCTCTCTTTATTGCTCTCTACCTTTGTCTTCCCCTCAGGCCCTCAGCCTTTAATCTACATTTCTTTTCCTTTTTTCAAACTCAGACATCAAGCAAACAGTTTATGCAGTGGCCTACAAGCTCCTGATTAAAATGCATTATGTGAGTAAACACAGAACTCACAGCTTGTTAGAATAGATGTGGTAGTTTACAGCTCTTGGTTTGCCGGGCTGTCTCCCCCTCCAATGCCTTTCAGTGTATGCTTGTTCCCAAGATTTACCATGTGCTTTTGGAGGATTAAATTCAGCAATTAAAGACAACTCATGATGCACTACAAGCAATATTGTGTGTTAAGCATGGCGTCATGATATGTTTATGCTTGATATATTTGAACTTTTTTGATCGGTTCAGTTCCTGTTTGCTCCTGTTACAAAGGGCAGCCGACCTGTGCAAGTCCACAGGTTCCTTTGAGCAAGTGTTGCATAATCTGTGTTTACTGTCTGAGAGAAAATCTGTATACAGAAATTACTAACCCAGAACTGTACACTCAGTTTCCCCTCAGTGGTTTGGCTTTGCCTCTCCATAAAAGACAAATACACTGCTCTACCCTGTAGAGCTCTCAGACGTGGCCCCCGTCTGTCTAAGTGACAGCTAAATGGCTTTTTAATTAAAGGCGAATTAGTCCGGTTAAACTGTAATTTAATGCAAATATGAAGCCGTAATGACAGTCACTGAATCATCAATGAAGACCAGGCAGCTGAACAAAAGCCATGCAATTGATCCACAGACTCCCTGATGTACACTTTCACACCAGATCCGTCCTGAAGGTAAAACTGGGTGTCCAGCTGATTCACAGCTGTGACAAATTCACACAGAGTGGAAAGAGTAGCCCCATAAGATACAGGGGTTATTGCGGACTGTTTTTTATTGAGTTTAGTCATGATAAGTTGCAGTACAGTGAAGGCAGTATTCTCACATTGATAATGCCCAAAAAAGAAATAAGGGAGTAAGTGTTGGCTGTATTACTCACGTGTACAAGCCATAGTGGGAGGGTCTTTCTCAGCCCTGAAGGAGCCTTTCTCACAGCGGCAGACAGATGCTCCTTCTCCATAGCTGAAACTGTGTGGAGGGCACTTTGAACACTTGATGTTTCCTGCATATGCCTTGTAGAAACCTGGGTGGCATGCTAGGGAGGTGACAAAAATGAGAGGATATGAGTGCAAAGCTGAGTCATAATAGGCAAACAGATCAAATATTGTGCAAATATCCCATGACAGCAAAAGTGGTTCATATGAGCAGGAGGCTCACTGTTTGTTGGATGACAATGAAAGCATTTTACTATTTGTCAGACGCATCTTAATGATAGATGAATGGTGTACTGAACTTACATAGTGTGAGTCAGTCAATACCAGTATGCTCCCAGTGTCTCATATTACAGAACTTTGATTTTCATTACATTAAAATCTTTCTATGTATTTATCCAAATAAATTGGTTTATGAGTGAAACTAGTTTAGGGTCTTTTCCTTCAAGTATTAATAAACATCATTTTTATTTGATTTATAACTTTCTATCGAGCAGCTCTCAATATTGATTGAACAAACATATAAATGTACAGGATGTACAATATCTGCTCATCACCCTAGCTACTCCTTGTATGAGTGAGTTTTTACTCCAGGTTGAAGGTTTATTTCAGTGAGGTTTCAAGATTAGATTGATTTTAATCAACACGTCAGTCGCCAAGACAGGCTTATAGGACACTGGGAAAGAAAATAATCAAACGTAAAAGCATTTTCAGAGGAAGAGAACATATATACTTATGGATGCATGTTGTATGTAAGACTAATTTGACAAAAAACAACACAGTACTGCACACTTAACATCATTCCCTTAGGAACATGTAAAGCACTGGCTACAACCTACACCATTTTAACATTAAGCGTCCCCTTACACTGTTGAAAGTCACACAGCAAATACTGAACAAACTGATTTGTGTGTAAAAAGTTATTAAGAACATAAAACATGACAAAAAGCTCTCTGTGTGGTTGAAAAGAAAAACAAGCTTGTGTCAGAGGAACACAAGACGATTCCCAACCAAGAAAATTATCCAAATATCATACCCTCTAATCAAACAATTAAGATATGCTATTTCTGTCAGACATAACAAGAGGTGAAAACATTTGAATATGTCAAACAAAAGTAAATGTGGAAAAGTCTATTTTTTTATTAAAACCTGTCACAGCAAGAGCAGCAAGGTTGTTAACAAACAACTCTGATCTAAAAATGCTATGACAGTTCACCGAAAAAGTGTGAAAACTACTCAAACATGAGGTTCTCCATGGAGTGAGCTCAACGCTCCTGGGGTATCTTAAAGCAAGCTGGCTCCACATAGTCTGAAGGTTCAGGAGGAGATATAAGGTATCAGAAAAGTGTTTTAAACCTTCTCTGTTTGCTCAGGCTTTCCGTCAGCGTCGACAATGACAGAACGCGCTCAACATGGATCCTGTATGTTTTAGGCTTTATGTGAAGAACAAAGCACTTCTCAAACATTAACGATAACACACATAGTTTCAGTAAAGGCAGAACTGCAGTTGGGTTTCATAGCTTACTGTCGCTCCTTCAAAATGCAGAGTAACTGAGGCTGCAAAGGGGTCAGTTAATCTACTAATAAAACCTCATTTGTTATAAATACCTGCAGACTAAGCCTTATTATTTTGCTCTAGAAGTAGCTGGATTAATTGTTTACAGACTTAGATTCAATTACATTAAATTCAATGCATTCAAGCCCCTGTGATGTTGTGCACATAGCATGTGTTACTGCAGCTGCACAGCCTTATGCTGTTATTAAAAATGTGAAAGTATGGTTCCAAAAATTCATGTATACTGCAGATCAGCTAATGTTTTACAGTATATTACCCTGGAAAACATCATCAGGTAACAATCACTGATGAATGAGACCTTGTTTAAGCACATGAGACAGAAAATAATATTGAAATTGACTTGATTGTATGCTAAGGCTCATCTCTCTTCACTATCTCCTTTCAGAGAGATGTTTTTGAAGACCCTTAATGTGGTTCTGTAAATGTTTCCAAAATAACAGTTTTCAGTTTCATTTACTAGTAACTGTAGAACTTAGCCGAGAAGCCCCCTTGTAAGAAAGCAAGTAATAGAGAGGCTATCTGTTAGTTTCACATTCAGACAAATCACATGCCTTACTTGTGAACCATTCTTTCTCGCCTTCAAACCCACAGTGAATACAGACAGTTGGCTCAGATTTCATGCATTGTGAGGATTGAACTGCCAAAGCATGACAATGTGTAATGTGGCCTTTCATGGCAGAAGGATGGGACTGAATCTTGCTCTCAAAATGTTTTCTCCACAGTAACTCAAGTCACTGACCATTCCCTTGCAGTATAATCCAGTAAAGCTTTACTAAACTGACATATTCATATGCATTTCTTAGGTAAGGGATTCATGTCTTTTACAAAATCTTACCAGGGTAGGACACCCTGTCAGGATTTTACTTGCCATGTCTATCCAACTTATTTCCTGGCCACCAACTTAATACACAAACAAGCTAACACAACAAGTATTGACCTTAAGATGAATTCATTTAATGAAAATTTATCATTCTGACAGCTTTAGACAAGACCCCTCAATGTCAACAGTTGGTAACATTTCCATGGTGGTAAGCTACTCTTATCAGCCTTACGCTAGACGTACCTGCACAATAGCATTAGTCTGCCATTATTCACCTAGCTTAAGTTGAGTGCCTCAAATAAAATGAGTGTAAGACCAAAAATGTTTTGTATGTAGTCTACTCACCCTGTTGGAATTATACTTTTTATAATACTAGATATATTGTAACTCCTTTCCACACATTGATTTGATGTATTTGATGGATGTGATCAGGGCGACTTTAGCTATTTATGTTTTACTACCACTGTCAAGGGGTTTTGACCAGCCACACTCAAGGAAAAAACTGGGTGATACTGTATGTCAGACAGCTGGAAAAAAATGCTTTAAGTCCCACTCCAATTGTTTTTTTGTTTTTCTTTCTTTTTTTTTTTTTACAATTTAAAGTGTTCTCTGTGGTCTTTAAATTGTTTTACCTAAATTACATTACCTGTGTCATTTTCAAAGGTTTTTCTTTTGCAGAGCTCCAGTAGCTCATTAGCAATTTGCCTCTGGGTCATGGGCAGAGACAGTGCTGCTCTGCACACTCCTCTTCACGCTAGCTTGTAGCCTAACATTGCCGGTGTAGTAGAAGTAGCAGGTTATATAGGAGCTATTCAGCTCTCGGACACTAACGTCTTTAGGGACATGATGAAAGTTAATATCGTAATTCGCTTTCTTACGAGTAATCCACTAACGCACTCACTTATTCTGTGATCGTCGGCAGAGCATAGATTTGTGACGTAAAATATCTCCAGTGTCTGAACCTGCCGTATGGGTCTGCCAGAGATTCAATGCAGAAATACTAGTGCTGGACGATAATTCGATAACAATATATATCGATCGATAGACGTGTGGTGCGATAGAAAAAAAACGGGTCGATAAAAAGTACGATAGAAAAACACAGTTTCCCTTTCTTTTTCATCATAGCCTATCATGTAGCTTTTACTACAGTCATTACTTCCTCCCAACCAATCACAAACGCAGACCCAGGTACGCTACGGCACCAAGCCCAGCCCCTATCAAACCACAACAGACAGTACGTGTATTAGAAAAAATGATACAGCAAGGAGAAGCGGAGGACATTGTCCCGAAAAAAGGTTTCAGTAGTTCACCAGCATGGCAATGTTTTGGTTTTTAGAAGTCTGACAAAAAGCGAACAGCGGTCGTTGGCAAAATTTGCAGAGAATTCGTAAAAACCAAGTCTGGTAACACAACCAACTTGTTTTACCATCTAAACCGATCGCACCCGCAGGAGTACGAGCTGTGTCGGCCGCGCCGCGGCTCCACGTCATCGTCGGAGGAATCCTCTGGAACCGCTGCCAGCACCAGCACAAAGCAAGTGAAGCAGACCAAACTGGACTTCGTTTCTTGCCAAAATACGACAAAGCGTCCGAGCGGCATAAGGACATCACCCATGCAGTAACATGCTGCATAGCGAGGGACATACTGCCAATAACTACCGTTGAAAAGCCTGGCTTCGACCAGCTTCTAGCCACTCTCGACCCGCGATATGAAGTGCCCGGCCGCAAGTATTTCTCAAACACAGCACTTCAGGCATGAAAATGGGTCAGGGGTAGAAAAGGTGAGAAGGGTGCGGAGGAAATACGTTCCGGTGTTGTGCCGTAGAGTGCACCCCTGCATCCCGTCCACTCATTAGCTTCTTAAAGTGGAAGAAAATGAGCTCATATTTTACAAAGACGCGAGTATTTGGATCATGGCTACTAGCAGGGGGTGCATTCGGCAGGGATGCATTCTACGACACAACACCGGCGTGGATAAGTCCTGCTTCTCGTGCTCAGTTTGTGTATTAAGTCAATCACATGATAATTAAAAAAAATAAATCTCCCGACCCCGGGAGAAATATTTAAGTGTTCAGACACCAGGCTGTGGGCAGTTTCCCACACAGTTAAAACTGGTAGTATGCTATTCCCACCTAAAGCTATTCTGTTTATTTATATATTTGTTTGTTTTGTTTATTTTCATCAAAAGACTTTTAAAATATTTATTTATCAGATTTTCTGGTCACTTTAGTCTTTATGTTTGTCAGTGTTTACTGACGTCACTCAGGCCACTTAAGTTGATTTCTTTTTTTTTTTTAGTTCTTTTTTAAAAAACTTTCAGTTGTGGTAAAAAAAAAAAAAAGGTGGTTGAATAAAGGTTTGAATTTGAATTCAGTGCTTGTGCGTTCTTTATTAAAAGTAGGTCATTAAGCAATAGCATAAAACATCCAGGGCTGCAATTGAAATATATGTTAAATAATTATAATAATTATATCGATAATTATCGATATCGATCAATATGATTTATTTTTTATCGATATGCTTTGTTTCTATATCGTCCAGGCCTAAGAAATACTCAGAAATGCAATTTCGCACTTAGTTTTCTCATGATATGTCCTGTAGCATCAGAAAAACGCCATATGAACATATAGACAACAAGAAACACATGGTTTTCATTGGAGTGGATCTTTAAGTAATACCCATGTATGACTCAATGCCCCTCTATAAATACTCTAAGTAAATACATGGGAAATGGCATCAGGGCTTGAAAACTCAATAGTCTGAATCGCAGAGACCCACAACAAGAGTCTCTCCTCTACCTCCAACACACTTCTGTGTCAAAAGTCTCCTGCCTGCTGAGATTTCCATTGCTGCCAGTTGTCACCTAGCACATCGATTTAATAAGGTAACACAAGCTGAGCCATTTGAAGGGATTCACCTTGAAGCACCTAGTGTGTTTGTGTGTCTCCATTGCTGCCTGTAATAAATGGAGCCGTAGGGAGAACAAGAAAGTGCCTGAAACCATGACTGCTCTGATCAAATGGCGACAATTAGAACAGATGGAAAGAGGTTGTCACACACAGAAACTCACCACTGCCTCAGACCAATTACCTTTCTGTATTGTGAAAGAGAATCTTCTCTGAGAATAGCTGTTAAGGTTTGCTAACTTTTGCATGTGTTGTATCAACAGCCTGTAAAAGACAGTAGCAACTGTCAGTCCTGTGTCAGGATCAGACTGTGTAAACGCAGAAAAAAGATCTTGTAATAGTTTTATTTCTATCCAGTGAGGACTCCAGTGTCCTGTTTCTGCAGCATGCACATTTTAAAAATGCAGAATACTGACCTGAAAGAGGTGTTGATTTAGGAATATTCAAATAGTGTCAGCCTTCAGGGATCCCACATGCACACAACAGTCATACACACATGCGCACACAAGCTATCTGTATCAGTATGATAAGTGTCACCCCCCACGGCGCACCAAGGCTGCCTCCGTCATTAACCTCTGATACAGACATGTCCTTGAGTCAAAAACCGTCAGTCAACCCCCCCACCCCACCCCCACCCCAGTAGACCCTGTTTCAGACTCTGTCAACCTAATGATACCACTGCCCGACCTTCGCTGAACTGAGGGGATGTTCCTTTTCGAACCTTGTGGCATCCTGCTGCAATCTGTCTGACCAGGCTCTGCAAGGCCACAGTGGTGCTGTACAAGGGCTGACCATGCATCACCCAAGGATGGACACTCACATAATGCCAAAGAGGACAGCACACACGTACACACCCACCCACCCATACATCAGTGGACATGACAACAGTAATGACAAACAGCATATTGTGCCTTAAAGCAGTTGTGTGCTGTATATGCACGTACAATGATAAAGTGATTACAACTCATTGATTTGATGATTGATTCGACTTTTCAAGTAAGGAAACAGTTAGTCAGATGACTGGTGAGGATGAGAGCAAAAACTGAAAAAAAAGCACCGCAAGGAAAGAGCTGGATTTTTGTGTGTGTGTGTGTGTCTTTTTCTTCTTCTGTGAGGTCCTTATCCCTGAATCATGGGTATGACACATAAACTTCAATATTAATTTCAGTCTGAGTGACATTTTCTGTGAAGCCCATTTCTTAAGTGTGTTTACCTTTACCTGCATGGTTGTGTTCTCAGCATGGTGCTTCATGTTACAATGCTGAAGAGACAAGTCGTGTCTGCCTTTGGCTTACAGAACCCTTGCTGGGTGAACAGACTGTGTTGTATACATACATGTGAGATGGAAGAATGCTTTCATGATGAACATATGTGCTGATCCTGGCACCAGACCCCACTGAAGATATTTTAAGAGATCCGGTGGAAGTGCAGAAGAAACTGAGACTTGCTTAGTGGTATTATCAAGTCTGCAGTCAACACATACATATTACTTTATTATATTATAATATTTTCTTTTGAAGAAGGATTTAAGTCAGCTCTTCAAACTTGTTACACTGGCATTACAGCACTTTATCGGGGTTCTTTATTAGCAATATGACCTTCACATGGAGTGTTACTGAACAACAAATATTTTATGTTATTTGGACGTCTTTCCAAAGGGATTCTGAGGATCCATATACACATTTTTGGGAGGTCTACAGTGGATCCAGCATGAAAATAAATCCTGACATCTTTCCATCCTTGTGTTCCTGGTCATTGCCTCTGTGACTACCTTGGACATGACAAGAGTTAGACTGGAGTGTTACTAGCATCTCTATGGAGGTTTCTGTAAATAATCATCAGAAAAGCTAGATCCTCAACAGACCACTGTCTAAAGATGCAAAAAATCCATGACAGTTACAGAAACATTTCCCTTTTTGCTCCTCAGTTGTTCTACATACAAACAAA
The DNA here is from genome assembly GCA_962446985.1 of Xyrichtys novacula. Taxonomy (NCBI): domain Eukaryota; kingdom Metazoa; phylum Chordata; class Actinopteri; order Labriformes; family Labridae; genus Xyrichtys; species Xyrichtys novacula. Next base: position 28,407,417 of record OY660881.1, on the reverse strand, counting down.
GCCTGGAAGTACCAGAGGGTGGTGTTACATGGACAATAAACAGACACTTACATTCTAATGACACATGGATTCTTGTCCCTGAGCTTCAGATCCTGCCTGGATATGCAGACTTGAGATTGTCAGTTGCACTGTGTAGACATTCAAATGTATACAGATATGCTTGCTCCAAATATTTGGAGCAAGCAAACTAAAGCTGGGCAGGAATTCAGAGAGTAATATCCTGATCCACTGGCCTTTGGGGCTCTGATCTAACTGTAGGCTCTCTGCCCAAGGTTAATGAGCTCTGGAACTCATCCAGAACATCTTCAAGCACAGACTCAAAGCTCTGGGCCGGACCCAAAGGCACCAGACTACTTCATACCTTCTGGACCTGAAAAATACCAGAGCAACTTGGAGGAAGGGCGTGAATGAAGAGTAGACTGTCTGTCTGTCCCTAGACTGTGTTCTCTATGGCCGTCTGCTTGGACTCCTGCTTCTTTTGTTTATCTGGTTGTCGAATATTTTTCTTTTCCAGCTCCTTTATTGTCTGATCTTAACAGAAATAGATAGTGTGAGGAGTTTGGCTGTTTGTTGAAAGGGTGCTTATTACAATTGGATATATAATAAGCAGGAATTGCATTCATAGCTAGTATGCTGAACAAAAATTTCTTCAGTGGATAATGATGCTTTCCATGATGAGTGCAATACCAACTTTTCAAGCCTGCAAAGATATATGAGCTCTAATTTCTGCACAGACTCCACTCACATTATTCATGGACTGCATTTATAAAAGTGTTGATCTTTTCTGAATGCAAACTGTGATATTAAAGGATATTATGGAAAGCCGTTATTATCATGTGTTAGGTCATCGGACCATTTCTAACAGTCCAATGTCTGCTGGGTTGATGCAACAGTGTTTGTCCTTTACCTGTGAGTAGAGCTGGGCAATATGGAAAAAAGTTTATCACAATATATTTTTTTCATAACAGTCGATTTCGATATAAATCACAATATAAAAAATGAAATTTAACAGTGCTTATTGGTAGCATGTCTTTTGCAGTTCAATAAGCTACTGCATGTATAAGGTCTTCGTGTCTCTTGGATGTTTTGTCTTAGGGCGTTGTGCTAGAGAAAGCGGACTGAATGGTCGGCTGTTTCGGCTGCTCAGGTGCCATGGGTTCCTTGCTCTGCTCGGGGTTTGTAACCTTTTGCATTGTGCATGCTCTGCCGCGTGGCACTGCTTCAGGTAGTGAAAAAGATTTGAGGTATTCCCAACTTTGTGAGAACATGTACTCAACATAATTTGCAGTGTACATTACTCTGCTCCATGTCCGACCTCAAAAAGCCAAAATACCTCCACACCACCGACGTCTTGGTGCCAGTGTTGTCAACGATGTCATCATCTGTCAAGCCTTCATCTCCATCTCTGCCAGCGGTAGCACTCATTTTCTGTCGGCTTCACATGTTTAAGTGTTACGGTTGTGTGTAGCTGCAGCCTGCTACTACGCAGTTGTTTGCTACTTGGTTCTAATTCAGCACATGATTGGTTCAGTGCGAAGCGGACCCTGAGCAACTCCCCTTTTCATTGGCTATTTGCTTAGTCTACCAAAATATGGCAGAATGCATGTTAGGAAGCCCATGTTGTTTAGGTTTTTTCAAGCAAATACTGTTCAGTTATATTATGTTTTATGGTATTTTCGTTCATTCGTTCTGACGCAAATGAACACACTGCACCTTTGTGTGAGATGCGGCAGCTGCGAAAGTTTAGTATTCCTCCTCATGCAGCAGAGGATAGTTAAGTGTTATGTTATGTTATGTTGTGTTGTTTTACTGTCCAAGTCGGATGCTATATTGTGTTAAGGTATTGATTACTCTGAAAATGACTAACGCTATCTCATGCCACTCTATGTTTATGTAATGTACGGTGTGAGCTGTACTGATTGTTGCTTTGTACCTTTATCTGCCGAACCACAGTCAAATAAATCCACCACTAAACTGGACATTTGTATGAGTGTCTTTCAACGGGGACACACATCTTACACCTTACCGCTCTAAACCTGGCTAAATCCTGGAGAACGCACTTTACTCCTTTTTAATACTGACTATTAAAAAAGCATAATGACCATGTTTTATATTGATATTGAGGAACACAAATTTTTGTTATATATCGTTATCATTCTATCGCCCAGCACTACCCATGGGCAATTTCAAGTAAATGTTGAGGTGCTCAGGAAAACCATAGCATGCACATTATACTTAGACAATCTTCCTTTTCAGTTTTATTTCATTTACCATTGTGTGACACCCAAGAATGTGTGGTCACAAATGAAATGTTTTTTTTGTATAAACCATTTGTATTTTACCTAGATGTTCTCTGTTTATATGTTAATCAGCCCATAATTTCTTTAGTTTTGGGAATGAAAACCAGTGTTCATCCAGAACATTAGGGGGCAGTGTGAAGCGATGGCTTGGCTTCAGCAGTGGGGGGCGCCATCTTGCCCTCATTGTATTTATGCAAAGGCCAAGAGTGAACGCCTGTCTCTGTCTCCATTCTTTGATGTGTTGCAGGTTCGTAAAACACAACACAAATTAGGTGAAATATGCACACACGTATGCTCCGGGACACACACCATACATGCACATACTCACAGACACACCACACGTACAGGCTCACGAACACAAGCATGCTAGCGCTACCGTGTATTGTGGTACATACGGGTACGTATGTGTACGAGCACACACGCCCGCAGGTGCGTGGACATACACACACACACGCATCCGGGCATTCAGACACACACATACATCCAGACACGCACACAGAGGTTGCCAAAGTTCTTGATTTGGAGGGTTTGTGGTTATGATATTTCAGAGTGCTTATTCAGAATAAACCGGTAGGTTTTGTGCAAGGAGAATTCTCTATAAATAGTAAATGTTAATTGAAAAGTACAGAAGAGCATAGTAAAGGCGAATATAAAGGAATATGTCATGTTGAATTTGTGAGGGTAAGATTGTTGTTATTGTAAAGAAAGTATCTTGATATTTTTGTTCGATTAACATTAATTATATGGCGTCATAACGCGAATGAGGGAATAAGCCACTGGAAAGAAATGTGTTTAATAAAGACTGTATTTATGCAAAGGCCAAGAGTGAACGCCTGTCTCTGTCTCCATTCTTTGATGTGTTGCAGGTTCGTGAAACACAACACAAATTAGTACGCCCATTGTGAGTCAGAGACGGCATCGTCATAATTATTAACTGGTACATGGTCTCATCTACGGGACCTGTAACAATTGCATAGGCACCAAGGGCGTAGGTTTGCATAGGGACAGTAGGGACATAACACTACCAACTTTTCAGGGTGCTCAAATTGTCCCCACCAACTTTTAAGCAACTTTATTTGCATTATATAATGAGTGCAGTTATATAGGCAATTGTCTTCCCATATTTTGTAAGGATAGAATCGACCCTACCATTATTAAGTGAATTATTTTCATTATGTTCTGACTTACATTTACCCTTTTTCACTTGTTTAATCTGCCGGTCAATCATACATTAATCATGATTGAGGTAAAAAGTTCATTTAATCTTGATTTAGATTTTTTCCATAATCAACCAAATACTGATGCAGTTTAGAGATGAAAATAATGGAGAAGAAGGTGAAAGAGACAACCAATTAAAGCAATGTATTACTCTTGTGGTACATGAAGTCTTATTAGCCTTAGTCTTATTAACGTCCCGTCCCCAGCAGAAAATGTACATGCAGGTTATGCAGTTATATCATCCCTACCAATGTTGAGACCAAACCTACGCCCTTGATAGGCACAGTTAAACAGAATAGGCTAACATAGGAACTGAAATCAATCTAACGGTCATGGTATAATGAAACTGTTTTTCTCCACAAGACACCAAATACCAGCTAAGCTTCAAACTAAGACTTTCTTCTCAGTCAAGCAATTACATTAACCCATTTGCACCATGAATTCAGCCTGACTTGACTTTCCTCCACTATTTGCATATGTGTTGTACATGTAGAGCTATGTGCAAAAGTAAAGGGCGCCCTTTGACTCTTGGCGGTGTAAAGCCGATGATGGTGGGCTCCTCTCCTGGTCAGCGAAGAAGAACAATTCCAAGAGGAGCACAATTCTGCAGCATTTACTTGCAGAACCACATCAACAAATGTTGCAGAATAGTTCAGCTCTTGAAATCAAAGGCAGCGTGGTAAGGCGGCGATGCAAAGGATGAGATCATTGCAGAGATGGTGGTGTTAAAGGCGGGATGCAGCCTGAAACTTGCTGTACATGAAAAAAATGGAGGCCTATTTTCACTTTCATTCCATCTGTGTCCCCTCTATGAAAACTGGGCATCTATTAGCTAACGATCTTATTGCTTTTCTCTCTAATGACAAAGTACACAGCCTATCCACACATATAATACATAATATTTGGGCCTAGTACCTTTTCATCTACCATACAAAATAATATTCATCATGCTTCAGCAGCAACAATGACAACCCTGTTTTACCTGCTATGATATTCAGGTCGGCTTCCAAACAAAACAAAAAGGTTTGCCAATATTCGAGAGATAAACAGTATTGAGTTCTCTTATGTCTGTGAGCCAACAACATTGGTCTGTCTCCTCATATATAACTATGCTGCACCTATTTGTAATTCAATATGCAGCGCCTACAACACTAGAGAGATGCAGTCACAGCTCCTCTTCAGCCCTTCTTAGAAAAGCAGTAGCAGTGGCACTCTGAAACCTAGGCTTCATACTTTGGTGTGTAATCAGATATAACTCTCTCAAACACTCAGAATGAAAAGCCATCTCCTTTTCTGTCAGTCCGTCTCTGTTACTCATCAGCCTTCCTCTCATTCTTCATTAGCTGAAAGCAGTGAGCGCTATCACTGATTTGCACTTGAGGATTAGTGGGCCTCTCTAGCACGTCCCTGCTGAAGTGTTGAGGATGGTGTTTGCTCAATTAGTGACAGAAGGTGACGGAGGGAGAGAAGGCTTATTGGTGTGAAAGTGCAAGCAAGTTGTTCATATGAAAAATAAGTTTATTTCTCTGTACTTTCTTTCTTTATTAAACTGAATCATTGCTTAAATGCTTTCAAACACAATTCTCGATCTGAGTTATTATTACCTTGAAAACTTATGGTGAAGATGGTGAAGAAAAACTCATGCCAGACACAAAAGCATTGTTGTTTATTTCCTTGTTTTGTTTTGCTTTTCCTCTGTATAAAATTCACTCCTGTGCGTTTAATCAATCAACCTTTATTGATAAAGTGCCTATTTACAACAAGTGTTATCTGGCTAAACTTAACAAAAAAGCTGGTCTAGACCAGACTCTATTGACAAAGACCCAATGTAAAGATAGGATCTATCCTGTCAGATCAGACCAAATCCCATCCCATCTTCAACCACATGAGTGAAACACTTTCAGCAGTGGAGAGGAAGAACTTCCTTTAACAGGCAGAAACCTCGGGCAGAACCAGACTGATGTTAGACAGTCATCTGCTGAGACTGAGCTGGGTTTAGAGAGGGAGAGGAGAAAGAGAGAGATGAACAGAGGAGAGACTAATGGAGGGAGATGCGTGTGCATGTCTCTTCTGTCTCACTCTGATATTTCAGCCATCTTCTATTAACTTCTCTGTATTTGTATCATGCCTGAACTAACTCTTTCCTACTTGTTTCCTGGTTGTAATCTGAACTGTAAGGTTTAGGGATCATTGAGTCTGGTGGCTCAGGGGGACTCTGGCACAAAAAGTTCAACTTGAAATGTTTCCACGTTGAACAACCAAACATATTGTACATATTTAGACCTGTTCCTCTCCCTGAATACTTTTGACACAAATCATTTATGGTTAACTTGGTCCTTGATGTATACACCACCATGAGAAATGTGAGGCCTTTTTGATCTGAAAATCATGTACAGCTATTAAAGAGGTATCAGAAAGGAAATGTATCGTCTTAAAAAATGCACAACCCCCTCTTTAATTAGATCTATTTTGTTGCATGAAGGTTTATTGCAGCTTTTAGAACATACGATGACTTTAGGTCCAAGAAGTGATTGCAGACAGTGAAGGTAATGAGTCCTTTTAATGTGGACCATTTTTGTTTGTAGAAACAACAATACAATTAAGAAGGATAATCGGAGCTAATCATCTCTGTCACTGGCGACATGCAGACTGGCTGGAGAAGCCCTTACATCAGAGGTGTTGAACATGGTGAAATCACTGCTTGACTGCTTAAAGCCACAGTTTGTTGATATTTGAACTCAAACACTGAGCGCATGGCTTGGCATAGCCAGAGAAATAATACAGAATTACTTATTACAACCAACATGGCAGACAATGAAGCACCTAATTACACAGATTTATTTTTAGACCCAATAGCCCATCAACCAGCATGTGTCTCATCATTGTTAGAGAAACATCATCTTGTATTAACACTAGGCTGTTTGGTGTGAAAGGATGGAACGTTTATTTTTCTGTTGCGGTGAGAAAGAAAGGCTGTGAGACATTTCTGTGCTCCAGGAAGATTCACTATTACAACAGCAGAGCCACCTGGCATCAAAAAAGAACAATTTTTTCCTTGTATGATTGGTTGCATTCACAAAGCATTAATGTTTATCCAGGCTTAGCTGGATAAAATGTATTACAGCACATGAGATGGGGACAAAGGTGCAGGGGGAAGACAGTGGGATGATCTCATTAAAAAGCAGACAATGCGATAAAGAGGAAAACACAAAAAAGGCAACAAAGACAGAGCTGGACGGGCTTATTCAGTTGCCGCCACCGCTTATATATCAGTGACAATATCAGAGACAAGATCTTTTTATGGGCTGAACAGAGGTCAGCCTCAGTGATCCCTTTATAGCAGTCTTTATGGCCACACAGAAATACTCTCGTGCTAAATGAACTAACATAGTAGTAAACTTTCCTGAAGACATGAGTGAACTCTGTAAATCTGACCTGTGAGACAAAGCAGGGGTTACAGACAGACAGTAAGGCAGTGTCTTAGATGGACTCCTGAGATAGCGTCCTGACAGGATCAGGGGTGGCTGACATGTATGAGGAGATATCAAATACATGATCACAACAGTTAATCCATATTGGTGTTTATCTATGGCTAGGAGGCAAAGAGCCCATAATCTGCTTCTGCAGTGTCACACTTGAACCATATGTTGAAAACTGGAGACCATTCAGGACACAATATTATCACCACAGGTGGAATGAACCATCCAGACCATAATCTCCTAGGGCTCTATTTTCGTGTCCGCCGGCAATGCGGCAGAGAGTGGCAGACCCCGTGCAGTTGTATTTTCGTCTGGCGGAGCCCGGCGTACAGCCAGTTTGGTATTTTCGTGGACTGAGGCGCACCAAGGTCCGCCAAGCTGGGCGTGGTGGTGTGGCAGGGGGAGGTGTCGACAGAATCAGCGGGCGCAGTGACATTTTCGTGCTCACCACCGGCGTGTTATGTGCACTGGAAGCTCGCCGATTTTAACCCGGTCAGCTTTCAGCGCAGGCGGAGCGCAGCTGGTCTAGTGGTATTTTGGTAGACCAGCGGCATAGTGCGCATACGTCACCGATGACTCACCGGCAGGTTTCCACAGTGTCAGGCACATTTCAGTGCAATAAATAATCAACAACAACTAATAATCTGAGTCAGCACATACATTTAGATCTATATCGATATATTCTGATCTATATCTGATCTGATGAGCACGTTTGGCACGCGTTTGGACACACAACCTGACCGAATGAACACAGCTGAAACCGCATTAAATTAAATTAAATATCTAGTAAATAAACACACATGATGAAGTTAACAAGATATGTAATTCGTCTCCCTCCTTTTCTTTCTTCCTCTTCCTCTTATTTCTCACGCAGCTCGACCTGGACATGTCTCCGTGTCCTTTCCCCGTCCTACTGGAGCTGCTGCTGCGGCGGCTGAACAGATGATTTGTTTCAGTGCTCAGATGAGTTATTTACTTTAAGCCTACATACGAACATTATAATATTCAGTTTTGTGAGCCAAACTTCTTCTATATGCCAACATCTATAAAAGAAAGAGCCAGGTCACGGAGCGCGATGCGTCCTTTACGCACAGATGGTTCCGATTTTAATGCCATTATTGGAATTTATGTTGTGATCTGTGCGCACAACCTACCTTTGTCACGTGAGGTTTAAGTATGCAACTTTATGTGAGTGTCTTTATTTGTGGAAAAGGGTGTTTGTTTTACCAGTGGGTCCAACATTACACACACACACACCAAATCCATCTGTGCTTATATGAGAGAGTGTGGAGGACGCCCTCTGCAGTGCTTACGGTGACACTTGTTGAGGGGCTGCCCTCTGTCGGCATTGTGTGGCATTGCTGTGTTCAGACATCTCTTGATCTCTTTGACTACTTCACGAAAATTGCCTGTGGCGAATTTAAAGGCGAGGAGAGGAGCTTATGTGATTGATAAAAACAGGTCTCGGCTGTGTTAAACCCCCTCCACGCCCTCTCTCCTCCCTCCCCACGATTTACGCCGCTGGGAGGAGCTGAGTTAGGGAGGGGGGATTACGCCAGGCTGCGCAGCTCACCAAAATACCAAATTGTGCTTGGGAACGCCTTGTCGACGCAGCGGACCTGATTTACGCCGCGTCGCCGGCGAGGCACGAAAATAAAGCCCCTTGACTTAAGACCATATTGATATAGTATGGACTTCATTTACAGTGTTCATAGTGATGGCACAGGCAGCTTTGTAAGGCTCCCATCACTAGTGGCCAATCCCACACACACAGCTGGCAGTTTTAGGCCAAAGTGTCTTGCCTTGCGGACATTTCAGTACGTGGCAGCTAACTCACAGCCTTCTGGTTGATAGATGACAGACTCCACCTCTGAGCCACAACAGTCCCTGTATACATAAAACACTCCAATATGTTAAATACAATGTGACAATATGCCAGTATAGGACCTTGTGTTCATTCCCACCCCACAGTTTTAAGGTCCTACACACCAGGCGTGAATTTGCCAGGCGAATTATTCACCTTTATTCGCCTTTTTTAAAAACATCATAAAGTCAATGCAAGCTTCCACAACGGCGGCGATTTTTCCGCGGGGCGAAAAGAGTCTTTTATTTTTTCGCTCTTGTGTCGAATTTTTTCGGAGATTCGCAGGCGAATATCTGGACCTGCTAGACCTCTGGCCAATCAAACGTCATGTTGTTGATGACATTAATTTATCAAGCACGCTTTGGCAAACCCATCCAGCTCCTCTTGGAGACGAGTGAGCTATAGATGAGCTATTATGTGCTTATATACATTATAAAGGGGCTGGGGGCCCGGAGTTTTCAAGAAAACGGGACTTTGTCTCATTCATATGCCTATTATTTTAATCTTACCTCAGACATGTGGCTAGCCGCTCCTCTGGACCAATTGGCTCTCTGTAGTTAGTTGTCTGCTTCTCCAGCCGTGGGGTCAGCTGCTGGAGGAGGTCGTTAAATTGCCCGAGGGACATTCTAAAATACTGGCAGAATTTTGGGGGGTAGAACTTCGCTTTGCAAAATTTATACGCATATTCGCTTCGCGCCCGGTGTGTATAGGCGAAAGCGATTTTTCGGACCGGCGAATATTTTCGCATTTTCGTCACGCTTTTTCGCTTCGCTCCGCAAATTGGCTGGTGTGTAAGGAGCTTTACTCTTCACGAGTTGAATCACAAAAAGTCACACAACTGTAAAGCTCCTGAAGAGGACAGATGTGTTAGATGTGGGTGTTAGCGTGTGTTTGTTTATGTGAGTGTGTGTGTCTATCTGTCTGTGTATGGAGGCATAATTAATCTCATATAAGGTGTTATGAAGATTAGCAGGATTTATACCCTAACTTTTCCCTCACTCCCTGCCCTCGTTTCACATGATTGATGCTGATTGTGGTTTTAACACGCTGTTAAATCGACAGCAAAGCGTCTCTAGCAGAGGTTGCATTAGCATAAAGTCCTTCTTGTGAAAAATAAACAATGGTGACATCTCCTCAAAAACAGCACAAACAAAAGAGGGAGATAATGAACTGGAGGGCTTTAAGCAGCATCAACAACCAAATGGATCTGAAATGAAAATGGATCGGTCAATTCAAACATCTTTCCTTTTTCTCCTACTCTCCATCTGTGTCACTGTTGCTCCTATGGGAGTCCCTTTCTTTTACTTTTCGAATGTGCAGTCCAGGTTATATACACCAAAAACCTGTGAATGATGCTCTGTAACTACATACACAGTGTGGAGCTTTGCAAATCTGTTTTGTGTATGACATTAGCACCTCTCATGAATATAAGGTAGAGGGAGAGAATCCGAGGAAGGAAATGGTGCATAGGTTTACAAAATCGATCATGAAAAACAGCCCAAAGGTCATGAAATTACTTTAACAAATGAGTCCTCAGTTAGTCTCCTAAGGAGCTAAACCCCTACTTTACAGCCCACAAAATAAAAGGTGCATAAATACAGTTGATGAAGGTGATGCTGTTGTGGATAACACACACTGTATAAGAGTGTCAAGTTGTCAAGTTATCTTCTCGAGAAGCAGCTGCAGAGTGTCAACACATTCAGGGTTGTTGGCAAGGAGCGAAATTTAGTCGTCTTAGTCTTCTGCATCTGTGATCTTGACAGACAGAAATGGATATTTTAAGAAATGTATTTTTGGGATTGAACTGGTATGTTACTCAGCTAGCCTCTATTGTTCAGCTTTGAAACATTAAGAAGGCCTCACTTAGCAGCTAGAACAACTTTCATACACCACTGCCAAAATACTGGCGTTGGAATTTTAGTTTGTATTAAAACAGAGTTGGACAGTTTTTTTAAAACCACCTACTTTGGGAAAGAAGAAAGGCCATTATACAGCTCTTTACCTTTAGGGCCTGTGTCCACTGGCAGTATTTTTGTGCTGGCAGCTCCTAGTTTCTGTATAAATCTGTAATAAAATGCTTTTCAGTGTTTGCAGTGACCAGTGTCCCAGGATGAAAAAATGCTTTTGGCATCAGTTGTTTTTGTTGCTGCGTTCTCTGTGCTCTTTGTTAAACATTAGATTTGAAGTATCCCCGTGCCTGCTAACACCACGTGTCTCTCCAAGATTCAAATCCAAAAGAGTTTGCTGAAGAAAAGGAGGAGCAATGCTAAAACACTCCACCATAGACTGTATATAGAATGGCTCCTCTGCCTCCTTGCTGGGTGAAGCCACTCTGAGAACAGCACCCTCTGGTGACGAGCTGCAGTATAGGTCATAAATCCCGCCTACTCCAGCAATCCTTATGGAGCTGTGGACAAACTTAACGAAATTCATTACACAGAACATATTTTTTTCTCCACCCTGGTTGCAATGTATACATGTATTTAGTGTAAGACTTGTTTGTGCCCAAGTCCTCTTTTTTCTGTACAGCTACATTTTTATTTGAGGGTTCATGTTTTCTATGATTGACACTTGATACAGCCTGTGGGTGTTTGAAGATTGCATAGCTCATCCGGGGGATACGCTGTTTGAGCTGAGCATCATCACAGTGACTTTCGGTGACTCTCCTGCCGAATGTGTACAGTGCCACTGTGCAATGTTGGTTTCAGGAAATGAAGAAAAATTGTGGAAATACTGAGAGCTTTTCGGCTTCAAATTCATATACTGGCGGAAGGCAGAACCAATTTGTCCATAGTATATACAGTCTATGCACTCCACACACTGAGCTCTTCCATCCTGACAGCTCCATAGCTCCACCTGTTCTGCTAATCAGGCTCCAAAAACCTTAACACAGATAGTGCATAACAGAGAAAAGGCTAATACATGAGCTCATCACATTTTGCCTGGAAATGGTAAAAATAGTGAGAGAGGCTGAGATGAGCAGCATGTGTGACCATTAAAAGTGCAGAAAGGACTCAACAACTGTTAAACCTTTGAGACTTTAAAGAAACTGCTGGGCAGAGAACAGATAATGTTACATGTGCAGTGGAGCCTTCATGGGTTCAGCAGGTAGCATTTTCCAGTAATTATGAGAGTGAAAGCACAATTGGAGCACAAGCTTCTCCTGTTCACAACAGAAGGACAACACAATTCTTCTTCATGTAAAGTTCTTCCTACTTAGTTCAGTCAGTGCCATTTACACACCATTTATACCTACAGATATAAAGTTGAAGGAACAAACTGGATATTTTTATTCTCAGACATTTGTGCAACAATTATTCCCATGTTCTGAACATGAAGACCAAATGTCCTCTGACCAAAGTTGAAGTTGGTGTAGGTGGTGTTAAGTTTGAAGGATGTTGCAGAGTGTTGATTATATGCCTACGGTTCTGTCTCAATTTTCTCCCCCTGTTGCCCCCTACCTGCCTCCATCTGTGGTAGCCAAGGGAAGGATCCAAGCAGAGACTGTGTGAAACAAAACATTATCTGTGTGTGTGTGTGTGTGTGTGCGTGCGTGCATTTCAGTTCGTGTGGGGGTGGTACTCTTGTCTGCCAATTGTAGCCATGCTGTGGCAGCTACATACAAGGGGTTGGCAGAGTCTAAAGAGCAGACTCTTTTATTCAAAGTCCTCTCAGTTTGACTTCTCAGGACCACATCTATATGGCCTAATTAGCTGCTGCGGGGACAACATTCCTCCATTCAAACTCTAAATTGTACATTAATCACAGCTGTTGGTAATTAAAAATTCTATTGAGTGGGTTTTATTGAAGTATTGTCAGTAAGAGAGAAATGACATTTTCCAAACAGGCGTGTGGAGGGAACTGAGGACTGGCTGTGCTGCTTTGTTTGAAATGGGTCTTTTAAGGGTAATGAGAAAACTGTGGGGACATGAGTGTAGCATCAAATGTAGGAAGTAAGTGAACAGGTGTGGGCTTACACTTGTGGACACCAAACACGAACAAGTGTTCGGAGATTGTGTGCATGTGGGAGGGTGAGTAAGGAGATATTTGTAGACCTTTCCCCAGATCTCTGACTTTTTCTGTGCCAGCACTGCGTGCAGACTGGAAAACAGTCTCTGAACTCATATTGAACCAATGTCTATTTGAAACAGTTGTCAACAGGAATTCCTTTTACCCTAATATGTCAATGTGAGTAAAATTGTTTTGTACCTGGCTGTGATGAGATGTGGCTACTGCTGGCTGTGACCACAGCATTTATTTTTAGAGCAGGAGACTGCAGCATGTACAACACAGTACAGCGGTGCCCAAGGTTCACATTTTTTTCTGTCTTTCTTTTTTTTGTCACATTGGACATACTTCCTCTCTTGCTGTGTCATAATTTTCTTAGTGAAGCCAAACTTGTCGTCTCTTGCTGTGGTCTCCATGATCCTCTTCTTACAGCCTCATTGACATACTGCATCATGAGTGAAGTAACATTCTGCGGGTCCTGGCAGAAAAGTAATACTCCAATGAGAACTACAAAACTCTCACTAAAACCAATCCTTGTAGATTGATGTTGCTGCCAGGAAGTGAAGTCAAATTTCACATGCCTTATCAAATGCAGGAATCTCTAAAATTTATTCTATGTTGGAACCAGACCTCGATACCAAAATCTATCAAGGCTGGGACGTTATTTTCTCTCTGACGCCGAAAACATACAGGATCAGTGTTGAGCGCGTTCCGTCAGTGTCATGTAACTGCTCCATTGAACAGCACTGTCTATGGCACACAGGATGTGTATTTGGAGAGTGGCAGCAGCATAGTGCAGCCCCGGTCAGCTGGGCTCAGTATAGAGGAAACAACATGCTCACAACAGGTTGTTTCTCCTTTCTGTGGTCTGTTTCCTGATAATTTGGATATAATTCAGTGACTGTTGAGCCTCTACTATATGTGAAAAAGCAACTTGATTTCAAAGTTTGGGTTTTTGCAGGTTTACTTGTGTTTGATAAAGTAAACTATATTCCTTTATGTTGTGCTGTAATCTTCAGACAGAGTTAGCAGTTAAAAGTCCTGTTGGGGTCCACATGGATCAGGGATTGACCATCAGATCGACATGAAGTGAAACAAAGTCAGGAGTCCGTTCTCTCTCTCTCTCTCTCTCTCTCTCTCTCTCTCTCTCTCTCTCTCTCTCTCTCTCTCTCACTCACTCACTCACTCACTCACTCACTCACTCACTCACTCACTCACTCACTCACTCACTCACTCACTCACTCACTCACTCACTCACTCACTCACTCACTCACTCACTCATCTATTTCTAGTTCTGCACTTTTCCCACCTCTGATTCTGTCATTTGTTTTCAGGTGACTAGTTAGCTATAGTTAACCACATTAAATTTTACCCTGGTCTTAAAGTGTTAAATTATTTGTCTGATATTTCAGATTTCTTATTTTAATCATATTTATTTTACCAAAACTAAATGACTATAAATGCAATCTTTACTTCTTCATGCTTCTTACAGTGATAATATAGTTTTGCACTGTGCTGGATTAAATTCACTGAATTAAATTTTAGGTCTAATAAAAAATCTTAATGGGTATATAATCCCAATTTACACACATTTCCACACACATATGAGCAGGTAGTATATCCTTTTCGGATCCCTCTCTGATCTGTAGAGTGTAATAGTGTTTAATAAGGCTGACATTACGCTGGGATAATCCCACTCTCTCATGCACTGACACACAACCAATTCCATTTCCACCGCCTCAGCTGTTTTCTCTGCGCTCCAAAAGCTCATTTCAGGAAAAGGAGGCCGGGGCGCAAAATGAGGCCGCAAATATCAATTACCACTGATGGGAGAGTGGGAAAAAGCTGATGGATACTGAATTTCCTCAAATCCTTTGCTATTCTTTTCATTTGTATTTAATATGTTTTTTATTATAGAGCGATAACAGCATATGATGAGGAAAAATTAATCCTGATTGCCTTAATATGAGACCTGAAGTGGCAGAAATGCAGAGCCTTCAAAACGTGTTCAGATGAAATATGTGTGTATCTTTGCCTCTGCTTGTGTTGGATTGTATTTGCATGCAAGACGGATTCTAGGAAAACTAGAACTGCAACTGCTCTACTCTGGCCTTTAAGGCTATATTTCATCATTTAGTTATAAAACCCAAAGTTTCTCAACTGGACCTTGCTAAGATTACGCTCAAGCAGAACGGAAAAAAAAAAAAAAAACAGGGTTAATTCATTTAAAGTACGTCTCAAATATAGTTTTAGTGTGAATAGGAAAAAAAAAAAGAGAAAATCTCAAAAGGACATCATAAACAGCTGTTAAAATACTGTTGACTTCAGTTTGCATACTGACAACTCACATGAAGCACACACAAACTTTTATAGCTGAAGAGATGAGGGTTATTTGAAGTATGAAAACTCAAAATTATGTAAGAGACTGAGCCAACCTGGACAGGAAGAATGCCCCTCAACTACAAGAACCAAAACAGCTTTAACACTTATTCAACAAAACTGGGTCAGAATCACCTGAGAGGGCAGCCTATGTTTTTTTTCAGCATGAAACCACTGAGAGACAAGTTTGTTTAGTGCGTCAGTCCAAAAATCCCAAATCTGATTAGAATAAAGACCTCAGTCTGCTGTATTGTATTCCATACAGAGACGTCTTTGTTAAAAGTAACTATTATCACTCTACAGGCTCTGCAGGAAGAGTGTTGTCATCTGCTCTACATGTTTTACAGGCCTCCAGAATCACAAACCAGATTTAGAACAAATCCTCATTGTTTGTAACATGTCTTGAGCAGTTCAGTAAATAAATGATCCTGTAACACTGTCGATAGCTTAAAAAAAAAAAAAAAAAAGTTATCATCGCAATCAAGACGCATATACTTCCAGTTTTATTGCCTTTGTTTTAAAGAGACTAAGGGCCTGATCTACCGAGATCCCAAATAGTGAACACAAAATTGCATGTGCAAACTAAAAAAATTGCATGTGCTATTAATGGGCGTGTTGCGGGTGATCTATCATTGTGTGTGCAATTGATAACAGGTGCAAAAAGTCCTCTTTAAAGGAGGATTTTGTGTGCGCTATCAGCTGTCACCATGAAGAGTTTGTGAGAGCAGAGTGATCGTGGATGAAAAATGAAGTTTGAAGCCATGGAGTTGCACCTATCGTTTTGGGGAAGCCGGCAACTGCATAAAAGGCAAGCAAGGCAATTTTTTTTGTATAGCACCATTTATACACAAGGCAAATCAAAGTGCTTTACAGATGCAAGAAAATATATTTGAAATGTAAAAAAATAGGGGCACTCAGCCCCGGTCTCTAAGACTCAACAGTCCCCAAGACTTGTCTCCTTCTCCCCGCAATGACTGCAGCCATTTGTGCGTAACGCTGTGCCAGTTTAATAATAATAATACATTTTATTTAAAAGCGCCTTTCTGGACACCCAAGGATACTGTACAGGCATTAAGAACACAGTTAAAATAAATAAAAACAATATACAGGTATGGAAATGGACAGTTAAAGGGAATATGCAATTTGGAACAGATGTGTTTGCGTGTTCCTTTCAAACATGCTTAATATAAACGCCAAACAGTGACCACAATTGGTTTCCAGGTCTGATAAATCACATTGCGGGTGCTAAATGATTCTATTGGCATCTGCTCCTCCCAGTATTTGCGCATTCTGATGATCTATATACATTCTGTATATTCTTGAAGGCAAACACACTTAATGGATTGCACGCGCTTTTTTACTCATTTGGCAGATGCTATCCTCGATGCACCCGGTTAGTAGATCAGCTTTGCGCGCGCTATCAAGTTTGCACATGTTTTTGCACAAGCAAACCTTTAGTAGATCAGGCCCCCAGTCTTTTATGAAAGCTATTCTTCGTGTTTCAAGTGTCCAGGTGTTGATGTTTTTGTGTGCTAAAGAGATCAAAACTGGGGCATGTCTTGTGTAGAGCAAAGTAACCGCTGCCAGTTTAATGTTTGCAGTGTTAATATTATCAATGGAGAGAGAAAACATATGGGAAATGTTTTGGGCACAGCTTTTCAAGACAGAATTTGGAGCATAGCCATCACAAAACAAGACTATAGGCCTCAAAGCAAACACTGACTGTACCCAACATTTCAACAATGCAGGTTTGATTAAATTACCAGATGTGATAGAATTTCACATTTGTTAGATGTGAAAATTATTTCAAATGCTCAGATGTCTAAATGCTGGGAAGGGTTGTGGGTTTGACTCCAGGTCCCACTTTTTGCTTGCCAGAATGTCCTTAGGCACCACACTTAATCTTGAACTACCCCTGGATCAGTGGGGATTGCTCTAAGACTACAAGGGAAGCTCAGCTTCCCTTAAAATGTCACCCCCCCCAAAAAAAGAAAAAGTGGTGAAATACGTACTGCTGTGTGTACATTTCATTAACTAAATATGCGCTAGAAAGCCTTCATCTTTTGTTCAGAATCAGCTTCTTATCACAGTGTGATAAGAAGCTGATAATCACAGGTAACCGGCATAACTTCGTTCTCATTCATCCTCTCAGCGCCTCAGCGCTTTAAACAGTCGGACGCTGGGCTTCTGCTGACTTCAATGTGGAAGCTCAAAGTGGGTTGTTCCAGCAGCGAAACTAGACGCTCATTGGATAAATGCTGGGCTTTGTCCCGCCCATCGGACGCTCAGCGTCTCTGGAGTTCTATGACGAGAGGGCGGTCCCGACTTTCTCGCGGACGCTGAGCTTCTGCCTCCATGATTGGATGAGCTGTCTGAGGCGAAATCCTTTTTTGATTGACAGCTAAACAAGCGAATCAGCGATCTTGAAGAATAAAACATCTACCAGAGTATTTTCCAAGTCATTCATTCCGTTGTTCTTAACTGCTCCGGAGACTTTATCGATCCTCAGCGACTTTTGTCTTTGTTAAAAACGACTGCCGTTGTGTTTGGCGACTCTGTTCTGTTACATACTAATAAACAAACACAATTATGATGTAGGCCAGAAAAATGAGCTTCCCCTCCTTGAAAGACCAGCAGCCGCCACTGCCCTGGATTAGTGCCACTGAAAAGTGCTTGACTGTGATCAGTGGGTAATGTAAAAGTACTTTGAATTCATAAATACAGCCTGTTTGCCCTTTTACCTGCACCTCTCACAGAAAACACAGATTTCTGAATCACATTCTGCCCTCCTTTAGTAACCTGCTGTAAAGGATTCTGCAAGGTGGATTCAAAGGGTATCTTTTGTGGCTGTCTTTGTTTAAAAAACTGGATCTACAGCCATACTGTTGGTCTTTGGTCAGGATGTACTGACATTATAATTGGCTGTTTTTGTTATAGAAAGTTATGATTGATGTGATACTCTGCTGAAAAATATAAATGTGGTATTTATTGACAGTGAAATAACAGAGGGATGTGTGTAAGTGGAAAAACAGCCGAGAAGAAGAAGCTTTGGACTGTGTTGTTTTGACATATCATCACAGTCACCATCTCTGCCCTATGGCATTACTTCCATAGAAACCAGTGAGCAGAGAGGGATAAGGTGTGTATGATTTAATCAAATCCCTGCGTATTACTTCCAATATTATCTGGATTTCAGTGAAGCTGGCTGGAGGTGGGCATGCAGTGCTGGCTTTTACAAATCACACTGCTGTCCCCAGTTTGCGTAATTAGTTTAGTGTTATTACATTGGCATGGAACAGAGGGTGTAAAATGTGTTATTGCTTTTTAACTGAACACAGTGGGTAAACTAATGTGCTCAACATGATCGATAAATCATATCTGAACACATCAACACCCTGCCAACTGGAAAATGAAGCGGTAGCAGAGCCTATGCATGCATGTGAAAAAAAAAGCATGAACGGTGTGTTTATTGGATAGTTCGAATAAGCAATATGCTGTGATATGCATGTGTACATATCAGTTATATGATCTCATTCTCATCCAGGATGAGGTTTGGCTTGTTCAGTGCATGCATGTGTGCTGCTGCACTTTTCACAGGCATTGTATGGGTGAGAGGAAAGCTTTCCTGAAATAATGACAATTATCAGACTCACTAAGAGCAGCTCAGTACCTGATCTCCACAGTCTTGGTGTAACTGCCTTAACACTTCTGCTCATTGCTCATTGTGTGTTCCTCTCCACCTTCACTGTGGGTGGCAGAGGCAGTTGGTCCACTTTGTAAAAGCCTCCTGCAGTTTGCTAATTATGTTGACCGCCAGCTACCAAATTAAAGCTGTCACTGGCGCCGTCGGATGCCGTTGGTACAAGCAATGTGGCTTCCAGTTGTTAAATGGATCCACCCCCAGGGGCTGTTCCTATCATAGTTTGTCATACAGACATTGCTGTCACATGAATTCTTATTTGGATTCATTGTCTTGTTTTCTGATTTGGTAAAAGACTTACAGTATGATCTGTTAAGGGTTCGGTGTCGTTGTCATTTCACAGAGAGTGATGTAGTTTATTTAACAAACTCATGATTACACACAGTACAAAACATTCAACAGGACATACAGGGCATGCAAGGAAAGGTCTAAATCCTGCTTCAATGAGGCAGTACTATCTCTTTTGAAATACACGGGTTATTAACTGGGCCTTTAAGTTTTCCAAGGGGACTAGAAGAGGTAGAACAAGAACTAGTTTTCTTTCCCTTCTTTTACTTGATATTAATCTTGGAGTGTGCTTAGAGAGCCACCTGTGAGATATAAAAATCATAGTCTTTTAATACAAATAGAGGATAATATATATATATATATTCACTGTGATTGACTACCAATTTGATTATTTGATTTCCACTTTTCCAGCAGTATAAACTCAAACCACCTGGAGGGTGGTTTATGAACACTTGTGTTGAAAGTGACCACTGGGAATACCACAAAACAAATAAAATCCCCACAAAGTAAAATGGAAAGCATTTTTAGTGTTCAGAAAACTGTAAAGGCATCATTTGCTCAGCAGTTTTCCAAAATAGATGACAGCAGTAAAAACCTTCACACCTGCTAAAATATGAGGAGAACAATCGTTGAGTATATGACAAAGCTCCTAGCCAGGATTGGAGCACTGGTCACTATTTCTGTGGTAAACACAAAACATATGGTACACCAAGATGCAGTGGAAATAGAGGTTTTGAATAGAGAAAAGCAAACTTAATGGCTGAAGCATACTTAAACTGCACAAATGAAGTGGTTCAAGAGCCAAATAGAAGGTTTTTCCATTTTCAGTTTACAGTTTATTACCCCAATATTTCAGCTTCACACTGCAGGGCTCTTTCTATCCACTTCAGTGTATTTGCCAACAAGCGACCTGTTATACAGCTCAAAGTCTGCATAATAAAGTTTAATACAGTCACAAAGCTCTGGAGCTAGGTGCCTCATCTCACAGACACAGAGAGTATCAAAATAAGCATACTGAAATCATTTAAAAGTTGTTGAATGTGCAGCTTCCCAACAAGTTTATGAAGCCAAAAGCTCCCCTGAGACATCTTCTGTCAGTGTGCTATATATAAAATCTGAGGGGGAGAAAAAGCTGAAAGTTCAGTCCAAAGGAACTGAGGAGCTCTTCTGTAAATCACTGCGTAGTTAACTGGGTGGCTCCACCTCTCAGTGAAATGAAAATGTAAGACAACACGGCTCTGTAAAGGGATTTAATTCAGCACATATCTATGCATTTGCCTCACAATTAAACCCCGGTAGAGTCCTCCAGCAGTTCAAACATATTAAAAAGAGTCTGTGTGTGTCAGAGGCTGATGCTGCAGCCCATTAGCCTATCCACAGGCACATACAGAGTGTGGAGAAGAATGAATGTTGAAAAAGAATTGAGTTTTCTTTCCAGGAGCACTTTACATCTAAGTGTGTGTATGGTTTTCAGAATCACTTTCCTCAGCACCATAAAATCACAACAGAAAAAGCATGACCTTCAGCGAGGACTTACACTGACATACAAACACATGAAGGTGCATTAACATTCACACACAGCCAGAGCACATAATCTACCTCTTTTAACAGCCTACTTCAATAGTGAAGTTATAAAATGATAACTCCCTGACCATCTTCTCTCCCATCTTCCCGTTAAAACATTGCCTAATGACAGAGCGGGGGAGAGGCAGATTTTAATTAGAAAGCTTCATTAAATCTCTCTGCTGGCCTCTTCCATCCTGCTAGGTGCTGCCCTGATCCAAAACTGTCTCTGCCATGAGGTGGGACTGTGTGGTGACAAGGGCCAATCAGATACCTCTCCCACTCAGCTTGACTCTGCTGATTGTTTGGCAATTTACTTGGTTGATGGGGATATAAATCTTTGAAGTGTCAATGCTGCAAATTGAGTCATGTTCTGGCGGCTCAAAAATGTGGGCATGTGTTCACCCATGATTAGCTGTTCAAAGGTCATCTGGGTTTAAAATGGAATTTGATTCAACTTTCTTGGATAATTTGTGACTTTCACTCAGATTTCATCTCTTGCATGACACCAAATGGGTAATTTACTGCATACAGTGCAAAACTCTACATTGGCCACAACACCAGTACTCTATTACTGATAAAAAAATGTCTTTCCTTCTATGTTGTCATGGCTGTATAAAGGTGGGCTAGGCAGGATTCCGTGAAAGAAGCATCTTTTGTCATGGTGTATATACAAAAAAACTTTAAATATTAGTCAATAGCTATTAGTTATTGATGACATTTGGTAATATAACGATATTGTTGTGTTTTGTTATGTCTGTGTAGTCAACATTTTTAATTTTTTTGAGCGGTCCGCTCTTTCTGACTGTAAACAAAACCATTCTCCACCTCCCCTAACCTGGTTGGTTGTGTGGCAGTGCTGATTGGTTTTGAGTTTTCCCCTCAGCTCCTCCTCGCCCCTCCGTCTCTGCTCCAGCAAGCCTCGCCCACAAACAGACGCTCCTGCTCGCTCGTATTGTTCCAATTAAAATCCAATATAATGCAGATAAATACTTCAGATCATTACAAATGGGGCCCAGTCAAGGTGAAAGTAAATAGCATTGGTGCTACTGTAGATGCCAACAGACTACCAGCAAACACAATGTTTGCAGGACTTCTACAACGAGGATAAAGTGACATAGTCCAGGACCCGAGGTAAACAGTTTACACTTCTGTTACAGACACTTGGCTTACTTTGTTAAACCAGTTTACCTGTCCAACAGAAAGGTTACAGGGGCCGTAAGATCTCGAAGCATCCCCCATTATTGTTGACCTGGCTTTTTAGCTCTTGTCCAGTCTACCTCCTTCTTTAAGGCCCGTTAGTCCGCCAGAGTCTCCGGTATTTACTTCGTTCTCTTGCTTGCGTTGATGGTCGTGGCTAAAGGAGGATTTAGACAATTTTCTGTACTTTCCGGTTGGTTTCTGCTGTCCGATATTGTAGCACGCTAACTTTGTTTGGGCTCCTGAATGACACAAGGGAGCAGCGTCTGCCTCACGACCAATCAAGTTGGGGGAGGCGGGGAATGGCTTTGTTTACAGTCAGAGAGAGCGGAGCGCTCAAAAAATTTAAAATGTTGACTACACAGAGACATAACAAAACACGACGATATTGTTATATTACCAAATGTCATCAATACCTAATAGCTATTGCCTGATATAAAAAGTTTTTTGTATATACACCACAAAAAAAGATGCTCATTTAGCGGATTTCTGCCTACCCCACCTTTAAGAGATGTTGCATATTTTATAAAAAAGGCTACATTCAACCAAAACTGCAGTCCGACTCTTGCTAACCTTGTTTAGATTTCCCTTCAACCATCCAACAAAACTTATGCAGCAAAGGGGATAGCTAGTGTTTAGACCTCATGAAAAAAACTCAACAATTCTTATCAAATTCAAATCCTACACTGAACTGGATAACACCAGCATTTGAAGTGAATGCTAGCAACATAAGCAGAAGTTTGAGAAGCTTTGGTTAGAGTCTAAACTTAGCCTACATTTGCACATACTACATACAAATGTCCTTTTCAAACTGGGATATCTGTGCTTTATTCCATTGTTTTTAACTGAGGCCAAGTAGGAAGATATGGCTACAGCACTGTCTTCACTGAGCTCTTCGTTTTTCAGGGCAGCTTTACAGTAAAAAGGTCTGTAGTAGCAATGAGAGAGAATGACCAATCAGAGGAAGAGGATGAGTTACAGCCAAATGCCAAATGCTTAAACTCTTAAAGATAGATATGATGGGACTCTGCAGGCTTCCCCTCTATGATTTTTTTTATTTTTTATTTTTTTGTTATAGACACTATCCAACATCTGTCATAGCAACATAGCTGCACAAACACCTCTCTTCTCTTCTCTCCTCCCATAATTCAGACTCTTTTCTATTCTTCTGCCAGCCATCGCCATTCATCACTTCATCCCTCCTTCAAAGCCCCCCAGAGACAAGTGTAACAGAGAGAAAAGTGAAATAAGAAATTCCTGTCACCATCTAACTGCATGGCCGAATCGATCATGTAATAGATTCCTTCTCTCTGACATCCAGTCTCATTGACGGCACTATCAGACAGACAAATCAGAACACCGAGCGTGACTCTGTGTGCATTTGTCTGTGCATGTGTGTAGGCTCTTCAGCCCTCAGCATGGCAGGTTCTGGATGGCCAAACGTCTGTGTGATTGCTTAGATGTGTGAGAAAGACAGATTGAGGCTTTGCAGTTCTCCCTCTCCTGCCGTTTTGTTGGAGATGAGCTTAAATGTGGGCAATCCAACACCAAACAAAGACAACACACACACACACACACACACACACACACACACACACACACTAAACAAAAACTGGAGGTATGAGAGTGAAAGTGCTTTGTGAAATATGTGATTGGACAGAATATGTACAACAGAATAAAAACACTATCTATACACTAAAATCATCAGTTACACTGACTGACTCACTAACTGTAATCACAGTTAAATGTTTGTAGTTTTTGGTTTACTGACATTTCATCAGAGTGATGCTGAATTGAATCTTCTAATTCTGCAAGAGGAGGAAATTACTGCTGGTTATTTGAATCATGGAGTTTATTTTAAGCAGTTTTCCACACTTATTCTATGAGGTCTAATAATGCTGACTCATGTGGATAACCAAAGCAGCATTAGCAAGCTATAAGACTTTTCTGGAAATTCATCAGAGGTATAAGGACTTGCCTAATAACCAGCTGTCCTAAAAATTATAACACCCTTTGTGGGGAAAAAAAAAAAAAAAAACTGTGAACACCTGCTTCCAAGTATGACCCTGACTACCCCCACATCTGCACACCATATAAACAAGAGGAATATAAACCTTATAGCTAAATCAGCTGCAGCCATTGCTCCTTTTTTTTTTTTTTACTTGCTTCTGTTTCCTCGTCTCCTCGTCTCCTCCCTGCTCGATGTCCTGCAGTCTGGAGCTGATTCTTTGAGTGGACCCTGCTGAGAGGCTACATACCTGTACTACCTCTGTCTTTTAGGTCTTTGACAGGCAGCCTCTTTCACTTTTGGCAGAGTAAACTGCAGATGTGAGTAAATTGAGCAAATAAAAACTGACCTCTTGTTGAAGGAACATAAACTCTGTCTTCTTTCCATCTGTTTTGTTTTAAGAACCACAGCTGAACTAAAGAGGTGCAATAAAGTGAAATTGTTCTTTATTTAAAGGAAAAAAAGAGCTGAAAGTCAACACTTTGAACTGAACACCATAGCCTGTCCTAAAAAAAACAAGACAACCCAGCGTGGAAACAGCCTGTAAAAGGCACTTCATATTCCAAGCAAAGCTGCAGATAAGGTGTATGGACTTGCAAACTCATCATTGCATATTTCTCTAAGCATGACCAGAAAATAGTAAATGATTTCTTCTTCCACCTCTTTGAGCCAAAAAGAGGTGGCCAAAAACCAAAAAACCAAAAGAGCCAAAAACCAAAGACCCACCACTCAGCACCTTCCTACTGAGATACAAACCAATGCATAAACAGAAACATGCACACATGTTCACACTACAACTATGTCAACAGTTTTTACTACACAGCTTACTCCCCAATCACACAGTAATTTATTTTGATTAAATAACAAGCAACACCAGAGACAGTCAGACCACCATGCTTTGTACGTCATTGAATCAATACAACAATACAAGTTCATTTACTGATGGAGTTCTGTTTCATATTATTATTATTATTAATAATAATAATAGTAATAACGAAGCACCCTTTTGTCCTCAGACTAAGTTTGTAGAATAAACAGTTTTTATTTAACCAAACGAAGGGAATGAACTTTAAAAAGAAGAAGAAAAAAGACATCCTTTCTTACTTTACTGTGATGACTTTAGTCAAGAAGGAGCCCACTTCACTGTTATGCAAAAATGTACCCTGTTGAACACAATATACAGTCTGGCTGTATACAATGTATACAATTTTTTTCTAATGAAGGACTTTTGTGCTTAGCCACTGAGTGAGGAAAAATATAAATGTGTTTAAAACTCTATAAATCTGAGTAAAGCGGAGGGCCTTGGCTCCATGTTCTGCTGCTGTTCAGTCTAGTTTCAAATGACTTATAACACCTTTGAAAAAGCAAAGTTATTATCATACCATCTGCTGCAAGGTCTGTTCATTAATATTTGCTACTGTATAAAAACAGTGGATTTCTCTCTATTACCACTACAAGAGGTGAGAAGAGGATGAAAAGACACAAGGATGGGATAGAGACTGAACAGTGGAGACATGAGCCAGTTTTTTCAATGGCATGTCCATCGACTGAACCATTTATACCATCCAGGGGTGCAGGTGGCTCAATTTGACCACACACACACACACACACACACACACACACACACACACACACACACACACACACACACACACACACACACACACACACACACACACACTGTGGTCCTGTGCCTGCACATTTGGGGAAGGACAAGACAAGTCTTACTGTATAGGTCATTACATCAACAATCTTTAAACAGCAATGTCAGCAAAAGAAAAACTGCTCAGAGAGAGGGCCTTGAAGCTCATTTTAGCAGCCAGTGAGACTGGTAGTGAAGGAGACGGATGTCTCAGAATATGAGGATAATGTTAAAAAAGGGTCTGGGTGCTCAAAGGACCCAGAGATGCCTATATGCTGCTAAAAGGTATATCTGTGGTGCACTTAAGCCGAAAACATATAGGATCCATGTTGAGCGCATTCCGTCAGTGTCGCGTATCTGCTCCGTAGAGCAGCGCTGTTGATCGCATACAGGATTTGTGTTTAGAGCGTAGCAGCAGTGTAGTGCGGCTCCTAGTACGGAGCTGAGACGCGTCCTGTATGCGATGCTGAATTTATTAGAATGGTAATCTAATTGCTGGGTGATACGAGATGCTGCTGGAATGTGCTCAACACAGATCCTATATGTTTTCTGTTCTCTGTGCTGCCCATAAACACACTCAATCTAACATTACCTCAGAATGATTTAAAACATGTGATTAAAACTATTTACTAGTTCCTGAGCCCAATCTAAACCATTAGATCAGATCTGATCTTGTCATGTTCTTTTAAGCAGTGATCAACAATTAAAGTCGATAACCAAACATAAATATCACCTGTCACCAAGCATGATTTGCACAGACTGGATGCACATGAGTCAGTGTAACTGAGCAGTCTGGGTTTGCCTTCCTGTTATTAAAAACTGAAACAACAGATGGAACATCAATGTGAAACTCCAGCCATGGTTCAATCTCTATTGCAGGAAAAAAGCATGTGCACAGCTAGGCAGGTTACAGCAGCAACAAACTGCTTTATGGCAGCCTACGGGAATTGGAACACCTGGTTAAAAAGCCAAAGCATGAACACTAGCGGTCTGGGACTTAAAGAACCAAACCTCACTGAAATCTCTGCAGAGTGAGAATATGTTAAAGTAGATGGTAAAAACAGTCCAACACCCATGCACTCACAATGAAAGTTATATGTACAGACTTCTTGACTTTGTTGTTTTTTAATGTGCTTACAAAAAGAAAGAAAGAAAAACCCTGATAGTGTCCCAGGTCTGTTTGTACCGGACAGTGCAGTGTAAATGCCAATAAATAGATATCAAATTAAAACAAAGGTTTTACCGCCAACTTCTGCTGCCCATCCTCATCTCCCTCTGAAAATAGATCAGTATCACATACACATGCACACACACACACACTCAGCATGAAGTTAAATGATTCCCTTGGTGTCCCCATGCATGAACAGGATCCAAGTTACCTCTGCAGCACTGCAAACAAAAACAGAGATTGTGTTTTGGGGTCTGTGTATTAGTGTGTGTGTATTGTGTGTCCTTTCTTCTGTGGTCTGGACCTTTAAAAACCCCATCCACCACAGGTATATTTCACCTGCAGCATCATTCTTTTTGAACTTGAGTTGATTGAAAGGAAACAAAAAGGAAAAACACTGACAGAGAGAAGTAGGTGGCCTATAAGTGGCTTCTTCATTGGTTTGTGTGCAGCTGTGTGTGTGTGTCTGTGTCTCTGTGTGTGTGTCTGTGTCTGTGTGTGTGTGTGTGTGTGTGTGTGAGAGAGAGAGAGAGAGAGAGAGGGAGAGAGAGAGAGAGTTAGGGCTGCACAATTTTGGCCAAAAATAAAATCCAGATTGTTTTCTCTGAAAACTCAATTTTTAATTTCAATTTTTTATTCAGTGACAACGTCACCAAACTTCAGTTTAAAAATAAAAAGTTTTTTCTATCTCTCTCAAAACAAAGCCACTGAAAAAGATGTAGTGCACATGTCCAGCCAATAAGTGGCACTGTAACGCTGCACAGGAAATGCACAAAAGACAGAAGAAGAGTACAGAGCATAAGTATAAAGGGAGTTTTGGGCGGACACATGCAGCTGCCATAAAAGAGTTATGCTGTGTGTTACATGATCGTTTCAAGAGATGCAGATAGACATCCACATGGAGATTAAATGGTAGTCGTTTACGGATTTATGCATTCTCTGACGCGAGACAACTTACAGATTCTCTTAAAGGTCTGACACCCTGGGATCCTCTGATGCTCTGAAACCCACATCATGTTAATCACAGTCCATGATCCTGTCCTGCTGATGTTCGCACCCTTAAGGAGGAGGCTCCAATAAACTTATTCAGAGCTCATGCGCATTTAGACAAGAATCCTGAGGCTTGATGCCTGAATTACACACTCCATAAAGGATGTACAGAGTCTAAAAATCTGTTTCCATTAATCTGGCTTCTAAACTGTTTTATAAACTGTCACTGTTGAAGTCTGATGCAGCTGAAAGTAGTTTGTAAAACAGAAAGTTTCCATGTGTCTGGTGTCTATAATGCATTTACTCTTTTTGGTTTTTTTTGATGGTGTCCATGTGCTGAAGAGTCAGTCTCTTTGCCTGTTTTGTAATGACTCTAACTAGTTACAAGCATAGACTGTATATAAGATGGACGCCGTCTGTCTCCCCGCCGGGTGAAGCCACTCCGAGAACAGCACCCCCTTGAGCCTGGCTGCAGTACAAGTCATAAACCCCACTTCTGCCAGCAAAGTGAATGGAGCGGCGGACGGCCTTTAGAAATTAATTACACAGAAAATACACTTTTCTCACCCCCGACTGCGATGTTGACATGTAGTTATTATTAGACTGGTTCGTGTCCAGGTCTTTTTTTCTCTCTGCAGCTCCATTTTAAAAAGTTATTAGGAGTTATAAAAACAGAAAATTTGCGTCATTCTCTACACTTTGCACTTGCCGCTTGTGTGTCGCTCTTTTTCATTCATCGTCAACACCGATCGGGTTTGCTAGCGGAGAAGAAGATTACATTTTTCCATCGTTTTTCTCTTTTGTTGCATTGGAAAAATGAGTTGTTCTGCAGTAAACTGTGTTAACCGACATGTGACATGACCGTTGACACATTTCACATTATATTAGGAGAAGTGGAACTTACTTATTCTTGGTCGTGACAAGCGGGGAAGCTATTAGCGTTACGAATGAAAGGCTGGAAGGACTTTTTGAGCGGAGCGTCATCGCTCCGAGTCTCCCGCCCAGCCAAAAACGTCTGCGCACAACGCTACTGCGGAAGTGGAGAAAAACCCGGAATTACCGAGAGCTTTTTGGCTTCAAATCTGTATATAGGCAGAAGGCGGAACCAGGCTGTCCATCTTATATACAGTCTATGGTTACAAGTTAAAAATAAATGTTCAATTCAAAGTTTAAACCAACTCATACAAATTCAAAGTCTGTCATATGGGCTTCAGGACACCTTTAAAGTAACACTATATATCTACAAAAAGGATCAGAGCCAACCTTATGACCACAGAACGCTGCAGATAATCTACCACTGGTTT
Organism: Xyrichtys novacula; assembly: GCA_962446985.1. Classification (NCBI taxonomy): domain Eukaryota; kingdom Metazoa; phylum Chordata; class Actinopteri; order Labriformes; family Labridae; genus Xyrichtys; species Xyrichtys novacula. The sequence continues at coordinate 28,378,306 of OY660881.1, read as the reverse complement.
ATGTTTTCCTTAAGCAAATGTGCTATAGAAATAAACCGGCCTTACCTTACCTCACCACACAACAGTAGTTTAAGACACTGATAGTTAAAAAAACAGAAAAAAAAGATAAGCACTAATGTACAGTCACAGACGGAGTGACCCAAGACCCTGACATGAAGAGACAGGGTCTTATAAGATGCTAATAGAAAGAGACGTTTATGCCACACTGTCAACAGCAGAAGGTGAAATCATAAAAAGGACTGTAGATGTACCATGACTCATTAGCCGTCAGTATAAATTTCAGTTTGCCCCATTACTGGTAAAAACCTGTTTATAGACTGTATATAAACCATAGACTGTATATACTATGGACAACTTGGGTCTGCCTTCCCTCATTATATGAATTTGAAGCCGAATTGCTCTCGGTATTTCCAGGATTTTCTCCACTTCCTAGAACCACCACTTGCACAGTAGCGTTGTATGCATTTGGCGGGAGAGTTGCTGTGATGATGCTCAGCTCAAACAGCGTATCCCGGTGAGCAGCGGTAAGCTGCTCCCCGGGATACGCGGTATATTCTGTGTAATTAATTTCTAAAGTTTGTCCACAGCTCCATAGGGACTGCTGGAGAAAGCAGGATTTATAACCAATACTGCAGCTCATCACCAGAGGGTGCTGTTCTCGCGGTGGCTTCACCTAGCAAGGAGACAGACGGCGTCCATTCTATATACAGTCTTTGGTAAAAACACAGGAGCTTTAAGCTGAGACCCGGTCAAAAGGTCAGTTAAATGATGACTGGTTTAGAAATCAACCTGACATAGCTTTCTTGCAAGATGGACATCGGTGGACAGGGAGGCTGCTAAGGTAAGAAATACACTTAATTTAGAACATTGTCTGGACTTTAATTTATAACATATCATGCACCTATGTGCCAGCACCTTGAAGGCTGTGTGATACAATATGAAATTATATGATACAATACACAACATACAATACATGATACAATACAAACCAAAACAATATAGGGAATATGACTCATCTTGTTACCACACCATAGCACAGGCTACAACTCAGCGAGATGTGACTTGATTTAGTGCTTAAGATATGACACAAAAGCATACAATACAGTCTGATACAATGCATAACAATATAATACAAAATGGTCCAATACAGTCTGATAAACATTGCCTACTCAGTCGAATTTGTTTTGGACTTAGGTGCTGCGCACATTTAGCTGCCTCCACAGTAGAGTAAATGAATTACAACAGAAACAACAACAGCTAAATAAACAGTCCACGTGTAAATGAGGGGAACTCCTCAGTGACAACCACAAACTACTGACAGCATGCTCTGTGTAAAGAAACAACATGAGGAGTCCTTCTGTGTCATTATATCATGTATCTAAGTTTACAAAAGTAGTGGCTGCCAATCACCTCCCCAGCACAAAGAAGAGTATGGTAAGAAGACGCTCTGAGAAGCAAACCCTCTGGTAGAACCTGAGGTAGAAATTACTGAGGCTGAGACTGTTTTCACTGCTGTTAGCTGCATTGTCTATAAATTGAACAAACATTGAGCAGTAATACCTAAACTACATGTGGTTGCTACAGGGTTTCTCTCCAGGCGAATCCTACTAGGGGCTACCTTAATAACCAATCAACCAGATGAATGGCATCCATCAGAAAAGTGCAGACTTGTAGAGTGAGATTCTACCACAGCTGTGAGAACTGCTCATTCAAATCATCTGAAATCAGCTGAAGACAAAAATTAATCATTTTCACTCAGAATCTGATTTCTTTCCCATTTGATCTTGTTTTTGATATTTTAGGGGTATATTGAGAGCTATGAATAATCTTAGACAGCAAGGATTTACTACATGACTCTAGTGTGAGTCTGCTTTATTGTGTTAGCCAGAACAAAAAAGTTCTCAACTTTCTGACGTTTTAAAGCTAAGTGTAATAAATGAGTGTCAGGTAAGGTGATGGCACTAAACAGTATAATTGTAAACACTTTCATTGTTCTCTTTCACTGTCATGCCTTTATTACCTGCTGTCACTCTAAATAAGGACAAGGAGAATGCTGCACTGATGGAGACACAGGAAGATCAATCTCCAATAAAACAAGCTGTATTGGTTTATAAATCAGCTCTGCAGTCCCTGCCTCTGGCTGCTCAATAAGCATACATCAGCCTGAGTGGGATGAGTGGCCTTCTAGCTGCAGCTGCTGATGTGATATAAGCACCAGAACTTTACAAGACAACACAAAAAAATAAATAAATAAAAGAAAAGCACTATCAAAACAGAAACGTGAAAACATGCATTGCTAGTGAGTTGCAGAGACTTACAGAATCATGTGCACTTTTCACTGAAGAATACAAAAATTCATGCAACACTCTAAGGGCAGAAAGACACTCCAAGCCTTTTCATTACCAAGAAACCCCCATACAAAGCAGAGTACTTGCGTATTCAGGCCTACAACCCATGAAACGTAAAGGATAGATATGCATTATTCCAAATTGCTCTTTTTTCTTAGTAACTGTTGGCCTTTACAGTTTTGTAGGAAAAATCTTCTTTGTGTTTTTTTTTTTCTCTTTTTTTAATATAAATTTCAGGAGAACAATCTGTTTGACTGGTAGCTGAAGCTTAATGGTGCAGAGTGTTACCATTACAAAGAGTGATGGCGCTTTAAAATGGCTTCTCTAAAGGCAAAACCCTCAAATTCAGCTGATTTGTGACCATGCTCTACCACTTAAATTGCAACTTTAAAAGAATATATTTGATGTACAGCATGAACCCATTATAACATCCCTGCTTGATGTCTTCAGACTTTTGGACATTAAATAAAGACTTAAAGGGACTGAACATTTTAGCTCATTAAGATTAGATGTATCTTTAGAGAACAAGCTGAAAATATCCACCTGAACCAGCAGCACAGAAAAAACACACTGCTTATGTGCCACAGTACTAAGTCAAGCCCTGTCATTGCCAACTTTAAACTTCTTCTTCTCAAGTTAATCTCAGCATGAAGTAGGACTGGGCGATTATATGATCGTGATCGATGATCGCGATAAATTTCAGTTCGATCACGGTGATCAGCTGTGAGCATATTTACTCAATCAAACATGGCAGAAATGTGCGTCACAACAGCCAATCAGAGTCGAGCTTTTCCTGCTCACTTTTGTAAGTTACCGGAGAAGTAAATAGGAGAAATAAAAAGAATGACCGAACATGGAGCTAAACGCGGCGCTGAGGACAGCAAAATAGATGTGAACTGTGACTTATGCGGGAAGCATGAAAATGTGAGTGGAGTCTGTACAGCCTGTCACTGCTGACGGTACGAGCAGCATTAACAGTTTAGCCACAACTAGCGGTGCAGCCACCAGACCAAAGCAGCAATCAATCATATCCATACCTGCTAACACTCCCGTTTATCCCGGGACTCTTCCCTATTTCAGACCTATCTCCCACCCATCCCCCATATTGTCATTTCTCCTGGGAATTTCTCGTAGCATGGTCCACGTTCATTCATGAATCGGATCACGATATTTGTCCAAAGTTTCCAGACAACCGGAGATAGTCGTGTGTTTCTGCTGAGCCTCACAGACAGTGGATTGATACTTTTACTTTACAGTTTGGGATGACTCAGGTCGGTTTCAGCTGTAAACTATATTAAAGCAGTGTTTGTTGCAAAATGAAAACTTCAATGAAAGGAAAACAAACGCGAGATATGCGAGAGTGATGCGTTCAGGGCATCCCCGGATAAAAGAGTGCTGTATTTCATGCACAGATATTCAGAGAGCCTCATACGGGAGAGCATGTAGAACATGTAGTACTGTTGAGTTAAAATGTTTTTTATATTTTTCTAAGTGTATCCTATTCAATTTGCTTTGTTATTTACTTTGTATGTTAATAAAATGTTGAACTAATCTCTAGTTTTTTTAGTTTTTAGAACAGATACTTTAAAACTGGCAGTTTAAAAAAAATTGTGATAATAATCGAGATCGGACGATATGACAAAATAAATCGTGATCTTTTTTTTTGCCAAATCGCCCAGGCCTAGCATGAAGAAAAACCAGTTACAGCCCCTGCATGTTCTGCATGTTAAAAAAAAACAAAAAAAAAACTTCATATGGCTAAAGCCAAAGTTTGAGCCTGAACAAAGAAGTTGTCAGGATTCATTCAAACAGATTCAACCCAGTTAATTCTGGGGTTTCTTTGTGTGTCTGTACTTGTCAGCAGGTCAGCCAAAGTTCAGACCTCAATCCACCCTGAGGGGAACGCTTTCTCACCACAGACTTCTCTAGACCTGACCCACTTCTGCTATCTCTGCCTGCTGCATTCAACGGTTAGATTAAGTCTATCCACGGGACACTTGTGTATGAGTGTGTGCATGTGAGAGAGAGAGAGAGGGAGAGAGAGAGAGAGAGCAATCCACCAGTGTGACTAACAAGATTGGCTGTTGCAGTCCGGCAGATAGAGAGACACCTACTGCTAGTTAAAGCCTTTTGTACACCCAGGGTCATGGGCTCCCTCACTGCACCACTGCTGCTCACATATGAAGAGATGGAAGATAGTGAGAGAAAGACTATCAAGGTTAAAGCTGTCACCGAGTTGACATCTCTGTAACAGGAACTAATGGGCCTATGTGTATTTTGGTAATCTTGAACATCACAACAGTCTGAAACAAAAAAATACCATTGAAGATCAAATTTCCCCACAAATGTAACACAAATACAGATGGAATGTCGGACAAAACTAAATAGTTATATATTCACAAATTAGGCTCTTTTAAAAATGAGGAAACACAGCCTTGCTTTGTGAAGGTTAGAACAACTCTCACCCTGCACATAAAATCAGTAACATTGCAAGGGGACCATACAATTGAAAATTCACATCAATAATTTAGGATATGCAAGCTCATAACATTTTCTGACTCTCTTGAGGTCAATGAGATGAGAATTTTGTTTAAAGCCAAACTGCCTGAAAGTTTTTATGGCGCTGTAGGACCCCCACTGTGCTCTAAATAAATCCACTGCATGAAGTAAAGATCTGTGTGCAATAGACCTCCAGTTTGTTGCAAGAAAGAAAGTTAAATTTTGTAACATAGTAGAATTCAAACTGCATACATTAAAGATCTCTTTAGATTCATTATGAGGGATTTAAATGTGTTGAAACCATTCCACAGGATGAGACATTTCCTGAAATGTAGTGGTCTGAGCAGGTGGAGACAAGAATAGGCTCACTGCAAATTGGCAAAGAAGAGTCTCTGTGCTGTCTGTTCTGCAAAAACACAACCACATCTGTGCCATTCTTGTGCCACTTTGGCCCAAGTTGGTTAGTTTGGATCCAGAAAAACAGCTGCAGGTGCAAAAAAATCATCAAGCGCCCACTAATTGAAAGTAGCATCCTCACTGTGTGAGTACCAGTGCCAGATATGATAAAGCATGGCAGTCGATTCTTGAGGAAAGAAATACATTTCTGGGCCAGAAAAGAAAAGAAACAAAAATGGCAACAAACACACACAGATCAGTTTCTGTTTAACTGAGGATTTCTGACACTGCCATCAGAAATTGTTTTAGGAAAAGTTCCCTGAAGGACACTGATAAAGTCAACAACATCTGTGCACTTACAATAACAAAACCATTGCCCTCAAGGATGGAAAAGTGATGATGGGCTTGTAAATATACTGGCTGCTGCTGCTGCTGAGATGGACCACAGGCAGTGAATGCTAGTCATGCAGGTGTGGAGCTGGCTTGCAGAAGATGGGTAATTGTGCTAATGAGGCTTAGGGGCAACCATTTCTGGCTCATACATGTTCCATCAGTATGCATGGGATAAAGTCATGTCAGTGATATCTAAATTTCCCTATCATCTCCCCCTTGTGCTAACAAGAACTGCTCATAAATATGAATTTTTACACCAGAATCAAATGCACCCATATGCTTTTGTGAAAGGACACATGAAAATTAACTCTTACTCTTACTTGTGTCTGCGGGATAAACAAACTCCCACCAAGACAAAAACAGCCGTCATTTGTGCTGAACCTCCAATAACCCCTGTTTTCTTCTCTCTGCTCTATTTTTTGCTTTACTGGGGAGCAGCTGTCTCCAGCTCCTAAAATGTGCTTTCATTTATGACAAGTCTGCTCTTCAATCTAGGCCTGTGATGTATTATCTGGGCCATGTTGTGCTATACATACCCTTTAATGACTAATTCAGTCTTTCAGCTTGCGCACCAAAATAGAACACACACATATGAGGGGAAAAGGGAATTCAATTGAAATGTTGCAATGTCTGACAGGACTGCGCTCAAGGAGACAGAAAAGTGAAAGGAAAACATCAGAAGGTGTCGCTTGCTTTGTTTTCTGAGTGAGAGAGTGTGCGGTGTCGAGACAGACAGAAGCTGTATGAATGTATGCAGGGTGCGGGTACGTTGGGGAATTATATTTTTTTCCAACTGTCTTTGATCACTCGCCTGCTTTGAAGTAACTCTCAGCGAAAGGGGAAAAAAAGCCAAGCAGAAGTCACTGAAAGTTCACACTGCAACTAGGCCTTGCAAAAAAACTGCAATCTGCATAATTTATTCTTTAAACTGTTCAAATGCAAAGAGATGAGCAGATCTCTAGGTGCCCAACAAACCCCGCCCACCCATCCCCGTTTGACAACCCCAATTAAACACTCTCCCTCTTCACATTTGTTCTCAATTACTGCTCGAAGAGCAAGACATAAGAGCCTCTAATGCTTATCAAGTGGCTGATTCAAACAGAGACGGTGGAAGGATTAGGAGAAATGTAATTGATATACAATTGGAGCTGTGCATACAGTGATAGCTATGTAGGACACACACCGAAGAACACTTGTGAACACACTTGTACCTTTGAACATGATTTCTCCTCCTCCTCAGATCATTACCAGTACCACACATTTTAGACATTTAGACAAGGGACTGTGCTCCTCTTTCCAGTGGTTTTGTTCTTTCTTAGCACATTTATTCATTCTGACAACTTTTAGCAGATTCCCATTTGATTTAGTTTGTTTTTAGTAACTAACGAATATCAAATCAAACCAAATGCCAAAGACAAAAAATGAGGTCTATTTATTTTTGGACTCATACCTCATCTGCTATTAATTTTTTTTTTTCCACATCCAAACCCTGAGCAGAGAAGAAGAGCATCAGCTGATTTCCTACTTCTTTACCTTTCTGCAACCTTGGATTTAATATAACTTCAATTATCTATTCACTTGTCTAATCTCCTCCCTCACTTTTCACAGCATGAAAATACTAACTCTGAACTGTAAGAACAGGGTCCTCACAAAGATAGGCACACACACACGCACACACACACACACACACACACACACACACACACACACACACACGGCCTCTTCACTTACATCTTCATCCAGATTGAGGGTTGTTGCATCATATAGAGCAGAGGAGAGAGTACAGTAGCTTCTGACAGCAGGGTTGACTTTTCTTGACATAAGAATTTAACGAAGCCATCCTCACTCAGAAACCAACCAAGATGTGTCAGAAAAATTTAAACTTTTTCTTTTTCATGGGAGGATGTCACACCAAAGATACATGATCCACAATGATAGATATGTTCGTTTATTTTATCCTAACTCCCTGATTTATTTTGGTAAAAACATGAAACATCCAACACGCTGTCAGCTCTGATGGTAAGCTCTTTCATATTCCTATATATTTCCATTAAAGAAACCATGCCATGTTTAAGGCCAGCTCACTGAGTTCCTCTCCTACACTGTCAAGGTTAGAGAGGAACTCGGTGGCAGACAGAGGAAAGATCAAGCCATGGCATGAAGGAGACCACCGAGTTCAAAAGGAAGTTCTCTCTATCGTTTGCTCACTGCAGCCCACTATGGTGACCTCTCTGGCCTGCTCCAGATGGCGTCCATTCATCGCACTGCCAAGTCATCAGAGGCCACTAACCCTGACCGCTTAGTCAACATCCATCAGTGGAACAAAGGAGTTCAATGTGCTAAGAATTTATATGACAATTTAAAATTGGTAAAGTGACTCCTTATTCTAAGTTGGACAGTAATATTACCGACTGTGGTGTACTAGTTTAGCAGAGACATGATGTTTGATCTAATATGGGTGATTTGACCTGAATCCTTATTTTATTGAGCTGTGAGAGTGTATAACATCTAAAAATGGTTCTGTAACAAGTGTATTCAGCTTCTCATTGTATGTCTACTTTGTATAATTTGGATCTTAAAAGAGTACAAAAACAGACAAAAAAATGAAAATTTGAGAGACCTGCAGTTAGCCTTTTTCTCTTTGCATGAAATAAAATTGAATATTCAATTGGTTGAGTTTTATGTGTTTCCCAATGTCACCATGGGCAACTTTGCCATAACCATCCGCAGTCATTCGATTATTCTTCATTCCCAGTTTCCCCACTCTCCTTTGAATGATGATTTATCCCTTTAGTCAAAAACGTATGTCCCTGAACCCTGGCAGGTTTGAGTGTTAAAGTATGATAGAAATGGTGTAATGGTGGAACACAGTGGTTTAAACACAAGGAAAGAAGTTAACCTTGATTTGATATGTAAGAATTTCATTGTTAAGGTTTTTCCTGACATGAACAACCAACCACTGCTTGTGTTTACCCAGCTGTATCCTTCTGTGTTGGCTGATTCATTAATCTTTGAAATGGAATATTATGAAGAATCATTTCTAATGAATGTTTTAATATTCAGTGATTTTATTATTAGTTTCATGCACAGTGACAGACAAAGGAGCAGTGGGCTGACAGCAGCTATTTACACTGGACAGAATTCAAGCCACATCAAGCCTTTGGCAGGGAAACTCCACGCCTTTCAGTGGTACGCTGAGCTTAATGACAACTCAGGGGAAATACGCATTAGCATACTGTCAGCGTTCAAAGAGCTTTCAATTATATTCTTTGTGTTAGCTGCAAGAAGGAATATGAGTTCAATGACTGAGCAGACAACAAACAGAGCAATGCACACTGCAGTATCTGCATTCACATCAGTATACAGGATAGAACTTGGTATCATGAATTCAACTCCTCTGTGAAATGATCTAAATGATCTGAAAAGTTCACTCCTCTAATATCTGAAAGCAAAGAGAGGATGAAACCAAACGACAGACTCTGATATCCCCCCCCCTGCCCTTAAGAAGAAAGACCTGTCCTTTAGAGCTCTGTGTGTGTCTGTTGATGCAGAATGAAGTGGAGTTAAATTTATCTGACAATTTGCAATCCACTACTAGCCTACACACACACATAAACACACATACACTCTCTCTCTCTTGCCAGACACTCCCAATTAAGCCAGAAGAGGCGTGCTTGTTAAACTAAAACCATCCTTTTCTGAAATGTCACAGTGTCTCCCTGCAGTGTGGCCCATCTGTAAACAGCTCTGTTGCTGATGCCAGCCCGAGCCCCCTGGTGTGTCTCCTTGTGTGTGTGTTTGTTAGAGCATGTTTTGTGTGAGCAAAATGTTGTCTTGCCTGAGTGCATTTTGGGGCTTTTGTGTTTGTTGGGTTTGCTGTTGACCATGATGCCAGGTGGTTTGGCATGCAGAACAGACTCTTGTCTGTGTGTGTGTGTGTGTGTGTGTGTGTGTGTGTGTGTGTGTGTGTGTGTGTGTGTGTGTGTGTGTGTGCGAGCGAGAGAGAAAGTGAGTGTGAATCATTATCATGTGTGCCTGCGCATCATCCCCCTCCTGTGTGAGTGTGACATCTCATTTGGCGGGCTGACAGCTTGAAGGATATGTGCTGTAATTGTTGTCTGACTGTCTTCATGCCCTAATTGAAAATGTCTTATAAATGAAACTTTCTTCAGGGTGTTTATGCCGGCATGCCAATTAACATTAACAGAGCTGTTGCTGTTAGCTGCCCAATTACTTATGTGCAGCTCACCTTACACACCTGATGTGTGTCCACTGCAAAGTGAGATTGTCTTAAATGGCTAGAAGAAAATGGTTATCAGAATATGAGATATACCAACATTTTAAGCAAAATTGCATATTTGCACAGCATGACCTCATTATAATTAGATGATTATTTTATTTCATCATAACTGGGACAGAGTTAGAGCCAGAATCTTGAAATGTTTCAGAGTGTGAGCAGCTGAATTTTGACCTAAAGCCTGTTCATTTGATGACATTAAAGCAATCCTCACTTCAATGGCTCCATATTCATGACACCTTCAACTTTCAGGTGCTTCTCTTGATTTACAAAGAAATGGGCTCTCTCCTTCATACTTATCCGACTTTATCAAACCTGTTATAAAATGTAATGCACTCTGCACATAGATAACTTGGCTCCTGACTGCCACTGCAGCAGAGAAAAAGTCAGATGGCTCGAGGTCCTATTCTAATCACAGACCTTTTTTCTGCACAAATCTCCCTGTTCAGTCTCCGCATTAAAACCCTTTTCTCCCTCTTATGATTGACTTAATTCTCAATCTCTGATAGGACTGGGGAATCTGCCTGTTATTCATATCTTTTCATTGCCCAAGTGCAATCTGTAGTTGATCTCTTGACCTTTGTTATCCTGCGGTAGAGCCTCCGACTCTGACTCAGTTTTGTTGTTCCTGGAGGCAGAGACTGTTGACCTGATCTGCTGCAGCTTTGCAGGTTGGGTCTTTAGTATCAAATCTAGCTGTTCATTCTTATGTCCTTTTACAAGCTGGTTTGTATATTACCTGTTATCATTTACTGGGTAAAATACAACTACAAAATGTCTGTCTAGGACCCCCTCACATAACAAGATGATACATCTCCAGGTGTTTATCCGGGTATACACTTGGTTTATATTTGTTAGCACCACACTTTTAGGCTCTGTTTGTTGGCCTTTGTCTCTTTCTAAACAAACTAATCAGTCCATAAAATGCTTTAAAGCCACTGTGGTCTCCTGAGGTCTGTTCTCACAGGTCTGCCAGCTGTGAGTCTGTTTCTTGTTAACTTTTCCCTCTTTCAATTGATCCGCCTGTTTCTTTTTCCTATGGTGAAAATGAGGTTTAGTAGTTTGAGTTCTTCTTGGAAACACCCAGAGCTGCTTAATGTTCTCTCAGATTCATGCTTCACAAATACAGTTTTTAAAATGGACATGCTTCACAAATATCTTCATCTGGATTCATTTAAAGCTCCTGTGAGGAATTTTTAGTTTGGCGCCTCCTGTGATCAAAGCGATCTTTGGTTGTCTTTCATGCTTGAGTAGTGACTTTTAATTAAAAATAAAAAATCACTGGGCACCTTTTTGACTCTCAAATGCATCATTAATTGTGAATATTTTAAGTGGAAATGGTAAGAACAGGCCTGTCTCTATATAGATGCTTTATGTATAAAGCATCTATATGATTTTCGGTCTGTTTCATCAAAAATTCCTCATGGTGGCTTTAAACTATGTTTTTTTTTTTCCTATTACCTTATTTTTACATTTTTTCCCTTTTTTTCTGAGATATCTGATACTATTTTCATATGAGTTTGTTTTGGGGAGGTTTTTGTCACCTAAATGAAGGATTTAAAGATGGAGAGTGCTGCACAGATAGATTATAAAGCCCCCTGAGGTAAAGTTTGATTTGGGATTCAGGGCTGTATCTATAAAATTCAACAGCAGTGCCTGTTTTCCCCCGGTGAAAAGCTTTGAGTTATGTTCTTCAAATTGAACTATGTAATAATATAAGTCAAGTAATAAAATGTCACAGCATGTTGTATATAATCATTCCTTTAGGGTATTCATCATTCTTTAATAAGGCCGGAACACTGTACTTCTCAATGTGTGTGGCACTGCATTATTTCAAAATGTAAATCAATTGCTCTTACTCACTGCTCTGGTGAGGAGGGGGAGGTCCGCTTTAGTTTGGCAAAAAGCAAATAGTGCCCGGCAACAAAAACAGCAATGTATAAATAAAGGTGCACAAACACACTGGGATTACATTATTCATAGCACTGCAGAGAGCCCTTACACATCACCCAACAAACACACACAGGACCTACAGTAAAACACTGAGTGGTAACAACATCGGCTGGATTGTCTTACAGAGAGACAGGGGGTGGGGAATTGTGTGTGTTTATCATTTAAGTAGAGCAAGGTGTCTACATGTGTTAACACCACAGAAGGCATTTATTGACATTGCGTGTTTGTGTGTGTGTGAAAATCTGTGTATGTGTGTGTGTGAGGGTAAATGTATGCTTGGTAGCTGATGGGTATTGGCTGCCGAAGAGATGATGGCCTTTATGATACTATATACCCTGAGACACCATAACAACTCACAATCCACATTTTAAATCAAAGAAAATCATTTATGACCTGATTTTTAAGTGAACGCCGTACAACATCCCCGAACATAAGCTGTGTAGAAGTGCGGCTTGTAAAAGTAACCGAGGTGTTATAGCCCAGAGAACAATGCACTTCTACCTCCAACAAAAGCTTTTTAAGAGAGAAAACACCTAATAAAGATAAATCAGCTGCAGGGTAGCTTTCCTCTGCCCCCCTCTGCTCTTACCTCTCTTTAGGGTAGATTAGCAAAACCCAGCCCAGAAACGTTTGTCCTTAAATCAGCCCATTGTTGCTCTGGAGAGAAACTGAGACACAATATACCCCTACATGAAGACCTCCATTGCTCTCAGTGATTTGGAGTTTCTATGTATTTCTTTGTCTGTATAATTGTTGATTTGGCTGCTACAAATGCATGAGACTTTGCTTCATACAGCATACAAAGTTGATGCCATACACACAGGTTTCCATCCATGGTTAATTTGCAAACTGTCTCTGGTTAGGCCTCCAGAAATGAAAACAGGAATTTAAGGTGACTGAGTATAGAATATTATAACGATGATGATTGTATAGAGTGTATACATGAGTAGATCTTATTTTGTTGCTAATGTCTTCTTGCCCTGCACCAGCCAGGATGATTGTATATTGAGTGCCTGCATTTAAAATATGTCAGTGTCATATTAAAGTTCTGTTATTATAATGCCATTAGTCTGCATTTATTTTACTTCTACTTCTAAGTCAAAAAATATCCTTAATTTAGACCTTGATTTAGACCTGACAATTGGCTTATTGAAGCTTATATATACACACCTGTATTAGATAAATTACTTGAAATACTACATAGGGGGTTATTACAAGTCTCTATGGCTAGCCAATAGTTCAAACACACCTAAATGAGAGGTTAAAATGAAAGAAAGCTAATTTTGAAGGAAGGTGATTTTTCATTTTTGAACAGCTGCACTCTATTACTTTAATGAGTGATAACTACAATAAAGCTACCAGTTACCAAGGTCTATCATATAAAAACTTATTGTAGGAATGTATAGCAACAAAAAAATCACAACTAGAATTTGCCCACCCAGGTGGTACCGATATGTGAAATTTTGGTTCTTGGCTCAAGTACTAAATAGCTTCTATATCACCCGACACTTCTGCTGCACCGGCAATGTTAGGCTGCAAGCTAGCCTGAAAAGCCCACAACTCAGAGGTGAATTGCTAGTGAGCTACTAGAGCTCTGCATTAGAGAAGACCTTAAAAATGACAACAGTAACGTGATTTTGGCTAAAAACTTCAAAATCATAATTGAAAGACCACTAAGAACACTTTAAGTTGTAAAAAAAAACAATCTGAGTGGGACTTTAAATGGCAAAAACTCACCCCCTCTGCTGGTCATTTTTAACCAAAGTCATTTTAGTCAAAGCAGCACTCCACAGGGTTTGTTCACTTTTGTTTCGTTTCACTGTTTCCTTCAAATGCATAATATAACCTTATGAGGAGGTACAGCATTTAAAAGTGGCACCACCAATGCCGGACAAAAAAGCTGTCTATTTCTTCTTCTGGGTCAAACACTTAAACAATGGGATATCTTTCTACCTCTATGGTTTATTGGTTGCACCAAGGATGCCTTATTTAAAAAAAAGGTCGTCTTCAACACTGAAATTACTGAAATGTATGACAGTGGAATCTTTTAAATCTTTGCTCTTAAACATTTTTTTAGTTTCAGCATTGTGACAATCAGGGGTTCAGAAGTGGAGCATGTGTTCCGCTTCAGTTTTGTTGCCTTTAACAGATCCCTGACCTGGCAGAATCCCTGTCTGGTGTTCTTGGAGTTCTTGTCGTAGATTTTTTGGGACTGAACAAAGCTCACCATGTGCTGTTGTCTCTAAAGCAGGGAAGGGTCCCAAGATCACAGAGAGCAGCATTTTGGAGTGTTAAGTCCCTTTAGTTATTGAATTTGTGCTGTCTCAGTGCTACCTGTTAATTTGTGCAGAACAATAGCTGCATAAAACAGCAGATGCATACACACAAATTTCATTCCTGCTCTTATGCTTCAGCAAACAAGAAAAAGGTCCACTCAGGGGAATATAACCTCATAACAGCTTTACATTGTAAAGGCATTATAATTATATGTTTCTCCAAGAGCTCTGTGGTGTCTCATTAAAGTTATGTGATCACATCGTGTTGAATATTCCAGTCTCTACCACAGTGGTAATAGAAAATAAAGATCCTAATGAAATCGGCTGTTGAGCTTATTGTTCTGTTTTTATTTACAAATGAGAAGAAATTGGGGTGAGATTAAATCTAATTTACAACAAGAGCAGCTTCAGTGAAGTGAGAAATGTGCTCAAAAAAAGAGGAGTATGATGGTTACCGTTACAGAAATAGTACCAGAATCAGCTTTATTGGCCGAGTATGTGTACACATACAAGGAATTCGACTGAATTTGGTCAACTTTGCCATTTATGTACACACATTGAGGATTAAATGTTTTTGTTTTTTTTTTTAATTAAAGGAAAATTAAAACAATTATATCAATTACAAAGTATGTACAAACTAAGCAAGACATTTTACTGATATATACAAGACAGTCGAGCAATAGTGTAATAATGAGGAGTGAAGTGAGTGGTTGTGAAAAAAAAATGTCATTATACTACAGGTAGGTTATGTGAATGAGGTAAGTAAACATATATTTTAACAGTATTACCATTAAAAATAAATACTAAATATGTTGTGCAAAGGTACATGTCCAGTGATAGGGCTGTTTATAGATAAACTGTGTAAGAGTTATAAAGTCATTTACAGTCTCATTGGTCATTCTGTGTCTTTGTGAGTGATAGGAGTTCATCAGACCAACAGCCCGGGAAAAGAAACTGTCTTTGTGTCAGCTGGTTGAATCATGAAATGGATTTTGAATCTCACTGTTTGCTGCTTTGGTTTGATAGACCTCAGTTGTACAGAAGCACTGTGACATCCCAAACTTCATCGAAGAAATGGACCATGGATTTGAGTTGGACTGTGACCTTATTTCCTGCCCTAATGAAGCCAAAGCCTGTTATTTGGACCTAACATAGCTCATCTTTTCAAGGATACATCCTGTAAGTGTGAAAGTTATGTTGGAAGTGTTTGTTTCCCTCACACCTGTAGCTGGGGAGTGTTCAGGGTTATCCAAGGAAGTGTTTGAAGACTAAAGTGATGAAGAACATAGTTTGTTAGACTTGAACGTGGAGTAAGATGGAGAATCTTGACCAGCACATGAGCTCATACCACAAGAAAGCTCACAGGGATGAATGTGCTCCATTTAATTGATGAAGATACTTTATCAGAAGAGGATAACTCATCTAGCTTTTAACCCTTTCAGGTTGTAAATGCATGAACTGGCTTTTATTTAACATGAATTTGATATTACATTTCAGACATTAACCCCTGCTCGTGTTCAGATTGACTTTAAGACGCTGCATGAGCTGCCAATACATCAAACTTCCTGTATGAATGAATAAATAAATAAGCACTGGCGAAGTCGAGGGCTGCTCAGGTTAACAAAGGTGAGTGCTGTGCTATTGCTCATATTGAACCAAAATCACAGATCATTCAAACCTGGTGTATTATTCTGGCCCAGTCTAGCAGCCATAGCATTTTAAAAAGCAGGTGCTGTAAACTGGGAACTGAAGCATTAGCTTAGCAAGGCACCGCAGTCGTTCCCCCTCAGTGCCCCAGGCACTCCAGTGGTACCTTGTGCGGAGCATTTTAATAACGACGCTTGTTTGAATCCTGGAACAATGAGCAGGGGCTGCATTTCAGGGCTGACATTGCAGTAAAATGCCATCACATTGCCCAAAGGGCTAAACTTAACCCAACTGTGAAATCTGCTTCTTACAGAAAGAGGGAGAGAGAAAGAGGAGGGAAAAGAGAGAGACAGAGAGAGAGGGAGAAAGAAGAGAAAGAGAGAAAAGGAAGGGATGCAAATCTTCGAGTAAATATGAGCCTGTATAACTGCTGGTGGCCCTGATGTAGTTGCTCCATAGACATGAAATCAGGCAAACATCTAAACCACACCCATGCTGATGGCTCAGTACTTGACTGTCTCTTGTTACTTTAATAATAAATGCGATATCATACAGTTCTTTAAATTCAGATCATAACAACATTTATCCAGTCGTTTATAGATGAGGGGTCAGAGGGCACCAAGTGACTGAACAGAACATGACTATTATCGGGAGAACGAATAACAGGCCTGTTCATAATTCCTGTCAGCCACATGGATGAAAGCTGAGAATAAAACAATCATGTGACAGACATATAGTAGCCACTTTGGTCATTTTACAGTCTGGCTCTAATCACAGCTGCAGTTTAACCCCTGGCCTGTTGATTGCAATGCAGCTGCGAGTGCAGCTGGAAAACCTCGCAGACCCATGTCATAAGATGAATTGTAATCAGCTCTACAAGGACATCTGGTTCTGGATGGCTGCAAAAAAGTATTGCATAGTCTTCAAACGATTTTTCCAAAGAGCAAAAAGAAAAGCTGTGATCACAATGGTGCTGGATGGATTGAGCAGTTACGAGAGGGAGCAAAACTACACTCTGCCATCCACCAAGAGCCAGTTCTTCTATTTTCAGAGCATGGAGTTCAAAGCAAACTAAGGATAGATTTCCTTAAGTTGAATGTAATAAAGGCCAGCCTAATACAGACTAGATTTGGTAAGTGTGCATGGTTTGGCACCTTTGTGATAGTCCTGAAGTCTGTCTTTATTCATGACAATACAAGTGTGATCATATGGAGTACAGACACTTGACAGTGTAACTTTTCTGTCTCTTACAAACTCACAAAACTTGTCCATGGACAGGCCCAGCATGACCTCAGTGACTCACTGATCAGACTCGAACGAATGGACCTGTGTGTTTCAATTCTGCATTCAACACTAACTTTCTAGGCTGTTGGTAAGTCTTAACATTTTGGTGAATAACAGACACATCAGGCCTTTATGTCACTGGAAATGTGGATACATGGGATCTCTTTGGAGGACTTCCCTGTGAGTGACCTTACAAGCAATAACCCATCAGAGAGCTAAAGATCAAACTGTTACCTATCCAGCCGAGGGAATCTGACACACCGCAGTAGGACAACAGGTGGTCCTGACCAGGACCTGAATCAACCACACCATTTCACACTTACAGAACTTCAGGACTTTAGCAGCGCTTCATTTGTGCCAGAGCAAGCCGGAGCGCGCTCCGGGACCTCTTTGATCGGATCCGGGACCTATTTCAGCCGCTCCGGCACCTGTTTGATCTGCTCTCGGACCTTCCCTGTCAATAAATAAACTGTGTTTTTATCTATGTTTTCTCTGTGTTTTATTTCTCTCTGAAGTGACACCTGTTGGCTTATTTCTCATGCATTTTACTCAGAAATTAGGTAAAACAGGGGGAAAAAGTGATTTATGCCGTCACGTGTCACAACGCAATGCGCATTGGGATGGTTTTGTCTCCGCACCGGCACCGCGCGCAAATACGCAAATGTGTGTATACAGTTGCAGCGTGATTGACAACGCGTCACAGTGACAGAGTGACACTCTGTTTAGGCTTTCTTTTTAAAATAAAACATTTAGTCATTATTCAATTTCCCCTCCATTTGAAGGGAAACTACATGGAGTGAGGACAGGAGAGCCGGTGAGTCAGAGAGTAAGGAGGAGGGAAGCTGGGAGGCTTTTGTGGTGACTACAGTTTACAAGAGAAGACAATCGCTCAACAAGCATAAAGTTATTCATGGACAAAGCACACAACAACATGGAAAATAGACAGGACATTTAATCAAACTGTATCTGCTGCCTGTCAAGTTTGGTTGGATACATTATTACTGTGCAGTGTGCACAACTCATCATTCTAGTGATGTTTGGTCATTTATGTTTTCAATTTCCTCCTTCCAAATAGAGACCTTTTTGTCTAACTTTTTTCTTTATTTTATATTCTTAGGTTTTTGTTAAATTTATTATATTTTATTTTTCTGATGAGGTGCTTAGGTGTCAGTGACACACTAAGAGTAAGACTGGCTATACTGGTGTCGAAGAAATCTGTGAACAATAAAAATATGTTTGTTTGCAATATGTCAGTTATTTAAATTGATTCCAAGTGTTCTGATGGGCCACATGGTGTGCCAAATGTTGCTGCAAATGTAATATTAGGTAGGTGCGGAAATTAAGGTGAAAAAGACAATTAAAAACGCGTTAAAAACCAGAGAAAAAAAAGCATATTTTTACGGCGCGTGCGCTCCAGAGGGGGACCCGGCACCTCCTGCAGTACAAATTAAGCACTGGGTTTTAGAGGCTACCTAAAGGTGCCATAAGCATTAAATAGACCAATCAGGAGTTTCTGATGCGAAAGTGTTCACCTTCATCAAACCCTACATGTGATTAACCAAACTCCTCTGTAATACTTACTCTGAAACAAAAGGCACTATCTGGTGAAACTTAACCCCTTAAAATAAAATCTTAAGATTCCAAATGCAGGACAACTATCAGCAATGAGTTCATAAATGAAGTTAAGACAGTATTTTATTGTGAAATTTAACTCTATATTGAAAATCATAGGAGATGTACATTTTAGCCAGCCAGCACAGATTAGCTGCGTCCGAATTGCCAAGTAGTAGTCGAAGTAGTAGTCGAAGTAGTATCTAGCATGTCCAAATTGGCCACCGGAGCGAGTAGCATGCTACTTCAGATACTACTTCAGATACTAGACACGCCCACATTGTAGGTTGGTCTCGGTGCATCCTACGGGCATGCTACTGACCCAAAATGCACAGCAGGCTTCTTCTTCGTCCTCGTAAAAGTTGTAGAAGCGCATGTGATGCTAGCGCCACCAGCTGCTCTGCCTATTTAAATGTGTCGCGAACGCCGGCTGGCCACAGCAGCGCGCACCATGTCGCGGGACCGCAGCAGTACAGATGTAAGTTTCATGTAACTTCACACACTGTCCTAAAAAATGTGCGGTTGTATCTCTTTGTCATGTCATGGTGTCATATTTGCCCAAGTAATTATTTTATGAGCAAATATGTGGCGACATCATGGAGGTAAAGCTCACTTATTCCATCATTAAACTGCACAGCTGCAGTACTACAGCCAGGCCCGCAGATGAGGGGCTTCAGTTACCACTGTCTGCACGGGCGCAGTACCTACTCTCTGCCTGCGGGGGTCGTCTTTCCCCACCGCTCGTCTAGTGTGTCCGAATTGGGCCAACGTGTTTAGTATGTAGGAGTAGGATCTAGCAGTAGCACGTAGCAGTAGCATGTAGTATCCGAGCGGGCAGTTCGGACGCAACAATTCTCTTTCTTGTCAAGCAGACAGCAGATGTGAGACTGAGACAAAGCGTCATGGAAATGTCTGATGTATGACAGCTCAGCAAAGAACTGATGCTGACATTATTGTATTTGGATTATCTGTGGAAAAACTAGAGTTGGTGCATATATACTATTTCAAATGTCTAAAGCAATCATTCTTTTTTCTACCACTCCCTGATCCTTATCAATCCTCACTCTCTTGAATTCCTGTTTTTCAGCTTGTGCCCTGTACTGACCCTCCTCCCCTTTCTGTTGTCCTTCCCTCTCAATCAACTTGCAGTTACCTGATCAGGCCAGTACTACTACTCACATGTCTCCCCTACTACAATAAACCTAGTTTAGTTTAATGTAAATGACATCTTTGTTTTTCCCTCTGAGGAGGAGTTTTTTTTCTCCTCCTCAGGGGAAAATACATGCCTGCTTACCTTCCTTTTTGTAGCCTGTCTTCCTAATTCAGAGAGAAATAAGCCCTGAGACTGAACATGAATTTCTCTCCTCATTTGGGTCCTAGCCTGCTGTCTGTATTTACAACCTTGACAGAAATAGAGCCCTGCAGACATTATATCATCCACTTCAGCTCTCTGCACTGGTTATCTATCTGATGGTCTGATGCAGTGATGTGTATTTTAAGAACACCAAATAGGAATCTGACCTGCTGCCAAAGTTACTGTGTATGTCATAGAAAATAAGAAGACTTGCACTGAAGTTCAATAAATAAGTCAGGAGATGTGATAATCCTGTTTGACATTAAGTACAACTACAAATCCTGTAAACCTTAAGTGTCAAGTAGTGACTCTGCAAAAGCATGCTTTGTGCCCCTTTCAGGATCATAAACAGATATTTTCATTTTATTTCTATGATTTTATGTATCAAATGAGACTAATGTATGTTAATTATCCGATAATATCCAATCAATAAATGATAAAACAATGACAAATGAGTTGGTATTCTTATTGAAGTCCCAAACTTGCATGCTCTTAACTAGGGCCAGTTTCTATAAAACTTGTTCTTCTACTGTATTAGACTGACATAAGATTCTTTGTAGATGGATGTGAAGCACCATGAAGGCTGAGAGATATGGAAAAGAAAAAAAAACTCACCACTACATGCTCCATCAACCTCCTCATACCCGACGCTGCAGACACACCTCCCAAGAGGAACTAACCAGTCTCCATCAGCTCCACAGAACAGTTTTGGAGTGTCTCTTTCTTCAGCATGGTCGATACATGCCCCTCTGACCTCTACCAATGAGGAGGAGTCCACACGAGGAACTGTGTCTGGAAATGAGGCCAAGTTCCTCAGTGTGAATGGACATTTTTTATAGTAGACCCTCACTGACACTAAGGCGATGCATGCCCCAATGTCCTGAAATGCCAAATAAAAGCCTTTCCTAGTCATGGGCCCCACCTCTCGCACCTCAGTGTTGAGCTTGAGGATACGATCTCCGAGATCCATCTGGGTAAAGCTCTCATCAGCTGCGATGGTGTCGATCTTGGTGTACTGAGCAGGCTTGAATTTGACACCATGAGCCTCATCGGTCTCATGGTAGAAGAGGTTAAAGGTCTCCTTACAGGTACCAGACACCCATGGGATGGAGTTGCAGTCTCGCAGAGTAAAGCGAAGCTCGACATAGATCTTCTGGGCGGCCTGTCGAGAGATCCAGTTGGAGCGAAGCCAGTTGTTCTGGTTGGGTTCCATCACATTGCAAACCTGGAAAGTATGGATGGGCCTGTTGTGCTCGTCCATTTCCGTGATGGCGTCCCACTGACAATCAGAGATGATGGTGTGTGGGGAGTGGGGGGAAGAGACAGACAAAATGGGGAAAAAAAAAGAGCTCTTTAATATTTTCTCAGTCTCAAAAGTCTTCAATACAATATCAAGTCTTAAATTCTGCAGTTTAACACTGTCACTGTTCATTTTAATGTTGACATTAAACATTTGTTTTTTAAATTTAACATTCTTCATTTATATTTTAACAGTTTGGTCAACTCATTGAGTCTTCAGTCTCAGTTCTGACTGCTCTAACTGTGACCATTAGGGACATAAAGGAAAAGTTGTGAAAGACTTCACAAAAGTTTTTTTCGTTCAGTCTACTTTCTGCTTTTGATCACAGGCTCTGCACAAAATCAACAGTCTAGTGAGAGATTTGTATGCTTTCATACAGAGCTGTGCCATATCAAAGTATAATTAATCTATACCTACCTGTCAGTGGAGTTTTGACTAAGGCATTTGAGGGACAAAAGACAGACTTTTTATGAGTAGGAACTGTCCTATGAGTTCAACATCATACATTTGTCTTTAAGTGCAGAGAGCTGAGTGTGTCTAGACCGTCTACTGTACAAGCTGTGGTTCACCTCACAAGTAATGTGGCGAGCCATAACAACTTCATTCATTATATCTTCAATGAACAAAAAACATTTGGTCAGATTTTACTGTAGAGACCAAGTGTCATACAATGAGTCAATATATGTTAATAGGAGATATTTCTAATGAAAAAATTTTTAACTGAAATGTTGAGAGATCACTGATTTGGTGTAAGGGAATCCTTGCGAGTAAGAGTAAGAGTAAAGATTAAAATTTAGAGAAAAAAAAAAAAAAAACTCCATGGTGATGTAAAAGTACATTTTTTCATTATTGCTGTAAACTGGCCCAAAGAAGACCATGGATGTGTGATTGATTTTGTTGGTTCTCACAGATTCACTGAAGGAAACTATGATGTGGAGCTCACAGGAAAGCTCCTGCCCCTGATCTTAGTATGGTTGAAAAAAGGTATCAGTTTTGTCAAAGCAATGACTGGCTGTGATCAGTTATCAATCAGGGGGGGCTGAATCTGTGAAATTCTCTCAGTCATCTCAGACTACAATATGCCACATGAGCTTCCCCGAGCGTTGCCTTGAAATGTTTCTCACTTGTGTGAAAACTGTGCCAGTGTGATAAATCTTTTTTTAAGGCCTGGCTCAAAATCTAATTCTACAAATCTCTCTCAAAAGTGTTTGCTCAGCCACTGTTACTGTTCCACTGTGTCTGTCATCAAAAGTAAACTAACTGAATGAAAGCCTTTTGAAATCTCAAAAAAGTTTCCAAATTCTTGCTAAAGTTTTCGCCTTAACAACAGCCTGCAAGTTTTAGCCAAAATGATTACTTTTAACCCAAAGTTTTTCTTTTTGGAACGAGCATTCTTTAATCTGTCAAGACATCAATATGCAGATAAGATACAACCTGTGTGGACTATGAAGATTCACATTAAATGAATTGATCACTTAGAAAACTGTGTTGTTTTGGAATGTGCAGATTTAAAGGGGTATTCCAGCATAAAATTAAGTTAGGATCAGACACACCCTAACATCGAGTTAGACACCCCCTCAAGAAATGAATGTTGCCAATCGCTTTCTTCTCTAGTTATACCAACTTAAGTAACGACCGCAGATAGCAATACACAGCGGTCTAAGGGGCCAAGCATTGGATGGATCATTACTTTATCATTTCCTTAAAGTAATTATCACCATAATAATCATTTTGCACTGCAGATATGGTAGTTCTTCTGCCTTAGCATCTCAGTCTGATGCATTTCCATGAAGTAATGATCATGAATGTTCTTTCTTGAGCTGGGTCACCCATCACCAGGGCTTTCCCTACAAACAAGCGGCTGCTGGAAGAGAGTGGGTGAGTTGTGTTTAGTCTCTTTGCTAAAGAAATCAGGCAAAGCTAAAAAGATGTTTTGATGCTATGGCTGGGAACCTATATGTACTGTTGATGAAGTTAGGTTCTGTTCTGAGCATTATTTGTGGCTATAGAGTGGCATTTTGGTTAAGGTTTGTGCGTGGAGACATAGGGTCTGATCTGTTTAAGGTCTGCTTGTGCAAAAACACGTGCAAACTTGATAGCGCATGCAAATCTGATTTACTAACCGTGTGCCCCGGTGGGGCCAAAACATCTAGCTCTGCCCTTGCTGGCCTCCAAAAAGCCTCCACAGAGGTAGCCAGGTAGAAGAAAGTTGGTCCGTAATGTTTCAATACACTAGAGTAAAAAAATTGGGGCTTTATTTGATCTGAAAGTCATGTAAAGATGTTAAAGAAGATTTCTAGATGAAGTACAGACTCTGAAAAAAAAAAAAAATGACCCCCCCACCCACCCAAACAATCATGGCAGAATAGCAGTGCATCGACTTTCTTTTCTCCAGGTCTCTCTCCTGGGGCCTCATGTATCAATACTTGCGTGGGACTCATACCAGAAACGAGCGCACGCAAGGTCCGTCACACTGAAAAAAATCTGTATGTATCAATGTGTGCGGGCGCCGAAAGCCACGTGTGTTTCCTTGATAAATCCCAATCAGCGTGGAATTGAGCGCAGAAGTCGGAGTGACTGGGCCCGCCTCCGTTACGCCCTCCTATAAATATGCAGATTTATTTAAAAAGGGTCTCCCTGTCCTCGCACGCAGACAAAATGACAAGAAAAACGAAATTTACGGCGTGCGAGGTGGAGGTGCTGGTGGCGGAGGTGGAGGAGCGACAGCGTGTTTTGTTTGGCAGCCTGTCCAGTGGCGTCAGTGCAAAACGAAAACGCTTGGAGTGGGAGAAAGTTTGCGAGAGGGTGAATGTGGTGGGTTCCAAGACACGAACCCCCACGGAGATTAAAAAAAAGTGGTCGGACCTCAAGGTGGAGGTCAAGCGGCGTACAGCTGCCCTCCGGAGGAGTACCGGCCAGACAGGTGGGGGTCCGGGGGAGGAGACCCTCACGCCGTTTGAGCAGCGGGTGGTGGTGATTATTATTATAGGGTAAGTGGCGTGTCACACAAATGTCCACATGCTTTGACATCTCACTGAGCAAAAGACGTATATTAGACGTCTAGTCTAAGTTTATACTTCATTTCAACGTCGGGATTCAGTCTATTTTTAGACGTGATTTATACTTCGCCCTTAACTTCATTTTTCGATAACTTTTTATGCAATAAACAACTGTAATGTGCATAACTGACCTCTAAATACTGGATTACATTACCTATGATACCGTGGAGAGAGATGTAAACGCAACAGAAACACAGAAGCAGGAATTGAAATGAACTAATATTTTTATTGTGTCACAGAAATCAATGTGTCGGCCGTGTCGCCGGCTTGCGGAACCACGGCCCGCAGCAGCCCGTCCACCGGCTCGGAGTCGTCGGCCAGGACCAGCGGCATTCGGGCCACCCCGGCCCCAGCACCAGCACCAGCATCAGCACCAGCGCGCCGACAATCGGTGGAGCGTCCACCAGCCGCGCCGCTTCGGCTGGGCCACCCGGACGCAGTGGAAGGGTCCTCACGGAGGCGGTCCTGCAATCGCAGGAAGAAATCATCAGGGGGATCGCGGGGATCAACGAGCGGCTGGACCGGCTCGTAAATGTCCTCGAGCGTCTGGTGGAGAAAATAAATGAATTTGGCTCATTGAACTGTGTATTCACTTCTTACCCATTCACACTGTGGCGATGAGATTCTCCCGCGCGAGGACGGCGGCCCGGCAGGGATCAGCTCGCATCCCTCCGTCTGCTGCTGGTTCGTCATGTGGGGCGACGTGCTGCTCGGCCACAGGGATGTGGTGCACGCTTGTCACATAGTGAGTCACTAAACACCGCCACACAGCGTCGCCAAAGTGCCGTCAACGCAAGTATCGGCTCAACGCCAACTTTTACACCACCTCCTCACTTTGCGTTGATTAGCGCTGGAACCGACGCTCGTGTCGCGATGATAAATCTGGACGTGTGCGCCGATCTTGGCGGACACAAGGTTTTCTGGCGCCGCCAGCGTTGATACATAAGGCCCCTGGTGTTTTCTTCACTCTGTTTTCTCTTATCCCCTCTTGTGCTTCTCCAATGATGTCTTACTCAGGCTGCTGAGTCATCAGCTGTGAAACTCCCGAGTCACACGATCAGGGCGAATGGCAGCTTTGCTGGGTCATGAGGTTACCTGTCCCAATGTTGATGGGAGAAGAGTTAATGGGGGTTTTTAGCCTCATGGTCCTGCACAGCTCCATGGTTTTATTAGAGTGGGGACTGGCTACATGGACGACCCCAAAACCAGCCAACATCGACCTCCAAGAATCAAATTACCTGCCTGGGAAAAAGGGCTCCCAAATCACTTTGCTTGCAATGCAGCAAAAGACCCTCCACCAGCTGCAGAGTTTGCCTTTGTTCCTGTATGAGAGTTATTTTTAGACTGCTTTCAACCATTTTACTACTACTCTATAAAATCTGAGAATAATGTGATGATAACCACGACAAACTATTCAAATCACACAAATCAGCACAAAGAGATTTCAAAGAGCTGTTTTTCAATCATCCAGCTAAATATAATTCAGTCCTGACTTTGGGGTCACATGACACAAGAAAAAAAAAAAAATAACTATCTCATGTTTGAACCAAACAGCTTGATCACTGCTGTGCACACACAGAAAAGCATGCAATGCCCTTAAAAGGTTAGAAGAGGAGGGAAAATCTTGAAGCTACAATTCTAAAAGAAGCATATCTACATAACCCTCATTTTGTGTTGAAAATTGACTTCATCACACAGACACACAGCAATGACAACACACTTCTATTCCCCATCCTGGAGGTCTAGGAGGAGACATTCCTGCTTTAATTAATGGCTGGAAAACAACTGCTTTATAGGCAAACACAGTCCACTGTTGTGATAGAGCTGATGGTTGATTTACCAATACTATTTGCCTGATAAGCTGGCACATTTAATAAGCTGTTTTGCACTTAGCTTAATATTACCTCTTGATGAGAGTGGTAATCAAAGCCTAATGTTTGCACTCACATACTCATTATCCTTTTTAATAACATGTTCTAATTCAATCACGTAAAGACGACAAGCTTTAATCTCCCCTTCCCCCGAGGTGTAATTGTAGCGCTACAGTCAAATAAATTGATTTTGATTAAATGTAATATTGCCCATATAATGAATTCTGCCATAAAAGTAGAGAAAAGTAAAAAAGTCTTTTCTTATTATCTTTAGACCAAGAAAAGGGCAAACTTTACGAGTCACAGACTGATAAAACTTGAAAACAACATTGAGTTTGTCTGGTAAACATCTAATGACACACTGCACTTCAGAAACATGGTAAGCTCGGCATCACAACAATTAAGGGAACAACACACTGACCACCCACTTGGATGATTAATCACAGCACAAAGGCATAAACATACAGTATGGTGTTTGTCTGTAGTCCTCTTGTACCTAACGGACCTCTGCATTAATCACACCTCTAGACTGATCTTTAATTTGTAATTTATCTATTCTTTTTTTAATTTTTTTTTATTGTGGCTGTGATTGCTGATTTCAATGTTGATATTTTAATGTCTTGGTTGTCTGGTCTGTTCCTGTTGTACTGCACTGCAAAACCAATTTCCCCTTGAGGGACAATGAAGAACTGAACTGACCTGAACTGAACTTAAAGGCCTCTTTAGTTTTATTCCATTAATTTTCCTCATTTTTGTGGCAATTGAAAGTGTGCAAGTGTTGAAGAAGCTGTTTCAACGCACCCTTCAGGCCTTTTCAATAAGGTTTGACCACTGAGTCAGCTGTTGACCTGCAGAGGTGTGTGTAGGAGGAAAACATGCATGAGCACCCTGAAGCTTCGAGGAGCATCTCTCCTAACAATTGTAAAAACCAAGGAGTGAGGGTTTCTTGCTTTTAAATGTCATGAAGAATATGTAGTGAAACAGATACAAGCATGGACAGGAAAAAGATTTTACAGCTAACAAATAATTTGAGCTTAATTAGCTATACAAAGAAATTTGTATACTTGATAAACCACCTAATCATGTTTTTAGTTAATTCACGTTTTATAATTCCATTTCAGACTCTTTTTTTCAGTTCAGGGGGGCATATCTGTGATAAATGACAGTCAGTGAGCAGCTTCACTGTGTATGCATATACTATACCAGAAAGTCTCTGCACACAAGAACACACATAAACACGGATCAAGGTCAGGCATCGCCCTTAGCCTTTTCACCCAGGGGACTTTTATAGTGCATCAAGATGAGGGATTTGAGATCTTCAACTCTAGAATAAAACTGAAAACATCCCTTTTATTTCAATGAATCTTCTATTCATGTGTGAGAAATGTGGGAGACTGAAAAATACGATGGGAAGTAAGAGACAATGAGGGGATGAGAATAGAATAAAGTGAGGATGTATGAGGGACATTCTTGAGAAATGTGTCCCATCTGGAGATACAAGGGAATTACTTTGGTTACGGAGCGATGAAATGCCCGAAAATGCCATCGGAGATAAAGCGTGGCAGGAGACAGAGGGATGGAGGCAGAGGTATCAATGTGATTTGTCCCGAAGGGCGAAAACAATCCATAGTGGTAGAAACAGATTGTTGCTTGAATCCTCAGCTTAGCACCACTCACAGCTGATCTAAAGGCCTCTGAGACTTTCACATCATGTCAGCCAGCTGATGGTAGTGTCTCTGTAGTGGCAACACTTGAAAGAAGTACTCTGCAGCTTTACATTCACCTGAGCAGAGAATTGCTTTTTCTCTTAATTGTCCGACATGTCACCTATTTCCTCTTAAATGAACTTAATTTAAATCACACATTTCCATGACAGCTAGACACCAAGACCCCCTTGACGTCACCAATCTGACACCTTAGCCACTTGGAAGAGCGAGTGTCTGTGATTTGTAAGCTAAGTGTGATTTAACTTCTTTTTCAAAGTACAAAACTTTTGGTGAAGACTTTCCGGCCTCTTCCCTGCCTTTCCATCACGCTCAAACATGCATAATTGAAAAACGGTCAGAAAAGGTGGTTGATTGATTGCAGCTGGAGACCGAGGCCCTTATTGCCCATTTCTCTCCTTCATGAAAGAGAGCCAGTCATTTTACTGGACACTCGCCCAGAGGTGAGCTTCTTTATTAAAACTGTGAAACCTAGAGCTCCATTGAGAAGTGAACTTTTACTACAGTGTCATAACCTGCACTACTCGCCCTCCATCGAAATTAAACATTTAGTAATCCTAGATTGTCACAGCCCTTGGTCTGGTCTGTGGTTGTAAAAAAAAAAAATAAAAATGGAGTTAAACATAATCTAAAAGTCAATGTCCCTCTGTGTGAATGGGAGTGTGTAATGACCAACTCTAAAAGAATTACTTAATGATATTACTGACAGAAACCAGCGGGGCAGACTGAGCTGCACATCTTTGTAAGGTTTACCGTCGGGCTGGCAGGAGATGTTTGGAGAAAAAATGTTTAAACCACACAGTGTGGAGTGAGTGGGCAGTAAGGAGGAGGTCTTTTTGTGATTTAGAGAAGTCTGCATTTTGCTTGTCTAAGCCACATTTTGTTGGTGCAAACAAACTAGTGGGAGAAAGGAGCCATTAAAAACAAAGAAGCTGTTACACAGATACTGCAAGTGTCCATACATGTGTAAAGAGTATGTTCAAAGTCCTGATGGTGA
Organism: Xyrichtys novacula; assembly: GCA_962446985.1. Lineage (NCBI taxonomy): Eukaryota > Metazoa > Chordata > Actinopteri > Labriformes > Labridae > Xyrichtys > Xyrichtys novacula. The sequence goes on along the minus strand of OY660881.1, from coordinate 28,349,297 downwards.
TCACACCAACATCAAATCAACCAGACCTCCGACAGCAGGTTAAAGGGATAATTTAGCGTAAATTTAAGTTAAGGTTTAAACACACCATAACACCAAGTTAGACACCCCTTAGAGAGATGAATGTTGCTGACTGCTTGCTTCTCTAGTTATACCAACTTGAGTAATGACCACAGGATAGCAATACACAGCAGTCTACGTCTCCACGTGCAAACCTCAACCAAAAAGCCACTCTATAGCCACAAATAATGCTCAGAACAGCACCTAACTTTATCAACAGTACATTTAGGGTCCCAGCCATGGTACTGGCCACTCAACATCTTTTTAACTTTTCCTGATTTCTTCAGCAAAGAGACTAAACACAACTCACCCACTGTCCTCCAGCAGCTGCTTGTTTTTGGGGGAGCCCTGACGAGTCGATCACAGAGTGCAGTGGAGTTTCACAGCTCAAGGAAGAACATTTAAGATTATTATTTCATGGAAATGCAATCAGACTGAGACACTAAGACAGGAGAACTACCATGACCTGGATGAAAGAGAATCTACATGGACAACTACCGTGTCTGCAGTGCAAAATGATTCATCATCATTGGCATTGCAGTCTCGTAAGACCAGTGATTCCTTGTGCCTAAGAGTTAGGAGTTAAGGCAGCGTCTCCTGTGGCTGTGGAGGCCAATGCGTGAGAGGCAGACTCGGCCACAGATGTCACAGGTGTAGACTGGTCCCGAAGATGTTGATGGTGTGGTGGAGCCCTGTTGTTTCTTTCTCTTCACTCTCTTTTCTTCCTGGTGTTCAGCCAGAGTGTTTTCAGACTTCAGCAGTCCACTGTGGAGTGCCTGCTGCCACTGGAGTCGGTCCTAAGCCACATCTTCCCAGTTGATGGGGCTGATGTTGAGCGTCCTAAGGTCCTGCTTACAGACATCCTTCTAGCGTAGCTGTGGGCATCCAATCTGCCTCTTGCCGGATGTTAGCTCTGCATAGAGGATATCCTTTGCCATCCATCCGTTGTCCATCCAACTGACATGGCCCAGCCAGCGGAGTTGTCTCTGCCTCAGTATAGATTGCATGCTGGGGAGCTGTGCTTTCTCCAGGACTGCCTGGTTAGTGATCCTGTCCCTCCAGGTGATGCCCAGTATACGTCTGAGGCAGTGGAGGTAGAAGCTGCTTAGCCTCCGTTCCTGGTGGGAGTATAAGGTCCAGGTTTCGCGACCGTCCAGGAGAGTGCTGATGACGCAGGCTCTGCAAACCTGCACCTTAGTGTGGACTGTGAGCTTGTTGGTGTCCCATACCCTTGCTGTTAGCTTCCCGAAGGTTGAGGCAGCCTCTCCTATACGTCCACCGAGTTCAGCGTCGAGTGTCAGGTTGTCGGTGATGGTGGACCCGAGGTAGGTGAAGGTGCTCCAGCATGTAGTTGTTGATGGTGATAGAGGATGGGTCATCAGTTCCCTGTCCCATCCTCTTGGTTTTGTTGAGACTGATGGTCAGACTGAAGACATGGCATACTTGGGTGAACTGGTCCATGAGAGTTTGCAGGTGCTCCTGGGAGTGTGCTACCACTGCTGCATCATCAGCAAACAGCATGTCCCGGATGACGAGTGGTCTGACCTTTGTTTTTGCTTTCAGACGGGCAAGATTGAATAAGTTACCGTCTGTCCTTGTGTGAAGATAAACTCCTTCAGTTGTTGTGCCAAAGGCTTGGCGCAGCAGGAGTGAAAAGAAGATCCCAAATAGGGTGGGCGCTAACACGCATCCTTGCTTGACACCACAGCATATTTTGAAGGGGTCTGAGGTTGACCCATCAAACTAGATGATGCCTTGCATGTCGATGGAAGGACTGAAGGATGTGGAGGAGTTTGGGAGGGCAGCCTATCCGTTCGACCAGCTGAAAGAGGCCACTCAAAAGCTCAAAAGCTTTGGTTAGGTCTATAAATGCCATGTAGAGTGGCTTTCTCTGCTCTCTACATTTCTCCTGCAGCTGTCTCAGAGAGAAGATCATGTCAATAGTAGATCTTCCTGCTCTGAACCCTGCCTGCAATTCTGGGTATATTTTCTCAGCGAGAACCTGGAGTCTGTTCAGTGTAACTCTGGCAAAGAGTTTACCAGTGGTGCTGAGAAGGGAGATACCACGGTAGTTGTTGCAGTCACTCCTGTCTCCCTTGTTCTTATACAGGGTTATGATGGGGGCATCCCTCATGTCCTGTGGGACAGCACCTTCACTTCAGCACAGGCAGAGGAGCTTGTGGAGTTTGTCCAGGAGAGCAGGCTTCCCACACTTTAAGATTTCAGTTGCAATTCTGTCACTACCAGGTGCTCTGCCGCAGGCTAAGCTGTCAATAGCCTTGCTTAGCTCCTCAACTGTTGGTTCTGTGTCAAGTTCTTCCATTACTGGTTGACGTTCGACATGATGGAGGACTGCATCGGAGACAGTGCTGTCGCTTGCATAGAGCTGAGAATAGTGTTCTACCCAGCGGTCGAGTTGTTTAGGACGGTCAGTGATCATTTCTCCCAAGGCCGATTTCAGCGGAGCAGTAGTGTGATGTGATGGTCCAAGAGCCTTTTTAATGCCGTCATACATGCCTTTGAAGTTCCCGGAGTCAGCAGCAAAGCTGTAGCCAGTAGCTGTTGGCACGTCAACGAGAGGCTTGCTGCAGTTTCTTGCTTTCCTCAGGGCATGGAGGGTCTTGTCACTCGGCATGCATTTGTAGTTCGTAAGGGTGATGCGTTTTCTTCCAGGATCAGTAAATACAGCTGTGCTGACTTCGAACCAGTCATTGGACCTTCGTAGTATTTGCCAAAAACCATCAGGGCCACACTGTGGATGGTGTCCTGTAAGCCATCCCAGTACTGCTGGGCAGAGCAACACTGGGGTAGGTGGTGTAGGGCTTCCTTTAGGGCACTGATGAAGGTAGCAGCTTTGGATGTGTCAGCTGCTTTGCTGTTGTCCACACAAGGGGGTCCTTTTGGTTTGGCTCTGTAGATATTTTTTGTCTGCAGTTTGACTCCACAGCAGACAAGGGAGTGATCTGTGTCACAGTCTGCACTGTGAAAGCTGCGGGTTTGGAGGACGCTTCTGAGGTCAGCACGCCGTGTTATGATGAGGTCTAGCTGGTGCCAATGGCCAGACCGTGGGTGTCTCCAGGAGACTTTGTGACGGGGTTTGGACAGAAAATATGAGTTGGTGATGCACAGGTTATGATATGAACAGAACTCAAGGATACGTTCATTCTACCAATTCCATGGTAACCCAAGCAAGATGGCCGGGAGGAGTCATGATCTGCACCAACTCTTGCATTGAAGTCCCAGAGGAGGTAAAGCTGACCTTGTTTGGGGATGTTTTTTACAGTCGCCTCAAGCTCATCATAGAATTTGTCCTTTATTTCTTGGGGGTAGCTGAGTGTTGGTGCGTACACACTTACCAGGCTGGGTCCCATGGAGGTGTTTAGGCAGAGGGATAAGATCCTCTCTGAGCCACTTGCGGGTGGTACTATTGCTCCCAGTAGAGTGTTCTTGACTGCAAAGCTGACTCCGTGTTCTTTGGTTTCGCCAGGAGGCTTCCCCTGCCAGAAGAAGGTGTAGTCTCTTTCTCTCAGTGAGCCTGATGACAGGAGTCGGGTTTCCTGGAGTGTACAGATGTCAACCTGTCGCTTCAGGAGTTCGATGTTAATAACTGTAGTTTTATGGGCATCACTTATGTCTAGCAGGTTGTCAGTTAGTCCGGGCGTCATGGTCCTGACGTTCCAGCATCCAAGACGTAGTGCTGGAGTCTTTGCTTTATTTGTTTTGTTTGGTGCACAATTTTACAGCCCACTTGTCAGGGTGTATCCCTTGCACCCAGTGAAGCGGGAGGGCTGTGGCGGGACAGCACCTAATTGGCTGGGGGCTGCACAGCTTGAGGCGGGCGGTAGCTGTCCAGTGATATGGAAACATCTCTCCCACCGACGGAGGTAGCCCCTGGCGCCCATCCCTACGCCAAAGGAGAAAAGGCTTATAACCGGTGACTGCTGACCTCCTGTGTTGTGCCTCCACTGCACAGTGGAGCTGGAGTTTCCTCTCCACGGCACGAGGAGCCTGGGCAAGATGTTGGTATAACTAGAGAAGCAAGCAGTCAGCAACATTCATCTCTCGAAGGGGTGTCTAACTTAGTGTTGCGGTGTGTTTGACCCTAACTTAATTTTACGCCAGAATATCTCTTTAAGCTTGAAGAGCACCCTTCTCACAGTTTTTTCTTTCCAAAAGTGTTAAAAGTAATACACTTAAAACAATTAAAATTGAGTTTCCAACACAGCCACACACAAATAAGGAAAGGCAAAGCTTTGATAATCATGCTTAATTGTCTAAAAACATACTGTATGTAGAATATTTGTGGGTCTAAATGAAAAAAATACAAACACATTTTGTTATGGAGCTGAGTGTGTCCCTCAGCAGTCTTAAGGTGGATTTATAGAAGTCTACCAGGAGACAAACAGGATGCTGATGTTGTATATTGTTGATAGAAAAACAGGAATTCAATGAAATCTCTGGTGTACGTGTGGGTCAGGGGAGGCTGGAACTGAATGAGTATTTAAAATCTCTTTTCTTTTGTCATCACTGGGGACTGGGGGACTGCACAAAGTGTCCTGCAGGTTCATCTGCCTCATTTAGACCCAGATATGATTCTGCTGTGGTGGTACACTCAGCTTAAACTCTGAGTCCATGCAGTTCAGGGCAGGTGTGTTTTTTCCCTCAGTCCTCTGGGGACTTTTTCTCTCAGTTAAAGCAGAGATAAAGACTGTGGGGGGCCTTTGTCTACACTCAACACAAATAGAAATCACCATGATGCATTTTCCCAAAGTTTGCTCAAAATTGTGCACTCCTTTCCTTCATGATTAAACCACAGCTAAACTTTTTTTTCTCCTTTTCTTTTTCTCCAGAGCCGTCTTTTGTTTGCCTGATTCTGTCTTCTTCATGCCCCCTCTGTGTCTCTCATACACTTTGTTTCTCTCTCTCTCACTCTCTCTCTCTCTCTCTCTCTTACACGCACCTTACTGAAAGTGAGTGTGTGTTTGTGTGGGAGGCCACTGTCACACAAATTTAGAGATTTTTATGCAATCCCAGAGCCTCCCTCTGTGATGGATGAAAAACCTCCACCTCCTGAACAAACACACACACACACTCACCTACACATGCCTACATACGCTATAGTAATAACATATATATTAGGGAGATGGATGAAGAACCATAGTTCAGTGGGGAACATGACGCCAGGTCTTTGACTTTATGAGAAAAACAATGAGAGAAAGTCAAACATCTTAAGTGAAGGAAAGGTAGAAAAACATAAAGATATGAAAACAAAAGTAGCTGCAGTCCTTAGCTTTTATGACGAATGAATATTCATGATGGAGGGGCTGGATATAATGACTGTAAAAGAAGTGAATAAAGTTACCCCTCCAGACATTCAACACCTTCTAAAAAGATTTAGTCTCTGAGACTGAAGGAGACCATCTAAATCCAAAGCACCTGAATAAAACCAAAACTACAGCCACCTGGTCAACACAAATAGAGAAGAGTTATCCGGTGAGAAGGGATGGTGATGGTTGATTTTTATTTATACTGATACCATTATCAAGACTCCATAGTGATCTGAGTCCTTTACATCAGGCAGAAGTTCAGCCGTTGACTTGGGTGAGATGTATACAAGTATTGATGTGTGAAGGAATTCTCTCGGAACATAATATGGCCAAAGAGCAACTGCCAACAGTTCAATATCTTATCTTGTAAATTATAACTCATTTATCCCACTGACTTATCCCCCATTGCACATGTTTACACTCTGACATTAAGATTAAATAAAATGAAACTAGAAGAACTTTATTTATCTCAGAGGGAAAATTTGATATGTGTTTGCTGATCTGATCTGATTTTAATTGGACAAACCTGGCTAAATAAAGGTATGAAAAAAATAATAAAGTTTGTCTTTTTTTACGGATTGTTACAGAGTTGAGTGGAAATCTTTGTGGCAATATAAAGATAATTTATAAACATTTAAAGGCTTAACTCCTCTGTTTGTGAGAGACACCTTGGAATTATTGAATGTTGTCAATCCAAAGAGAAAAAATAGTTAACTCAGACAGAAACACTATCAATAACTTTTACCCAGCTTGCCTCTCTTGCATATGCAGCAAAACCACCTCTTATACCCAAGTGTCCAGGCCAAGATTGGTTTACTGACCTGATGAAGATGAAAGGGAAAATATCTATCATTTATGCAGAAACTCAATAACTGACTTTAACTTCATCCAATAAATGTAACTTAGTCTTTGGGTTTTATAGATAAAGAGACACAGAGACTGGATGTGTTGATTAATACCCTTTCGCTCCCCAAGCCAAGCCTTATGAAAATTCTGTCTCACTAACCATGTACTCCTAAACGCCCCCCTGTATCTATTCTCCTGTTGTTAGTCTCTTTAAAAGAACCAAGTTTTTGACTGTTTATGTATTGAATGCTGGTCTATAGAGATCTCATTAAGGGCCAAGCGGGGCTCAACTTGAAAGCATTTGTCAATGTGTGCCAGCCACGGCTGAGTTATTGTACTTAACACACCAATCAATAGTTTGATTAGAGGATTATGAAATAGATTTTTTGACTGTGCACTCAGGCCCCCCAGTTCAATCACTAAAGATGTATCACTGAGGTGTATTGGCAGCTTATAAATCCAGAGAGAGCCTGGATAACAAAACTAAGGATGTCAGAAAACCTTTAAACATTGACATCTTAGTCCAATAGAGGCCATGTAACAGCTTGGCAGTGAAACAATCTATGGTGTCTCCATGGCCCATTAATGATCTCTTTTCTCATCTGATCCTCACCTCTTTAATGTCCCTCTGACTTTTAGCTTCAAGCTGGAAATGTTTGAATGGAGTACCTCTGAATGGCACATGATTTCTAAAACTGAGGACAATGAAATGAAGATTACAGACTAAGGTCCATGTCAGATAGAGACATGCAGTAGGGAGTTCTTTTACATCTCAGAGACAGGAAGTTGAAATGTGTGCATGTATGATCTTAAACTTGAGTGCTTTAGTTTGTCTTGGTATTAAAGAATAAAAACACCAGGGAAAGTAAAAAAGAGAATTACACAGTTTTCTACAAGAGTAGGATAAGTGGCACCCTAAAGAGCCAAGCAAAAAAGATTATTTTAATCTTCTTCCCATGAGGAAAACCCATCAATGGGTTTTGGTTGTGCCCCACTTAGCTCAAGGCACTCAGTGAGGTCGCACATATTGAATAGAATATTCCTTTACTGATCCCCCATGGGAGAATTTTTTTTGCCACAGCAGCAACACAGACAAAGTGCAAAAATGCAGTTTTAAAAATAAAATAAAATGGTAATATTAAGAACTTAAATGTTACAATTAAGAAAAAATTTAGAAAAGGAAAAAGGGAGTAGAAAATAAAACTATATACAACATACATGATTTAAGTACTGGATGAATGAATGAATAAGGAGATGAACAACAGATGATGAGGTATCAGGATGGTCATGGTTAAATAACTGTACATGAATGTTGAATATTAAATAGATTAAGATGTGAGTCCAGTTTTATTACAGTTCGTTGTAAAGTCTTATTGCAGAAGGGAGGAATGGCCTGCGGTAGCGCTCCGTCTTGCAAGGTGGGAGTCTCAGTCTGCTGCTGAAGGAGCTGCTTAAAGCCCCCACAGTCTGGTGCAGTGGGGGCTGCACCAGTGGTGCAGAGAGGGATTGTCCATGATGGATACAAGCTTTGCTAACATCCTCCTCTCACCCACCTCCTCCAGGCAGTCCAAAGACCAGTCCAGGACAGAACTGGCCCTCCTGACCAGTCTGTTCAGTCTCTTCCTGTCCCTCTCAGTGCTCCCTGCCCCCCAGCAGACCACTGTGTAGAAAAGTGCAGATGCTACCACAGAGTCATAGAAAGTCCTGAGCAGAGTCCTGCACACTCCAAAGGACCTCAGTCTCCTCAGGTGTGAGGAGATGAGCATAATCTTCATTTCCATTAAAATGATGTTTCCCTCATGAAAGCAGACAGAAAATCCTGTTTGTTTTTTACATTTCCTTTCTGAGCTCCAATTTCCCTTCCATCAGTCTTGTAATACTGCAGTCCACAGGTAAGTAAGCTTTGCATGACAAATCTCAAATCTACACTGTGCTCTCACTTACACTGTGCCCAAAGATATGATCATTCAGAGCTGTTATGACTGGTCTATGTCTAAAAAAACCCATGCCACTAAGGGGCCACACACTATCCTCACAATCACCACACTTATGGGTCTATGCAGGGGTGTAAGACAGCCTGAACTTATCGTGGAATAGTGGAAACTGTGGATAAAACAGTGCACCAGAACAGAGTTTGTGATTTATACACTTACTTTAAATGTTATTTCATACATTTCTTTGGAGTTAGTAGTTGTTGGAGTTACAAAAAAATATAGTCTTTTGGAAAAATGGCCACAGGAAAGTTTCTGCAATTTGCAGCCATGATTCAATAGTATCTGAAAGAGCACCACCCTCTGCATCATTGAAACTTTCTTAGAAATAAACCTGCTGTTCACTGTGCACTGTGTGCATCTGGATAAAGCTGTCCTTCATTGACTTGATATCCCATTCTCTGTTGCTGCTCTCAATGATTGGTTCTCCAACTAGAAACAAGAAAGATGCAACTCGCATTACTCTTCTACCCACTGTTGCAAATACACACACACACACACACACACACACACACACACACACACAAAGGCGGACCCCTAAATCGATGGGAGCAGGTGAACAGCAGTGAGCGAATGAAATCCAAAGACCATGTGCTCCTCTCATTCCTGCATCAATCACAGTGACCGAATAGCTAGCAGGGTGGAGCCAGAGCACCCATCTGTCATCACGGTGGTGCTCTCACAAAGTGACACCCTGTTGGTCACGGCCTCTGCTATCCCTCGAAGATAGCCGCGAGCACTGAGAAGATAGAGTTCAACCTGTGTGACATTTAAAGACTGTTCACGCGGGACTGCTGTGTGGATCTCATTTCAGTTTCTTTGTATTTGATCATTTTAAAAGTCAACAAACCCCAAATGACTTAAAAGTAAAGCCAAAGCCCCAAATGACACAGATGAAGTGTTTCCTCTAGAGCTGTATTCCAGTCATGGTGTGAGAACCTCTGAAAATTAATGCCAACCAGCGAGAGCAATACTAATAAAACTCTGTTAAGTGTTTTCAGTCCCCTTGAGGCACATTTGATTGCAGCTTTAACAGACTGTTGAGTAAAATCCTCCCACTTTCCTTGAAGGATTTCTTTAGTCAGACACTTACACCATAGTAATTTAGTCATATAGTCAAACAGTAGTCTGCAAGGAACCTCTATCATTACCAGACATTTGTGTAGCTCCATAGAAGGGTTTAGGGGCAAGATATTAGCCCATGTAGTGAGTACACACTGGTGATCTCTTAGCTTTTGAAACCTCATTTGAAAGCAGGAGTTTGAATGAAACTTGACAGGCCTCTATGTTGTTGATGTTCTTGTTTTGAATGAGCTACACTTCTTTGAGACAAAGGGGGAAGTTGCAGCACACAAAGCAAACTATAAAAAATATCTCAATCTGAGAACAGACAGACAAAAGCAAACCAAACTGCTCACTTCGTGCAGTTGAGGCAATTTCACTTTTGGTGTGATCTTCCCATAGAATGATTGTTGTGTGTTTATAAGATAACGAGACGTAGCAACTCTGTTTCCTTAAAGTGATTTTTCCCCAAACTGTTGCATGTTGAAGCTCCCAGAGTATAGAGAAAATAGAGGACAGAATTTGCAAATACCTAATATATAACAGCAAGATTCTCTCAGTATCAAGGATACAATATGAGACAATGGGGAATAGAGGAGAGACTGGTGTGATGAAGCTCACCGGCCAACAGCCTGATTCAATGATCACAACCATCCATCAAGATTTTATTGATCCCCACATAGCATAACTCATTGTTGCCAAATGAATTTGCCTTGTAAACTCCCATACGTCTTTTTCTTCAAGAAAACAGTGTGTTGGCTGATGATAAATGTCACCATGATAATGAAAAATAATGAAAAAGTGATTGTTCCACCTATCATGTAAAATAAGACCTAACTGCCAAAGCAGCCTGCTTTTATGCTCAGCATGTTTGGCTCTGCCCCCTCTATTCGCCTGAGTTGTTTATTTTATTCAAGTCAGCATGAGCTGTTGCTGTAATGCATTAATACCTTTTAGCACTATTACAGTGATGACCTCCGGAGATGGCCCATGTCCATATTTTATATAGTATGATAAATGTGGCAGTCATAGATCTCTCTTCTGGGGATGCAATTCCTCATTTTTGCTTGAAAGGAAAAACAAGAACAAATAAAAACTTTAACAAGTTTTCTTTTTTTTGACTCTGACTGACACTTTGTAATAAAGGTATTGCATCTGCTGTATTTGTAGGCCTGTCACGATAACACATTTTGCTGGACGATAATTGTGCTAGAAATTATCGCCGATAAACGATATTATTGACACCGTTTTTTAAATTATAGATAATGATATGAAATGGCATAATAATGCGAGTACACCGTGTCAAAAGTGATAAACTTTAATTTCACCCACGACGAAGACGTAACGTTGACGAGCTAAACATAAGTCGGAGATGACTAAAATGTGACGAGACGAAAGTGCGTTTACGTTGATGGGATGAGACGAAAATGACGAACAGAGTTGCAAAACTCAGTCAGTTAAACGCTAAACATATAGGAGCAGCTTCAGTCCGCTCTGACAGCTCTCATCAGCCTGCTGTGCTCCTCCAACACACAGACACACACGCACGCGCACACACACACACGTGGAGTTTTGTGGTTGACGAAAACAAAACTGGTTTAAAGCCGAAATATTCCCACACTTGGGCTGTTGCGTTCGGTTTAGACACCAAAGCTGTCGTGTTCATTCTGTTTGCTTGCTTTTCACTCACGACGCTCACTTGCAGCACTGTATCCAAAAGTCTGTGTCTGTGTGCCTGTGCGCGCCAGCCCCCTCGTGACAAAGACACTGAATGACTGACAGGAGGGTTCACTAACTCCGTTCATTCCGCTATAGAGCCAACGCCCCCAGGTGCCGAGAACAATGCGCCGAGTGAGACCTCTTCTCTCATCCAGCGTGTTTGGTAGCGAGAGAGGAGGAAAACAAACGCACGTCAATTATCGAGGCTGGCAAAATGACCGACCTCGTTTTTATTTACCGAGCGATAAGGCGCTCATCATAACACTCATCCCATAAAATACAGAATTTGGCAATTAAATGTTGCGTCCAGTATTGAATCAATGTGGGTGACCATTTGTTCCATAATTTCATAAACTAAATCTCACAAAATAAAATGAAACAGTGGAAACTGAGGCCAGCAAAATTATCATGGCACAGTGATCTACACAGGACTCACTCCACTCCTCTGCCTGGCTACAGACCGACTTACACCACACACTAGTGCTCTAAACAACACCTATGCCTTTTAAAAATGTCTACTATCAACAATGCCTAAAAGGCCTTTCCTCCAAAGCAAAAACGCTTACAAAAGTTAATCAATGCTGCAACCAGTAACAAGACGTACACTTGAAAAAAGAAGTAACATTGAGAGGTAGAGTTTCTGGTGAATCCAAGACTGTTAAGGGGGTAATGTTTCACACTTTTTTTCTTATTTGAATAAGGAGATAAATAAGTTCACCTGTGTTTTTGTTTTTTGTTCTATTTTTTCCTATTTAAGTTCAACATATTGCAAATGTCTACAAAGAGTCCCTACAGCAAGAAGAACAGTTTTCAATTCATTTCGTTCATATCATAAAGGTTTATTTGTTGCACAAAGGATGTGGTTATTAGTATTAAAGCATTTCAAGCTCAGTGTATAACTACTTGCTTTCTTGATCACCCCTTTGCTCAAGACACTGGCAGAAAATAAAACACACCATTGTTGCGGGCGCCCCACTCCACAGCTCCTCAGGGCCATGGTGGTCATGGCCCTGAGGATCTGTGGTGGTCATCCCTTGTTGTCATTTCTGAATGGTGGCAACCCTAGCTGTAATTTAAGTATGTGCCACCACAGTTGGGGCTGCTGTTCATTAAGAAGGCAGAAACAGAACCTCTGACCTCTCTTCATGAGTCACAACTTTGAATGAGATCATCCACAGAAAGCTGTGATACAGATGTAACTTTAATGATATTTAATGATATGGTTGAGCTGATACTCAATTTGTAGCTCAGCAACATGGATGAAGGAGAGAAAACTCAGGTCCAGCAGTTGTTCATCATATGAACAGGTCTGCGAGATTATTGGACTTTTTCCTTAAAAGACCCACTCTGATAAAAATCATGTCTTTCTTGTTTTCTTCATATTCATATGGCATTTTTCTGATGCTAGGGGACATATCATAAGAAAAATAGCTGCAAAATTGCATTTTTAAGTATTTTTGCATTCAAATCACTGTGAACTTCTGGCAGACCCAAATGGCAGGTTCAGACACAGTGGGATTTCATACATCTCAAGTCTAAGCTCCACCCCTGGCGCCCTGCTCTCCAGGCCAGACCCTGAGGAGTAGAGAGGACGACCGTAGAACAAGCGTGTGCGTTAGTGGATTATAATGCTCGTAAAAAAGCCAATTATGATATTAACTTTCATCATGCCCCTAGTTAGTTGCCCCTAAAGACATTAAAGACAATATACTTACTACTGCCACTTCAGTCAGGATCACTTAAGTTAAATTGGCAGTATGGCTCTGTTTCTGAGAGTTCTCTGCTCTTCCATGTGCTTGCACGGAATGCCACGGCTATAAGAGGGGAGAGCTCCTCCCCTCTCTTTCATGTGCAAACATGAAAAGCCAAGGCAGAGAAAGCAGCAGCAAATAAATACCATTAAGATAAATAAATCAAAATCCCCCCACAGAACAGAGCAAGCATCAGTGACAATACGTATGATACTGGTAAGATCAGACACAACATAAACAGGAGGAGCTTGGGTGGAGGTGGGTTGCAGAGTGGTTGCAGCAGGCAGAGTAGGCAGGAGAAGCAGTTTAAATCGGGCACCATTTTGACATTAGCCAATTGGATGTGTAGAGGGCGATCAGCTTGGGTGTCAGCTGACTGAGAGCTGGCTTAAGATCAGCTGACTGTAGCCTTTAGCTTGACTCCGTGGCCTGCCTATAGTCTGTACCTATTCTTTTTTTTCTTACAGCTATTTTTGAAATTTTATTCTGTCACTGTTTTCTTTTTTTTTAATCAATTGCACTGAAAATGGAGAAGCTCACCAATCTCGTTGTACCCTCTGTACAATGACAATAAAAGGCATTTTGATTCTGATTCTGAGTATCCCAGAGATGAATAGCTCCTACATTAGCTCCTATAGGTTACAAGCAAGCGTGAAGAAGAGTGTGCAGAGCAGCGCTGTCCCTGCCCATGACTCAGAGGCGAATTGCTAATGAGCTACTGGAGCTCTGCGGATGAAAAGCCCTTGAAAATGACACAGGTAACGTAATTTTGGCTAAAAACTTTATAATCACAATTTAAAGACCACTGCGAACACTTTAAGTGGTTAAAAAAATGTGATCAGAGCAGGACTTTAACATTGTAGTAAAAGAAATCAGACACTGAAGTTGTGAGTGAAATGTTGTCTTAACAATTGAACATATGCAGACACACATTTTTATTCCCAGCAGTGAACTGTAACTACACTGATTATTATTTATTTTACACTTTACTCATGATCACATAGTAACGTGTAAAATGACAGGGATCAGGTACTGTGAAGTGTTAAATGAAATAGAAATGAAGTGCAACTGTCATAAGGATGTTGAAATCGATGTATAAACATCTGAATACAAGCATGATTATTTTTGTGTCTCATTTTGAATTAGCCATTTTTACTACACAAGAGTGCATCCCCTTCCATGTGGATTGCTGTCTTCACTGCTTTAATTGCACAAAGTAGACAAACTAGGAACATACACATGTTTGCATCTGCTGGATGTGCAAATTGCTCAAATTGACTAATGGGGGATCATGCATCACAAGAGCTTCTTGTCCTTGAAGGCCACCATCTCTCCACAGGCAGGGGAGCATGAATGAGACTGCTAGATTTTGCTTCATATTCCCATTTTTACATACTGTACCTTTAACATACCCATAAACACGATACTAAGATTGGAAAAATGAACGTTTAAGGATGTAACTATTTAGCATGAGTGCACCAGACTTAAGTCATTATGAGCATCTGGAAAAACTTTTGACACACCTGTTAGAAAACAGCCAATAACACACTAAACCAAAAGGCCAAAGCAGAACTGAGAAGAAAAAAAAAAAAAACCTGACAGCATATGTGTGAAATAAATCTGAGGTCCTTGTCCTTCACTGCCAAAGAAAATGTACTGGCTTTGGGTAAAAATGGTACAAATGTGTTTAATTACACGCAGTAAATCCAGTTCTGTTCAAGTTACAGTCAGGTCAAAGTGCGATCTATCCTGCAGTCATATAACCTCCTGTCTGTAATGTCTCTTTTCCAATTACATTGCCCATTTGTAACTTACTGTTGTCGTAAAACAAATTCACCCCCTGAGGGTGACCAGAAACATTAAATCCCTGAATAAGGACTTAGGAGCTGTGTGCTTATTTTTAGCAACATTTTCATTAATCAGCAACTTTCAGCTAAGGCGCTGGTAAAATCCTACCTGCTTGTCGGATCAACACTGGTCAAGGGCATGACTCTTGCTCACCTTTCAAACTCTCCTCCTCTATCTCATCTGCCTAAACGGTGCTACACCCCTCCACATATGCTGACTCTTTCTCATCTGTGCTGACACAGACCACAGACCCCCACCCACCCCAGCTCAGACAAACTATGCGTGGGAAAAAACAGGGGGAAAGAGCTTGTCATTTTACATATCTATTTTTGCCAGAGAGGCAGGCAGGCAGTCTGGAATGTCAATGTGGGGCTCAGCAGCTTCTGACTGATGTGAGATCACAGTGATGGCTGCACACAGTGGTAGGATGAACACAGACACAGACTTTGCCGGTGGGTAAGGTAGCAGCATGCAGCCATTGACGGCTCAGATAAGACCAGGTCACCTAGATGTTGTACTGACACATATGAAGGGAGAATTCCCGTAACAGGATTTCACTGACCAATAAGTGCAAATTGTAATGTTGATTTGTCTGTACCCCAGATCAGCAGACCCATTCATAACTGTTATTTTCTGTGGGCTTGTCTTCAGATCAGCTCACCCCAGTGAGAGGCTGTAAAACAGAAAACAGGCTCACTTATATGTTCACAAGGAAAGCACTGGAGTCAATGATAGAGACAACTCTGGCTTTTCAGACTGTGGAAAAGGTCACCAAGTCTGATTCTCTTCTTGCCATTCCTCTCAGTCCCAACCCAATTAAATTCAAATCTGCTTTCTTGGTCAGAGACATGAGAAAACTGTACTACTGGAATAATACTGTATTGATTGAGTGACCATAATATTATGCTGCCATCAACAATTGTTAAAACCATATGAAAGAACCATAAGATCAACAACCCGTCTTCTTGGCCCTGACTCACGGGTGGGCCATCTGAAGGTGTAAACAATCCAGAATGTGCAGCAACGCACTGACTCTAAACTAAAAATTCACACTGCAATTGCATACATAAATATTAATTTAATATTTAACATTGATTAATATTTTTTTAAATATGAATTTATGCTATTGCAATGCATTGATTTTAGTGAAGTTAGTACACAGTCATAGCCATAAATGCAATGATACTAATAAGTGGCATAAGAACTTCTTTGGGTGTTTCAGTTTTTGGCCTTGTTTTCGGTTTTTAGTTTCAGCCAAGGATCTTCATTTCAGTGCATCCCTAGTTATTATCTATTCAGCCTGTTGAACATGGGCTTGGTCTTAGTGGAAGAATCTTTTAATATTTTTTTTCAATGAGGAAATCCTTCAACTATGCTCTTTAAACTTGGCTCATGCGCTCTCTCACAAAGAGGTGAGCCTCCTCCAGTCTTCACATCTGAGAACCTGAAATGTCCTTGTAATTACCAGTCGAGTGTCTCACCTGTTACAGATTAACCTGATCAGGTGGAGGCTGCTCCTCCACGGGCGGTGGCCCTAAAGAACCGTTTTTAGATTTTTGTTGTCCCTGTCCCAACTTTTTGGAAACATGTTCATCAAATCCAAAAAAAAGTATTTATTTAGAGTGCATACAACAAAACCGTTATTGTGTTAGCACCATTTCCAAAATTACTAAAGAGTTTATATGTATTGCAGACATCAAAGTTTGTTTTTGAATTGGAGTTGTTGTTTTTATTTATTTATTTATTTTTTCAATGAGCTAACATATGACGCGTAAATCAAAGCCTTTCTGCCATCTTGTGATGGTTACTTGAACTAAAACTGATGGGTAAGTATGCTGGAGTCAGATAGCACTGTAATAAGAGGATGGCTAAAGGGAATTAATGGTTTATCATCGGTGGTAATATAATAAATACCACTTCAATGCTGACGTTTCATTTTCTTAATGATGCTATCCTTCCTCTGCAGACATCCAGGATGAAATACACACAAACACACCCGCAACACGTTATACAGAGCCTGCGCCTGTTTTCACAGTCTGCTGCTCTCTGTTAAGGGGAGGCTGTCAGAGACGAGAGGTGAGAGAGAGAGGAGGGTGAAACTGAAGAAAAAGGAGAAAGATATCAGGAGACAGGAGAAAGAGGAGACCAAAAGCAAAAGACACACAAGACAGTGAAACAGCAGACAAGAAGAGAAGAGACGGAGCTGAATGCAGAGCAGCGTGGACCGGCCTGTGAGCATATAGTGTGTCCACGTGTGCTGGTGCCCGTCTGTTTGCTTTATGATCAAATATACCTAAAGAATAATGGAAATGATGAGGGAACCAAACCGACCCAGCAAAGATTCAGGAATATTCTGGATCAACTTTGTTTGTTGGTGGTGCAGGAATACAGCAAACAGTCAGTGATATCTGGCTGTAATTAAGACAAAAGGGAAAACACAAAATAGGACGAAAGACGGACTTTCTCAAGTACAGGTTAACATACAAAGATTGATTTAGTTCTTTGGTGTTTACCTCCTAACTAATCACTCGGCTAAGTTAAATACTCGATTCTGATTAGCAAAAGCACTTCTCAATTTATACATATATTGACCACAATAGAGGGAACGGGGCCAAAACATCAAGCTCTGTATGTGGCTGGTTTCTGGAAAGCCTCTGTAGGGGGCCCTTGAAGAGACAGCGGCTAAAACAGTGTTTCAGATGTAGGCTAAAATAATGATGTTTGAATACACCAGAGTGACACATTTGAGGCTTTTTTTGATCTGACAATCATGGACAGATATTGAAGAGGAATAACAGAGGAAGTATAGTGTCTGAAAATAATGCATAATAATAATGAGGACTTTATGTTTTTGTTTGCAGACAGCTTAAAAAAAACCTGTCTTCTGCAGTCCCCAGAAAACAAAATGGAAGAGTGAGACTTTTTTTTTTTTTACCACACCACATAGTGTTGGGAAGTATTTTACTGTCTGGAATGTGTAAAGGGTGTATTAAGACCAAATACTGTAAGGGGTCTTAATAAGATTAGAGCTCAAACCAGTTCCAGTTAAAGGTGCAGTTTGGTGTAACTTAATCTGCTAGTTATCTACAGACCCTTTTAAATAGGCTGTTGAAGAGACCTGAAGAGCTCCAATGCAGTTATTTCTTCTCGAAAGTCTGTGCAAATAAAGGCATATGAAAGCATATTTGTCCATCCATTTTCTACCGCTCATTCCCGTTAATAATAATAATAATGCATCAGATTTCATATAGCACTTTATCAGAGACCCTCAAAGCGCTTTACATTGGATACATCATTCATTCGCTCACTCAGTCACACTTTGGTGGTGGTAAACTACCTAAGTATTCACAGCTGCCCTGGGGCAGACTGACAGAAACGTGGCTGCCATTTTGGGGCTGGGGGGGCTGGAGCCTATCCCAGCATCTTCGGGCAAAGGCAGGGGACACCCTAGACAAGTTGCCAGTTCATTGCAGGGCTGACATATAGAGATGAACAACCATCCACACCTACGGGCAATTTAAAAGTGGCCAATTAACCTAATCCCACTTAGGCATGTTTTCGGGATGCTGGAGGAAACCGTAGTACCCGGAGTAAACCCACACAGACACAGGGAGAACATGCAAACTCAACACAGAAACGCCCTGAGCCGGATTCAAACTCAGGACCTTCTTGCTGTGAGGCGACAGTGCTAACCACTACACCACTGTGCCGCCCAAAGTATGCGTAACAAATAATCCTGCCTCCATGACTACAGCTTCTCCTGTACAAAGTTGTGGAGTAATGGATTAAAAGCAAACCCTGCATGGGAAGAAGACTGTGTTAACCACAGCAGCACACCAAAGCCAGCCAATTATTTCTGCTGAAAGTAAACAGTAAAGGGAATGGACTGATGGAAACATGGTGCTTTTGTGTGCTCACACAGGCCAACAGGATCAGGTGAGCGATGTAAGACGCTAACTATGAAGAAAATGAGCCCACCAGAAGAGGTGGGCTCATTTTCTCAAAGTCTCAGGTCTCACAGTAGTCCTGAGTTCAATGCTAAAATGAGCCACCACTAAGATATCATAAGACTTGGTCATTGGTGACTACACTTCTTTGGGGCCTCTTTGATTGGTTTATCAATCAACTGATTAGATAGATAGATAGATAGACAGACAGACAGACAGACAGACAGACAGACAGACAGACAGACAGACAGACAGACAGACAGACAGACAGACAGACAGACAGACAGACAGATAGATAGATAGATAGATAGATAGATAGATAGATAGATACATACATACATACATACATACATACATACATACATACATACATACATACATACATACATACATACATACATACATACATACATACATACATACATACATACATACATACATACATACATACATAGACTTTATTGATCCCAAACTGAGAAAAACACAGCAAGTAACAAAATTGGAAGGGTGCTATTTCCGTATAATATAGACATTATCTGATGGTTGACTTCAGGGTCTAACTTCTTTCTCCTTCAGACACTTTTTATCACATTTTACTAAGACATCTCCAAGAGCTTTCAGTATGGATTTCATACAAGGTCCAATGAGAAGGTCCTTCTGGCCTAAACCAGAAGGTAGTTAATATTGTGTTAAGCAACTTTTGTGGGAAACTCTGGACTTGGAGATACTATACTCTTTTCCAAGCCTATGTCTCAACACATGAATTGAACTGTGCAGTTGTATACCACGGTGCTGCAATAGATCCCATCTTTGAAGGATACGATAAACAAATGTTTCCTGGATGATCTATGAGGTAAATAAGATGTTTAGCTGTACGAGTGCATTTCATCAGAGATTTGATTATTGAGGGTTTTTTTTCCTCCATTTTTTGAGGATATAACTGTGAGGCACCAGAGAACAAAATGGACTTGGGTAGCACTCAAAAAGCAGGTCATGGAAGAGTAATTATTTTGACTTCTTTATAAAGTTTTCTAAAAGTGGTTTCCCAAGCAGTCTGTTAGGACCCTCTCCTGGATGTGAAACCTTGTTAAATGTTTCCTCTCTAAATTTTAAGTTAGGATGTCGCTGTCAGTCATGCCTGTCTGTCTTTCTCATAACAGTTGGAGTCATCTTCCCTTAGCAAAGCCATCTGACTCCAGTCTGTAATGCTTAAACAAGCCTGACTGGAAATGAGTGCAGACAAAACGGGATTGTCTGGCCTGCTCGATCAATTAGGACATAGAAAGCAGTGAAGAGAGGGCATGTGGTAAGCCACGGCTTTCAGCATCCTCAGAATTCGTATAAAATGTTAAGTGCATTTCAGAGCGCTTGCCAGGCAATACATTTATCTCCAGTGAAATTGTATCCCTCTAACAGGAACTATCTTCTGACCCCAAGCGCCCTCTTCCACCTTGCCATGTTGGCTCCAGGATCTAGATTGCCATGAGACAAGAGAGCATGGAGGAAAACAAGATGCTTCTCTATCTCATTCCTGTCTCTGCTTGTAAAGGAGACAGAAAGGATGAACTGTGGAGCTTCAGGGGATGAATGTGAGCCAAGTGACCCTGTCTTTCCCTCGTCACAGCTTTCACTCCATTTTTTTTGAAGGAGATCCCCAACAACAACACTCAGAGGTAACAGAGAGAGTAGAGTTATCCACATAAATCTCCCTCTTAAAGACAGAAACACTTACGCAGACTAATGTACTGTGAAATCTAAAGTATGATTAAGTTTTCCAATTTCTGTGCTGAAGTCATACATCCAGGGGTCTGACAGCTGCACTTTGCAGATTCTGTCTCATCCAAAAACTCCTTATTAGCCAAGCGTTCAGCAAAAACATCTTCTGTAAGGTGACAGTTTTGGAGACTTCAATTCTGATTCATCTACAGAGGGAAAATAACAGATCACTAGCTAATAATAGATTTGCTAGTGATCTGTCTTGGCTTTGCGCTCTCTCCCAGACCTGCAGTTTATAAGTGGGTTTTGGAAGTCTTGGAGACAAATGATATTAGATTCCGGGACTTTGCCATCGTTTAGGGTTTAGTAAATTGATACCAAGGGTGAGAAGGGGGAAGAGAGAGAGAGAGAAAGAAGGAGGCTTTGTCCTGCAGTGGTGTGATCAATCTTCTAACCCAGCATTTTCTCACAGCATACAGCAGGATTCATATCCATCCACATTCTCAACTGGTTTGAATTGGGATTGAGGGGGTTTGGAGTGGTGACTGATATTAAGAGAGACTGAGCTGAAATGGAAGGCTTTCTGTGCGCCAGCCCAGCAGCGTTTTAAAATGTATAAACTGAAATAGACTCTAAATGTCATTTGAATCTGTGGCCCTGCAAACAGAGTCATTTCTCTCTGTCCGTCTGGTTTCATTTGACTCGTGGGGTAGACACAAACTTTTAATACAGAAGCAGATCATTTGAACCCATTGGATACCATTTGGATACCATTTGACTATTTGAATATGTATGGAACCCACTTAAATTTTTAGCTTGACAGGATACAAGGCCTTCACCAGCTGCTAATGGACAAGTGCTGCAGCAGCTGACAGAGAGGTTGAAAACCAGGTGTAACAAAAATAGATTGCGTCTATCTTTCAAGTGCAATCTCCCGCTGAGATGCAAGAAAGTGTCAAGTTAAGGAAAGTGACTATCGGGTTGGTAAGAGACAGTGAGGAGTAGTGAGAGGTGTCACTAAATAAAGTTAACATGTATATGATGTCGTAAACCCTCAGTAAAGAACTTTTGGTTTGTGCATCTGGTCTATGTTAACATTCAGTATGACTAAATTTGGCTGAATCTCTGTGAAATCAGAAAGATCTTGGACAGTCTTTGACCACAAGTTGATTTAAACATCATTTAGTGTTAAAAGGTATACACCACAGTGTGTGAGTCATCAGCTGATAAAGATGACTGGCACCATTCTGGCTGGAGCACATGCTCTGAGAAAATAAAGGACAATCACACTTATTTTCCTGTATGCCAAATTCATTTCCTATTGCACTTGAGCTCTTTAGCATTAAAAACATCCACTAAAGAAAAAGTGTCATATGCCTTAACTTTACTAATAACCTCCTCAGAACTGGACCTGAAGCCCCAACAGTAATGATGCATTTCCAGCATTGGAGCTTGGAGTCAAATAAAATTGTCAAAATTACCTAGCAGTTTTTCTCTGTTGAGAACAGACCTTCACACCTTCTCATGTGTGTCAAGTTAGACTTTGATGATGCTCCTTTTGGCATTGACAAATCGTGGAAACAGGTGAGGCCGTGTTTTGTTCCGTTGACTCTAAAGTACAATAAAACCATTATGTAGTATAGAAGAGGACACATTTTCCTGGAGTTACATCTGTGTGTGTGTGTGTGTGTGTGTGTGTGTGTGTGTGTGTGTGTGTGTGTGTGTGTGTGTGTGTGTGTGTGTGTGTATGTTCATCTTTGCCTTTCTATCTGACCACAGAAAGTGTGACAAATGGATGTGTCAGAGCTTGATGGAGCACTGCGATTGCTCTGCTAGGCACAAAGCTATTACAAGACAATATAGACAGGCCCAAAGAAAAATCCTGTTTCAATCATACACATAATCTGGGAGACAAAGAAAGATGTTCACCATGTTGATAGAAAGGGTCTGGATCCCATCCCAAAGGACAATCGTTCTCCACTACAGACTTGAAAGAGAAGTATCTCAGAAAGTTGAGTTTGGATTTGTGTACACTGATCTTTCAGTCCAGCAAAGGAAACATACAAATGTTCTCCAGGACATGAACAGGACATACTTCCCAAAACTTCTCTGGTGAAGATGAATAGGTTATCGATATCTACACCATGGTTCTTAATGTGTTGATAAAGTCCTTCCTCTGGTCCTCTGAACGCTCAAAGCTCTTTTACACCACACTCACCCAAACATACCACAATCCCACACTGATGGCAGAGGCTGCGAAGTAAAATACTTATCAGTTTTGACTAACCCCATACACACCACTGGAGAGCAGGTTGAGGTCAAGTGTTATGCCCAAGGACACTTTGGCATGCAGACAGCAGGATCTTCTGATCTGAAGACCTAGTCCACCACTCCACCAGCCACAGTCGCTCCATGACATAACACTCTGATATTTCAGCTGACGCTGACAATGCCTCTGATGCTGCTGCATGTGCAGGCTCAGGTGTATGAGTTCACCCATAAGGAGGCTATGAAGTATGAAGATGATTCTGAATAAGTGACCAATGTCTCTAAAGTTATAGTCTGCTAACACAAACAGCATACTACAGAAGGGAAGAAGTCCACATAAATGAGGTTTTAGGGTAGAGGGTGGGAAAAGTTGACCAAGACTGATATCCACATTGCAGCATTTAGAATGATCAACAAATGGAGGCTATTCATGAATCAATTGTAACCGATGTTTAATATTTTCAACAAATCCTTCCCTGTTGAGCTGCACGTTCATCTGCTGTAGCTCAGGTACGATGTCTTTCTAGGAGCTGTGATCAGCCTGATTGCACTGCAGTCGGTTTATAGCTCAGAAGGTGCAGAGTGGAGTGTCAGGTCTGGATACAGTAGTCATGTGTCAGTGTCACTGTTATATATTTTTCTGATGCAAGTCAAGTGAAACAGACAGGAGTAAACAGCCTACTTGAGATAAAGCACCGTGACCTTGGATGGGATCGTCAACTGGGCACACTTCACTGTTCCTTTTGAAGTGCATGTGTGCATGACAATGTGTACAACAGTGTGAGGGCACATGTGTATATGCCTGCAATAAAAAGGTGTGTCCATGAGGGTTTGTGTATGAGAATGATGAAAGGAGCTCATAGTGTGTACGAGCCTCCCCTCTCTGTGGATCTGAACGTGTAAGTAAGTGAATGAGAGATACACCAAAGTGCAAACTTCAGTTTGTATGTTTCTGTCCCTGTAAGTATATGTGAAGAAGCGCACTGCCTCTTTATTATCAAGTCCTTTATCATTTCCTGGAGGAGTAGGGGGCAACAATTTCAGCATGACAAGAGCCAAACACTTCCTCTTGGTTTTTTGCTTCAGATGTTTCTAGGGTCACTGACTTTTCCAATACAAGGGACAAGAAATTTTGTCCAGTGCTCAGTGCCTTGGCTGTGAAGATGTGAGAGTGTGGTATGAAGACAGTTGCATATGACATGTTGTTTGAATAGTGACATGTGAAAACCTTTTTTTTTCCTCAAAAGACCCCCAAACTGACAAGTTTGTCCACCAAACTCCATCTGAGGATGACTTCACTAAACTGAATGACACCATGACCTGTAGATATCACTCGTGCATATTTGTAGCAGCCTGCTTTGTTTATCCATATCTTAATTTACATTTTTACCACAACACAGTGAAATGACACCTCCTATGAACAAATCCTATCAGGTGCTTTTGATGTTTTAGCTGTAGGCATATGATGGACATTAAAGTGATTGGATGACAGGTGCCACTTGATGGACATAATCAGTGAATGATGAGCTCCTTTCTGTCAGATCTGATCTAGGATCGGTTGAGTGTTGTCTGGTGATTGCTGAGAGGTAATGTCAATATACTAGAGGAGTTTCATTCTGCTTGAGGCAAACCATTTCATTCTGAAGTACAGGATGCAAAGTAATTCCTGCTAACACGGGATGGTTGGAAACCCTTATTCTGACAAAACCAAGCTCGAAGATTTCAATGATTGCATTAGGAAACCATTTAAAAATGTGAAGTTCACTGTAAAATAGAAAAAAAATGAAAATCAAAACTAACAAACAAACAAACAAAAAAAAAAAACACTGGATAAGTACAATAAAGACGTCCGAAGTTAAGGTAAGTATTCTCATGTTGCTACACTGAAGTATTGGTAGATTATCAAACTCATCTCTAAAGCCTATTTTATCACCTAGCATGTCTTAAAAGCCCACAGAGCAATTATTTTCTACTGTCATGTTGTTAAACAACTATGTTAAGTACATGATTCTGATTGGTCAGTGTTCAATAACAAAGGTCTTCTAATTCTCGATAGCAGACTGTTGCTGTGAAGAACAGACTGCTGCAAGGGGAAAGGCTCTGATTGGAGACTCTGGGGGACTTACTATTATTATACCAATGTGCTGAGAGAAATCCAGTGCATAAAAAGATGCATTATAATAATAATAATAATACATTTTATTTAAAAGCGCCTTTCTGAGCACCCAAGGACACTTTACAGGGCATAAAAACACAGCTAGAAACATAATTAAAATAAATAAGAACAACATACAAGTGTGAAAGAAGACAGTTAAAGTGAGTATGCGATTCGGAATAGGTGTGTTTTGAGATTGGATTTAAAGTGGGGTAATGAGTCCATGTTCCTGAGGTCCGGGGGGAGAGAGTTCCAGAGTTTGGGAGCAGAGCGACTGAAAGCCCTGCTCCCCATGGTGCTGAGCCGGGCAGAGGGGACAGAGAGGCATTGATAATCCTTTTAAAGTTTATAATTGTTATAATTGTAATAATCATTATAATCACTCGATAATTGAATCGTAACACCCTGAGTAATGGAATGGAATTGTGAGGTGTCTAAGATGGCACACCCCCAGTGCTCTAACTCTTAATCTGACTCCCTATAGAAAGTGGATGCTTTGCCGCCTGTAACCTGTTAGTCACCTGCTGTCTCCCCCTTTCTTTATCAATCTGTCTGTCTCTTTCTGCCTATGCATTTAGAGCAGGAGATTTCTGCCAGCAGCTGTCGGCTTGTTTCAACCAAACATACGCACGCATGCACACACACACACACACACACACACTCAGCAAGTTTTTTCCTTTCCATTGAATTAACGTCAATATGCAGCAAGGGTAAGACGAGACATGTAGAGAGGAAAAGAGGACAGAAAAGACAAAAGTGTAGACAGACAAAAAGAGAGGGAGAAGGATTCCTATTAATCCTGTTTGAGTGAAATAAATGTGCTGAAATAAACCACACTTCTGATAAAGAATAAAAAACCCAATACAATGAATTTGTTTAGGGACCGCAATAAAAATGTCATTATTTCATGTGTAAGCCGAGAACCAAATCTGAATCAACAAGTCTTTTTGAATCCCAGTTATTCTATCCAGTTCACCTGAACTGTGAGTGTTTTCAGGTGAGTTAGATCCAGAATTGTTAATCAGTGTTTCTTCTCCTGTGTCATCTCTTTGTTTAATAATTGTGATGAACTGTCTTGCTGTGCAGGGTGCCAGTGCTGAAAGCATTATACTGTTTTAAAATATTGAATAAACTGCAATAATTAGATGCTGTGATAAATAAAAATATTATTGGACATGCTTTTGTGGAAAATCCTGGCTTCTCAACTGAGAATACACTTAACTGTGGATTTTATACTTATTGCCCCCCTACTCATAAACTTTTGTGGGCTGAGAAGACAGAGTCACTGTGATTTTGACAGTTGCTTTTAAACTCACAGCCTGTGACTACAACCTGGAGATGAGACACAGTAATAAATATAAAATGTTGAGTTTGCAAATCTCCAAGTCTCCAACTAAACTGTCAGCTGCAGATGAGTTCTGCTTTAAGGTCCTTACACAATGGGAGCATTTTTTTTCGTGCGATTATTTCGGACGTCAATATTTTTTTTCGAACCCGTATCCTGTCAACACAAGCGTTCACATCAGTGACGTTCTCCCATCCTGTGATATTGCGACATATATTTTTTCGTATCACAGTCAAATTTTCTAAAGTTTTGCATACTGTGTGTCCACTTCTGAGTGATCAGATTTTGTGTTTTTGCGACGTCTGATTCACCGGTATATCCAACATGGCCGACCGGCTGATTGTTTATGTGTCGGAGAACAGAGTGATTTTTGATAAAAGACACAAACTAGCAAAGATAACAAACTGAAGGACAACTTGTGGAGAGTCATAGCATTGGATTTCTCATATGACGATAGTTTGTGTGCTTTACCAGTTTGCTAAATGACTTTGTTTTAACTTTCATCTGTGCTAAGTAACTTTAGCTCGTAAACTAACCTGTTCAGATACAACATACCATATGTAATTTCACTGTCTCAAACTCAATCGCGTTGCTGTCACAGCGCCATTAGGTCTCAGATGCTACCTTACGTTTATGGATTATAGTTTAATGTGCTTATCTGGTAATGGCCCCAACTCAGTACATGCTATCATGACAGACAGCCATCTCAACACTAGTGTCTAATCAGAACTGAAAAACTGAAAAACAGTCAGTCCGGTGTTGTGTCAGTCTTCTTGCTTCCACCCGGGATGCTTCTTGAAGAATGCATCACGCTTGATGTGTACAGTCAGGCGCGTCAAAATTCGCCTCCGAATATTTCATAATTTCGCGTAGTATATTTGCATTGTTCCCGATGTGTAAGGACCTTTACTCTCATTTTTTATCAGTCTGGTGAAAAAAAGGCCAAACCTGGTTAGATCCCCTGTCACAGGCATGCATACCAAAGGTAATTTTACCCCAACCAGAAAATAGTCAGATCAACTGTTTGCATGGCTAAATATACGAATATCAAACTGCTCAAAGCTCCTCTCATGACTCTGAGTGGGCAAAATCAGACCAGTCTATTCTGAATATGGTGTTTAATTTGAAGCAGTGGCTCAGACCAAGTTTGGACATTGGGGAGGTAGCTGGAGATGTGCCATTTCATGTCCACTTCAGCGGTGCTCAGGAGCAAGGCATTGATCCTGTTTTTTAAGTATTTCAGTCTGTGTGTATTGAACTTTATTTTAACAGAGTATAAACAATTACAAATCCTCTAAAGAGATTAACTAAGCATAATGTCTTTTGACCAGCCTATTGTTCCGTCTAGAAGTGGTCTAAAAAAGCGTACCTAATCAAGTTGTTTGATTAACCTGTCTGTCTTTCTGAAATTCAACATTCTCGTGAGGTTTCCGCTCTACAAAAGAAACATGAGTCTGACTTTCTAAACTCTTACCCTACCTTACAGCAACCACTTATTCTCTATTTTCTCCTTAGTTGCCTCTACTTCTCATATTCATGTATTCAGCTCCAGCATCCAAAAAGGCACTAATAGCCTCCTCACTCTTCCCTCCTTCAATTTTCTCCTCTTCTTCCCATTTGCATCCCCCTTGTACCTCAATCCCGCCCTCTTCCTCTCCCTCTCCAGCCAAGCTTCAATGTATTCCTCACACGGTGAGGGTTAGCCCTGAAAGCTGACAGAATCTGTTCTGCTGTCAGCGAGATGCCGAGTGGGAGCGCATTAGATATCGGCCTCGGTGTGTCCCTGACAAGAAACAGGCCAATTAAGAAATCCCCCGGCACTGCTTAAGCCCGGTTATGGCAGAGGTCCCCGTGATGAACACTGGTGTGCTAAATAATCATACCTTTTTTATATTAGAACCTCCTCTGGGAGAAGTGGAGTGGTTCTGGATTATTCCCTTTTTTCCTGCTCGTGGGGCTGTCGGCCATCACTCAGCAGCCTTACAGAAGTTTATTGGAGCTCTGAAGGACACTGACAAACACTCCCCTCTCTCTTTACACTCTCTCTTCCTCTCTCTAGACTAACAGTATTAGGAAGCAAAGAAGTGCTTGGAGATAAGCCTTGGGTCGTGTAGTTGCAATCAATTACTGTGGTTAAATATTGCAATAAAAAGATTAAGGATTAGTATTGGTGGAGGGTAAAGAAGCTTGACAGAAAGCTTTTGTGAGGATTTAAACACTCAGATATGTGTACAGCGTGTTAGTCGTTTCATCCATTTTTCACTTTTACAAGTTACATACACTTGCTCCCAGGTCCCCTATCTCCCTCCTCTGCGTCTCCCTCTGTTTTTTCTCCTTCTCTGTTTAGCTCCATTTGTCTCAGCTAAAAAACTCTAACCATGGATCTGACTGCAGTGCTTACTGAAACTGACAAGACCAACAGACCAGTTTGTACAGATGACTTTATGTTGACTAGTAACTCCCTGAGTTCAGTCTTGTTGTACTGATGGGATAAGATGAAACGCAGAATATAACACTACCTGTTGTTCATATCACAGAGATATGTATTGACTTGATTAAAAAGAGTCCCTCATGTTCAATCACTACGGCCCCCCTCTATCTCCCAAACAAGTCTGCAAAGCAATGACTCATATTTCCTAAAACTTGTTTTTATGGAGCTTTCATATCTGAATCTGCTCTTAGTCAAGCCTTGGTTTCAGTGTTTCTCCACAATAATGTTTATCTAGTTGAATTGTGTGGAGTTATTATTGCTGAAAACATTTTGTGACATGGCTATTCCGAGTAGAGGTATTCATTTGCAGTTCAATCATGGCAAAAGTCATTTTCAGGGTTATTCTGATTAATATTTTTGTCACAATCTAAAAACACAATCAATCATTGTTTTGACATCTCCATCCTCTGTACTGAAGGGACTTGATTATTAAAGTTATAGTCAGAGTGTTTCTTACTGTTATTAAAGACAAAAGGATCTGAGCACATTTGACAAAGGCTGCAGGTCTAGTCTTTCAAGTCTTCACCTTCATAGAAGAAAGACTAACATCAACATTATCATCATCTTCATTTATCTGAATTCACATTTGTGATCACTGCAGCCTCTCTTCTGTCCTGGACTCTGTCCTATAACTTTTACAACACACACACACACACACACACACACACATACCTCCTCCTGCTTCTCTCCCTGCTCTCCCCTCTCCTCCTCCTGCTCCCCCTACTCTCTCCTCTCTCCTCCTGCTCCTCTCCCTACTCTCCTCCTGCTGCTCTTCTCCCTACTCTCCTTTCCTTCTCCTGCTTTTCTGCCTACTCTCCTCTCCTCCTCCTCCTGCTCCTCTCCCTACTCTTCTTTCTCCTCCTCCTACTCCTCTCCCTACTCTCCTCCACCAGCTCCCCTCCCTGCTCTCCTCTCCATCCTCCTCTCCCTGCTCTCCACCTCCTGCTCCTCTCCTTGCTCTCCTTTTTCCACCTCCTGCTCCTTTCCCGCTCCCCTCTTTTTTCTCCTCTCTTCTCCTTCTGCTCTCCGCTCTGATCTTCTCTTCCCACTCCTCCTACTCCTCTCCCTGCTCTTCTCTATCGCCTCCTTCTGCTCTCTTCCCTCTTCCTGCTCCTCTCCCTGTTCTTTTCTCTCCTCACTCTGGCAGCATGATAGTTTGTTCACAGTTTCAGTGCCATAAAAACAACAGAGCTTTAGATTACAGAGGAAAAAGAACTGCAAAGTTGTTTGATTTATGATTTATGTCCAAATTATATATTTATGTCCACTTTTATTCAGAAAGTGTACTTTTATTTGTTCAAACACATTTCACTGCCTTAGTCAGTGATAGTTTTCAAACTTCTTTGTATATTTTTTTTCAGAAGAGAAAGCTAATCATAAAGAGATAGTATGATGTTGATCTGACTTTATAAATGTTAAACTGAATCTTGATTTCACTGGGACTGTTACAACAACCTGCATCTTTGCCTGCATCAGTGATGGCCCAATAACTAGCTGCCCTGAAATGCACTGTACTAGCTTCCCAAACAAAACACACGAATGCAAAGAAACACACTCAGACAAATGTCTTGCTCCAAGCTGAACACTTGTAAGGCATTGAGGTTGCAGAGTCCAATATTTGTCTGCGCAGTGTTCGAGCAGCGGTAAACCAATGTGCCAGCGTTATGCTCCCCACTTACATAACGCTGTGTTTATATGCCCCCGGTGGAGCTGACTTATTGGCTGCTTGGGAACCCTGACAATAGATAAATATAGGATTATTTCCTCCTTTTATGATGGACAACCATTACTCTTTTGTTGTTCAACCTGCATTTTCTCACTTGCCTTTCTGATGTCAATGAGTGAAAACAAAAGGCAACATTAGGCATTCTTAATCCTATAAAGCTGTTTCATGTAATTTAATAAATAAGCTGTTCCTTTCTCTGCTAGCTTTCCCCCAACCACCTCTGGGAAATGACTCATGCATATTTCAGCAGTGTGTCTGCCCATTCTGAGTAGAGCTTATCGTGGCTGCATGCAGACGCCAAATCAACCCCCTTTTCCTTCTCCTCTTTCTGTCTGTCTCTTTTTCACCCTCTGTTGCCCTCTTTTTCATCACTATTCAGCATTTTAGAACATAGAAAGAAACACCAAGAATATAGACACACATCTTTGACTTTGACAACAACCCCTCAACATTACACCCACTGAGGCATTAAGCTGCTGCCAGTGCTCTCAAACACACAAACACACAATTATAAACTTCTACAGGGGCAGAAAGTTTGCAGAGTCAAAGTCCTTGAAAGATAGTGATCGATTGCTGTTCAATATGCACAAATCTAATGAGTAAATCCTTTAAGGGTGAGTGTGTTTTCTAACTCTGAGGATATTCCCACATTCTGTGCAGTTATTAGCAAACATAACAACACACCTCTTTGTATGGTTTCCCCTTGCAGGCTGATTGAGTCAGAGCAGGTATAACATAATCAAAGGCCATGACCAAGACATATGACTGTGTTTAAGTCTGTTAACAGCTGCTTACAGGGTTCCAGAGCACTGGAGATGCCAAAGATGTGGGCCCACAGGGAGCTGTGTTCAAGTGATGGAGGAGAGCATGCGATTACTTTATGATTGGAGCATCTCTGTCTTTTGCCGTAATTTTCACTCTAATTAAAAGTATTCCCAGGCAACACTGATAATCACACAGCAGTGTACACATGTAAGAATCCAAAGTCTTGCTTTGGTAATAAACTGTTACACCACCCAGACCAACAGCTGAAACCAGTGCTTTTTTCAGATACAGCCAGGCACAAAAAGGGTAGCTACTAAAGTTTCAGTCTGGTCATCTGATCTAACCTGCTCACAAATACAGTCACAAATACACTTTGTGACATCCCCCATTAAAAAATGACTGCTTTTCTCTGAGTCCTGCCTCACCAAAATATGAAAACACAGATTTGTCACATAGTGTTTGTATTACATTGCATTGATAGTGATGATTTTATGATCTGTTTTAAAAAATGGTTTGTAAAGCTATTTTTGAAGCTTATAAGTGCGATTAATTATCTGCTGTTGTGGTTTCTTTGCTTTTCTGGAGGTCGGTAGCCTAAAAAGTTGACAAAACAGGATAGGCTTTTATAAGCAGTCTGCTTCTGCCTATGCCTTTTCAGTCAATATTCAACACATGATTTTTGATTTAGTGATTTGGTGATTTTGAGTGAAATGTCAATATTATGTACAATATTTGGTGTTGTCATGACTTAATAAATGACTCCTACAATTACTACTATGATAAATGTGAATAATTCTCTGTAAACTTCCAAGACCAGCTCACACTGTAGCTCATAAACATTGTTGTATTCCTGGATTATATACACATTCAAGAATTTGCTTAGTGCAGTCAACAGTTCATACAGAAGAGGAGTATAGTAGTATCACTTTTCTCTGAAACTGTGCAAAGCTTGTAAAAACACAGGGCGCCACTATCCTGTGCTCGCAGTCCATCATTCTTCTTTTGGTTTATTCTGTGAGTGAGCATCTGTAGGTATAAGATGGTTTGCTGCTCAAGGACACTCTGTTGGCATATACGCACAAGGCCACAGTGACCTGTGTTGTCATTGTTGTAGTTCACCACTGCCATACTTGCAGGCCACTCTCCATTCTTTACAAAACCACTCGCTCTCCTTCTTTTCTTTTCTCTCTCTCTTTTTTTTTTTCACAAGAGTTTTTTGGCTTTTGATAGAAACTTATCCATAAATGTAAACCTCAATTTCCACTTCACCTTGAATTTTTTATCACATGACCAGCTATCGTCCCAGCAAACTCATAATCAGGTAATCACACAGGCGCAGTTACTGCATATGAAATTATTTGAAGATGTGCACTAGGCAAGAAGGACTGACAGCAGTTTATATGCGAAGTTAGAAGCGGTGTGCGTCTCTGATAGGCAGCTACATGGTGTACTGCTGTATTGGCCTGATACCAGGCTGTGTCTAATATGCTGGGGATTGACTTCCTCTTGCTGGCTCCCAGGTAGTGAGGGGGATTTAAACTATTTTACCTCCCCAGATCTTCACACCTCCCCTCAGGCCCTCTCACCTCGCAGCCTTAAATATTAATGGTAAATCGGAGGATAGAAGATGAGTGAGGAGGGGAGAGGGTTGACAGCTTAATCACGGAGGCAGCAGGCTTCCTCTCTCCTCTTCCTCGACGCTGTGGGCGGCTGTCACCACGACCTACATGATGTAATCACCTCCATAACCCTGATATGGGCCACAGAGGGCCTTGCAGGGAGAGATAGAGAGCCAGGGAAGACTGGGGGACCTTAGGGAACTTCTAGCTGAGGATCATTTAAAGTCAGAGTCCACACAGACAAAGATTTGTATCCAAAGGACAGAGGGAGATGGAGAAGTCACAAAAGCGTTTGAACCGAAAATCTAAACCAAAGTGTGACCCTACTTTATTTTCCAGAACATAAGCAGTCATTGCTACTAAATAAAACCACAACATGACAAGATCAGGCAGAAATTGTTATCAACACAACGAACAATGGATGTGTCTGTTTTTATGACTCCTATCATCACCACATCACCTCCCTGAGCATACTGAACCCTTAACATTGACACTTTTACATAACCAATACATACAGTATATACTGTAAAGTGGTAATGATAGTCATTTTTTAGCGGCATGACAAGACACTGTAAGCCTGAGCTCTGCTTGAAAGTTTGGTCTCAGTCTTAGCCAATTCTTTGTACTCGCTTTAGTGCCAGCAGGTAGGAAGCTAACACTTAAAGCCCTCAGTTTTGACATTTAGAGGTTTATTATATACTGTAGTGCTGAATATGTAAGCATAGATGTGACAGAAGTAGTAGTGTGTCAGCTTAAGGTTTGTGAAAACATGCTAATAAGAGAAGTAAGTGACAAACAAAGTTATTCAAACGACCCTCTCACTTATGCTCTCCAAGTTTCTCTTGTATATAGCATATTTCAGGGCGGCACAGTGGTGTAGTGGTTAGCACTGTCGCCTCACAGCAAGAAGGTCCTGGGTTCAAATCTGACTCAGGACGTTTCTGTGTGGACTTTGCATGTTCTCCCTGTGTCTGCGTGGGTTTACCCAGGTACTCCGGTTTCCTCCCACATCCCAAAAACATGCAGAAGTGGGGTTAGGTTAATTGGCCACTTCCAAATTGCCCATAGGTGTGAATGTGAGCGTGGATGGATGTTCGTCTCTATATGTCAGCCCTGCGATGAACTGGCAACTTGTCCAGGGTGTCCCCTGCCTTCGCCCGAGGATGCTCGGATAGGCTCCAGCCCCCCCGCGACCCCAGGAACGGGAATAAGCGGTAGAAAATGGACGGATGGATATCATATTTCATATGCCGGTAACACATTTGGGATAAACTGCAAAGACAGATCAGCTGCCAGCATTTTCTGTTCACACATTCTCCGAATAAAAAAAAAAGTGGACATTTTTTTTTGTCCTGAATGAAAACAAGAACTTTGAATTTCTGTTAACTTCTATTGTGCCAGATATTTATGTGAGGTTAATGAGGTTATGATCAGGCCTAATCCAAAAAAAAAAGTACCAAATATGAGCTGAATTCAGGCGGAGTGTGGAAAGACGCAAGAGGCCTGTGCTTCCTCTCCTTCAAACTATCCATCTTCAGTTTGGCCTCACTTCTGCATATTAAGGAGATATTTCTAACCATTTAGTCTGGTAATCTGAGAGCTCAGTGATGGTCAAAGTGCTGAAGCAACATTAGGTTTTGGTCTGAGGATGTAAGAGTTTGTTGTCAGCACATTAATATTTGATCGCTGCAATACCTTCAGTTTGGCTGCTGTTTCTTAAGTTAAGATTTTCAGCCAGTGAGAAGAGCTGCAGGCACTTACTGCTGGAACTAAATGGGAATGCACACTTTGGGTAGTGGACTGAGAAAAATACAGAAGAAGGTAGAGTACATGCAGTCATTACACAAGCTACGAGACAACCACAGGTGAAATCAAAGTTTCTGCTTTATGAACTAGTTTCAGCTTCTCCACGCTCTGCACAAGATGACAGACATAGGCAATGGGAGGTTCTTTGTGTTTGGATGGTGGAGTTTGAGTTGGTTTTCATTGTGCCCAAATACAAACTGTTTCCTAACCTGAGATTTAATAATGACACTTAAGTACAGTTAGAATATTTAATTTCATACTGCTTCATATTAATAGAGGGCTCTCAATTCAATCCAGGATTTGAACATGAAATGTTGCACTGATTTGGATCATTACTTCCCTTTCTGATCATTTCAAGTCAATATTATCACTCTGTTTGATGCAGCACTGCAAGATATTGCAAAAATTGCTCTCCTTACCCCATTTATAGGATATGTCTTCCATCCAAGCTCTCCAAGTACAGATGTTGTATCCAGCAGCACAACTGGGATGGAAAAGAGAGGGAGAAACACAACCATTAGCAATCTGTCAGCACACAAAAAGTCCTATTTTCAAACTGGAAGTTGAAATATCAGTCACAAATGTATTCATTTAGACATTTTGATAATAACAGAAATGAGTTTCTTGAATGAATATTTATGAGCATGCTGGTGCGCTCAGCGGGGGAAACATTTTTAGCACTTGGTACACAATTTGTGATCTGATGGATTGCAGTCAGATTACTGTCAACAGTCTATTCCCTCCTCTGCCATCTCTGGATCTCATCCACAGCTGCACCACAATCTCTCTCACAACAATATGCTGCTTTATGTCTGTGACTGAGACAGCTCATGAGATGCAATCAGGGACAGGACAATCCATAACCCTTCTTGTGGCATGATATTTCATTATGCCAAGTATCAATCAATATCCTGATGTAGTTTTATGCCCCATATGTATCAGAGTTTTTATTGTATCCAGTTTGAGAAGATATTAATCCCTGTAATAAAGGTGTTATTGTCATGTATTATTTAAGAGCCTAACCATCCAGGTTAAAATAAAAATAATCCTCAACAACACGTCATCTCACTCTCAAGGACAGTATATTTAATAATTCAGTTGGAAAGAGTTTCTTTACAACACGGTTTTTATAACTTGACTGGAAAAATTGGCTTGCAAGGAAAGTTAAGGAGTAACCTGCAGACACATACTCTCACACTTTCCAGATTTATAAATATTACATGGGGCCCATCCTAGTCAAATTTGCCAAAATCCCCATCTTTAAAGTTGTCCTTTAGCAGCCGTTGACCTAAATCATAACTGCTCAGCTGTGGCTCACATGGGCTCTTGATGCTGATGGCTGACAGATAATCATGAATTCTTTTACACTGATAACAGTGGAGTTTGAAGTGTCAGTCAGACATGAATGTCCACTTACGGCTCTTTAAGTGGTCCTTTGGGGCTAATTATTCCAACACAAATCTTCATCAGTGACAATATTTTCTGAATGAATCTGCATTTATATAATTGCTCTGGGATAGCCAGCTATTACAACTAAATGTGTATCCAAGGAGGTAGTATTATTGCTGTTTTATTATCACTCTGAATTACAATGTGGAACCAAAAAGGAAAAATAAAAGACAGAGATCAGCGAATATAGGCCAAAGGGATGACGGGAAGTTTTTGGATCTGCCTCTGTATGAACCAGTGCACCCAAAAATCTACTCATGGAGGCTTTCACTGTGTGTGAGTTCACAACCATAGACTATACATACTATGGACAACTTGGTTCCGCCTCCCGCCTGTATACAGATTTGAAGCCAAAAAGCTCTCTGTATTCTGCGATTTTTCTTTATTTCCTGAAACCAGCACTGCACAGTAGCGTTGTGCGCATTCGGCGGGAGAGTTGCCAAGACTCGCTGTGATATGTTCACAACCAAGTTTTTGTCATTGGTAATTAAATGCTCCACCACCTCACAGGGACCAAGTACAGACCACACAACACTAGCTACGTTTACATGGAGCCAAATATTCCGAATATAATCGGATTAGAAGCCCAATCGGAATGAAAATGCTCCATATAAACACCTCATTCGGAATAAACAGGCCCATTCCGAATGGAATTTCATTCCGATTCACAGGGGTAGAATTTTCCTTTTCCCATTCCGATTAAAAGCAAAATCCTGTCATGTAAACGGTGAATCGGAAAGTTGTCAGGCTGGGTTCTGTCTGCGCATGCTCTGTCCTGATGTAAACAAGCAGTGACGTATGACTCACATGGAAACATGATGGCGGCTTCCAAGCAGAGCACGATGCACTGGTCTGCGTCGGAGATCATGTGATCAATCAATCACGTGATGTTTGAAGGTATCACGTGTCTGTAAATAGCTGTTCCGATTGAATGCCGTGGCACATGTAAACACCAGATCAGAATAGATCACTTCCATGTAAACAGTTCGCCTGGGAGCTTCAATCGGAATGATTATAATCCAAATGAGAAAAAAGTCTGCATGTAAACGTGGCTAGTGACACACTGTCACATCAGAGACCTTGGAAACCCCTGTGGTTGTGAGAAAATATAAGTAAAGATGGGGAATTATCTTAGGGCTGTTGTATCTACATAGATGAATGTCTTGCTTTGTAGCCCACATACTATCATAAATACTTCAAAACCTACTGTGTATGCTGGGATTTTACAATAAGTTAGTCCCTCACTCAAATGAGGAGTTTGAGCTTGTGAGGTTACACTGATCAGCTGAAGTTGTAGTAGCCCCCCCCCCCCCCCTTTTCCCACATACATTTACAACTATTCAAATATACAGCCATAATACACAAAAGATTCAATACAGATTGCCTCTTTATATATTCATTTCAAAGGGACCATGTTCTTTTTTAATTACATGCTGAAAATGTTACTGTGCAGACAAGTTTGACAGTTTTTACACTAGTTTCTATGAGGATGACCTTGCTTTTGTAGCCAGCCTCTAGTGGCCATTTAAGAGACTGCAGTTTTTGGCACATTTTGCTGACATCGTTTTCAGCTTTGAAGGATTACTGCTTAGCTGAATACGGGGCCAACCGAAGTTTCTTTAGGTCGATGAGATAAAAAAAAGAAGTTTGATTTAAACTTTATGGGGTCTACAGCACCTTCTATGAATGACTTCATAGAAATGACTTATCTGTCATTCGATATATGTATAATTGAAGTATTTGTTTTACTGTGTGGTGTTAATGTGAACAAACCTACATTTTTATTACTCATTATAGGCTAAAACACAAGTCCATGCCCTCTGGTGTCTTTAGCTCACCAAGCAAAACTCCACTGACACATACTCAGAAAGGTAGAAGCAATGAGCTGCTTAGCTAACGTTAATGGAGCTGAACTTCCTAATGTGTCAGAGAATGTCTCTAAAACAAAATGACAATGTTTCCTCTCTGAAACCTGGATAAGAAACGAGGTTCCCAAGAAAAGTGAAATGTGCACCCTCTTAGATTTAATGGTAGCATTACAGAAATGTCACTTCTATTCAGATTCTCCGAGCAAAAAGGGGAGCATAGAGAAAGACACACTGCAGCAGAGAGAGAGTAAAGAGAGAGACAAACTGACTTCCTCTTTCTAACACTCTACTTGTGAGGGGCTGAATTTGATAACACTTCTGATTAAAATAATTTCACCAGCATAAAAAAATACTCTGGTTTTGTAGAGAAGGTGTGGTACAGCTTTTCTCTCTCCTCTACTGGAGAAAACATCCAGTTATCTGCCCCTCAGTTCTCTTCATCTTTAATGGAGATTTTGTTGGTATTAAAACCAAAGATTTGAAAGAGCTATTTTGTGTGATATAATTCCAGACTAGCTGAAGAAAAGAATCAATGATTAATATGAAAACATGGACAATTATTCTATTGAC
The DNA here is from genome assembly GCA_962446985.1 of Xyrichtys novacula. NCBI lineage: Eukaryota > Metazoa > Chordata > Actinopteri > Labriformes > Labridae > Xyrichtys > Xyrichtys novacula. The sequence goes on along the minus strand of OY660881.1, from coordinate 28,310,971 downwards.
AGACCACCCTGTAATCACAGCAAGAGAAGCTGCCACATGCTGATCTTTTCACTCTCTCCTCCCTATCCCATCCTCCCAGCTCTGCTAGCTTAGCTTCACATTTACTCTATGTGTAATGGATTTGGACCATTTCCACTGTCTCTGTGTGACATTTTCTGCCCATCAACACTAGGTCTGAGCCATGTCAGTGCCAGCGCCAGACTGGAGGAGCTGGCAAAGCCAATGATGTTAATAGACACTGTTAGACTACTGTGAGCAGGTTAGCAGCAGAGTCCCTGGAGGACACATAATTACTGAGAGTTGGCTGTGTTAGTCAGTGCAGTGAGCAGTTTCACACTTCAGTTTGCCATAAATAAAGAACAGCTGATGAATACTGAGAGGTAGAGGGCGAAAGGGATCCAGCAGAGACCACTACACTGATGGGTCAAAACCAAGACAAAAATTATGACCCTGATGTGAACACATCTACATTACTATTGTAATATGCTTGGTTATTTATAAGATAAAACCATGCTTTGAATGAAGTCTCTGCTGTGCTGACTCTGTTTGTAGTGTCAAAGCAGCAGTTTTGTGTGTAGGCTCGACAACAGAAGCACGTCACAATTATTGGCATATCTGCTGTACTGAATTATTTCCACACTTAGCGGATATATTAACTATTCATCCACTTTAAACATCACAAAAACAAGAGTTTGAAGACGCAGAATGGAGAGGTCAAGTTTTAAGAAAACAACTGTAAATGTGTGTGTCTAACTGTGTGTAAGAAAAAAAAAAATCAAAGTCACATTTCAAGTAACATTGTGGTAAAATAACTTAAAAGAAAAATTTCTATTATTTTTTTGTTTTATTAAAATGACCAGAAATAGGGTCCACTCTTGGTCAGTCTGGGCTGATAGTTCACTGTTGGTCAGGTTTGCGTGTGTGTGTGTGTGTGTGTGTGTGTGTGTGTGTGTGTGTGTGTGTGTGGTGCTTTTGCTTAGCTTGGGCAAAAACAAACTAAACAGCATACCTGTCAGTGTGCACTAGAACTGCCCATGAGAACAAGATGATCTATCTACTCTCTGGGCTCTATTTTCGTGTCCGCCAGTGAGGCGGAGGAGGGTGGCGGACCCGGCGCAGTGGTATTTTCGTTTGGCTGAGCCCAGCGTACAGCTAGTTTGGTATTTTTGTGGACTGAGGCACACCGAGGTCCGCCAAGCTGGGCGTGGTGGTGAGGCAGGGGGAGGTGTCGACTGAATCAGCTGCTGCAGTGACATTTTCGTGCTCGCTGGTGGTGTATAGTGCTGAAAGCTCGCCGATTCAAACCTGGTCAGCTTTCAGCGCAGGCAGAGCGCAGCTGGTCTAGTGGTATTTTGGTAGACCGGCGGTGTATCGGCATACGCCAACAATGCCTCACTGGCAGGTTTCCACAGTGTCAGGCACATTTCAGTGAAATGAATAATCAACAACAACTAATAATCTGAGTCAGCACATACATTTAGATCTATATAGATATACAATGAGACAAGATGCTTTATTGTCATTACACTTACGAGATTGCATTTACAGATGGGGCAAGAACACACAAGAGGGAGGGAGAGGAGGAGGTAAAAAAAAAGACTGCTCTCATTAATATGAGTGTAGTGACAAAAAACACCCTCAGCAACATGAGCACATTAATGTGGTGGAACGGGAGATTCGCATCATGGATGTGCAGCCGACAAATCTGCGGCAACTGTGTGATGCCATCATGTCAATATGGACCAAGCTCTCTGAGGAATGCTTCCAGCACCTTGTTGAATCTATGCCACGAAGAATTGAGGCAGTTCTGAAGGCAAAAGGGGGTCCAACCTGTTACTAGCATGGTGTACCTAATAAAGTGGCCGGTGAGTGTATATATATATATATATATATATATATATATATATATATATATATACATTTTTTTTTCTTTTAAATTTATTTAGTTTTCTGTCTGAGAGCCAACCAATCAATTATACATAAATCTATCCATTCTATCAATATCATCCTTACACATGTTTTGAATACACACGCACACACACACGCATACACACACCACACTCAATAAAACACATTAAGGGGAGGGGAATGAAGAGGGAAAGGGAAAGAGAGGGGGAAAAAAAAGAAAAGAAAGAAAATGTGCATATGTATATGTGTGTATGTATGGTATGTATGGTGTGCATGTATGGTCTCCCCGGGTCATTGATGTAGTGGTGATGGTGTAATGATGATGATGGTGTTGGTGGTGACGGTAGTGGTGTGCCGGTGGTGGTGGTGATGGTGGATTGGATTGGTGATGGTGATGATGATGATGGTAATGACAGGGGGGGTGGCGGTTGCTGTGAGGATGTGGAATGGCAGAGGTCGTTGTGGTGTGCAGCAGTGTGGTCTGGGCTGGGGGTTGGCTCGGGTCCCTGTGCCGCCGGAGGGTGGGCTGGCTGGTGCCCATGGTTCCCCGGTGTCCTGGGATTAGCTCGCCCACCTGCCTGGACCTGGTGGGCGCAAAATGTGGGGATCCTGTGTGGGCCGTGGGCCGCGTCCCCCGCCCCTTTTTGGCCCCACTCAGCCCCAGTTTCTTTTTTGCCCCGGGCCAGTTCCATGTCATATGCCTCTCCAACTTTTAATGCATCACACACCAACCCTTCACACCCCGCTTTTTAATGCATACATCACATACATACAACACAAGAGGAGAGTCTTGTGCGGCCCGGGGTATTTCGAGGTGGAGTGGGTGGTCAGTTTGGTTGGTGGGTGGCCACGGGGCGGGGCCCTGTGGGGTGCCCCACGGGCGTCCCACCACGGTGGACGTGGGTGCCGGTCGGCCTACTTTTTGGGAGGTGCGGGGGGTCGGGCCGGCCTCTGGCCCGGGCCATAGTGTTGTGGATTGTGGTGATTTTTGTTGTTCCGTATCTTCATTACTATGACTGTTATTATTGTTAGCGTGGTTGAGGTCATTTGTTTGCTGCCATTGCCGGTATTTCTGGTGTTGTTATTGCTAATGCTATTGTGGTTGTTGTATCGTCGCTGTTGTGTTGGTGATTCGGGGGGATTGTATGTGTGTGTGTATATATGTGTATATATATGTATATGTGTGTATGTATGTGTGCATCAGTGGCGGCTGCTGGTCTTTCAAGGAGGGGAAGCTCATTTTTCTGGCCTACATCATAATTGTATTTGTTTATTAGTATGTAACAGAACAGAGTCGCCAAACACAACGGCAGTCGTTTTTAACAAAGACAAAAGTCGCTGAGGATCGGTAAAGTCTCCGGAGCAGTTACGAACAACGGAATGAATAACTTGGAAAATGCTCTGGTAGATGTTTTATTCTTCAAGATCGCTGATTCGCTTGTTTAGCTGTCAATCAAAAAAGGATTTCGCCTCAGACAGCTCATCCAATCATGGAGGCAGAAGCTTGGAGTCCGGGAGAAAGTCGGGACCGCCCTCTCGCCATAGAACTCCAGTGAAGCTGGGCTTCCGATGGGCGGGACAAAGCCCAGCATTTATCCAATGAGCGTCTAGTTTCGCTGCTGGAACAACCCACTTTAAGCTTCCACATTGAAGTCAGCAGAAGCCCAGCGTCCGGCTGTGTGAATCGCTGAGGGGCTGCGAGGATGAATGAGAACGAAGTTATGCCGGTTACCTGTGATTATCAGCTTCTTATCACAGTGTCTGAACAAAAGATGAAGGCTTTCTAGCGCGTATTTAGTTAATGAAATGTACACACAGCCGTATGTATTTCACCACTTTTTCTTTTTTTTGGGGGGTGACATTTTAAGGGAAGCAGAGCTTCCCTTGCAGTCTTAGAGCAATCGCCACTGGTGTGCATGTATGTTTGTATGTGTATGTATACATACAATTATTATTATATAGATATTCCAATGTAATCCAATTAATTTTTTTTTCTTTTCTTTTTAAATTCTCTATTACATATTATATAAATTCTTTCCCCCTCCCCTCCCTCACAAAAGTATTTTTGTAAATTTTTTATTTTTTATCTTTTTGTTGTTGTTTCTGTTGTTGTTGTCACTCTGTTTTGTTATTAAATAAATAAATAATAAATAAAATTAAAATTACATTTGGTGTTACTGACGTTCACAGACTTACAGCAGTACTGGCCGTCCACAGGTGCAAACCTACAAAAGCATCTCCTTTCATTTTTTGTAATTTCTGGTCAGGCTAACTAAGTTTGACTCCAAGTATTCATGACTGTGGCTGGTTTGGTGAATTGTGTGGATTTTTAGAGTGCAAGAGATGCTCAGCTTAGAGAGATTTAAGTATGTTGTGTCAATAAATCTCTCTTAACCATGTTGTTATTGCTACACCCTGGTTTGTGTTGCAATGAAAGATTAATGAAACACTTTTGGTATGCAGCGGAGCACTATTGTGGTCCAAGAAAGCAGAGCAAGCCTCACTTCCAAACAGAAACAAAACCTTTCAATTTGCCAACTCCCTACATACCTATTCTGGTAAACAGCCAGTCTTGTTAAGAGACAAACAGCAGTATTTGATGAACAGAGACTTGTGAAAATTGATTTGCTGAGTTTATCAGTGAAGATTGCACATTGTCATTTAGTGGTGTAAACAAAGTGCTGGGATGATATGCTGTGAAATAGAAATCTGTCCGTAGCAGAGACAGCCTGACAAGCATGACAAGGTTGTCAACACGTCTCCACACTCCATCAAGATGAAACAATCAACAGCATTATGAATGGTGGCAAAGCAAATCTGCCAGTGTGGTTGATCTGATCTACTAAAGACTCTACATGTTTGAAGCCACATATTAGTGAAGGGAATTCTTACCAATAAGATGTAATGAAGCTAATCAGCTCTGGGTCAAGTTGTTGTTGCTGTAACAACACAACAGCTGTCTTATTCAAGCACTAAGTGAAGTGCTTACCTGCAGTGGCATGAGTGATCAGAGTTTAATAGGTGTGTCTGTGTAATACGCCATAAAAGAGCATTTAGAGTTCTGTAAACATTACAATAGACATTTGAACCATATCAAAGATACAGAAACTACTGTACACATCCTTTTTATTTTACACCTGTTTGAAAAAGTCAATATGGCAATATAACATTTTGCTTTGCCTTTACAAACATCAATACACATCAGATATGATATCAAATGCTATGATGGCAGTTTTGAAAGACACGCTGTGGTGCAATGAAGCCAACAGGTGGCAGTAGGGCCCAAAACACAAGATGCAGCAAGGATCACAAATCAAAACAAGCAAGCATGGACCAGACGCTTAAATCCACCACTAAAACTGAAAGCAAAACAGTAAAGACCAAATGTAGGATTTTACCAGTGTCAAGAAGTCGGGAGCTGAATAATCAGTGCTAAACCAAATGACTGCAGCAATATGTAGATCATCTGTCCAAACATGATTATAAGACACTGTCCTGATCAGCTGCTAGCATCAGCAGGTTGGCCAACCCCACAGGGTGACTGTGTGCCATCTGAACAAACACTGAATGCAACAAAAACACTTCATGTAGTTATTTGTAAATCTCAAATAGGTTACTGTAGTCAAGTCAAGCCATTCAAGTCAACAATTAAATATGTGCAGCATAACCAGCAAGGTCCAAAACCAAAACTGATTCACAGAAGAATAGAATAGCATAAAATAGAATAGAATGAAAATGTCTCTGTGTCATGCCTGAATAGGAGAAACACACACACACACACACACACACACACACACACACACACACACACACGTGCACGTACAAATTTATTCACACACATAAATAAACGTCAAAGATTTAAAAAAAAACAAAAAAACAATTATGTGTAAGATTTCACTTGATTGATGCAGCTTTGCTAAACCACCCATGACTTTAGTGTTAGGAGTTATTTTTTCAAGTGTAGCTCAAGGAGTTGGTGAGTCCTGGTTCAAATCAGTGCTGCGTGTACAGAGAATACTGTCCTCATACATATGGTCCAGTCTCTCCCTTGCTGTATCTCATTCCCTGCTCTCTCTTCTCTTCCCCTGCCTCTATCTATATTGCTATCCTGTAAAAAAGAAAGATTCCATGAAAAAGTCCAAAAATAAAAAAGGCTCTGATGCAATCATATATAACATTCCTTATCTAAACTCAAGAATGTTTTCAGGTATCAGGGCTCCCCCAAAATGATCTATGCACCTCCTGGAAACAGTCTTAGATTCTCAGAGGACCATTCAGCAGTACGTCTGACAGTCCCAGTTTACATGACAAAAAATTTCAATCAACGCAGTGTGAAAAGAGAAGAAAACTCTGTCCAGACCAAAACAGGAAAGAATCCTGAATCGACGTTCCTGCTCTGGTGTAAAAATAATTCACAAACAGAAATGGTTTGAACAAAAGGTCTGCACTTTTTGCAGCGCGCTGAAGGTGCAGAGTTAACACTTTTTAGCTGCTTCGTATCAGCCCATTGATTGACAGCACGCTGCTGAACACTGTGAATCTCTCCTCTGTGTATAGCTACGGCGGAGATCTCGCTGCTCTGTGGGTGGCACCAGTGTGAGAAACAGCTTTGATCGCTCGTCGACATAAATACATGCACAGAGTTACATTATTTCCATGATGATTTCACAGCCAGACCCCTTTGAGACTTGCAATCTCGGTGTAACAGTCTGACCAACCGTACTCTTCTCTGTGTTTCCGGCTGACATCAAACTTTCAAACATCCAGCTGAGTCTCAGTGAGGTCAATTTACCAGGTAAATGAACATGGGGGACTTTCATTTGACTCAAGGGAGGGACTGCTCCTGTGTGATTTTTTTTCATGACTGAATCAGTGGGAAAAAAAAACTGTCTGAACAGTGTCAGAAGTATGGACCAAAGACAACATGGAAATCTTCTGCCCCATAAAACTCTACCAGGGCTTAAGGAAGAAGGTTCGCAAATGAGATTTCTGAATTTTCAATACCAAAATATACCTGCTGGCTTTGCAAGGGAGGAAAAAAAAGAACCTGATTAAATATTATGGGAGGAGATGTATTGATGGAAAAACAGGCTTGTTCAAACCCGGCAGTGGATGAGTGTCAAGCTTTGTTAATAACTGTCTGCACTCCCAGCTGATATGAAGGATTGTCTGAAATGTTGCTGGAAGAGAAAGTACACAGATGAGGAAAAGAGGCTGACTGGTTTTCCGAACAACTGCTGTCTTATTCACGTTTCTTTTTTTTTTATTCTGATTTTTTTTTGCTAAATCCCAACTCCATAAATTTCTGTACCTGAACTAAGAAGCATCAAATTCGACTGAAATATCAATGTACGCGGGTTTTGGTCTAACACACACATTTGAACTTAATGAGGACAGTGTGTTCACCATGTTGTCTTTCCTTTTATGACAGGAAATTTGAAGGGAAATTAGATTCTTTTTAAAGTCCCTTTTACTACACCACTTACAAATTGTAGAAACTGAGAGGCGTCTGTCCTAAAAATATTTCTTAAAACTCAAATATTACTGTAGTGACAAAATGCAAAGATATGTAATAATGAAAATCAAGCTTAAGCACTTTCATCTTTTTTTGAATATAAGTTCTGGAAAGCTTTCTCATTTGGAGCTTAAGTGCTCATTGTAGACAGCAACAGAAATTTCACTGCTGAGGTCCTAGACCAGTCAATATGAGAGACTGAAGTACAATTCAAAGCAGACATCAGTTCAATCATTCAATGTGTGGCAGAGAAAAAACACGCAGTGAGCCTGTTATGTAGCATCTGTCTCTGAGTACAGAGAGTAAGCGCTCTTATTGAACTGAGAGAACAATAAAATATAACCTGGGGGGCAGATCCCTCTCTGTCCTGCACAATCAATAAAGCTATTTTAAAACACACTGATGCTGCAGCCGTGTGGACACGTGGAACTATGACAGAACACACACCAAGAAAAACAAAACAAAACAACAACAACAATCTGTGGCTGTGTCTGCACACACACTCTCCAATTATACTAGAGACAGTTGGAGAATATGCAAAAAATGTGCACATGCAGCAGTGTTGTAAGCTGTGTGCTGTGAAAACCTACACTGTGCCTACAATACACACAGCACAAAACATATGGGGGGATTTGCAGCTAAGAAAAACTATTGAAAGTGCTTGCAAACTTGCAGATGCACTCTCACTTCATAACCTCTCACAGAGTTTGCATAACCTGGATTTGTGCATTTCTTTAAAGTCTATTTGTTCAACATTTAATGCTCAAAACTATACAGGAGCCATGCGCACACTCACACACTCCTCTCAGACAAACACACACATGCTCTCTGTCACCCACTTAATGATTCAATCTGTGGCTACTGTTCTGTCTGCCCAGTCTGTCTGTGTCTGTGTTATGAAGAATGTGTAATTAAAGCAGCCTCAAAAGTTAACACTTCAGCACTTGATTTCCATTAAAACTTTTTTTCCATACCGGATTTACTGTTTGAATAAAGAGAAGAGAATTTTTTAAAGAGAATTAAAAAAAAAAAGTTTTAGTAATGGTATATTTAAGAAACAGAAAGCTTATTGTGGGATGGTTTCTATGAGTTTTCATATAAATATTTTCAGCAGAATACAGGAAATGTTCTGTACCACCTTTTTCACTTCAAAACAAAGAAAAAAGGACGACGCATTCAATCAATCACTTTTTTAAAAATATATATTAAATATTTGTGGTAAGGAACCTTTTCTTTTTGACTATGCTCCTCACAGCTGGCTGGTTGTTCCTCTGGTTCAAGCACAGGCACTTGTAAGGTGTCTCACTAGTGTTTTCAAAGTTTTCAAATCATAACTTACAAAGAATTAACCAGAGCGCGTATTTTACAGGTAGATGTCATGAATCTCACCTTGGTTGCCATGGCTGAAGCTCGTGAGGACAATTCCAAGAAAGAGTGAAACGAGGAAAAATCTGTTTCCAAAACTCATGTCTGCTGCTACATCTATCATCGGCTTTATCTGTGGTACTTCAAGCCGAGAGGTAACGGGGCCAGAGAAAAGGCAGGATCCTTCTCAGACACCTATCCGCTGCTCCTGGTTTTTACATTTGGTCCGGGTCTGAGTGAGCTGCCGGCTGAGGGAACAAGAAGGGATCCATCCCTCACCTGGAGGAAGCGACGACGACGGCGCGGAGCGGAGAAAATTCGGATCAAGTCGCAAAATACCTCAAGGGAGGAAAATTACAGACGAAGTGGGAAGCCTTCGAGCAACTTTGTAAATTTCCAGAGGACTTTAATCGCTAATGTGGCATTGTTGAGAGGATACACTTTTTTTTTTATTATTTGAAAAGAAGTGCGTCCCCGTGGCGCACGGTCGTGACAGGCTCAAAAATCCGTTTTTTGACTCGGCGTGTATCGCCGACTCTCAGCTCCCTGTCTCCAGCCCGCTCCGCTGCAGCAGAAAGAAAGGGAAGGTGGATGGAGGAATGATCGGGATGCAGCGGAGGAGAAAGTGAAGCGGCGGCTTCAGAGGGAGACTGTGCGCATCTGTGCAGGATGCTCGGCACTAGAGGGGGTTAGCTGACAAGGCAATGGTGTGTGTGTGTGTGTGTGTGTGTGTGTGTGTGTGTGTGTGTGTGTGTGTGTGTGCTATCTCTCTGGTTAAAGTGCAGTGCTCCCCAAAATTTTCTTACAAGGACTTCAACATTTGTAAGTAGAGCTTTGTCCCTCTGCCATATCATCCTGACCTGATGAAATCCCACCCTGAATATTTCGCCCTCAGTTTCTTGTTAATTGATTGATTTTTCCAAATTTAGTTTTAGATTGGCATTTTTTTTTTAAATCAATGAACCAACAGATTAAAAAATGATGTGTATAATTTTGTTTCAATAACTTTACCCATTATAGAATCTGCAATGTCAAAAACAGCTTCATGCACCAGAGGACTGGTGTTTACTGTTTAACTTAAATGCAGGCGGCCACATAGGGGAAGCTGAAACTTTCAAAGTGTTCATGTGGATATGAGCAGAAAGATAATCCTGATCTGGAGACAGGTTTAGGGCTACCCTACAGAAGCAAAGAATGAATAAAACATGCTGTCACTCTCAAGAATCCCACCTGCTTCCTTATAAAACGAACTGCTCCCACCCAACCACCACGGAATTGACATAAACTATTTGAAGTTTATTCATTTCTGTAAAGCTTTATTCCATTCAACCGGTCTCAATGTTGCAAATATCTGTTTATCTTAGAATAGTTCTCCCAAATTCAGCATGTGGGCCTAACAAACTTTGTATCATGTTGGAAGGTAGCAGCTTCATATCCACCAATTAGCAGTGCAACAGTGAGCTGCTCTGCTTGCCAAGCCGCCAATGTCAGCCAAGATTAGAAGGTCTTCCTCTCATCTTCATGGACGTCTCATCGAGTGAGTAAGCAAACCCTCCCCAACCTGACCGGGTTAAACAAAGCAACACGGCTGTGATGAGACCCAGTCAATCAGGACATCGGAACAGCTTCCTGTCAACGCTGAGGAGGTAAATACATCAACATCACAATCCGTCAGCACCACTTAGCTCCCAGCCAATCACCAAACAATGCAGAGGAGCTGAGGACTGACTACTGACTTTGTGCAGGGCAACATACAAACACATTGGAGGACAGAGGGTTTTAGAGTAGGAAATATTGACCACCATGGCTGGTTTCATCTGTTGTAGCTGAAGGAAGCCTGCAATGGAATGGATCAAGCTATTAATGTCACTGTGCAGATATATTGCAGCTATAAATAGATGGATAAATGTTGTGATGCATCTCACTGAAGGGGAAGGCTGTAGGAATTTTGGACAGTGGCTACAGTGTTTACACTGCAGATTTGTCATTGATGGGGACACTAAATTAAATGTTCCAAGCACTTTTACATTTGACACTTCTGTGTGCCTCTATGCCACAACAGAAAACTATTTTGCGTAAAGAAAAAATATATATATTTTTATTTCTTTATTTATTTTTTAGTCTGTAATTCTTAATTAGTTCTTCCTCATAGGAATACATTTAAAACTACTTAATATTTTTAGAGCTATTTCTACAAGTGGTATTACTAAAACTGTTTAAAAAATATTGCATAAATGATCTCACATCCCCATAAGCATGAAAACTGAGAATGATGATCAAAAAGGGCAAACTGGGGAGAAGAAGTCCTTTTCCCTCCTCCTGCAATCATTTGGTTTCTTTTGCTGTAATGTTGGTCAATGGAGTGTGACTGTAGTGTAAAGGAGGCCTAAATGTGAGCTATGATTCCCTGTGTCCAGAGAGAACAAGCTCCGTCCATCTGTACTCATCATGGGCAAAGAGCTGGAACGAGACCACATCAGCACAACTGACAGAGACAATGAGACTTTATAAGGCTAATGGTTTCACTAATGTCCTGTTCACAGTGAAGTGGCAGCCCATTCAGAACTGCCCCAATGTGGATTGAATCCAAACTGCTATATACTACAACTTCACCCCAAATGCCTTTAACACTGTTGATCAGATCCCTGCTTGAGCTGAGGTCATTACATCATATTATTCTCATACATGATCATATTATATTATATTGCTCAGGCAATGTTGCTGTACTGATCTATGGGTGCATTATGCATTTTAGAGTTACCTGAATATCTGACATTTAGGCAATCATTTACATTGTTTAAGCTCCACAGGTTCAAGGTTCGAGCAGGTATGTCCAGCGTGGCTTTTCTCTGTATGTTTTCATGTTCTCCCGTTACCTGGGTTGATTTTCTACGAGTGCTTCAGATCCCTTTATAGTCAAATAAGACAATAGACAATGACAAGAGAGGCGATTCCTTTATCAAAATCACTCCTGTAAATTTGAGTTTATTGTCTGTCCCTGTGTGTCACACCATTGACTGACAATCAGCTCAGTTTGTACCCCGTCCCTTTCAAGGTGTTGGCAGGAGATAGGGTTTTCTTCTGTAAGATGAATCATATTACTTTGAAGATAAGTTTACAGCTTTTTTGTTCCTTCATATGTATGAATTTTGTTGTTTTTTGTGAACAGGTGCATTACTGACAACGGCCATTCATTTTCCTCAAGATGCAACCCCCAATCCAACAGCCAACCAAGAAACCAACTGACTTAAAGTTCAGCCAACTTAACAGCCAGCCAGCCACTCAACCTATTAACCAGCAAACAAAGCAATAACCAACAAGCCGAGTCAATCAACCAAGTAACCAACCAAGCAACCAATTGACTTAGGATCAGCCAACTTTATAGCGAGCCAACCAGTCAACATATTAACTAGCAAACAAAGAACTAACCTACAAGCGGAGTCAACCAACCAACCAACCAACCAACCAACCAACCAACCAACAACTAACAAACTGATCAATATACCAACCAATCAAGTAACCAACAAACTAAAAATCCACCCAACGAACCAACCAACAAACTAAAAATCCACCCAAATAACCAACCAACCAACCAACCAACCAACCAACCAACTGACTTAAGATCAGCCAACTTAATAGCCAGCCAACCAGTCAACCTATTAACCAGCAAAGAAAGATCTAACCAACAAGCTGAGTCAACAAACTAACCAACAACTAACAAACTAAATGATCAGCCAACCAACTAACCAACAAACTAATCAACACGCCCTTTTTAACTACCTAACCAACCATGAAATATATATATATATATATATATATATATATATATATATATATATAATTTACATATTTACCAACCAACCATCTTGGCCATTACAGTAAGCAATGTAAGTTGAATATGAGTTGTCTTATACTATGGTTTTAGTCAAAAGCTTGCAAAATAAGATTATTGTTCTCCAGCTGTCACAGTGACCATGTTAGGGTTGTCATTGCTAGCTACTGCTAGCTTAAAAGCAAAGCTATTCTACATTACAGTCCATAGAGCTGCCAACATAAAGCTTATAGTTAATCTAGTTTTGAGTCCCATATGAAATTTAAATATGCATTTTACAATATTTTATATTCTCGACCAACTTATTTTCATTGTCTCAGTTATCTGCATGGCTGAATTACAACCATATTTTTTTACTAACCCCAACAGCCCCAAGGAAAACAAAGTTAAAATCATTGAATATCTGCCTCCATGAGCCAAAATGAGCAAAACGGTATCGTAACTTACAAGGAAACAATTAGACTTGACGAAGAACATTTCCACCATCTGCTCCTCAATCCCAGTCACATGTCCCATATGTCCTACTCCCCTTTCACTGAAGCAGTGCAGTGCACCAAGTTTGGAGGTGGATAGAAATGTAAATGATGAAAATGAAAGATTAAGGTGACACCCAAGATGACAATGCCTTGTTAATATATATATAGGAAAACACATTCAAATAAATAATTTTCTCAACAAATGTATTATAAAGTGCTAAAATATATATCTTTTTAAATATCTAAAAAGATTCTTGTATTGCCAAGTCTGCTATCTCTAAAATGAGAAACAAGTTTTAAGGAAAAAGAACAAAGCTGCTAACAAACCCACACAAGTTCACTTTTCCACGAAGCTGGAAGTGCTTTGGATGAGGAGTTTTAAGGACTGGTGATGAGGGTAACAGAGGGTTTGAAATGTTTAGGAAGAATACAGACACAAGGGCGCCCATAAAAATTTTAATAGTCTAATTTACAATTGTAAATAAAAAAGTCTAAAGAGTTGAATTGGACATCCAGCTTCAAAACCCCAAAATGTGCAGCTCTTGCTGATTCAGTCCAAGTGAAGTGAAAACACAGTAATTAAACTGGCTGTAAAGCTGAACAGTTTATAGACTTATAAAGCAGTTAAACTGTGGAGTTCTGGGCTGGCCAAATATTAATTGAACCCTAAATGTTTGGGCTAAAAATCCACTGCTTTACTGCTCCATATAAACATTGAACAGATTTAGAAAATCACAAAAACTACAACTCTTTCATTAATTTTTCGACCTGCACCTATATCAGTGACTCGGCAATGATTAACTGGTGATCAACTTTACACCTCAACAGTAAACTCATTTCCCTGTTTTGATTATTGCATTGGCCTTGAGGAGACTCTCGTTTATCTGTGTGTAGCTACAGTCTGTCGCCCAGGGCGAGAATGACATTGAATAATTCAAATAGCTTAACAGAAAATGGTGACGGTGAAGAAGAAAAAAAACACTTGCTCAAAAGCAAACCCTGATTACAGTGCTTTGAAATTGCCTGCAGCAATTTACAGTCTGCCTTGTCTTTCAATTTGTTGTTCAAAATCAGGCTCAGCTTTTGATTTACATGATGTGAATGTCAGGTCTGCAGGCCTGTAAACAAGCTCTCCTGATGCTGGAGCATGGAGGACGGCTCTGACACATGTATGTAAAGGGACAGGTCTACATGCAGATCTGTCCGCATCATAGGAGTGTCAAAGAAAACAAGCTAGTCAGTGTACTGGTATCTAGGTAAATATTAATTAAAGGATCATCCATCAACCCATAACAAACTGGACCAATCCCACCATTTCTCCGTCTTTCTGCTCTACATGCTTCACCTGCTGTTTTTGTATATCCATGACTTTGTTTTTACGATAGCAATGTTACCCATTAATTTTTCCACTTTCCACTCCTCAAAGTCATCCAACAGTTGAATAATCTACTCCAAATCCTTGAAAAAGCAACATCAAGAAGTGGAAACGGAGTAAGTGAAGAGAAACAAGGCAACGTCCTTGTCTTCTTTAAGGTCAAACTAAGTGACAAATGAATTTGGATTTTCTTATTTTAGTGTCTTCACAGTGATGAGTATCCAGTTCAGTCTTGTTAGAAGGACCCACACGTCTTCCATCTCAAAATAATTCCTTGTGTGTTGGGACCTGTCCACAGTGAAGTAATATTTCCTCATGTTTCTGTCCTTGTTAGGACATTTAGAGCTCATAAAGAATGGAGCTACAGGAGCAAAAACTCTCCCCCAGACCAATTTTTGCCAGAATGACTTGTAGTGTCTATCTTACTGCAGACAGACATGCACACTCTCACACACACTCCTGTTACACCTCTGAGGTTGCCCACCTCCGTGGCTGCCTAATGGGCCGTAGGCTCTAATCTGAATGGCCGTGGTGCTCAGGAGAATGAGCAGAGCAAATAGAGAGAGCAGCTCATCAGGCCTGAGAGCTGCTGTGTCGGTAACCCCAGCTGTTAAGGAGACATCCGCCCATCTTTCAGAGATGAGGGAAGAAAACGGGACGCCGTCACAGGCGGGGGTAATTTCCAGGGACTGACAGCAGATATAGCTTGTAATAAACCCTTTTCTTCTGACTTTAATAATTTCCCCTCAGCTATGCTAGAGGCTTTGTTTCTCTCCTTGACTCCTATTGCTCTGTTCGTTATTATAAGAGTTATTACTGTTTAATTACTGTGATGTTTTGCAGGATAATTTAATCAAAGTTAAATAAATATCTTTAAAACATAATGATCAAGCAAACAACTTTTGCATATTTTTGAAATTTGAATTAGCAGGTGTGGTTTTACAAACTGTTCAAGTTGAAGCTACTTCTAATGTTTTTTACTCTCCAGGTTTAAGTTCAAAAGGACAGCACAACAAAACAAATTCACACTCATCTGCATAATCTCCTGTAATTCCTGCACATTTTCTTTCATTAAAGGAGTTTGAAAAGGTGTAAGGGAACTCACCCATCTCTGTTCTCCATTGCATCAGAATGTGATTTTTTTCTTGTGGAAACAAATCATAATTTGCTCACCCAACAGAGTGCCATCAGCAAGCCACTTGTCTGGCAGAGAATGATTATTATTCAACAAAACAATGTGGGTATCTCAGCCAATCCTATTCACAGTACAAATATACCCTGAAATCCAAATGGATGTGAGAGTATTGATAATAAGCATGAAGTGCAGCAAACATCATTATCACCCAGTGCACCTTTCACTGGGTTTCTTTCACTTTGTAAAGGCTCCTATGATTACAGTAAGCACTGATGCAAGCTGGCAATCAGCAACTTGACAGTTTCTGAACCCTCTTCCCCTCCAACCTTAAGCCCCCAAATTTCCATTTGTAATTGACAAATGGATGGATTAATGGTGTATAAAATGACCCATCCATCACAGGGGCTAAATGGGGTGACACGGCACCACTCTGTCAGACAGGTCTTTTTAGAGTGTGCTGCTCCTGGCCTCAGAGTAACTCAATACAGTAGTCAGTCAAATTTTTTCACCTCTGTGAACATTATCCCTCAGCAAAAAGACACATACCTTGACTGTAAAACAAACTAATTTCAAAGACTTTTGTCAGACCTGGATATTCCTGAAAACAGGACCTAAAACATCTACTTGAACTGCTATTGACAAGTAGTGACAGTAAGTAAAGTATCAAACAAGTAAGAAAATGGATGGAAATAAAATAAAGTTTTTCTTATTCTTAGATAAATAAATCCATAAATTCAAAGGATTTAAGATGATAAGGCTGCAGCAGAGGATCCTATAAAAGGAAATCTCTACATTAAAGTATATCAGTTATTGTACTGCACTGAATTACTGCCTTGATTTCTGCCTTACCAGCAATTAGTACATTTTTTGTACTACTTAAATCATTAAAAATCACAGAACACTTTCAAAGAGGTTCATTTACTATTTTCAATCCCCACTCAGGTTAGCGAGCGAGCATTAGAAGAAAAAAACAAGTTGTCACAAATCTTTTCATAGGGGTCGTCAGATTATTGTGTCAGCATGTCAAGACTATGGTTAAATGTTTCTGTGTGTAAGATAATACACTTAAAAACATGAATTATGAGATATAACTATCACTTTTTGGCTTGGTTCACCATCCAGCAGCTTCATGGGGTCCTGCCTAGATTCTGTATTGAATTCCTTTAAATGTCCTGGGCAATACTGGGGCAACAGGTAATGTGGAGCATATTGTTGAAAGTAACCTATCTACTGATAGGTTTAAAGTGTTTAAATCATAGACTGTATGTAGAATGGACACTGTCTGCCTCCTCGCTGGGTGAAGCCACACTGAGAACAGCACCCTCTGGTGACAAGCTGCAGTATAGGTCGTAAATCCTGCCTGCTCCAGCAATCCCTATGGAGCTGTGGACAAACTTTAGAAATTAATTACACAGAATATAATTTTTTCTCCCCCCTGGTTACAATGTTGACATGTAGTTACTGTAAGACTGATTTGTGCTTAAGTCCTCTTTTTTCTATACAGCTCCGTTTTTAAAAGTTATGAGGGGGTTCATGTTTTCTGTGATTGACACATGATACAGCCTATGGGCGTATGGAGATTGCGTAGCTCAAACAGGGGATAAGGTGTTTGAGCCGAGCGTCATCGCAGCGACTCTCCTGCTGAATGTGTACAACGCTACTGCACAATGTTGGTTTCAGGAAGTGGAGAAAAAATCGCGGAAATACCGTGAGCTTTTCGGCTTAAAATCTGTATACTGGTGGAAGGCAGAACCAAGTTGTCCATAGTATATATAGACTATGGCTTAAATATAGTGGATTATTGCAACAGTTGTTGGCACATTAGTTAGTTTAACATCAGGCCTTTGTGCAACGTTGAATATACAATGTTAAAGATGTACAAAGTGAGATTCATTTGAAAATGCCATGATGGCGTATTCACCTCTGTGGAGCTGATCTGTCAGATTACAGTCTTCAACTGTGGATGTTGTTTTTGGCTATATAATATTTAACCCTTGTACCTTATTAAGGTTTCTGGAGGGATGAGGCCTTGTCTTTGATGCTATAACTTTTTTTCTATTAATGCCCTTGCAAAGAAATTCCTAGAAAATGTGTATTTTGTGATGAGGCATGATATACCTGAAATTGAAGAAAAAAAACCCTATGGTTATGGTTTTTTTTTCAAATATGCTTAATCTTGCATTAGCGTCACACAAGTGCCACATGCATTCCAATGGGAAACCACTTGTCTTTTACATATACCCATATCAGTGGGAAAAAATGAATTTCAGCAACGACTGTTTTCCCCCTTTTCTGAAGACATTAAAGATGCACTGTGCACAAGGTGCCCCTTTTTTTTCATGAATAATAGAGGCTGATCTAGCCAAGTGGTCAAAACCCCATTATTCCTTATGGGAATTTGACAAAAATTACAATATTCAAAAATCAAAAAATGCACATAATTTTATCTCTAATAAAAGGAAGCAATTTTTTATTTTATTTTTACCATTTTACTTTATTTGGGCATGAATCTGTCTCAAATTTGTTATTCTGGTGTTTTTTTGTTTTTTTTACCATTTTGGTCAGTTTGACACACCCGTAAACTACAGCCTATGATAGATGCAGTCTTTTGGAAGGAAAATCTGCTACCTGTTTATAATATACTGCCACAAGAGTTCAAATCAGATTTTTCCCCCCATTTTTTTGCATTTTATTTTGAGTCTATTTCCAATCCAACTTTTTCAAATTATGAATGCTGAAATTTCATTTGTTTTCATATCCGTTATTGACCCTCAGTGAGAGGCCATTTTTTGCAGAAAAACAAAAGTAGACTGTAGAAGTGAATAAATCAGGTGTGCATGTATTTTTTTTCATGTGTTAGTGTTTTCCGTGTGTGCATGGTCGTGTGTGTTCGTGTGCAAATGTTTGTGCACGCGCATGATCTTGCGCGCGCTCGTCACAGCCAGCGATTGCGTTCATGGCACATGCGCCCCAAGCGTCCGAGGTTGCCCCGGGTACAGCCGCCCCGTTGCCCGTGATCAGATAGCCTTAGGCCCGCGTCAGCAAAGGCGGGGAGCCGCTGGCTGCTCTGGAGGTGGTAACCTCACCTCACCACACGGAAACGGGGGTGTCGGATGGTCGTCGCTGGCGAATTTTACGCGCTTCACGGCGGACACACACACACACACACACACACACACACAAAGCTCATCCCCATCGCGGGTCAGTCCCGACCAGAGCAGTGTTTAATCCACTGCTCTGGTCCCGACCTCTTCTTCTTCTTCTTCCGGGTAACGGGGTTTTGCATCCGGCAGTCCGACGTAACTCGTAGGCTAATTGCTGTGCCGCACCACCTGATCTGGAGGTACCTCCCCTCTGCTCCACAGATCGTAAGCACACACACACGCGCACGCCGGCACACAAACACACTCGCTCGCAGGTACACGCGCGCGCGCACGCACGCAGGCACACACAAACACCCACACACGCACATACATGTTTCAAACTAAAATTAAAAGGATTAAAAGTTTGAAAATAGGTGTTTTTTCTTTTGAGTGGTTAGAGCAAAAGTCAATGATGACAGCCATGAAAAAAAAAGGGCAACTTTTTATTTGTAGATGACTTTATAGGCCACAAAGACAGTGGCAGTTCCCTGCCACTAATGCAAGATTAGTCGTTTTTTTTTGTTTTAGGCTGTGACGCAAAAACTGAAACTGCAACTAAAACTAATTTCACACATACTCATACCACTCATAGGTTCTGATAATCTTGCACAAAGAAATTTGATTTTGCAATACTCATAATTTTTAGCCCTTTTTTTAAATTTTGGGCATTTTTTATGGTGTGTTTACACTAACGTTAAAAAGGTTAAAAGTTTGAAAATTGGTGATTTTTTCTTTTGAGTGGTTAGAGCAGAAGTCAATAATGACAGCCATAATAAAAAAAGGGCAACTTTTCATTTGTAGATGACTTTATAGGCCACAAAGACAGTGGCAGTTCCTTGCCACTAATGCAAGATTAGTCGTTTTTTTTTATTTTGTGCTGTGACGCAAAAACTGAAACTGCAACTAAAACTAATTTTACACATACTTATACCACTCATAGGTTCTGATAATCTTGCACAAAGAAATTTGATTTTGCATTACTCTTATTATTTTTAGCCCTTTTTTTTTAAATTGGGGCATTTTTTACAATGTGTTTACACTAAAATTAAAAGGGTTTAAAGTTTGAAACTGGGTGATTTTTTCTTATGAGTGGTTAGAGCAGAAGTCAATGATGACAGCCATGAAAAAAAAGGGCAACTTTTCATTTGTAGATGATTTTATAGGCCACTAAGTGACAGTGGCAGTTCCTTGCCACTAATGCAAGATTAGGGATTCTGTGTTAATAAGGTACAAGGGTTAAACCATGACACCAGATTTTCACATCTATTATTCACCTAAACAGTCATTTGTATTTAACTTGATTGTTCATATAAGTAAAAATCAATAGATGCCCATGAATTTTTAAATGAGTTTACATGTGAATTTTGTATACATGTCAACACTCAACTCAACTCAACTTTATTTGTTAAGCACTTTAAAACAACCACAGCTCAACAAAGTGCTGTACATATATAGACAAAACAACTAAACATAAAAAACAATCAAAAAACAATGAAAACAATTGATAAAATAAAAGCAGAATTAAAAAAGTAAAGTATAGTTTCAATGTTTTTAAAAAACTAATTTAAAAACATAGAAACAAATAACTAAAAACAAACCATAAAACACTAAAACAGGAGCCCAGTCTCATGCAGGGTTAAAAGCCAATGAATAAAAAATTTTTAAGATGAGTTTTAAAAATGGACAGTGTGGGGGCTTGTCTAATTCGGAGGGGTAGCTCGTTCCATAATTTTGGGGCTGCAACAGAAAAAGATCTGTCCCCTCTGAGCTTCAGTTTGGACTACGGTACCTCCAGGAGCAGCTGATCAGCTGATCTGAGGCACCGAGCTGGGGTGTAGGGGTGGAGAAGCTCAGAGAGGTAAGATGGAGCCACGCCATTTAAAGATACACATTAGGTTTTGGCAGCTTGGTTATTTTGTACTGTGATCTCCTAATTCAGAAATCACACACTGCGGGAGATTTGAAACCTGCTCATGCTTCAGTAAAGTGTGACCCATAAATATTGTTCAGTCTATCAGTTTCCTCTGTTTTAAATATAATAATCAGGACAATGAGATGATATTAATACCTCCATGTCAGCATTGTCACACAGTGATTTGATGGATTCTGGGAGAATTTTGTGTCCTTTTCAAGATGCCTGTCTGTTCCCATAATCTGTCTTGTGAGAAAATTTCCAGTAACCTTAGGGATCACACAGACCCATCCAACTCAGTTAAATCCACAGTGTCAGCAAGACAAACAATGACAAGGCAAAAAATAAATAAATAAAAATGTAGTGGCGGCTAAGGTGAGAAGGCTTGGATTGTGTGCATGTGTGTGTACAAGCATCTATACTGGTGCCAATATGTGTGTGTGTGTGTGTGTGTGTGTGCGCGCGTGTGTTCACAACTTATTATACTCTCAATACCTGAACCATCAGGGATAATAGCATCTATATGAATGACTCATATTAACCCTGTACTCATGATCTTAGAGAATTATCCTGGCACCTTAAGACATTAACACGTCTATGAATACACTCCATCTGCCTGTCATTGCTATGGTAATGATGGCGGCATACGTCAGTGATGACACTATTGTAGCAAATAAGGTGCTGAGAATGCTGCAAAGATTAGCAATTTGAACAACAACAACAAAAAAGCTGCAAATTCAAAATATTGCGAACAAAAAAACCTACAGCAAGAAATGAAAAAGTTGATGCCAAAAAGGGAAGAAACAATTGGTATATCCTGTCCATAAATAAAAAACACAAAGCCCAAAATTCATTAACCCAAAAAACAAATGCAACAGAAAAAAATAAATATATATATATATATATATATACAGTACAGGCCAAAAGTTTGGACACACCTTCTAATTCAATGCATTGTCTTTATTTTCATTTCTATCTAAATTGTAGATTCTCAGTGAAGGCATCAAAACTATGAATGAACACATGTGGAATCATGTGCTTAAGAAAAATTGTGAAATAACTGAAAACATGTATTATATTTTAGATTCCTCAAAGTAGCCACCCTTTGCTTTTTTGATAGCGCTGCAAACTTTTGCTGTTCTCTCAATGAGCGTCATGAGGTAGTCACCTGAAATGGTTTTTACTTCACAGGTGTGCCTTATCAGGATTACTTCGTGACTACAGTCAGTCACTAAGTACTTCTGTCATCAAGAGCAAAGGGTGGCTACTTTAATGAAACTAGAATATAAAACATATTTTCAGTTATTTCACACTTTTTTTGTAAGTACAAAATTCCACATGTGTTCATTCATAGTTTTGATGCCTTCAGTGATAATCTACAATGTAAATAGTCATATAAAAAAATAAAGAAAAGACATTGAATGAGTAGGTGTGTCCAAACTTTTGGCCTGTACTGTATATATATATGTGTATACATATATATATATATATATATATATATGCTGCATATTCAGTTAGGATTAACAGATGTCATGTTTCAATCATAACACCACCACTTTTTTTTTTTTTTTCGGCATTTGATTTAATAAACAAACAAAAACATTTACCAATACTAAAAAATCTAAATCAGATTTGTTAGAGCTGAAAAAAATGTTCTTTGTTTAACAGTAGCCAGTAATGGTTTCAGTTTCTAAGATGAAAAAACAAACAAACAAAATAAACAAGTCAATTAATTAGCCAACTGACTCAATTTGCATTTACAAAAAAGACAATGATGTGGACCTCCAGAGGGCGTTATATGGACCTGATGTTGGTAAGAAATTGTGTTCTGGGGCCTCATTTATAAAACCTGGCGTAGGATCCATACTAAAAGTGTACGTAAGTTGAAAAGCTGAAAAGTGCGTAGGCAAAAAAAAAATCTGATTTATAAAACCCTGCCTACGCACACCTGCACGCACTTTCCCTTTATAAATCACAGACCAGCCGGAAAGTTGCTCAGCAGGGATTTGATTCTTCCCCGCCCTCTCCACACCCAAAATTCACCATGTATGGTCATGCAAATTACCTCATGAATGTGATTTGCATGTAGATAAGCCTGGTGGATCCACGGCATTTCACGCTTAACCATGGCATCAGCAAGTCGTAGAAAAAGAAACTTTTCAGAGATCGAGGTGGAGGTTCTTGTAAATGAGGTGGCGGCGAGACGGGAGACCTTATTCGGCGGCCATTCGAGTGGCATCACCGATAAAAACGCCGTTGCCGTGGTGGCAATTGCGGCTGGCACTGAGCGCAGCGTTGCCGAAACAGTGTTGTTTTCGTCATATTTCGTCAAATATTTTCGTCAACACCAGCGTCAAAAAAGGGAAATATTTTCGTCAACGAGAACAACACTGGTTGTTTTTGTTGACGGAAATATTTCCCTTTTCTTCCACGACGAAGACGTAACGTTGACGAGCTAAACATAAGTCGGAGATGACTAAAATGTGACGAGACGAAAGTGCGTTTACGTTGATGGGACGAGACGAAAATGACGAACAGAGTTGCAAAACTCAGTCAGTTAAACGCTAAACATATAGGAGCAGCTTCAGTCCGCTCTGACAGCTCTCATCAGCCTGCTGTGCTCCTCCAACACACAGACACACACGCGTGCGCGCAAACACGTGGAGTTTTGTTTTCGTTGATGATGACGTAGACGAAAACAAAACTGTGCCGAAATCAAGAAGAAGTGCTCTGATCTAAAGGTGGAGGCAAAGAAAAAAGTGGCTTTGCACCATCAGAGCGTGGCAGCGACAGGTGAGAATAAAAAAAACATGCACCTGTGACACTCGTGCATGTGTTCAAAAAAAAAAAAAAACGCTCCGTTATCCACCGCTGCTTATGTGGTGAAAGTTCGTAAACCAAAAAGATTTAGTCATATTAATCTTAAAACAAATGCATGTAAATGGAATTTGTTTTTTTGCACATTTGTAAATTCAAATTGGCAAACTATCTACACCGCCACAGTGGGGTCCGTCCCGTTACATCTTGCGTAAAAACCACACAGCATTTCATAAAAAAGAAAAAATCATGCCAGCAGTCAAACATGGGGATGGTAGTGTAATGGCCTGGGGCTGCTTTGCTGCTTCAGGACCTGGATGACTTGCTGTGATTGATGGAACCAAGAATTCTGCTGCCTAGCAGTATATCTGGTAGAACGTTCGGCCATCAGTTTGTGGCCCCTTAAGCACACTTGGGTTATGAAACAGGCTTAAAAAGAACAAAATTGAGGTTTTGAAGTGGCCAAGTCATAATTTGAACTCCAATTGAAATGCTATGGTGTGACCGTAAATGAGTTGATGCTGAAAACTGTCCAGTGTGGGTGAGTTAAAAAAAATTCTGCGCAGAACCGTGGGCCAAAATGTGATGTGAAAGACTCATCAGCGCTTATCGCAAGTGCTTGATTACAGTTATTGCTGCCAAAGGTGGCACAACCAGCTGTCCGGTTCAGGGGGCAATTACTTTTCACATAAGGTCATGTAAGTTTAGAGAGCTTTTTTTCCCTTAATAAATAAAATCATCATTTAAAAACTGCATTGTGTATTTACTAAGGTGATCTTTGTCTGATATTAAAATTTGTGTTAGGATCCAGAGCCTTCTAAGTGTGACAAATATGCAAAAGAATAAGAAACCAGGAAGGGGGCAAATACTTTTTCACGGCACTGTAAGTGCAAAATTGCATTTCTGAGTATTTCTGCATTCAAATCACTGTGAACCTACACAGTAGAATTTTCGACATCACAAGTCCAAGCTCTGCCCTCAGCGCCCCGCTATGCAGGCCAGAACCTGAGAAGTAGCGAGGATGATCGCAGAACAAGTGTGTGTGGTACTGGATTGCAATGCTTGTAGGAAAGCTAACTATGATATTCACTTTCGTCATGCCTCTACAGACTAAGGGTCTGATCTACTAAAGGTTTGTGTGCGCAAAAACACATGCAAACTTGATAGCGCATGCAAACCGGATCTTCTAACTGGGTGCATCAAGGATTGCGTCAAATGAGCAAAATAGTGCGTGCAATCGATTTAGCGTGTTTGCCTTCATGAACTTCCACAACGTATGTAGATCATCAAAGCATGTAAAATACTGGGAGGAGCAGATGCAAATCAAATCATTTAGCACCCGCAATGTGATTTATCAAACCCCGAAACTGATTCCGGTCGCTGTTTTGTGTCTATATTTAGCATGTTTGAAAGGCACGTGCAAACTGGCACAGCGTCATGCACGATCATTGTGGGGAGAAGGAGGCAGGAGAGCAATGATAGATGACTGAGAGAGAGTCTTCTGTGTGCGTGTCAACATGTTTGGACCGTCAGAAATAAAAAATAGTTGAGTAATAGTAATAGTAATGCTGGGTGACCCAAGGGCTGATTTAGAGCCAGTCACAAAAATGATCTGTGCCATATCTCCCATTGAAAACTCTTTGTAACACTGCATTTTCTTGTGTCTGATGGTTTTTATAAATAATAAGGTCAAACACACAAAACATGGTGCTATACAAATAAACTTGGCTTGCATTTTATGCAGTTCCCCAAGACAGTATGTGAAACTCCTTGGCTTCAAACCTTATTTTTCATCTGCGATCACTCTGCTCACCCAAACTCTCCATGGTGACAGCTGATAGCGCACGCAAATCCTCGTTTTGAGAGGGCAGTCCGTACCACTTTTGCACCTGTTATCAATTGCGCATGGAGTGATAGTAGATCACTCGCAACACGCTCACTAATAGCATGTGCAATTTTTAAGTTTGCACACGCAATTTAGCCTTTGTTATTTGGGATCTTAGTAGAACAGGCCCATAGTGTTTGAGAGCTGAATAGCTCCTGTATAACCTGCTACTTCTGCTGCATTCTCAGTATTAGGTTGCAAGGTAGCATAAGGAGGAGTGTGCAGAGCAGCGCTGTCTCCGCCCATAACTCAGAGGCGGATCACTAATGAGCTACTGAAGCTCTGCAGAAGAAAAGCCCTTGAAAACAACACAGGTAACGTGATCCCAATTTAAAGATCACTGAGAACACTTTAAATATATATGTATTAAAAAAATGATTGGAGTGGGACTTTAACACACCTGGGTAATAAATACAGTGAGTTGAGTTTTGGTGATCCTTTTCTTTGAATTAACAGTTAGGCAAAGAAAAAATGAGTCCAAGCTCAGGTTAGCCAGGTGGAGTGTCAGGGCTGTTTCTCTTCGTTCTCTTGTCATCAATTCTCATCAAACTAACAGATCGAGGTCTCAAGCCCATTAAAATTCAAATATCAAACCTTAAGGCTTCATGGGACCCTGGCAATACAAGCGGTATAACCCAGAAGGTCTGGGTGGGTTTAAAGCTGATTTAGTTATTCAGCGTGTGTGTCTTTTTAAAAAGGCCAGGAGTGTAATAGTATTTTCACTGAGCGGGCAGAGCGTTAACATCTGAGGACCAACATTGCATACTTAATCTATTATCAGTCTGACTCATTACCATGCCTTTGTCTATTTCACATTTCTGTGTTTCTCAGTCGCTCAGCTTCTTAGTGACTGAACAAGCGAGTGAATAATTAGCCTGAGCTCCATGTTAGCATTATAGCAGCTGACATGGTAATTGCAGCCTTTCAGAGAGGGGAAAAGTGTACGGGGAAGAGTGGAGCTACTCAGAAAGCTGCTGCCTTATTTAAGACCTCTTCACTCGCCTCAAGTCGGGCTCTCTGTCAGCAGCTGTCACACCATAATCACCGTCTCACAGCTGCGCGCACACGCACACGCACACACACACACACACACACAAACAGACAAATGCAAATACAAACCAAGTAGTAGTCCTAATCATTTTTTTTTTTTTTTTTTGGATATTCAAAGATAATATTTTTGTTTTTGTTTAAACAAAACACTGTCAGATAATACAGCATCAGCTCCAGCCTCTGTGCGGACTGTTTCTGCTCATTTCTAACCTCGTAAAGCACTCTCAGTTTTTTGGAATAGATTACAGATAGTGTAGTGCCAGGGACAGTTGCTAAGCCCAAGGCATAGTCCTATAATTAGCACCATAATAGATAACCACAGTCTGTACTCTTCATTCCTCCACACCCTGCGGCTGAAGTGATGAAGCTGTTACAACTTCAATTAGAGCAGTGATAACACAAAGCAGTCTCTTTAAACTTTTACCTGACATCCTGGGCCACTGTTTAGACTTCATGAGCTGCTGTGAAACCAGCATTTTTCCTACAACTTTCAACAATCAATACAAAATGTTTGTACCATTGCAGCAACCAGTGCACTGGTTAAATACACTGCCATTGAACTATCAGTTTGCAGCGTAAGTTGTACTTCAGGAATCTAGGATCTGCAGAGCCCAGAAAGATTTGGGTCACACGCATAGCTAAAGTTTCTCTGCTATCCCCGCAGTGCTTGACCTTAGACTGACAGTGTTGTCAAACACCACACAGAGCTGCTCAGTCTGATCCCTGCACTCATCTCAAAGAATAACACGCTCTTAAGTGATGAGTTTGATTTGTTACGGAGCAGCAGGCTTTTCTCAGCTCTGCACTTACATCAAACTGTTATTATGGTTCCTTGAGAGCTGCAAATATGCAAACTTGACCTTTTCTCCTGACAAAATTGATTAATTGGAGGTTTGCATGGATAGGTTTGATGAGAACCAAACAATCCCACTGTTTTGTTAAATACCTGCAGAGGGTAAGAGTTGTTATGCATATTGTGTGTGTGTGTGTGTGTGTTTCTTGTATTTCATATTTTGAAAAAAGTAGTAGCAATAAAAGTAAAATCCCAGCTGTTTAAACCAATCTTGGAATTATAAGGGGCGGATTTGTACTCAATGCTCGGCTAGTCTTCTCCACTGTTGTAAGTGCTCGTCATGACTTTCACCCGTTCACATCATACTGAGTTGGCAGAGGCTGCAGGAGTGGGAGGCAGTCTGTATGAGCACTGTCCGTAAACACCTGTTCAGTCTGGCTTTCAAAGAGATTAAATTAGTTTGGTTGGTATTTAAATGTTATTTTGTTGTTTTATTTTTAACTAGTGTAATTTTATTATTGACTAACATTTTTATTGCTTCGTGCTTGAATTTGTATCAACTCTATTATCTAACTGTTTTAAAGCATATAGATTTGATGTCTTTTTTTGCAGTTTGAACTTATTTTCTACTCCTTTGTTTGCTGACTTAATGACATACTGTATATACTACTGGTGTGCATTAGTTCCAATCTATCCTGTTTCTTTCTATATAATATTCTAATTGTCTGGCATTATTTATTTTATTCTAATTTGAATTTTATTGATACCTGTTTTTGTTTCAATTACATGTAAAGCACTTTAAATTGTATTTGACTTGTATGAAAAAAGTCTATGACTAAGGCACTAGGAGCAGTTTCAGTGTCTTGCTAATGGACACTTCAAGAACCAACAGCCAATCTTCCTGTTTAGAGATGGCCAACTTCACTGCTGAATCACAGCAAATCCATTTATTATTGAATGTATTTATTTCCGTAAAAAAACAGTGTCAGAAATACATTTTATAATACATTTTGTATTTCTCCCTCCCATTCTTCTTTAATTTCATCCTGTGTTATTATTATTATTATTATTATTTATTATTATTATTTATTATTATTATTATTTATTAATTTTTGATTTTCTATTTGTATGCACCATGCTGCTGATTGGCTAATCAACATTTTGTCCATCTGTCCATAAACACCCTTAAGACACAAACTGTATTTTTTTTCTTCTTTATTTTCTTCATTATTATTATTATTACTATTTTTTTTTTTTATGGGTGATTTTTAGCCTTTGTTGACAGGACAGGGTGATATACTGGGAGACGAAGAGAGATGGGGGAGGACATGCAGCACATGTTTTGGGCCAGACTTGAACCCATTGACCGCTGCTGGGACCGTGCTCCCAAAGTATTAGGTGTGCTAACCCACTCAGTCATCCGCACACCCCTATAACAGCACAATGTTTTAAGGAGCTCAACCATTGCAAATCAGGCTTGAGCCAGTTTCAGTACAAGAACATTATGAGCAATAGCATACAGTACATGAGAGTACTATCACGCCAAAAAAATATAGCAAATCTGATTGATGAAATTAAATGACGAGTGAAGTTACATGAACAATAGTTTATGAATAATAGGCCACAGCATGAAAAAAATCATGAGTGATCCTACTGAAGGGAGCGAGCAGGCCTTTATAAAGGCTGTGCTATAGTCAGCCACACATGAAACCATTCAATTCTGAGGTTTTTGCCACATGTTCAATCCCTGAATAAAATAGTATCAAAGGTCTAATTAAGGGAATGTAAATCTCTTTAAGTCGGCTTAACTGCTGTAGAATAAAAAAACAACAAAAAGGAAGGAAATATTAGCATAATCACAGCTCTTTAGTCGAGAGCAGTTATTTTTGATGAGGCTAAACCACTGCTGCTGGAATAGACCTCATAAGCCATTAATTCAACATGAGAGAAAAAAGAAATGCTCAATTTATGTGAAAACCAGTTATTTTCATACTGCAAGAAATTATGATTGTTAAAATGCTCTAATAATGCAGTTAGCTGAATGAATAAGCAGAGTTAAAATAACATCCATTTATGTTGGTGTAAAAGGGGAATAAAGCTCCATCCTGCATTATAAACTCTGTTATTAGAACAGCATTGTGAGCTGTTGTCACTATGGCCCAAACTGAGGAAAGCAATTAGTCTGCAATAAAAGAAGGAGGTCCCTCCACTTGTTATTGACCCAGAATGCTAGCTACTGTGTGTGTTTCTGTTTTTTAACACACTTCCACAACTGTCTTTCTGTGCACATGGGTTGGTCTCAACCAATCATATTGTTCCAAGCTAGGTCATACATTAAAAGGTCTGCTTGGACACCAGTCTGTTAAAGCCAGGAGCCAGTCTTCCCTCACTATCAGTCTGTGTGTGTGTGTGTGTGTGTGTGTGTGTGTGTGTGTGTGTGTGTGTGTGTGTGTGTGTGTGTGCGCGCGCTTCTTTATGGATTTGTGTTTGCGTGAATCAAAGGGCCAAATCGACAATGCTGGACTCGGCTGACAATCATCTGGTGCAGTGGACCAGAGGCAGGTGTTAAAATGACCTTAGCTATCCTTGTGAGGGGCAGACTCACAGCAACTTTTCATCACAAGGCAACACACTGAATAATGAAGAACCTGTTGTAAAAAAAAAAAAGAAAAAGTGAATTAGAATAATGCCACCACTTTGTTCATTTGAAATTAGATCAAAAAGTATTTTTAAGCTTATGTGAGCATGCTTTTGTGCTGCTACTGTGTACAGGCTGGTACATAATAACTAATACAAATACGTCAGTATAATCTTGATATGTAATGATGTATCATCATTATTGTAACCTAGGGAAATGATCAAATCATTATTTTGAATAAGTCATGCAAATAGTAATAATGATCATATTAATGATATTAATAATAATAGTTAAAATAAAAAAATAAATACAAATCTGTAAAATTTCAACAAGGATAGAAAATTATTGGCGACAAATGGCCCTTTAAGACTCTAAAAAAATGGGTAAGTAATGGGTAAGAGGCAAACCAACAAAATATGATACTGCGATCAAAGACTACAGAGAGAAAAAAGGGTTAAAAAGATTTACTGGGAATGTTCAGGTTTATTTGGGCATTAGATTTCATTTACAGTTTGTGCATTATGATTTTGTCAATCAAATAAACAATCAGGCAACAAATATAGATTTATATGAAAATAAATATTTATATTAATATGAATAATATTAATATTAATTTCTTTCTCTCTCTCTTATTTATTTATCGTATTTCTTTAATTATTTTCTTTCTTTCTTACGTATTTATTTACATATTTTACATATTCATTTATGTCTTTTGTTTCTAAATATTTTCTTACTTATTTTCTTATTTATTTACCTAAACGATCCAAAGGCCCCTACAGTGATACAAACAGAGGGTCCTCTTACCTGGTATTTAGCCTCAAATACAGTGACAGCTGTTGACCATCACCAAATATGTCCTGTCAGCTTTATTCCTCCTTCTGTTCTAAGTCTATAATTTTGCAGCAAAGCTATCAACTGTATGATTGTTGATAATAAAAAATATTTGAAACAATTTCAGCATTGTTCATTGTAACTTACCAATAACTGTTCATTTCCACAAATTGTTTTTAACCTTTCAGATGCTCCATAATTTGGAGCATAATGCCTCATATAGAGGTTAACTCTGCGTAAGTGTCAGTTCTCGTATATTGAATCCCTACAGAAAAGGAGCTTTGATTCCGTCATACATCATACATAATAACACAGCTGTTTATATTTAGAGTATTGTTGTGCTGTTTAACCAACATGAGGATGAATCCTGTCAGGTTCTTTTCGCACCAATCACAGATAATAGATCATGTTTTTATGGGGCATAACATCATCACACAGCAACAACACAATATTGTTCACTTCCCTTAACACAGGCTGTGTGTCTGTGTGTGGTAGCATGACAGATTTTACCATTAGAAGACCCTAATGATCATTTTATGCTCATAATACCATAACTGTCTGTGGTACCACTGTTATCCTCAGATGCTTAATTACGCATTGCCTTCTCTCTCTCTCTCTCTCTCTTTCTCTCTCTCTCTCACACACACACTCTTTCACTCTCTCTTTCTCTCTCTCATATTTCATGATCACACTCTTATGTATTAAAGGCTTCTGAGGTGACCATCCCAACAAACACTTAGTGTTTGATATTGTGCACTGCTTTGTTGTAATAACCAGTGCCTTAAATGGTTTTAGAGTAAATTAGTCCTTAGACCCAGAGCATTTCAGAGGGAAGTTAGAGATGATGACTGTATGTTGAAGCATATAATGAGTTGTAGCATAAAGGTAAGGGGTGTTTTCTAATCTCTCAAAGACTGGACCACAAATCATCATCATATAAATCATTATCATGCACAAAGTCTAATTTCTCATTCTCTAAAATCTGAAGTAGTCTAGAAATCCTGTGCTTCAAAATAATGCCAAGCAAAACAATGAGTAAAAAAAAAAAAAAACAGGAATGATATATATGCTGTGAAGTTTGTTATAGAATACTTTTGATTGCACATCTTCTGTCTGCAAAAGGAAGCTCTTTTATAACAGACATCCTTTCTTGCTGTTAAATGTGTTTCCTTTTGCTCTGACAGACAGAGCTAAAGACAGTATAAGGGAGGAGGACAGTCTGCTCCTCCTCCTTCTCTCTTCCTTCCGTGACTATCACAAGGATTCAGAGCTGACTCTAATTCAACAGGACTGTCATAGCTCATGAAAAAATCATGTCGTATAATCAAATCGGAGTAAAAACCCTGCGCTGGGCCTCACGGGAGTCTCCACGCGCCCTGAATATTTCATGTAATGGAGGCTCTCACCACCATGGAAACTCTCAACAATTCAGGATTGCGTGCAAATATTGACTGTAGTGTGCAGGACCAAGGGCCAGGAGAGGCCGACTGCGCAACCGAGCCTGAATGAGTTTTATAAATAATGGTAATCACATGTGACACTACTCACAGCAGGGGGGCTCATGGCCAGTCCTCCCCTCATACTGGATTGATGTTACTGAGTGCAGTGGTAGGAGTTAAAACTGGGGAAGGCACAGCTGATAGAGGAAGTGATGGGGTAAGGAGAGGAGGGGAAAAAAGTGCCCTGATGCATATGAATTGACAAATGTCTGTTTTGGCTGCTGAGAGTGGGGCTCAATTGTAGGTCTGAGGAAACATCAAAACACAATTCAGGGCTGACACCCAGCGGGTGGAGGAAAGAGGAGGGGGCTGCTGGTGTTCCCAGGATGCAAGCACTGCACTGCAGCTAAGCTGCTGGCTTAGCATGGCCTTCTTCTGAGGCTCAACACCAAGAGACACAAGGCGACCATGGAATCTTAAACCAATGAAGGTGTTTTCTGCTACTACTGGAAATGACCTCAAGTTATTTGAGCTTTAGTTCAACAAGAGTAAATTCAGAGACGGAGAGTCAATGGGACCACCCTGAGTCCCTTTTCATCTTTCCTCTCTTTTTGCACACTGAATTTTTGTACCATCCCTGCTCGTTCAGTCTGGAGTTGGACTGGGCTTTAAAGCCCTCAGAGGGTCCACATCAATACCAGCTATTTGAGCACGTACAATGCTGAGTTGTCTCTATTAATGGAGACAATCTATGAAACCCTGATCAGACTGGCCGGTGTGAGTGTTGGTCAGGGTGTGAGGCCTTTACAAAACACAGAGACAATTAGGCACATATACTACAGGAACTGATTAGATACCAAAGGATTCGCACCCCAATCATGATGCAGTGTGATTTAACACTATGATCTATGATATTCATCAGTTTGTTTCTGTCTCTGAGCTAAATGAATCTTGGTTGATCCAATGCTTGTTGTATTTAAATTTATATATTTTGAGTGATTAAAGTGAATTGTTTTTTACAATTAACAGATTTATGCTGATTTTAGGAAATTTGAATAAATAATTTAAAAAAATAAATTCTAAAAAAGTAATAATTTAAAGCAAATCAAATAGATGTAAATACTTAAAAATAAACTATACCATGATGTATTTTTCAGTGTAGAAGGAGCAGCTGTATCATGTGACTTTAGGCGAGCAAGGGAAGTTTTGCAAATTAAAGCCATCTCTCTTGTAGAACCTGTAGCGTTCTCAAACCTTTGAATTCAGAGTCTCTGTATTTGTTCTGCAGATCTCCCACACAATTATTCAATACAAAAGTACACATAGTAAAGTGTGTGAGTAAATGAATAAATAAAGACAGATTATTATATAAATGATGGAGAATTAGGGCCTCATGGAGTGTTAGAAAAAGAGGATTTTGATAATAAACCTGTGCTGGTGTGCTAAAAGTATTGTGTAATTAATGTAACCTATATTAAAATCTAACCTCAAAAGATGTGTCACATTCCTTATTAATGTATTTAGTGTGGGGAGCTGACTGCTCCCCTGCCCCTTACATTAACATTAACAAATGTACAGCATTCTTCTTGTAAATTTACAACTATGATTTCATAAAAATGTATGACTTCAACTTAGTTTATTTAAAACTTCTCATAAAGTTACAATTTTGATCCCAAATGTTCTTCTTTTCTTCAATAATGTGGCTTTTATTATTCATCATAGAAGAGCAGGTAGGAGGTGCGATGGTTATCAAAGATAATGCCACAAATATTGTGCATAATACATATACATAATGTCATCTCTAATTGGCACTGTCAGGATGTCTTCCTCTGGAAACTGAAATTGAAAACATCAAAGGCTGCTTATTTTTGGTGAGGTAGTATCTAGTCAAAGGTTTTTCTACCAAACAAAACTATTGCAGTTGTGGATAAAGGAGCAGATGATTTGGACTCACATACTGTTCGGGTCAAATTTGACCTGTTTTGACTTTTAACAGCAGTAAAAATACCCCAAATGTCATTTTTTAAGCCTGAAACTTGATGACTTTTCCTGTAGTTGCCCAAAATACATGAAATCAATTTTAAAATATTCATGTTTATTTTTGTATATGTGCTACACATTTTTCCCCTCTGAGGCTATTACGGGTCAAATTTGACCCGTATCTATTTAGATGGATTTTAGATCTAGCAGTGTGGGACAAGTTACAAGCAGTAACAACAGTGTTCAATATAAGGTTTGTTGTTCAAAAAATATATTTAAATCATTATGAAACTATTATTACCTTGACAGAAACACACAAACACACACGCACACACAGACATTCAGTCACACAGACACACCTAGATAGAGGTCAAGATGACCTAACCAGTCACAAGAACTTTCTGTTACATGAAGTTGCTCTTTGAACTTTTTGGCAGGGGGATCCTAAATATAGAAATAGTAAACAAACAACACATGAGCGATCATAAATGGAGTACAAAGGGATCAGAAGTCATCCGGGGGTCAGAGTGTGCCTTGACACAGATGTAACAAGTGCACCTGCCCCTGCAATATAATGTACAAAGTAACAAATTGGAATATGTTTTGATTGGGAGGGAGGTGGTGGGAGTCGAAACATTATGAGAGTAGAGAGAGCGGCCATTTCACTGGCAAAAACATGTGCAAGCTCCACACATGTAAAGTGTCCTACCTTTGCTTTGAATGCAGAGACTAGCAGTGAGGACAGTGACAAACAGTGAGAACAATGTTCAATATAAAGTTTGTTGTTCATAAAAATATATTCAAATCATTATGACTTTTATATTTTTATGTCTTAAATAATATTAGATGACATATTTACGACGTTGACGTTTATACTGATGACATTTAAACTGATTTTATACTTTTTTCTCTATTCTTTTTTAATGTTTGCTCAGCTGCTGCTTTTCAATTGCCCCTCGGGGATGAATAAAGCTATATTGAATTAAATTTAAATGAATTACCCTGTGTAATAGATATTCTTCTCCAAAATATTTATTTCACCAAAAAACGAGTGGTGTTAAAACTGAAAAAATACACCTCCCCTGCTCTTTAAAACATTTAGAAAGGACTAATCAATAATTTTTTGAAGTAGCATAGGTCATTTAAACATTATAAATAGGTTTGGGGTTAGAACTTTCGTGAAAATACTTGCTACATGGGCAATTCTTGGGCTGGGTCAATTTTGACCCGGAACATACTGTGAGGGTACAACATTAAAGTTGCTGTACTTTATAAGGGAAGCGGGGCTAAATGAGTATGCTGTCAGACCCGTGTACAAAATGTCAAGAAATGTTGCAATTTTTGAAAAGTTTTATAGGATATTTTTGGCCTACTTATAAATGACTAATGGTCCATGAGTGAAAAGCTAACATGATATGAAAAATGGAGATACAGCATGCCTCTGCATTAGATACCACTCCCCCGGGACACAGCCATTTTAATAGATGAGATTATGAGCAGAAAAAAGACACCACATGTCATTTTATTTGTCCATGAATCGGTACACTGCTTTACATTAGTACACTGGCAAATGTAAGTACACATGTTCAGAGGCATATAGCAACCACACACACTCACAAGTTGCTCAGAGGATAATCACTCTACTACAGGCATTACAAACAGGATCAATGGGGTGCAGCGCAGACAGATAGACAGTGTGAAAAGTAAACTATATCTTTGCGTTGGTAATGGGTGGGAGCAGTGCCGTTTGCATGTATTATCTGCACCTCTCAGACGTGGTAATTGAAGCTCAGTGCTGTTATGAGTCTGGGTGAGAGGCAAATAAATGCATCTCCTCAGTGCTAATGCTGAAATCCGATCCTGTCTGCACATATTTACTGCGGGCTGCTTGCTGTCTGTGCCCGTAAGCCTGTGCATTACGCCTGATTCATCAATCGCCTGTTTATCTTGCCAAGCAAGCAAGGAAAAAAAAAAGATCTGCAGTAAATCCCCATTATTAGATGAAGTGTGATGAGGCCATGGGGGAGAAGAGACAGACAGCATGGCTTTGATACTGCAGCAGCCCTTCAGACAGCGGGTGTCGTCTGCTGGGCCAGATCATTAGCGGTATCACTCCGAGATGATGTTTTACGGTTTGGTGAGAGTTGATTTACTCTGATCAATGAGGGATCTGACTCTGCCAAGTAGAAACACAGTAAATTTTAACAACAGTGATGTTATTAGCCTCATGGGTTCTGGACTGTGAGGCCAACAAAGAGTTTACGACAAGCTGCTCCACATTAGACCTTGGCACAGATGGCTCAGGTTTTAAAACTGCAATCCTGGAGTGTCGAAACACCAT
This sequence comes from Xyrichtys novacula, assembly GCA_962446985.1. Lineage (NCBI taxonomy): Eukaryota > Metazoa > Chordata > Actinopteri > Labriformes > Labridae > Xyrichtys > Xyrichtys novacula. Next base: position 28,274,536 of record OY660881.1, on the reverse strand, counting down.
CAAACAAGCCCGGAGTGGATATCTCATGCACCTTTTCCAAAGTAGTCAGAGAGAGTACACCCAATTAATTTCTCAACTGTTTTGTCAACATGTAACAGAAAATTACAGCAATTATTAGTATTTCTCTGACTTTTTTTGTGTGTGTTTGTTTAATAATCTTATGAGTATCAAATTTCAGTTGCATCTACTATGAGTTCATCCACATGCATGTGAGCGTGTCACAGAAAACAAGTACCCTCTGTAGCTGGTTTGACTGAAACTTTTCCTGCAGGGATCATGTTCAGGGTCTTGTATGGCTTTGTCCTCAGCTGCGTTTATTGATTTCATGCAGGTTTACAGCCATGCAAAGGAAGTGCAATGCAAAGTTAAACAGTAATCATATCAATCTACCCAAAGATGTCTGGTTAATTTGAATTTGAGAAATGCAGGTTAGAGACACAAAAACTGGCAGCGATGATTGAGAATATACAAAATTGAAAATGGTGCATAATGTAAACTCTCAGTGGTACACAGTGTGGCAGCTGCTGGAGTTTAAGGGCTGGGAAATGAAAATGTCACTGACACTTACAATGAGGAAGCAGAATACTGCAGCTGTTTACCTGATTTCACCTGTTTACCTGAATTGAATTTGAGAGATGAAGCAAAGTTTGCTTCATTTCAGGTTTCATGTTATTTGTTGAGCTAACTCATAAAGACAAACCAGGGTTTTATCTCATATGTCAGGATTATATTTTGCTCATGCATTACTCCTTACTTATGATTGTGTGTTCTCTGGGGAGATTTTGACAGTGGTGTCTCTTGTGAGGAAAATCAATAATGTCCCAGTCAGGGAGAAAATGTACAGTGAGTGGGTCGTTAAGCAGATCAGAGCCCTGCAGGGTCTTGAGTCATAAATGGTAAATGGATGTTAGGCTTTTTTTTTGTTTTTTAAGCACTCAAAATGCTCAACATTCACACAACATTCACACACTGATGGCAGAAGTAGATGCTGAAGAGGGATACAACCAGCACTGACTCATCTCCATTCTTACATTTTTACAAAATGCTGACCATACCAGCAGGGGCAATGAGGGGACCAGTCATGCCCACACGTGGCTGAATTTCCACCGCATGTGAAATGGCTGCAATTTGTACCATCCGCCAATTCCTACTGATTGTGTTTGTGAGGTGAATTTCGTGGCGAATTTTGGACAGTGGGAATTATGAGGACTCACAAGAATCCATGAATTAACATGCAATTGTGTGATAACAAGTTGTCTCTATAAAGACAGCCACAAAACCATATAAGCAGTAGGTTGTGTCCTTCCAGGAGGAGGAAATCCACTCTGTCTAGACCAGTAGATCGGACACTTTTGTGGAGACTGCGAATTAACCATGGATAAGTGCAATATTTATCTTTATCTGCAAAACAAACCACGTTTGCATGGTGTGAAATATAATCCACCTGAAAAAGTCGGATGTTTTATTTTGTGTCTGTGATTTCCTTTCCAGCATGGGCTAATCTCTGCTGAATTTAAGCAGCATGCTGCGGCATCCGGAAAAAATAGAACTCTGGCGACTGACTATGAAGTCCCCTGAACCGCAAGGGGTCCGAAAAAAAATGGTGGAATTTGACACATTGGACTCTATTTTCGTGTGCGCCGGTGAGGCGGCGGAGGGCGCCGGGCTCCGCGCAGTTGTATTTTCGTCTGGCGGAGCCCAGCGTAAGGCCAGTTTGGTATTTTCGTGGACTGAGCCGCACGGAGGCGAGCCGAGATCCGCCAAGCTGGGCGTGGTGGCGTGGCAGGGGGAGGTGTCGACAGAATCAGCAGGCGCAGTGACATTTTCGTGCTCGCCACCGGCGTGTAAAGTGCGCTGAAAGCTCGCCGATTCAAACCTGGTCAGCTTTCAGCGCAAGGCGGAACGCAGCTGGTCTAGTAGTATTTTGGTAGACCGGCGGCGTATCGACATACGTCACTGATGCCTCACAGGCAGGTTTCCACAGTGTCAGGAACATTTCAGTGCAATAAATAATCATAAACAACAACTATTAATCTGAGTCAGCACATACATTTAGATCTATATAGATATATTCTGATCTATATCTGATCTGATGAGCGCGTTTGGACACACAACCTGAACGAATCAACACAGCTGAAACCACATCAAATTAAATTAAATATCTAGTTAATAAACACACATGATGAAGTTAACAAGATATGTAATTCGTCTCCCTCCTTTTCTTTCTTCCTCTTATTTCTCGCACAGCTCGACCTGGACATGTCTCCGTGTCCTCTCTCTGTCCTGCTGCAGCTGCGGCTGCGGCGGCTGAACAGATGATTTGTTTCAGTGCTCAGATGCGTTATCTACTTTAAGCCGACATACGGATATTATAATATTCAGTTTTGTGAGCCAAATTTATTTTATATGCCAACATCTATGAAAGAAAGAGCCAGGCCACGGAGCGCGATGCGTCATTTACGTACAGATGGTTCCGATTTTAATGCCATTTTTGGAGTTAATGTTGTGATCTGTGCGCACAACCCACCTTTGTGAATATGAGCAACTTTATGTGAGTGTCTTTATTTGTGGAAAAGGGTGTTTGTCTTACCACTGGGTCCAACATTACACACACCAAATCCATCTGTGCTCATATGAGAGAGTGTGGAGGACACTTGTTGAGGAGCTGCCTTCTGTCGCCATCTTGTGGCATTACTGTCTTCAGACATCTCTTGATCTCTTTGACTACTTCATGAAAATAGTAATACGCCTCGCCTGTGGCGGATTTAAAGGCAAGGAGAGGAGCTTATGTGATTGGTGAAAACAGGTCTCGGCTGTGTTAAACCCACTCCACGCCCTCTCTCCTCCCCGTCTACGACTTATGCTGCTGGGAGGAGCTGAGTTAGGGAGGGGGGATACTTATGCCGGGCTGCGCGGCTCGCCAAAATACCAAAATGCGCTTGGGAACGCCTTATCAGCGCGGCGGATCTGACTGACACTGCGCTTGCGGCACGTCTCCGGCGAGGCACGAAAATAGAGCCCATTAACTTGAATGGAAACGATCAGTGGTGATCAGCACTAATGGCCTTATCGCCTCTGTTCCACATGTGGTGGAAATTTGGGGTAAAACTGACCTACAACTGCCCAAGTGAGGTACAACTTCTGCTACAACAGAGAGTTGTCATAGCTCTCTACGGAGATCCTGACCCACCCTTCTGGGATCCTGAATGACAACCCACTCACGAAAGAGTCTCCTGCTCAAATGGCCACTAGTGAAAGACTCAAACACAAAAACATTCATTTTCCTCAAAAAATTGATTTTGTGGGTCAAGTTAGGATTAAACATTATATCACACAGAAGTCTGAAGTCTTACTGAACTAAGAAATTTTACCGTAAAGTCAAAGCAGTGGCACCTATGTGAGGTCCTCTTTCCCAAAACGTCTCTGGTGGCATTTTCACTCAAGCCCTGTCAGAGTTTCTGGTTGTTTTGTGTCTGTTTTCTTCAGTTTGATTATCCCTTAGTGCCCCTTGTCATCTCTCCTCTTATTTTCTCTGATAAATGTTCAGCCTTTAAATATCAGCCTCAAGTTTTGTAGTCTTCCAAAAGCAAAGGATCAAAAATATCTTTGCTGCCTGCTGACACTAACACCACATTGTTGACAGGAAGATTGTTACGCAAACATTATAAATGTCTCAGGCTTAGGGTTGGTTTGATATCACACATGATCATGTTGTCCCAAACAGAATTATTGATCACTTATACATGTTTTGCCCAATCATATTCAAGTTATCATCATAGCAGGGTGATGATTAAGAAGAATTAAATAGGACACGTGACCAATATTACATCAACCTAAATCTAGTTGAATTGATAAACTAAAGCAGGATTCACACACCAGAAAACATCCAGCTGAACTCTACTCTGTCAATAAATTTCCATGATCAGCTGAGGCAAAAAAATATGCAGCTGTGTGTTTATTTTTGTATCCCCATGATAAGAATGGCCAAATAACTGTCCACCTGAACCTGCAGACATTATTTAGAATATGCTCCTCATGAATTTCTGGATCTCAAAGTGTAAAAATAAATTATAAATAAGTGATTTAATTTCCATTTGCATGGAAGCTTTCCAGACTAGCTTAACTTCAGTCTCACTGACAGAGTCAGGCTCCCTCTTAGAGATCTGACAGGGTGACAGATTTTGTGACTTTTGTATAATTTCTTTGCAGAGACCCATATGAATCATAACACTAGAATTCATTTTCCAGGTCAACATATGTAATTACATTAGTATGGTTTCTCAGCTGGATATGAAAGCAGCGCAAATGGAACAGGGGTAATTGTAATATTTAATTATCTGACACTCAAAGTTGGCGAGCAAAAAGCCTGAGGTGGTTCTAAGTATTGACAAACAGAATACTTTAAATGTGCAGCAGAGTTTTCTGCCAGTCTGCTCCATTCATATACACAACTCCTAAAAGCTTCACTCCTCATCAGTTCCTAAATCTTCTAATTAAAACTGGAACATTTGCTCTTTCCAAAAGCATAATTTTGGCGACGAAATAGCTTGTCATTAACATTTACAGCTCCACAGCTCCAAGTAGCTGTCAGGTTGACACGGACCAAAGGCATGTGTTAGTAACTAAAAACAGTTCTTAATTTAAGTTTACTCTCAGGGTTAGAGTTAGCAGAGGGTTACAGCACATGTGTGAGGGTCATGTATTTGTGTAAAAAATGGACAGCCTTCCTGATGCTTTTTTTTTTTAAATTAATAAATTCTAGTCTTGAGGAAAACTTTCCTGGTGAGAACAGCTAATATAACCTGGATCTAAATTTAGACACCAGAGTGAACTGCCTGGCCTTTAAGATCAGTCCCTGGAGAAGTTTCTCCCCGTCTCTCTGTCTTTTTAAAGTGCAGTGTGGTGCTTCAGTGCCATCACTTGCCTTCCCCTGATGTCACGTTTGACCTCTTTCTGTTGCCTCTCCTAAAAGGGGGAAAGCACGCGATTGTGTGCTGCAGGGAGGACGCGCCATATTATGTCATTCATAATGCATGCATTATCGCTTCTGAGCTCATGAGGTCTGATTCCATACCGCTGTGACTACACATGCTTTTACATACCTCGGGTGTTGAAAGCTTTACATGTTGGCATAACATTGTGTTTTCTGTAAAGAGCCTGTCGTACTTCTATTTACAGCAGCATTCTTGAGGAGAAGAAAAGCACCTTTCATTTCCCAGTACAAAGAAATTTTAAATTCTAAAAAATAAACATTAATTTTAGTAACTGTTCAATGTTACTAAAATGGCGCCATTGTTTCTTTTTAGCTAATTCCTAATTAAGAGCTTGAAATGAGTCTGTACACTACGAAACAATCAGATTTCTATGTATTTAGCCGTGTTTACTTCACCTTTTTACCACTGCACAGTCCTGCAGGTGTATATGAAATGAGCTCTGGGAGATACGCTGTTTAGACAACGGGAGCTCACAAACAGCTTTGCCGACACCGTTCTGTATGTAATTACTTTTAGAGGTTGCACAAATAACAGATGGAAAGGTGACCTTTTCACAATATTTATTTATGCTTGAAATTTAATCTGTCCCTGTCTGGCCTTTGTGGAGGAGAATGAGGGAAAATGCTCAAATATCAAGAGGAGGAGGCGTTTGACAACACAACCTGAAAATCACACCATGCAGTGATTAAGAACCAGTTTGTTTTAATACATTTATGAGTTTGTCTTTCTCATATGTGTCTGTATAAAAGGAAGAGGTTTGAGAAATTTGATATGAAATTGCCAAAGAGTGGCTCATTTTGCAATAACCATTACTGCAAAGGTTATTAGACTCAACAGTCTGAATACCCTTGTGTTGAGCTCCTTTCTTATTATTTTCCAATAAACTGAGCTTGCAAAGCCAGTTTGGGGCTCATTGGCATGTTAATTTCTTCCTGGCTGGAACCTGCTCAACAGCCACACTGGAATGAAGCCAACGCAGCATGCTGCCTCCATGCAAATCGTCACTCATGACATTAAAACACCCTGATTTGTCACTGAAAGTCTCTCAAATATCCCTTCCTTGTTTCTTTCCCACTGAGTGTGAGGGCTAATGCCAACATACTCATCAGCTTATCTCTTCTCCACCTTCCACTCCTGTCTCCTCCCATCTCCTCCAGAGCTAACTCAAAGCTCATTTGCAATCCTCAGTGGCAGAGGAGTTGATGTCTCATCTTGGTGCTAGGTAACAGAATTATGTTAGGATGAAACCAAAAGGAAAAGAGATGGGAGATAAAGAGAGTGAAGAGATACAATCTGATATGAGGAGTTGTTGTTTGCTTTATCTTTAATTTATTTCCATGTGTAAATGTGACATCTGTGATTTCAGCTATACAATTATTTCACCAGTGATCTGAGTATATCTACTGAAAAAGCATGTTCATTTGGATAATTTTGAAAGAATTAAATTGATATATTTCATGAGTTTCCAACAGGGTCTGGGATCTTATACCAGTTACAAATGGACGCATCTGGTTATGTGTGATACTGTACATTCTGTTGGCTGCCTTGTATTTCTGAAGCTAGGCAAATAAAATCATTCATTCATGTATTCCTGGAACTGCTATGTAGTCACAATTTGGAGAAGTTCAGAAGTTGAAAATCATCTTACTGAGCACAGATAATAAATTCAATGTGCGCTGTGCAGCATGAACTTTAACTTTACTCTATGTCTCTTTCGTCACTGCTGCAGTTGTCACTAACAAGGAACACATCCATCCACCTCTCCCAAACCTCAGATTCCTGCACCCCTCTACAAAGATATCCTCTGATATAAAGAAATGCATCAAATCAAACCAACACGCTGCAGTTCCACACGCAATAGTTAACAGGTGAGGACATTTCAATGACAAACCTTCTGTCAGCCAATCAGTGATTTCACAGCTCAGCAGACAGAATGTGCAGTGACATTATAACATTCAGAAGAATAACGGTTACTGCTTTTTTCAAATCAAGGCACAAACAAATCTACATGAATTGATGAGGAAAATATCAGGAGGGTGAGTGTTTCACAATGTTTTTACATGAAATTTATAACTAGTCTGAACTACATGGGGAGGATGGACAGCGAGCATGTTGATGTCATAGAAAAAAAAAAAAACCTTGAACAGGGTCAGCAGGATCCTGAGAAGAAGCAGATGAACCTTTGCTGTGTAATTATATCCAATTTTTGGTTCATTATGCCATACATTATTCAAAGCTTACTGCTGAAATACATTTTATTGGGCTGGTCTTTACCATATAATACCAAGCTCCCTGTGGCTGGGAAAAATACCATAGGATATCATACAATACTATATTAAATTACACTCTACTATTCTTTACTTCACCATAATATCCTTTTTTTTTTTTTTTTTTTTCCTCATGCTATTCCAGATTGCTTATCTGGTTATGACTTTCTCTCCCAAACCAGACACAGAACTGACCATTTACAGCTTTAGCTACTTTATTTCGAACTACTCCTTTTTGGTCATGATCTGATATTGTTAACCTGATAAATTTTGAGTCACCATGTAGAAATTTTACAATATATATATTTGTTTTTTTTCATAACGGTGAAAAAAAAAGAAGTTAAGCGTGTTTCACAGTGTTAATTTATCTTAATGCTTAACTGATTATTAAGTTCATTTTCTGTGTTATTGTGATATCACAACAGGCATGCTGTCAAAAGCTCCTACTGCTGGCTGTTGCTTTACTGTGGGAGCTACAGCACAGACAAATACCAACACAGAGACAAGGTCAGTGACACTGCAGAACAAGTTGACAGGATTACCAATTAGTAAATGTGTGAGCCACAAGCCTGGGTATTTTTTCCTTGCCACCACCCACTGTGTGCTTCAGAAACATGGAGGTATGGGGGAACTGTCAAGTAAACCAGTAGTGAAACTGTGAGAGCTTTGACCATTTAACAGCCTGATTAATAGAGTTTGTAACAGGTAGTAGTAATAGTAATGGCCATTAACCACCAAGATGGCTTTAGATTTTTTCACATTTTTTCATTCACAAGCCATTCACCAAGGGTGATGGGTAGATGCAACCTTTACAATATACGCGGCACATTTTTTGTTATGTGCTACTAAGAGCTTGAAAAATACACGCTGCTGTAAAAAAATGATATGGGCTCTACTTTCGTGCCTCACTGGCGGCCTAGGCACAGTCGCATCACAAGTCAGGTCTGCTGCGCTGATGGGATGTGCCCAAGCACACTTTGCTAATTTGGTGAGCGGCTCAGCGCATCACAAGTATCCCCCCTCCCTATAGCAACTCCTTCCAAAGGTGCAAGTAGGAAAGAGGGAGGGGATAAGGCGTGGAGTGGGTTTTATACAGCAGAGTCCAATTTTCACCAATTACATCAGCTCCTCTCCTCACCTTTAAGTCCGCCACTGGCAAGGGGCATTAGAAAATTCATTTAGGAGTCTACAAGATGACTGAACACAGACATTCTCATGAATCAAGGACACAAAACATTCAGGTGCATTACGCACAAATAAAGCAATTTAATAATATTATTCACAACGCGACATTAGACTGCTGGGGTGGTGTTGTCCTTTTTATTTTCGGAACAGATCTGATATTGTTTATACAATTTAGGAAAATCATTTGAAATGTCTGGCAAATATTCTCAGACCCAAAATTCAACCAATCAACCTTAAACAACTTTGCTGTCCATCCTCCCAGTTTCAATCCTGTGGAAAGCTTGTGTTGACCGAAAGGAAGAAGCTCAATTTTTCATTACTGCTAAGAATCAAGGTGTACATTTTCGACCATTCATTTTGACCAGCCATCCATACATCAAACCTAGTTATGGCATTCATACAAAAGGTGAAGACTCACCAAACTTGTATTAGCATCTTGTGTGTGTTTGTGAGTAGACGCACATGGGTGTGGGAGTGCATCTTTGCATCCATAAACGTGTTGCTCACTTGAATACCTCCTGCAGAGAAGGCATCTGTCTGCATAACAGCCCTCAAGTAATAACAGTAAAAGTCCCCACCTGCTGTGTGAAATGAACTCAGTGCCACTCACACACACCCTTCATGCAGACAGGTTGTGTTTTTATTGCAGGTTCTCACAAGCAGCCACCCAGGTGGTCCCACAAGGCTCTAATTAGGTGAAGGGTGCACCACCCGAATTCAAATCAAGACATCCGATTACTAGACCGAGTTTTTTTCTCGGCCCATCATCGAACCAGTTCACCTGGAGGGTGAGCCTGATCAGAGGGTAATTATTCCGTTATGTCATGGAGTCAGGCTTAAATGGAGCTAGTCTAATTTCTCTACAGGCGTTTGTCTGTCAATATGTCCCACCTTCAATAAGGCGCCTTTTAAGCTTTATTGAGACAATTCATCTTTACCTGTTGAGATTAACCTTAAAAATATACAGTTATAATTCCCTCAGTGTTTTCCTTGACTGTCTGACCTTCAAAAATAATTTTGTAATAATATCCCTTCATAAAACTCCCTGATAACTTGTTTTATTTTTTAATAATCAAAAGTTTTTACTTTTTGATTAGCTGCATTGAAAATAGAATTCAACCAAAATTTAAGAACTCAACTGAATAAAACACTACATGCCTGGGGCCTCATGTATCAACACTTGCGTGGAACTCATACCAGAAACGAGCGCACACAAGGTCCGTCACGCTGAAAAAAATCCGTATGTATCAATGTGTGCGGGCGCCGAAATCCACGTGTGTTTCCTTGATAAATCCCAATCAGCGTGGAATTGAGCGCAGATGTCGGAGTGACTGGGCCCGCCCCCGTTACGCCCTCCTATAAATATGCAGATTTATTTAAATAGGGTCTCCCTGTCCTCGCACGCAGACAAAATGACAAGAAAAACTCAATTTACGGCGTGCGAGGTGGAGGTGCTGGTGGCGGAGGTGGAGGAGCGACAGCGTGTTTTGTTTGGCAGCCTGTCCAGTGGCGTCAGTGCAAAACGAAAACGCTTGGAGTGGGAGAAAGGTTGCGAGAGGGTGAATGCGGTGGGTTCCGAGACACGCACCCCCGCGAAGATTAAAAAAAAGTGGTTGGACCTCAAGGTGGAGGTCAAGCGGCGTACAGCTGCCCTCCGGAGGAGTACCGGCCAGACAGGTGGGGGTCCGGGGGAGGAGACCCTCACGCCGTTTGAGCGGCGGGTGGTGGCGATTATTATTATAGGGTAAGTGGCGTGTCACACAAATGTCCACATGCTTTGTCATCCCACTGAGCAAAAGACATATATTAGACGTCTAGTCTAAGTTTATACTTCATTTCAACGTTGGGATTCAGTCTATTTTTAGACGTGATTTATACTTCGCCCTTAACTTCATTTTCCGATAACTTTTTATGCAATAAACAACTGTAATGTGCATAACTGACCTCGAAATACTGGATTACATTACCTATGATACCGTGGAGAGAGATGTAAACGCAACAGATACACAGAAGCAGGAATTGAAATGAACCAATATTTTTATTGTGTCACAGAAATTAATGTGTCGGCCGTGTCGCCGGCTTGCGGAACCCTGGCCCGCGGCAGCCCGTCCGCCGGCTCGGAGTCGTCGGCCAGGACCAGCGGCATTCGGGCCACCCCGGCCCCCGGCCCCAGCACCAGCATCAGCACCAGCGCGCCGACAAGCGGTGGAGTGTCCACCAGCCGCGGCGCTTCCGCTGGACCACCCGGACGCAGTGGAAGGGTCCTCACGGAGGGGGTCCTGCAATCGCAGGAAGAAATCATCAGGGGGATCGCGGGGATCAACGAGCGGCTGGACCGGCTCGTAAATGTCCTCGAGCGTCTGGTGGAGAAAATAAATTAATTTGGCTCATTGAACTGTGTATTCACTTCTTACCCATTCACACTGTGGCGATGAGATTCTCCCGCGCGAGGACGGCGGCCCGGCAGGGATCAGCTCGCATCCCTCCGTCTGCTGCTGGTTCGTCATGTGGGGCGACGTGCTGCCCGGCCACGGGGATGTGGTGCACGCTTGTCACATAGTGAGTCACCAAACACCGCCACACAGCGTTGCCAAAGTGCGAATCACAGTCAACGCAATTATCTGCTCAACGCCAATTTCTACACCACCTCCTGACTTTGCGTTGATTAGCGCTGGAACCGACGCTCGTTTCGCGATGATAAATCTGGACGTGTGCGCCGATTTTGGCGTACGCAAGGTTTTCTGGCGCCGCAAGCGTTGATACATGAGGCCCCTGATCTACTAAGATCCCAAATAGCGGGGCGGATAATAGCATATTACAGGAGAATCATTCACTTGCGGATAAAAGCACCAAAATTGGCACACATACTCCTTAGGAGTTGCTCTTTTGATATTTCCGTCTGGCCAGATGAAAATTCAAGATGGTGGCCATTTTTCAAGATGGCCACCGTTGAAAATACAGTAATATTGCATTTTGCATTAAAATCCCATAGACTTGTCCTATTTGGATGATCTTGGTGTCAAATCATACATTTTCCACCATGCAGAATCCAAATTTGGACCCATGGACTTACTTACTGGCTTCCTTGTACCATATTTCAGTCCTGGAATCCTAATATTCTGGTATTTATGAGGTTTACATTATGTCCGACTTGGGTAAAATGGTTGGTAACATATATCTTAGTGTTGTTAGATGTTTAGTGTGTGTGTGTGTGTGTGTGTGAGAGAGAGAGAGAGAGAGAGACTGAAAAAAATGTGTCTGAGTGTAAAAAAAAAAAAAAAAAGAAAAATGCTTGACCTGCCTGCATTACATCTCAATTATAAGGCAACACTTCTCACTCGCACACACACTTTCTTACAACATTACTATTAATCTGGCTGGGGTGGCACCATGCAGTCATGAAGAAGCTGACACACAGATCTTTGTGCATGCCAGGCATGCCACAGAAGCAGGCAGCAAGGTCATCATGGTCAAAGCCAACGACACAGATGTTGTTATCATCGCAGTGAGTGTTCTGCAGGCACTTCAGAACCTCGGTCTGCAGCAGTTGTGGGTTGCCTTTGGCCAAAGACAGAACCTGAAGTGGATTCCTGTTCATGACGTGTGGTACTCTTGCAGAAAAGAGCAAAGGGATGCTCTTCTTCCATGCATTCACTGGTTGCGATGTTGTTTCAGTATTCCGTGGCAAAGGGAAGAAGTCTGCTTGGCAAACCTGGAATGTTTGTGATGAGGCTTCCAGTGTCTTCAGCAAACTCAGCCATTACCCACCTGTATTGGATGATGAAGACCTGAAAACCCTAGAGAAGTTTGTGGTCATGTTGTACGACAGATCCAGCACAGCTGAAGGTGTCGACGATGCAAGGTTGGACATGTTTGCTCGGAAGCAGAGGCCGTACAAAGCCACTCCTCCAACTCGATCAGCACTTAAGCAATATGTCATGCGTGCATCCTACCAAGCGGGCTGCATCTGGAGTCAGTCAATAGTATGTCAACCAGAAACACATAGTCCTGCCAACTGGGGCTGGAACAAGAAAGGAGATCTGTGGCAGATTGTTTGGACAGAGCTCCCACCCATTGCAGAGAGTTGCCAGCAGCTGGCCAAGTGTGGATGCAAGTTGGAATGCTGCGGTTGATGCAAATGCTACTGCTTTGGTCTGACCTGCACAGCACTGTGCAGCTGCAGGTGTGAGGTTTAGAAACACTGTAGTAAAAGCCTACTCATCCAAACAGCCTACATGTAAAAAAAGAAAGAAAAAAAAAAACCTGCCTCGGTGGGATCACCACTTTATCATGGTGGGGCACTTTGTGTGTCTCCATGACCCCTAGAGCTATGCCGGCTGGAGTATTGTACTCCTGGCAGGGTCACCCACGCCAAACAGCTCGAAGGATAGAGACCAGACAAAGAGTGATCCCATGGTGCTACCATGCATTTTAGGTAAAATTCTAATTTATTCGAATATTAGGATTCTGGGACTGATATGTGCAGTGAGGACACACCCTTGCCCACGCCCTTGCCCTCCTTGCAACCCCCCCCCACACACACACACACACCCACACACACACACACACACACGTACAGCACACACTATACCTCTAACAACACTATATAGGATATAGGCTACCAACCATTTTACTCGAGTCTCACATGATGTAGACCTAATTAGGATCAGAATATTAGGATTCCAGGACTGAAATGTGGTACAAGGAAGCCAGTAAGTAAGTCCATGGGTCCAAACTTGGATTCTGCATAGTGGAGAAATAGGACAAGTCTATGGGATTTTATTGCAAAATGCAATATTACTGTATTTTCAATGGTGGCCATCTTGAAAAATGGCCACCATCTTGAATTTTCATTTGGCCAGACGGAAATATCAAAAGAGCAACTCCTAAGGAGTATGTGTGCCAATTTTGGTGCTTTTATCTGCAAGTGAACGATTATTACAGTTATCTGCCCAGCTAAAATAACAAATGCTATATTACATGTGCAAACTAAAAAAAAATGCTCACATTTTAGCGCTCGTTATTTGGGATCTTAGTAGATCAGGCTCCAAGTGTTAATGCATGGATGTGTGTCACTTAACGTTAATATTACAACATGCAAGAACTAGAAGATCTCCAACTGGTACTAAGGTCTCCTGTGTGGGAACAATATGGTTTGCCTGTGAATTACTGTATAATGATGAACAAAGATGAGTGGATCAAACCAAAGCAGTTTGCCGACACTGTTGGGCAGCAGTGGGGTAGGTTGCTGGGAACATCTCCAACTTGTTAAGAAATTTGAAGTAGCTCCACACAGTGTGAAAAGGGTTTCAGTTAGATCCTTAAGAGGATGGTGCATGGACCTGGTATGTAAAAAACACAAAGTTAAGCCTCAGAATATTTCAGCAAAGGAAACTGTTCTCCATCAGTTTAAGTCTGCTTCTCTTACAGCCCCTCGCCAATTTTGACCTAATAGCTGCATGATGTTCACTAACTAGAGGGAACTAAAACCCTTCTGGTGATTACACTGCGTTCCCTAAAGGGGAGCTGACAGAGAGGTGGAATGAGGAGGGGAAGCCAGCCCGCAGAAAGATGTATAGCTCCTTGGGCATAATGTTAGAGGCGCAACAGACTTCGCCTTTATCCGGACAGTAATTGCATCATCAATTATATCTGCTAAACGCTTTTTAAGTCACCTGCTGATGTGGCCACCATTAACCCTGCTGCACTTGACCAAGGTGAACACTACACTACATAACATATGTCAAACACACCATCAGTGGACACAAGTGCAAGTCGGGTGTGCCCTTTCCCTGATAGACACTTGCAAGATTTATGCACAGACTTCGTAAAAGGTGTTTTTCTGCTTCTTTTAAAATGACACTAAAGATATCAGTACTCTAGATTCACACTCTAGTGTTGCTTTATTTGAGTCAAAGGGAGTATTTGATGTTTAAATGTTTACTTTGCAGTGGAAACTTGCTTTAGAAAGTACTTTGAAGAAGGGGTAATGTGTTCTCTAATGCTGCCAGTGAGTTAATATGCCCCCTCTCTCTTTTCTCTCCTCAGCTGTATGCCTCTGTCTCTGGATCTCTGACTGGAAGATCAATACTGTCTCCATCCCAGCGCAAGTCGATATGTGTCACAGTGCCTTTTCTCTGGCAGCATTCATATGTGTTGCATGACTATGACTGTGTGAATGCATTCACAGAGCAAACCAAGGCCAACCAAACATCACAGTATACTGTATTTACAAATACATGGAAGTGTGGCCACTTCTCTGGTTTGATCTCGAGGTGCTTCAGCTGATTACACAGAAGGCCTTTCAGAGCCTACTATAGTTCCTGCTGCTGTAGTGTTTTCTGACAGCATTTTGCACCACATAATGTCCAAATGAAACCGTCAAAAGAAGTTTAGGAGTCTTTGTTCACTGGTGTTTTAACCTGGGTGTTGTGTGGTGATGAAACAGCGACGAGTGATTTTTAGGGGCTATTCCCTTTCTTTTAGTTAATGTGTGTTGATCACTGACCTCTATTGTTCAAAGTGTGTGTGTGTGTGTGTGTGTGTGTGTGTGTGTGTGTGTGTGTAAGAGTGCCTGAGGCTGTCTCCACTTTTACCTTCTCACCCTTTGCTTTCAAGACTCAGGTCAGGCTGCAGGCTAAACCTTCATGCTGTGTTACAGCACACACAACACGCTATGGGGCTTTGGGACTAAACTACTCACACAGGAATCTCAGAGCTGGTGCACATGATCTTGGAAAGCTTGCCTGTGTTTAGGATTGACTGTGCAAATCATCCATCCATCCAGAAGTGACTGTGGCAAATAAGATGTTAGTGAGACTAACATCAGAACAGAAGTACTGCATATTGAGGAAATCCAGGAGTACAAAAACAAAACAGATGCCTGATCCAGTGGGAATGTAAGAAAAAGCCTACTTGTGATATAATATACTATGTTATGTGAAAATATCTGTAGGTCCTTGCAGAAGTGCAATGATTAGAGACAAAATTGTCCGTCCACATACACTGCAATTCTCAAGCCTAAGCAGTTTTGTCTATTTCCAGTCAAAGTATCTCATTACACCTAATTTAAGTAACAGTGATCTGACAAGTTCTGAAAGAAATATTATTTCAAGATATCACAAGCCAAATAAGGCAGAATTGCCTGTAACAAGTAAAATTATCTGTCAATGGCATGTGCAAAATCTCCCTGATATGATCCCTGCAAATGTAGTTCATCTTCTTTCAGGCTTGCTCCACTGGCTGATATTTCTAGTTTTTACAAACAATCCAGGCCTCATATCTCAAATGAAGAGACTCTTCTGTAGTTAGATTATTTGACTCATGGCAAAAATATCATTTTATTTGAAATATTAAGAAATTAATCTAACTGGTAATTACAGAAATACACTTGCTGAGATGAGAGTTTTTGCAGTCATAGTGTCTGTTTTGTTGGATATCATGAAAGATAGGTTACTGCTGGTGGTGTCTCTTCCCTTGACTTTCTTTCTTGCATTTCAAGCAAACATGATTTCATGAAGAGAAAGTTGGCCCACAAAAAGGAATGACAAAAACCTGATCATAGTGTTTTTAACCTTTAAACATAATCTCTCAGTTTTCATACAGAATTTAAAAAAGTTGTAGGGCTTACCTAAGAATGTAATTAACTCCACATGAGGATAGTTTCACATATATCTCCTGCCGCTGTCTTAGCCAAGGGTCTCTCTAAAAAGGGCATTTTGCAATCTCAGAGTGACTCATCTGGCTAAATAAAGGTTTAATTAAAAATAAGGCTTAATAATACATGATCTTTTGATTCGCACAGGAAATCAATTAGACGTTATGCAGACACAGTTGGATGCAATGATGATCTGTAGTTCTAACAAAGAGAGAGAGAGAGAGAGACAGGGACTGCACCCGCTGCCTGTGAGCCTCCAGGCCCTGCTTTCAAGCCCGAATCAATGTTACTCCACTTACAAGTAAATTGAAACAGTTTTTCCATCGAGTCTCCACCATTTTAATTTTCACCTGAAGGGGTCAGAGAGAGGACACTTTAGTGATGATGAAAGACATTTTCCCATTTTCACAGCGTGGTCACGCTTTGACACATCATTATCCCATTGACTTAATACATAGTTTCCCCTCTACCTCACCCTACCTCACTCGTCCATCAGAAGCCATCTCGCTCTCTCTCTTCCTCCTCCAGCTTCCTCCACCTACATCAAGCTGTAGATCCCTGTGTCCTCACTGAAAGGTCTCTCGCCTATCTCTCTCTTAATTCTTCTTATCAGTCCCTTCCTCCATTGTACCTCCTTTAAGATTTGCTTTCTTCACCCACATTCTCACACCTTTAATGCACCCCATCCAGCTCCACATTGAGGGGCTCCTCTTCATGATATACCCCTCTTTTGTAGCTTTTTCCTCCATCCTCTTTCTTTATTGCGCTTCCTCCAGCCCTCCCTCCTCCCCTTTAAACAATTAAACCAAATCCTTGTCTGTGCAA
Source organism: Xyrichtys novacula (assembly GCA_962446985.1). Classification (NCBI taxonomy): domain Eukaryota; kingdom Metazoa; phylum Chordata; class Actinopteri; order Labriformes; family Labridae; genus Xyrichtys; species Xyrichtys novacula. The sequence goes on along the minus strand of OY660881.1, from coordinate 28,257,608 downwards.
AGATAGACCTTTGCTTGATAAACAAACTGAACCAACAGGTTGATCCCTATGCTACAAATAAAATCCAGCAGATTAAAAAAGCCATGAGTAGAACATGCCAGATGTACCGCCATTGTATCTGTATTTGGCTGTAGATATTTTTCAGCTTTGTCTAATTAAAGACATTATCTGTTTGTCAATTTTTGAAGTTATTTTCATTTTTTTTTTAGTTTTAGCTATTTGAGGACTGTAGGGTGTATTACATATTTGCTGGTAGCCTACATGAATCCTTTTACTTTCTGCTCATTGTAGTCCCCCCTCTGTTTAAGTAAAAATAGTTTCCTACAGTCTGTATCCAAGAGAATCATCACTGAGGTCAATGAAACAGACCTGAGAGTGTGTTTTTGCATCAGACTTTGGATATAAAGTAGGATTAGGATACCCGCACTGACCCGCTTCAAATTCATAAATACTACAGGAACATGCTACATTACAAGCCTAAAGCACCATAAATAGATCATTCATGAAACAGGCCTGTCAGCTCTGAAGATGCAGACTAATTTGTAGGAAAAAAAAACTGTCTACCAATCAGCTCAACAGTTTTTACACATTGTTTCCATACAATAAATCTTTCCAAACAAACAGCATAGCCACTACTAAAAACACTCTCATACAAAATAGAGGAGCTTTACGCTTTTACACTGTATGAAAAAAAAAAAGGTAAAAATAAATTAATAAAAAGATCCAGTGACCCTGACAACCCTATAAGCCAACAGAACAAAATCCCTGTACTGTAATAACATGTGGCAGTGCTGTTTCAGCACCACGGACAGTTACTGCTCAGTGGTATTCCACTGGAGAAGCTTACAGTATAAAATTGTAGTGTCAGCAGCTGCAGTAACAACATGGATTATCCTCATGTAAGGATATACAACCATGTATGATTTCAAAAATATCTGGTCTGACTTACAACTTTCCTTATTATAACAATAACTCATGCTGATAGGTCCTGTCCTCTCATACTTCTTACTTTTACTATCAACAATCATTGCAAAAAAAAACAAAAAAGAAAACGGAAGTTCAGTGTTTGATAAAAGAAATCCAAAGATCAATTTAAATCATGGTAAACTTGACTGCAGATGACATACTTAAAAAATATGGCATGATTTGATTATAAATACCTGTTAAGAGAATATAGTGCTATACATACTTGAAAAAAAATAAAAAATAAAAAATAATCAACTCATAGTACTCAGCTGTTGTTCATCCCCCCTTTACTTAGTTTTGTAAGTACAGGGTTAAATTTCATCAAATCTAATATGATCTATGATGTACCCCCACCCTGCATGTTCTCTCTGTTTCCATGCTTTTTTGTTTTGTTTTCAAGAATAATATTTTAGTTGCAGAATTGGCTGGTTCTTTCTTTTTCATAATGATTTAAATGGTTTAACAAAACATAGACCAAGATGACATGACTTTATGGTCTGAAAAGGGTTCCATGAAAAAACAACATGCTGTAATTTACTTTGGTCCATATGCTCAAAAGTCTGACATGGACACTGCACTGTAGACCAGATAGTTGCAGAAGCCAGCTCAGCACAAACTTTGTCCTTAATGTCCATCCATATTTTAATAGGGGCAGTGTTGTGTGGGCGTTGAGTGAGGGAGGGCCGCTGAGGAAGCTCTCTGCTCCAAGGATAATTAAATCATGCTTTAAAATGTAAATATACCATAAAACAATATTGAGCTCCACTGGTTTTAATTGATGCCCGTCCTGAATGCTCGATGAGGCTGTTAATTTTGACTGATGGCTTACGACAGCCGCATGATCACTGACAGCAGGCCTAGAGATGGAAACCATCACAGGAAGTCTTGAACTTTTCATTGCTGAAAACCAAAGGAGGGCTGTGCAATCACTATAAAATAAATAAATAAAATCCAGAGAGCTTCTTTTAAAGAAGAAGCAGACAGTATTCTACAGTTGTTAAAGCTAGCAAATTCTACCTCATCCAGTGTTCCTTGTGATTATTCAATAACTCTAAACACAACAGCAGGTTGAAGATATGCCACACTGAGGTATGACATACAAGGTCTGATATATGTGGATGTAAGCCAACACCCTGATCCGTCCTCCATCTCCTCCTTCATCTATATCTTACTAATACTGACATGTTTATCTACTATTTCCCCTCGTTTACTATTTTCTAAACATTTTTTCATGTTCAGCAAACCAAACTAAAACAAATGGACCAGGTAAATTGAGTGTATCCCCATGCAATGTCATGTATTGCACCATGCAGCGTTTTATCATATTGTATTACCTCCTTTAGTATTGTTTCCTATGGTATTGTATCATGTCATAGCATATCATATTATATAATTTCATATTGTTTCCTATCTTACGATATTGTGTCATATCATGTCAATTCCGACTGTACCAGATCTGACTGGTTCAGACCATATTATGTTGTACCTCAGATCTATTATTGCTCATATTGTATCATAATGTAGCGTACAGTATTGTATGGTATTGTGTTTTATCACATTGTTTCATGTAATATCCTGTTGTATTGTATAGTTTATTATTGTGACATACTGATTTATATCATAGCCTATTGTAACATATTAGATCATATTGCATCATAATGTATTGTCAATTAAGTGATTTGTTTTATCTGACCATAACTATATAAACTATACGTTTATTTTTATTGAAATAAAATTGTACCAAAAAAGTATTAAATAGACTGTACTGGAAAAAAGACGTTGATGAACCACCAAGGTAGGGAATTTTATCAAATTAAAAGTAGTGGTGTAAGAAATTTGTAGTTAATACATACATTCATTGAAATATCTCAGTTAACATTGAGAAAAAGATATGAGCTAGCAGAAAAGTGAAACCTAGCAGGCAAAACAAAACATGTCATGAAGCCAGATCATATATATATATATATGTATATATGTATATATATATATATATATATATATATATATATATATATATATATATTTATCTCAAGAAACAATTATTCTTCTCTTGCCCACCCTGGGCAGTATTTTGTCTGGTCAAGCTCGGGTTCTCTACCAGAGGCATGCAAGCTTGAGGGTCGTGCGCAGTATCCTTGCTGTTCCTAAGACTGTGAGATGTCTGATGTTTCCCCAGGAATCTGTTGGAGCCACTTCTCCAGGGGTTACTGCCCCAAGTGCCGCGGCAACCACAGGCACAACTGTTGCTTTTACCTTTCAGGCTTTCTCTAGCTTCACTTTGAGCCGTTGGTACTTCATTAGTTTCTAGTGTTCCTTCCTCCTGATGTTGGTATCACTTGGGATGGTGACAACTACCACAATGACTTTCCTCTCCTGTTTGTCTTTATATCCTGTGTCCTGGGATAAGAAAGACAAGAAAGATAAGAAAACTTTACTGCAAGGAATGTGTGAGTTTCACATACAGGGTTGTCTTGATTGCTACACACTCATGTTTATGAGGTAGGCCATAGCACTAAGGGTCTTGCCTAGGGACCCACACTTGTAGATGCATTTCTGGGCCTCTTCTGTGTCCCTGCTCCTAAAAATACTAAACAACAGCTTTTATGCTTATTAGTTTCTGCGAGGAAACATGATCACAAGCCATGAAACATTAGCTTACAGAATTATCACGCAAAACTTCACATCTAAACATTGTCCAAACTTGTGTTTACCAACCGAAAACTAAACCAAACAATAACATGACATTTTAGTATGAATGCCCAAAAATATATATCAGAAATTACAGCTTGAACGGCTCTATTTTAATAATAAACACTGTTAATGGGATGACATCGCTCTCCCGCACAACTTACCCTAAGTGATGTAAGGTACAGAAACCAAGTGGATGAAAATAGTAATATTTATATGAAGCATTAATGTGAACAAACAATTAGTAAAGGAACTCATTTAGATAAAATTCATAAATAATAACCAGAATTAAATCAAAAAATAAATTCTCAAAGAACACATATTTATAGAATACATTTTTAACTCCGTTACACATGTCATTAACTGTCAGGTAAATAAGCCTTATTGTCTTACCATTTAATTTTAAGTATTGACGCTAACCATTTAAATACATATTGGGAAAAGGCTATGAGTTTACCATTGCCTGCAACATACTGCACATTTCAGTCACTGTGGTTATTTTGAGTTGCAGGGTTTGTGTGGGCGCGTGAGTGAAAGTTCAGATAGTGATTTATTAATGAAGGAACAGGAAGGCTTCTTCATTTCTTTTCCTGTTTCTCCCACGGACTAACCAGGGCCAAAAAAAGGAAAATATATAATGCATAAGTTCTTAAAAGTAGCCATTTTGTATTTTTGAAAGCAGAGCATGATGTAACTTTTGATAATGTTTCATTATGGCGCTGCCTGTAAGAACACACGTGCTTTCACTGTTAATAGCAGTGACATTACTTATTTATTTTCACAAAGTGTTTTGCTATTGTGGTAAGAAAAAAAAAAAAACACTTTTACAGTAACTGTGGCTCATTGGCTGTTAGTGGTGCAAAAGTGACTGTTGAGTCTCTGGTTAATTCTGGACCTGGGAAGGATTCATGAAACTTAAGTTGCTGGTTAATGCTGAAGACATGCTCACTCCTCTTTTCATTATGACCTATTATCACGCCTGTACGATTGGCCTAAGCTGACATATGTTAAACATATGTTAATGTTAAAATTGGGTTGTATTGCCTGCTCTTAAGAATAAGATGAACCTCTAGCATTTGAACTTTTTGCACAACAGCGTGACTACCCTCAGCTCCAGGGGATAAGGAGCTGTGGTACCCTGATCAGTGTTCATCTTAACTAATTATCTGCTGCTAATTAAACTGAAGTAAAACCAATCAAAACGGCTACACCTGTCTAATTGCATACCAGTCAAACTGTGTGGGGTCAGATCCAAAGAAAGGTGAGTGATGAAAGTCTCAAAGCAGGACTATCAAGCTGACAACCTGTTAAATTAGGATTAAATAGGAAGTTGTTAATTAATTAGTGTATCATGGTTGACCGGTGGTGAATCCTTCATGACTAGAGTGGGCTGCTTGTTTGGAAACCTGTGGAGCTAAGAGTCATCAGGGAAACAGAGACGTTCCCAAAGGCATTTACAACACTGACATGTTGTCCTCCACTTGTTATGTCAGGAATTGTTTTTTTTTAAAAAAAGTTTTCAAAAACGGGAACTAAGTTGATGGATAATAGGTCCCTAAAGTCAACTGGCTTCATGTATGTTAAAGCTCCTGTGAGGAGTTTGTATAAAATAGACTTCAATTCATATTGATGTTTTTTTATGAGATACAAAATGATATGCCAAAACTAACAAGACCATCAGCGACACAATTAAATATTTTTGTTCCATTATTATTTTTGCTGCCTCAAAAGTGGTGTGAAGGGGTAGGGGTCAGACCTGCAGCTAAAGAAAACCACCATATTTTTGCAATGTCTAAATACAATATTCACAACTAATTATTCATTTAATTGATGACAGTCAGTCATTTTGACAACAATGATGACATGCTGTCTCTGCTGACACAGTAGGACACTCATGCTGAAGATTTTGGAGAAACACGAGTGTTTGAGTCTCAGTCGCTTAAAATTAACTAAATGAAGTGGCAGCCTTGACTCCGTCTGCAGCAGATAATAACCTAGCTTCTGCTGCAGTTGTTTTAAGAAAGGGCTGAGACCACTTGCATACCCTGTTTGTAATAAAGTTATCACGAGCAGGTACCTCATACGACCAAACCCATAAAACCAGAAATAATGGGCAAGTTGTGTTTTTGTCAAAACTACCCCCTCTGTCTAATGTTTCTAGGTTCACAGAGACACTGTAATTCCCCACAGCCACATTTTTATCAGGTTGGAATGCAACCTGACTCACTGGAAACTTGTGGAAAAGTCGAAGGGAAAAATATGTTTTTGTAAACCTCATTTAGTTCTATGCTTTGTCTCTTTTATGTTAATCATTTTAATTTATCAGAGTTTTATGAATAACTCTGATTTGACAAGTGTCAGCAAAACCAAATATGCAAAAAAGTTCATAATAGAGTGTGTTAGTGAATTTCTTTTCAGAGATCAAAAACATTCTTCTAATCCTTTCTTGTTAGAGTTAAGCTATCAAATGGAACCACATAAAATTGAAGCAGAAAATATGTGTCCTCTAGACCCACTCTAAAAAAAAAAATGTTTTACCTGTTGTTTTCATGTTCATGTGGCATTTTTCTGATACTGGACGACCTATCATGAGAAAACTAAGAAATGAAATTGCATGTAGTATCTTGAGTATTTCTGCAGACAAATCACTGCAAATCTCTGGCAGACCCAAACAGCAGGCTCAGACACAGTGAAATTTCCTACATCACAAATCCAAGCTCAGCCCCGCTCTGCAGGCCAGACTCTGAGTATAGAAAGGACAATTGTGGAACAAGCATGTGCATAAGCGGATTGCAATGCTTGTAAGAAAGCTTATTATGATATTAGCTTTCATCATGTCCCCAAAGACATTGGTGTCTCAGAGCTTAATAGCTCCTATGTTGCATGCTTTTTCTACAACACCGACAATGTTAGGCTGCAAGCTAGCGTTAAGAGGAGTGTGCAGAGGAGTGTGCAGAGCAGCGTTGTCACCGCCCACGCCTCAGAGGCGAATTGCTAATGAGCTACTGGAGCTCTGCAGAAGACAAGCCCTTGAAAACGACACAGGTAACGTGAGTTTGGCTTTAAACTTAAAAATTACAGTTAAAAGACTAATGAGAACACTTGGTAAAAAAAAAAAGATCGGAGTGGAACTTTAAAATCATTCGGACCAAACAATCTCTTTAAACTTTATATGAAAAACCTTAAACCCATATTGCACTGAATTACGTTTTCTTTAATTTTAACTGCTCCTGCTGAGACATGTCTGTCTCACCCTTGATGCTGGAAAAAGTACAAAAAAGCTTCTCTTTTTAGTTTTTAAACCCGGGGAAGCACAGGCAATAAATAGCTCTGCTTTGTCCATCATCACAACGGTCCAGAGGGAAGCTGAAACCAGGGACTTGGTTCCCACTGGCACTTGTGTTGGCATATTTATGCATCCTAAGAGCTGCTGCCTGGGGGCTGCTGATAGAGTGGCTCCTGTGTTGTAAAGCAGCTGATTGAAATCAACTGGAAACCAAGCCTCTCCACCTCTCTGCTCACTCTTCAGCAGAGCAGACTCCAGATGGTGCTGCCATTTACGTCTCCTTTTATTTTGCTTTACTGGCTCCTAGACAACTGGCACTGAGTATAAAAAAGGAGGACAGTGTCTTCGTTGGTGGTTGGAGGAGCACAGTGTTTCCTCTTCATAAGGAGGCCAGGATAGGGAATGAGACCTTACCCTTCACCACTGGATGTCAGAAAACTCTCCAGGATGTGAAACTGATGAAATCTGCAGCAATATGGAGGTTGAGGCTGTAGATGCATGCATTATCTCTCATCTCAGCAGGGGGCCTCAAATTAGTATAAAAATCATTTACGCAAAGTCTCCCAAGCAATTACATCCATATGAAATATTTCTGCACCTCATGATTTATGTCCAAACTACTGTTCCGTGTCAGGGTAAGAAACAGGTTGTAATAGAGACACTGCTTTAAACATCCACACATAAAGGTTATGTTTGTGGGTATGGGGCAAAATCTTCGAAATAGTGTTTGTTTTCTCAGCATTACCATACCTTACACCACTGGCATTAGAGACCAAAAAATTAGTGTTGTCAGAATATTTCACCTGAGTGAATACCACATACCAGTGAGAGTGAATATGAGCTGGCTGATGGGTCTGGAAATGCCAGATTATGATATTCCTCTCAATTTGCAATAATTCATCAGCAATTATAGATGACTGACTACAGCTCATGACACTGTGTCGGAATAAATCTGTTAACAATGGTTTAGTGACTACAAACATTACATCACCGAAAGTTACACTTTAGCCCACTGCAGGCCATGATCAATATTACATATAACCTCTGTCACACATGCACACCTCCACACAAAAACAGCTAACAGTGGGTGCATGGCCTGATAAGTCTGAAGAAGCATCAGTGTCCAAAAACAGAACTTGTGCAACTCACAGGAGTTAAAACACATTCTCACCTTTGTCTGCCTGCAGCACACTGATCAGCTGATACGGTCTATGGAGGAAAAGCCATGTTTACTGCATCTCAGTCTAATTCAGCCACATACTGTCATTATTGCTGGAGAGTTTGATATATATGCTTCGTTACAGCTAACACTGTGTATTTTGATTAAGTAAATAAATCTTGGCTGATTATATTTTGGGAAGAATTACTTTTTGTAGTTCTAGTCGGATTGGGTTTTGAATTATTCTCATTCAGATTCTGAAACTCTCTTAACATTCGGCATTTCTCTTGTTGACTATTGTTACTCTTTTTTATTATAGGGCTTTGTATAAAGTTGATGAAAAAAATAATAAATGTGCACCCTTAAACCTGAGTGAAATTCCAGCACTGCAGTTCAGTGGTCCTCTTAGCCAGTAAATATGGCTGCAAAGGGTGAGGCACCAGCAGCAAGCACAGCCCACTGACGCTCTGCTGTGATTATGTCCCCCCGCCCCAGCCCCTCCCACATGTTGTCAGTGTGTTCAGTGTGTGTTTGTTTGGCGTTGTTTTGATCGCCAGTGCTTGTGTGTTTGGGCTGTGCTGGCTGGGCGGCGAGCAGGCCCGGTGCAGAGCTGATGGCGTGCCAAGTGCTCCCTGCGGGCTGGCTGTGCCTTCCACTCTGCTCAGCCACCGTGAACGCTGGGCCGACAGACTGCTGCAGGGGGAACACCACTTCCTCGCTCCTTCTCTTTCTCCATCACACACACACACACACACACACACACACACACACACACACACACACACACACACACACACACACACACACACACACACACACAGAGCCTCTAACCTAGTCACACATCAGCCATTTTTTTTCCTTCCATCCCCCTCAATCTTTCACTATACACTTTCCTACTTTCACTTTTTTTTTTTCCACTGGAGACAAATTTTAGTTGAATTGAAGTTAAAGATTTTTCTGGGTACACTTTTAAGAGATAAATGACCCTGTAATTATTGTGAAAGCTTTGTAAAGTAAATTAGTAATGGGAACTCTGTAATTCTCAGTCCTGGTGTGAGGTGAATATGTACTTCCAACAGTGTTTTTAGTTTTTCTGAGGTGAGAATTTTTGTAGTTCTATTTTTAACATAACACGATTGGTTTATCCTTACCAGTAACTGTTAGGTCATAAGTGACTTTTCAGGTTGTCCTTGTCATTTCCCATGTCAGTGGAGCCAAAACACAGTTAAAGCTAGATTTTTGTTGTTTTACTTGGCTCATGGCAGTTTCGGAGACCTCTTGTCCCATCAGGGTTTAGCCAGAAACCACTGCCTGAACTCTGAGCAGCAGTCCCCCCTGTTCATTAACATTTAGCTGTAATTACCAGGCTCATTAAAGCATCGAATTAACAGCAAAATTCTTCCAGCCTCCTCTCTGTGCTTAATCGTTAAGCAAATGGAGCATCACAAGTTTGAAGTGATTACTATTGAGATGTAAGTGCCATGGCCCTGTGAAATGTCACTCAGCTGGCCTAAGAGAGAGAGAGAGATAGAAGAGGCTCTGCAAGCAATTTCCTTCCACTTGGTGGGAAAGCTGTTTTGCGTGCTTAAAGGGTTCTAGCTTTAAGCAACACACATCTATTTATTCTGCTGCCCAGCGCTGTGAGAACCAGCTTCTATAGAAGGTCAACAACATTTACATCCAGGAAAAAAGGCTGACAGCTGCTCACCTGTCAGGCCAACTTCTTCAGCATTGTAGTCACTCCCACCACAGGATCACGTTTACCACCACAGACTCACACAGTACACACAGGTGCTTGCACATGTACACTACACATTCATTACACATGCACCAGAAAACACTCACACACACACATATATTGACAACCACACAATGCTGCTCAGTATTCAAGAGGTCAAGATTAAACGGCTCTTTCATTGGATGATCCTCCTCGGTCACAACCTTGAATAGGAAATGTCGGATACATTGATTGGCTCATAGTTCTGAGAGAATAAATACAGCTCATTAATGGGGGGTTCTGACATGCAGATGAACACGAGTAGCACCATGCTCCTACCCCACAGAAATCAGCCTTCACAGTTTATGGATTAAGACAAATAATTGTGATTTGAAGTGATGCAGAACAGAGCCATATTGTAGCAAATTCAGCAACAGGAGAGTCTACTCATTTCCGCATGTTTGATTATAATGTGAATGAGACGTGTAACCCCGGCAGGTATGCGCTGGCGCTGACTTCAGTACCACACCATCTAATCGAATGTATAAATATCTACCTGTTTTTTGTTTTTTGTTGTTTTTCCCCATGATAGAATCTAACAACCCATTTTCTACCAATTATTATGATTATATGGTCCGTATTGACTAACATGACCCTGATGCTAATTTCTTTAACGGATTCAACAGAGTCGAATTCAAGTACTGTAAATATTAGAAGAGGTATTTCACATGCTGAATGGTAATGTATCCAATAAGTCCAGATTTTTTTCTAAAATCTACTCAAACAAATGCAGCCTTCCCAAGCAAAATATTCAGCTAATACATCTCCTGCCACACTTAAAATATGAATTCTCAGTCATTACATTAACAGAATGTAGAAAGAAGAGAGTTGGAAGAGGTGTTGCTGTGTTTGTTCATAATCAATATCAGAATAAGGTAAGACTTGGATTTGATCACAAATGAAACTGAGGATGATTTTTTTTCATGTCCTGTCTTCTGTGGCAGAAATGTCATAATAAAATGTATTTATCGTCCACCTCATGCAGAAATCAGTTCCTTCAATGACACACTCACAACTGTAAGGAGACTGGGGATAGTTGCAACACTTTTGCTTTTCTCTCAATTACTCAGAGATGATTTGGATGAGGCCAACCATTTAATTATATAGTAAATTTACATCTGTCTTCTAATTCCCCATACCATTAATCCATTAATGCATCATTGCATAACACAGATTTTTCACAATATTCAAATTAAAAAAAAAACCAAAAAAACGTTGCAACACCCCCCCCCCATCAATGGGACAGTTGCAACACTACGAACCCTTGGTTCCTGTTAATTTTAAGCTCCATCCAGCCTACTTTGTCCCCCAAATGGACATACTGATAAGTGTTCATAAAATAATCCTTTTTTAACTTTTTTTAAAAACTGTTTTCATTTCTTACCTTTTAAACGACTTCAGCCCTGACCCTTCAAAAATTAAATAAAAAAATAACCGCGTAAATCATCATGGAAAAAAAAACAAAAAAAAAAAAACACTTGGACAGTAGGGAGTTGTAGTTTTCTACTTATTGTATTCTGTCATGACTCATGAATTATTATAATAAAAACATCTTTGCCATTAGTGTGGTGCAGTTATTCATTTTTATTTGTGCAAAAATATCATCAAATGTTAACATGCATGCAAAATGGTCAAAAATGTTCAGACAGAATCAAAACATGAAGGCTAATTTACAACTGCTTTGAGACATGACAAGGTGTACAAAGGTAGTCCAGAAAAGCTGGGTCTATTGGGTCTAGCAACTGTGTTAGCAAATCATCCAACAGGATAATGTTTGTTTGTGTAAAAGTATAATATCATTAAATCATTTAAAGAATCTAGAAAAATATCTTTTTAGCAAAGCCAAATAGCAAATAGTAGATGATCCTTGGAGCCTCAAGCAGCACTGCAGAAAAAAAAAACAGACATGACTTTTTAGTGGAATTCACTGCATGGGCTCAAAATCACAACCACTATCGATATGTTGCTCACATTAAATCTAGAATAGGCATGTTTTTGCATACAACTTCAATTTACATATTAATCTATAATGTGTTGTCTTTGTGCTTTTTAAATTAAAAAAAGGGCGTAATGGTTTTGAACAATAAAACTTTGTTTTTATATGCATTGACCATTTTTCAGTCTTTTTCAGGTAAAATTCTCAGGTGAATTCTATTTCACTCTTCACAAGTATTTAGTTTGGTTTAAAAACAACACTCAGGTTAAGGGCACTTGTGTCATGTATGAAACTCTGTGTGGAGCTTTAAAAAGTATATTAATGAATAAAAGTGTTCTTCAACAGTCTAAAAAACATCTAAAATTGCAACTTGAAGCCCACTGAAAAGTTGATGAAGTTCCCTGTTGCCGTTCATGGGGTTGGAAAGGCCACGGGTGTTTGACTGAAAAGCAGCGGGAGACTGAGTTAATGTGGTGTATCGCTATCCAAAAGACCCGGTCCCATTACAAGCCACTCATCCCCGACAAACTCTCTCATGACTCTTCCTACCTTTATACTTCTATTTCCATCTGTCTCTCTAGGTCTCACCTCTCTCCATTTCATGGCTGTTTTCTTCCTCTATTTGCTTGACAAGACAATGGATAATAACCCTGGAACAGCACAGAGACGGGCAAATGAGAGTAATCAAGCTGTCTTGTCCTGGTGGCGTTCAGGTTCACACATCAAAGCCTAATTATCACCCTGGAAACCAATGTTCCGCTTTAATTGTTCTGATGAATGAAATATTATAGAGAGGAGTCGGGCTGCAGCCGAGCGGAATAACAGCTTTTAGCCATAAAACACAGCAGAGGAGGAGGTGGAGGAGGAGTGAAGGTGACTCAGGAGAGAACCAGGCATAGTGTGAGAGAGCTGGCAAAGGTAATGGATAAATAGAGTTCAGCATGACAGATGTGAGAAAAAATGGAAGGAACTCTGAGAAATATGACAGTGACGGCGTTCATGGAGCTGAGCAGATGATTCAGGCTGAGAAAGTTTAACTGCAGTCTAATTGTTTCAGGATGGCACACAAGGAAGAGTCTGGACAGTAATCCAGATGGATGGCACCCAGAGTATTTTTTCACATGGCTCCCAGCTGAGTTGTTCTAATAAAAGAAAAGAGAGCTGAGTTATGGGGCCAACATCTCTGAAACTGCCTCACTTGTGCATCACTACCTTTCAAAACACACATCAGTAATCATATCCTAATAATGAACATGTCAGTGGCTTACAGCATTTATCTCAATAACACGTGCAGTATGTCATATTTTGTGTCATGGTACTCATGATTAAATAAAATGTTGTATTTTAACATTTTTTTCTTCTGTCTCCGTCTTAAATTGGGTTTAAGACATCATATGGCAAACAAACAGAACCAAGAGGGCATGTAATGAGACAGTTGTGAACAACATCTGTCCTCTTTGAGCATTCAAAAATGCCTCTTAAGGCTAACAAAGGGAGGTTAATGAACAAATAGAAACACATAAGGTCTTGTCTTCATATGCAAATTTTTAAAAATTGATGGTACCTGAACTAGACCCCAGGTATTCCTCTTTTCTGTCAATGATTGGTGAATTGTAGGAGTGCTCTGTCATCGATGGTGGGGTGTATAGGTCACATCTGCAGGTATTTTAAAAAAATCATTACTAATATTAGTGTCTTGACAGTTCCCAGAGTAAGAGGAGCAGAAGTCTTTAAATAACACACACACACACACACACACACACACACACACACACACACACACACACACACACACACACACACACACACACACACACACACACACACACACACAATCTTACCTGACCAACAGTGGACTATCAGCCCAGACTGACCAAGAGTGGACCCCTATTTCTGGTCATTTTAATAAAACAAAAATAGAATAGAAATTTTTCTTTTTAGGTCTTTTACTACAATGTAACTTGAAATGTGACTTAATTTTTTTTTTTAAATTGCCAAGAGGGGACCCCTTATATATTTCATTGTGCTGGGTGCAAATCACTTGAGTTGAGACGTTTTCTTCAAGAAATTTGCTACATTTCATAATCTGAATTCACTTATCGTATACTAAGGCACCAATGACTGTTTCAGATGTTAGGTAGATGTATTTATGACATTTGAGAAAGATTTTGTCTTGCCAGAATAAACATAGCAGTTTCGACAAGCAAAAACAGCAGCACCATATAATTGTGTTTTGTGTTACTCACATATATGTACATTTCTGGCTGGTGACAAAAGTCTGACAGATAGTCTAGGTAGATATTTTAACCCAAAGTCCAGAATGGTATTGTCTATGCAAAAATGCATTGAACAAGCAGCACCAGCGTAGTTGAACGAAATTCACTTTCTAGGCACTTCTAGGCAGTGAAGTTTCTTTCACAGAGTTTCAGATGCCGTGGACATGGATGCATCGGCGATGCTGCCTGAAGGGTTTGACTGACCTGCGACTGCATCATGTTCTTGTTTCTCAAACGCCTTTTGCAAATAAATCACTGGTAGCATGTCATGTGAAACCCAGCGTCATCAGGAACATTGTCAAAGTCGATATCAACGCAATGTTTATAAGTTTCTGCAAGGTCCTTAGTCTCACCGTGTAGAGAAAGCAACTTTCCAATACTAGTTCTGTAAGTTTCCCAACGTGTCCTTGTAAAGTCGAGAACCCTTCAGGCAGCATCGCCGATGCATCCATGTCCAAGGCATCTGAAACTCTGTGAAAGAAACTTTGAAGGCTGTTTTCTTTTTTCCTTTTCTTCCTCTTCGCTTGTCTCACTGCTAGATGCGCTCGTTGCCATGTTTGTGTATTTCTGATACTATGGCAACGAGACTTTGCTCCTATTGGTCCACATGACAAAAATCGCTTCACCCCTCTGCATATTTGATTGCGCGTGTGCAAGTATAACTATGCCGCAGAAAGGAAATAGTTCAACACCGAAAGACTGATTATTAGAAATCTACAGGATGGCATGAGTAGATATTTTTTTTTAGTACTTACTATCAATAGAGCTATTTTATGAATCACAGTTTATGTTGCCCCACTGAAGTGGAACGAACCAACACGATCTCGCTCAGCCAATATGTCACAGGACAGTTGGGACTGATTTTATTGATTGTTTTAGTGTGTATATTTTAGAGTTTTATCATTGCATGTTTTTATTCTCTTGTGTTTTTAGTTGTGTTTTAAATTTCCCACTGCCTGTGAACGCACCACTTGAGCAAATGCACTGCACCTGCGAGGTTCTCCCGTTCTCCCCACAGACCCAATCACGGCGGAGGAGGAGGTTCCCGACCGGAAAAAGGAAAGGAACAAAAGACCGTGGAGCCACGATGACGAAAGACGGAGCTTGGTAGGAGAAGGCAGCCGACGCCACAGAAGACCGGGAACTTCGAGCGGGGGGAGAAGACGACAGAAAACCCAGAACGCTACAATACGTCACACTCGCAGCGGCAGGGCTTCAACGCTCTGCCTGGTGTGTAAGTACCCTTCGGGATAATTAGTCGCGTTCTGGTGTGGCATCTCTAGGAGAGTGTCGATACTGGCATTAATTTCGTGTGTTCCAGGTGGCCTCCATGTCGGAAGGAACAGGCACTGGAAAAAGACACTAGCTACAAGTCCCCCCTCCAACCCTGTGCACCACTTTGGGTCTGGCTGAATCCCTCTTTTTAAAACAGAGACTTCTCGTTTTTATAAACAATATTCCTGTTGGCTTTTTAACCTCTGTCGCCCCAATTTAAACCATTTTATCAGGTTTTTACCAGTTGGTCTTACTGTCGTTTTAAGAATAAGCTCTGTCAAAATAAAACCTTTGTATATGCACTGGCATCTCCGCCCTCTGTTTTTAAACTTGTCACCGTCAGTCTTCTCACCCGATTAACAGAATCTGCAACTTATCCATAATTATTTACCAATCACCATTTTTCACATCCCACTCCTTACAAATACAGCCTAAGTGGAGCTGTATGTCTGTGAACCCATTCACACTGCTGATAAGAGCTTGTTTACCACGAACACTTTCTTTGTTCTTTAAAGAATGGCTGATTTAACCTATATGTGGTAAGTATTTAACTTTTCTCTGAGACAACTATTTAGAAAATATTTGGGCCCCATTCATCCTGTGGATTATATTTTCCTTTATAGCTGCTCTAATAATAATTATTTGGTGTCAGGAGAAAAACATTTTCCAGTCTTTGGCAGATTTTTTAGTTTAGTTTAGTTTAGTAAAATATTTATTTAGGTGGGACAGTGTACATTCATGGGCATGTTCACAATACAGAGTACTGTATTCGTGATTGCCAGAAATACAATACAGTAAACAGTACAATAGAAATACTAGGGATAGTACACACACACACACACACACACACACACACACACACACACACACACACAAATAATTACCAGCTTCAGCTTACATCATGTGCACTCCCACAAGTGTACATCCCGGAAACAGACACACAAATATAGGTTCAACAAATCAACACCAATCTCTTCATCTGCCTCCCTCTGTGTCTCATTGACTACAGGAGATGAATGAACCTCCTTCCTTGGCACAGATGGAGTTGTAGTAGCTGGATGTGTGGACAGAGCCTTTGAAGGAAGGATGTCCAATAAAAATCAAATGAAGACACATGCAGGGTCTTACATAATTAATCTGAAAATAAAGCTCCCATGAGTAGGTTTTTACTGATCATGAAACCAACATGAATGGATATTGCTGTTTGTTTCATATGGCTAGAAAAAGCACATGAACATCAGCCAAAAGAGAGTGAGGATATTCCATACTGTAATTTTAATGCCAAGAGTGTTGTGGGGTAGGAGGTCGAATGAATGTATTACATGCAGGTATTCTACATTCTCCATGTCAACAAATCAAAAAAAGTATTTGTCAGCCACCGATTCTGCAAGTGGTCCAACTTGAAAAGATGAGAGAGGTCTGTAATTTTCATCATAGGTAAACTTCAACTGTGAGAGACAGAATGTAAAAAAAAAATCCAGGATTATGGTGCAAAAATTCAGGAAATCACATGCAGAAAATAAGTATTTGATCAATAACAAAAGTTCAACTCAATACTTTGTATTGGTTGGCAATAACAGAGGTCATGTGGTGAGACGCCTCCTCCTTCTGTTTTATTTTGGCTGGACTTCCTGTGTTTCCGTGTTTGTCTGGTTGGCTTGACTTCCTTCCAGGGCTCCCTCCCCTCCCCCGGTCGCGGAGGCTGAGTGAGACTACACACCTGCTCTACATCTGCAATCAAGACACTTCAAGAAGCCAGCAGCCCTCAGTCTCAGCGCCTGAGTATTGTCTACCCTTCCAACTGGTACAAACGCGTCTCCTGGCCTTCCTCGTTGTATACATACTTGTAACTCTGCTCCTTGTGCTCCTTTGCATGTCTACTCACTTCTCTCTCCTCTGTTTCTTCCTGCAGTGTCTCCAGCCCACACGACAGCCAGCCAACCAGCCTACCGGACTTCCTCTTTTTGCCTTTAAAACCTGAGTTGGACATTAAAATTACACCTTAAGTTGATCTCTGTCTCTGTGTCTGCTTCTGGGTCCTCACAACTCACCAGTCACGCCACAGGTCAAATGTTTCCTGTAGGTCTTCACCAGGTTTGCACACAGTGTAGCTGGTATTTTGGCCCATTCTTCAAGCAGATCTTCTCAAGAGCTGTGATGTTTTGGGGCTGTCGCTGGGCAACATGGATTTTCAACTCCCTCCACAGATTCTCTATTTAATTGAGGTCGGGAGACTGACTAGGCCACTCCAGAACCATGAAACGCTTTTTACATAGCCACTCCTTTGTTGCCCCGGCGTTGTGTTTGGGATCATCGTCTTGCTGGAGGATCCAGCTATGTTTCATCCTCAGTGCTCTCACTGATGGAAGGAGGTGTTTGCCAAAAATGTCATGATACATGGTCCCATTCATTCTTTCCTTTGAACAGATCAGCCATCCTTTCCCCTTTGCAGAAAAGCAGCCCCAAAGCATAATGTTTCCCCATTCTTCACAGTGAGTATGGTGTTCTTTGGATGCAACTCAGCATTATTACCCCTCTAAACACGGCAAGTGGCGTTTATACCGAAGAGTTCCATTTTGGTCTCATCTGACCACATGACATTCTCCCAATCCTCTGGATCATCCAGATAGTCTCTGGCAAACTTTCGATGGGCCTGGACATGTGCTGGCTTAAGCAGGGGGACCTTTCGAGCACTGCAGGATTTTAATCCGTGACAGTGTCCATGATTGTGTGTTACTAATAGTAACCTTTGTTACTGTGGTCCCAGCTCTCTTCAGGTCATTGACCAGTTCCCCCTGTGTAGTTCTGGGCTGTTTTCTCATTGTTCTCAAGATCATTTATACCCCATGAGGTGAGATCTTGCGTGGAGCCCCAAGTCGAGGGAGATTGTTAGTGATCTTGTATTTGTTCCATTTTCTAATAATTGCTCCAACAGCTGATCTGTCCTCACCAAGATGCTTGCCTATTGCAGATTGGCTCATCCCAGTCTTGATCAGGTATATTTAAGGGTATGGACAGTTTGTGGCGTGTGGTGTATTTTGTGGACCCAGAAGCAGACTCAGAGGCAGACAGCAAGTTAAAGATGTATTTTTTAGTGTCCAAAACACAGGGGAAAAGGCACGAGGAAAGTCCTGTTGGCTGGCTGACTGTTGTGTGGGCTGGAGACTCTGTGGACAAACAGAAGAGAAGGAGGTTAGAAGACATACGAGGAATCACAGTGAGCAAAAGTCACAAGCACTTAGCCAAGGAGAAGGCCAGGAGAGGCGCTCAGGAGCGAAGACAATACTCAGGCACTGAGACTGAGGGCTGCTGGCTTCTTAAAGGGCCTTGATTGTAGATGCAGCACAGGTGTGGAGTCTCGCTCAGCCTCAGTGACCGGGGAGAGGGAGCATGCTCTGGAAGCAGTCAAACCAGACCAAGGTAGCAAGGAAAACAGGAAGTTAAACCAGAATAAAACAGGAAGTGGAGGCGTCTCACCACACAGGTGTCTTTTATACAGATAATGAGTTCAAACAGGTGCCATTTATTCAGGTAACGAGTGGAGGATATAGAAGAGCTTCTTAATAAAGAAGTAACAGGTCTGTGAGGGCCAGAATTCTTGCTTGTTTGTAGGTGCTAAATACTTATTTTCTGCACCATTATACAAAGAAATTCTTAAAAAATTGTACAATATGATTTCCTGGATTTTTTTACATTGTGTCTCACACAGTTGAAGTGTACCTATGAGTGTACACCTTTCAAGTGGGACCACTTGCAGAATCGGTGGCTGCCAAATACTTTTTTTCCCCACTGTACATGATGAATCTGTGCGTCGCCGAAGAAGCATAAACAAGTAGCTGATGTTTCCTGTTACTGACTGTATATTAAGTCTTTGTCCCAGCACTCATCATCAGTTATCTTCTGAAGAGCCTGATTTGGAACAGAGATGGATTACTTTTCTACGCCCTCTAAACAAATAAACTTTATGTAAAGCCTCAGCAGACACTTGTGTAACACATTAGAGAAGCTTCGGAGGAACGAGACAGTTTAACAGTTAACATTGAACTAAAGCAAAGATCTTATAAATGAACTTATAGAGTTTGCTTGCTCCTATAAGAAGGAAACGACTGAATGGAAGGGACTCAGAAAACTTTGCTGATTGCGTGACTGGCCTCCCTGAACACCTTTGCTCATGGTAAATTATGGAGCAGATGTAACCAGTCCTGTAAAAACTATTCTTTACTCTACATTATTCATCTCTCGTGAATACATAATGGCTTTTGCTTTACTGACAAGTGTACACAAGACACATGCACATGTAAATTTATATACAGCAGATTTATTTGTCAATAGAAAGTAAACTACGCATGATAATTTCAGCATCAATGTTTGGATTCTCTTCTCAGGAAGCCTCCAAGTCTAACACCATGATCACCAGCTCTTATTTTTTGCTCATTTATTTAGATAAACATAGCTCCACATTCCTTAACTAACTCATTTAAATGCATTTATTTTCAAACTGTGCAAGGAGAAAATCCTCTTTTATCTGTGGTGTAAATCTGCTGTTATAATTTAGCTGTTGCTGAATGTAAACAGAGTCCTATTCACACAGTGATGAGTGCAGGGCGTCCTCTAAAGTCGCTCTGTTGCAGTGTGCACCACTGGCTGCAATTTGTCATGTAGAGAAAGAAGAAAAGCAAACAAACTAGTAACTGCTGGTCATAAATCACTTCTAAATTGCATATCCAAACTATTAGCTAACAAGGCGGTCAGCAGGCCGGGCTCACTTCAAACAACAGAAGCGCAGCTTATGAGACAAATGCCGAGCAGCAGAGATCAGAGAGTAAGCATGTACTTAAAGGAAGACAACATTTCCTGCTTAATGTTTCTGGTCCTTGAGGTTCAGTTTACAGGTCTGACTGAGCTGTCTCAGCTGATGCCCAATAAAGCATAGCTTCAGTTTATCACACCACCAGGCAGAAGTGAACACCACAGCTTTGTATCATAAATAACACATATCTGGACTCTGGGGGCTGGAACAAACATTGCTTGCATGTCAATATATTGGCAGCATGAAGTTTTACTGAATGTGAAGACAGTGAAAATGGGATAAAACAACTGCAACTAGACTCATTTACCTGTTGCTGCCATACTTATCCAGTAAGTGCAGTATTTTCTTTTTACTTTCACCCTGTTTTAATGATGGCTGACTTATACTGAGTATGGAGTTGTTAAAGAAGAAAACCCGCTAACTACCAAACTCTTGAAAAGGAGTTTAGCTGGCTGATTACCTGTGTAAACACCTCCTCAGTAAAACAAACAAACAGAAACAAAGGAATGGAAAGAAATTTTCTCAGAAGGTATTCAAGATACCATGACATCTCTCTAAAAAGTGTGATCTAAAAAAAAACGTCATGACATACATCAGGAACCATAAAGCTGGTACTGTAAAAACTAGTGCCACACATATTTATAAGTCTTGTTCCTGTCGAGGGCAACAAGTCCTTGTGTCTTATCTGCAGTCCAGCTGCGTAGGTTGGTCCTATCAGCAGGCTGTTATCTTGGTGCCCTTTTAAACCTCAACACTGTATGAGCTACCTGGGCCTTATCAGCTGCGTCCTCCTAGAGAAGGATCCATGGCCTCCGGGCCTTCACCGACCCTGGATCGACCTCTCCTTGGTTCTCCTCCACTCCTGTTGGCCTGTTTAACCATGGAAGGCTTTAAGTCTCTCTCCCTCTTCATTTCCTCCCATTCTCAATACCAGGTACTAATCAGATGTAAATTACGTGTGGAAAAATGGAAAGGAAAAAATAAAAAAATAAATTCTTTGATTGTAAATTTTGGACATAAGGATGTCATGTACCAAACACATGAACTTCTCTTTTTAGGTTGCCATGATCATGCTTCACTGCAGAAATGGGAGAGAACAGACGTGTGCATGGACATCCAGAAGCTGCTTGTGTCAATATGCTCCTAAGTACAGGTCTTTATTCACAAGGTAGTATCCCACAAGAATCCAGTACACTTAAAAGCAACTTGTTAGAGCAACAACAGAGTTGATTTTTTTTTGTTATAATAGTAATAAAAAAGGATGTAGATGGTGTAAACTGCATTTAAGAAGCATCCCTTCATATACACTGAGATTGTTTTTACAGCTGACCTATTCTTTTTCGCAAATTCCCCCACCATGGGATGAATAAAGCTTTATCTTATCTTATCTTATCTTGGTTGTAAAGAGAAACTGTCTTTGCCATCGAATACAGCTGCTGAGGAAAACACAAGTCTGAAACAAAATTGTCTTTAATGCAGATGAGAAACATAAAATCTGTGCAATACAGTGACATTCATCACTCATGCAATAAGTTCAAACTACACAAAGCTTTGGCAACACTGACTTAGAGGTTAAGAGGCTTAAATCAAAGGCATACATAGAAACCTATTTTTTTCCCCTCCATTTTAATGTGTTAAATTTTACTTAAAAAGCTAATGCATTGTATCTGACAGCAACAATATGCCTGCATGATTAGTCATGCTGGGAATACCATATTGGTATTCATGGTGTGCTGTGGTTGGAGCACACAGCATCCAGCACAGGACAGCCAACCAATTATTTCATAACAATTGGAAACATGCATATTAGAAATGTCAAATTACCAAATCTAAATGTGTTCAGGATATGCCTTGCAAAATAATAACTGGGAAAACAAGACCACACGGGCTTCCTTAAGTCTTCTGCTTGATGCTAATAATGAAAAACACACACCAAGGCGAGGGAAAAAAAAAAGGGGGGGGGGGGGGGGAGAAATACCCAGGGCTTGAAGCAGGGAAAAAACCTGTATCAATCACGCATCACATGAGGAAGTTGGAACAATTTAAAGGATTATAACATTCAATCAGTATAATATTTTTTGAACTTTTTAGTGTAGTGAAGCTCCATATGAAGTAGCTAGTAGCTTAGCTCACTACATTTTCCATGTGGCTTGCCCAACAATGGTAGAAACAATACAGTGCAAGCCCAGCTATGTACATTATAAAAACCGAGTAAGTGTGCTTCAGTGAAAAGTTAAATGTAAAATTAACTGAGTGATGAGAACTACGTACCTTGACCAATTCCTTTGCTGTGAGAGGGATGCATGCTGGCCTCATGAACTTGGCCAGTAGTTCTCTCACCAGGGCTGTCATTTCGACATGCAGCAAGTGTACCACGGGCTTCTCTCATTGCAACCTTTTAAGAAATGTCTGAAGGGTTACCAACACATAACAAAATTAGTGATGCAATTACCAATAAATGACAGAACCAAATATAAAATCAGATTTTTCCCCAAAACACATATGGGTCTTAATATTTATAAACTCTGACATCTCAATGGTTAAAACAGATGAAGTCCTGATATTAACTTTGTTGTGATGGCTCGGCTATGTGTGTGTGTGTGTGTGTGTGTGTGTGTGTGTGTGTGTGTGTGTGTGTGTGTGTGTGTGTGTGTGTAGGGTCAGCGTGATGAAGTAGATGTGCCTCTCTTTGCAGGTAAAAGATCTATGCAAGAAGCATCCATCTTGTTTAAGCTTCAGACACGATTTCGGAAATGTAGCTTGTGTGGAACCACTGTGCTGGGTGATCAATCAAAAAAAAACCTGAACTAGTGAGAAGTTACCTGATTCAGAAACAGCGACACTACCACAAATCTACTGTGAAATGTAGTTAAAATTCAAATGTCTGCAACTGTAATGGTGATGAAATACAAATGTTGGTAGTTTGAATAAACTACAAGTTAAAAAAAAAAAGTATGCATATTTCTGTTTTTTGTAATGAAAATAATTTAACCTTGACACTAAAATATTGAAACGAAACCCCTAATGCACACCGAAGAGTGTCACAAACAATTGTACAAATTCAATATCACTCTAAAGGTTTGACATACAAGCAATTGTGTTCTATTCTCTTTGTAATAAAGAACAAAAAGAGTTATGGGTATGTTCATTTACAGCCCTTTCCACACAAGTACTTGTAATGTTTTCTCTGAACATGTCGATCAAGGCCGTCAACCTATCAAAC
This sequence comes from Xyrichtys novacula, assembly GCA_962446985.1. Lineage (NCBI taxonomy): Eukaryota > Metazoa > Chordata > Actinopteri > Labriformes > Labridae > Xyrichtys > Xyrichtys novacula. The sequence goes on along the minus strand of OY660881.1, from coordinate 28,234,212 downwards.
TCTTAGAATAGCACAGAGATCTGTGCCTTCCTGTTCAGATTTTCTGCTGTTCCCATACGGCATGCAGCTGTCTGCTCTTTCTGAATGACCTCTACTCTGGCCTTTTCCTCATGTGTTAGTGCATGCCTTTCAAACACTTCTTTGAGAAGCCATCTGCAGCAGACACACACAGACACACAGACGCACACACAACTTAATGAACCCTAAGGTAATTCAGTTTGACAGTAAACACAAAGCATACATAATGATTCTCATAATCATACATTCCCACAGTCAACAGACACAGTTAGTTATGTTACGGACAGCAATCAGGCAGGGTCAACAAAGAGCAAGGTTCAAAGTGCAAATAAGTCTATGAAATTACATGAGAGGTAAGGCAATACAGACGGGACGCAGCATTTCCATTCAGTTCTACAAACACTGATTCGAATCCTCTGATCATTTTCACTGCTCTGTTCAGATAATGCACTGTTTGTGTGACTTTGGAATAACAAATACTTTTCAAGTGATACAGCTCATCATTGATGTTCTGTTCAACAATGGGTTTAAATTCTTATGCCCATGGGATAACATTGCAGGGCAAATAACCTTAAGTAATTTTAAATTGTTAAATGAAATGTCCACCTAAAAACGTACATCAATCATCTCCCCACTATCATGCTGATGAAATGTCAGGTGAAGTTTTCTTATCCATATAGCACAGTGTGAGTAATCCAGGATCAACACAGTGTTATCCTGTTAAAAAAAAAGAAAGAGTCAGATTTGACTTCTTAGTTGGGAAAACCCAACACTACACCTACAGATTAACAGAAGGAAGTTTTGATTTCAGGTTTGAAACTTTAATTGAACACTTATATTTTCCATTTATGGAAAATGTGACCTTTTTTAGCTTCTCAGTGAGCTGGTGTCTTGAACTCAGGGGCAAGGCCGTGTGTTAGTACTTGAGCCAAGAACCAAAATTTCACATATCGGTACCACCTGGGTGGGCAAATTCTAGTTGTGATTTTTTTATTGCTATACATCCCTACAATAAGTTTTTATATGATAGACCTTGGTAACTGGTAGCTTTATTGTAGTTATCACTCATTAAAATAATAGAGTGCAGCTGTTCAAAAACGAAAAATCGCCTTCCTTCAAAATTAGCTTTCTTTCATTTTAACCTCTCATTTAGGTGTGTTTGAACTATTGGCTAGCCATAGAGACTTGTAATAACCCCTCAGTAGTATTTCAAGTATTTTATCTAATACAGGTGTGTATATACACTCACCGGCCATTTTATTAGGTACACCATGCTAGTAACGGGTTGGACCCCCTTTTGCCTTCAGAACTGCCTCAATTCTTCGTGGCATAGATTCAACAAGGTGCTGGAAGCATTCCTCAGAGAGCTTGGTCCATATTGACATGATGGCATCACACAGTTGCCGCAGATTTGTCGGCTGCACATCCATGATGCGAATCTCCCGTTCCACCACATCCCAAAGATGCTCTATTGGATTGAGATCTGGTGACTGTGGAGGCCATTTGAGTACAGTGAACTCATTGTCATGTTCAAGAAACCAGTCTGAGATGATTCCAGCTTTATGACATGGCGCATTATCCTGCTGAAAGTAGCCATCAGAAGTTGGGTACATTGCGGTCATAAAGGGATGGACATGGTCAGCAACAATACTCAGGTAGGCTGTGGCGTTGCAACGATGCTCAATTGGTACCAAGGGGCCCAAAGAGTGCCAAGAAAATATTCCCCACACCATGACACCACCACCACCAGCCTGAACCGTTGATACAAGGCAGGATGGATCCATGCTTTCATGTTGTTGACGCCAAATTCTGACCCTACCATCCGAATGTCGCAGCAGAAATCGAGACTCATCAGACCAGGCAACGTTTTTCCAATCTTCTATTGTCCAATTTCGATGAGCTTGTGCAAATTGTAGCCTCAGTTTCCTGTTCTTAGCTGAAAGGAGTGGCACCCGGCGTGGTCTTCTGCTGCTGTAGCCCATCTGCCTCAAAGTTCGACGTACTGTGCGTTCAGAGATGCTCTTCTGCCTACCTTGGTTGTAACGGGTGGTTATTTGAGTCACTGTTGCCTTTCTATCAGCTCGAACCAGTCTGGCCATTCTCCTCTGACCTCTGGCATCAACAAGGCATTTCCGCCCACAGAACTGCCGCTCACTGGATATTTTTTCTTTTTCGGACCATTCTCTGTAAACCCTAGAGATGGTTGTGCGTGAAAATCCCAGTAGATCAGCAGTTTCTGAAATACTCAGACCAGCCCTTCTGGCACCAACAACCATGCCACGTTCAAAGTCACTCAAATCACCTTTCTTCCCCATACTGATGCTCGGTTTGAACTGCTGGAGATTGTCTTGACCATGTCTACATGCCTAAATGCACTAAGTTGCCGCCATGTGATTGGCTGATTAGAAATTAAGTGTTAACGAGCAGTTGGACAGGTGTACCTAATAAAGTGGCCGGTGAGTGTATAAGCTTCAATTAGCCAACTGTCAGGTCTAAATCAAGGTCTAAATTAAGGATATTTTTTGACTTAGAAGTAGAAGTAAAATAAATGCAGACTAATAGCATCATAATAACACAACTTTAATATGACACTGACATATTTTAAATGCAGGCACTCATTATACAATCATCCTGGCTGGTACAGGGCAAGAAGACATTAGCAACAAAATAAGATCTACTGATGTATACACTCTATACAATCTGAGAAAAACTCAAGTTCCTATTCAAAGTCCTATTCTTTCCATAAGGAACAGTGACAGCAAATATGACAATGTCAAGTTTTGGCTTAGTACATAATACTGTCACTGAGTCACAGTGGGTCTGTTAACATAGCTCCTTTTGGTCATCACTTATTAATCAACATCAGTAATCGACATCAGTATCTGTATCTTCTTCTACATCTGAATCTGCCAGGTGTACAAGGGGCTCTTCCTCACTGTATTGGTTGGCACAAGTTTGTAATTTGCACAGGTTTGTGCACTTCAGCCCATTGCTGAGACAGGTGCAGTCTGGTGGTTTGCATGTCCTCACACACTTGCAGGATAGCAACTGCAAGACCGCATCTGGTGCTGGGGAACCACGCATCCACTGTATTTCCAGCTGCCCTTCATCATTTATGGTCCACCCATGGTCCTTGGGGCTTGGTACAGATGGCTTGGTATGAAGAGACCGTCTCCAGATAGCAGCCTGGTAGTTGTCATGAATCGAATGCATTAATAGGCAATCCTGACATGGTGGAAGCTGGCTGGACTCAACTTTAGCCAAGGTCCTGCATGAAGGTGGTGATAGTGAAAGGATTGACATTGTCTTTGACGTTTACAAGGACATGTCAATCAAAAATTCAGAAAGACTAAACAGAGGTGCAGACATGGGGATCCAGTTCAGAAACATTGTTTCTGTCCACAATATTCAGCAGTGGAGGAAACTTCTCTGCAGCCCTGCCAACAAAGCCAGTCTCATCAAGTTCTTGGTGGAGGAGTGGAGTTTTTCTGAGATGATTGTAAAGAGTGTATACATCAGTAGATCTTATTTTGTTGCTAATGTCTTCTTGCCCTGCACCAGCCAGGATGATTGTATATTGAGGGCCTGCATTTAAAATATGTCAGTGTCATATTAAGGTTGTGTTATGATAATGCTATTAGTCTGCATTTACTTTACTTCTACTTCTAAGTCAAAAAATATCCTTAATTTAGACCTTGATTTAGACCTGACAATTGGCTAATTGAAGCTTATATATACACACCTGTATTAGATAAAATACTTGAAATACTACTTAGGGGGTTATTACAAGTCTCTATGGCTAGCCAATAGTTCAAACACACCTAAATGAGAGGTTAAAATGAAAGAAAGCTAATTTTGAAGGAAGGCGATTTTTCGTTTTTGAACAGCTGCACTCTATTACTTTAATGAGTGATAACTACAATAAAGCTACCAGTTACCAAGGTCTATCATATAAAAACTTTTAAAAAAAAAACTAAACTTAAAAAGTACTATGATACCTGAAAGAACTGCTCCACCATCAAATTGGGCCACACCCACTTCATCAACTCATTTAATTAGACACAGGTTTGATTCATTTATAGAAAAGAGCAGTGTGACCCAAAAAGAGTATGACTTTTAATGTACTTTTGACTTTCTGTGTTGCTTTTGGAGTTAACAAAAATTCGCCTATTGAGGAAAATAACAAAATGAGAAAAAATATAAAAAGCTACCCGTATGAAAAGTCTATCATATTTTAATTTATTTATATTGACCCTAAAAACAATTTAGTATATGTAAGGTTTTGCCCACCCAAGTGGTACCGACATGTGGTCCGGCTCAAGGACTATGTGTTTAAATAACTGGTGTGGTTGTTAGAAACTGATAATTTAGCCAACGCGTTTTTTTCTTTGGCTAATCTTTTGCAAAGATCCACAAGTGGTCGCGCCATAGTGAACGAGAGATCGTGTTTAGCTATAAACGCAGCTATCCAAATTTTCTGTTCACACACATAGTCAATCATTGAAACAGCAGCAGTACCTGTGGCTGTTGCTCCCGGCAAGATTGATGTGTGGAAGAGAGCACGAACCGATGCTACGTGACCTGGTCACCATGGTCTGAAGCATGCTGAGCCAACACTTTTTTCCCACTGCCGCCATACAAGAGCTTTTGCTAATAGGGTACACAAAAACAAGCTCCTACCTCCTTCAGTTTGTGACACGAGGTGCCGTGAGGCTGTCCATCCACTCCAAGCTCCTCGATCCAACCCCAGCGCCACTTATTTTTCACCTCCCACTCCCATCTTGAAGTTTTTTTGCCTGGCTGAATAAATTCCATGTCGCCTGTATCAATTTGCCACCAGTTCTGTTTCCTCACCAACGGGCATGAAAAAAACCCAACCCTACTCTGCCTCTGATTGGCTCAAACTCCTTGGTGACCTAAATGCATCCATGCATGCCCGCCTGATTGTGGGGTGACAGACTTGCTCAGTGGCGCAGTTTTACAGGGGGCCACCCTGTTCCTTGGGAAGCTGGCGCTCGTGAATCCTTTGAAAACTACTTGGTCCTCCACAGACGTCTCTCAATATCACTGCCTTCATTAAAGTTGATTGCTTCTCCTCCGCTCCTCCGATGCTGATCTCTGCCTCCGTCATTGTTTACTTTCTTCACGAAGCACATGGAGGGCAGCCATCCATCCAGTTTTGAGCCAGACAGTCTGGGTTTTGACCAGCCTGTTCTCCTCCCAGCACAACCTCGTTATTGAACACGTTATTGTCCGGTTTTTGAGAGGGTGGTTACAATGTATGTGTCATCTATACGCCAGTTTTCAGTTTTTCCTGGATTATTTTGTAGTTCCTTCATGCACTGCCCTTCTGTGGACTTGAGTTCCCTGAGTGAGGTGGTTCCACTTTTGTGAATTGGGATGGTTGACACTTCGGAGGACTTCCCGGTTGAGCCACCACATGTCCCCACCCTCAGGCTCACGTCACGACTGACTTGAAGAAAAGCAGCAGAGCGCAGCAGTTGTTTTTTAATTGTGCGACCTTGCATTTACACAATACATGCACTAAACAAAAGACACAGACACAAAACAATAGATACATACAAGCACAGATCATTTCCACAAAATTCATTCAATGATTGCATGTTTTGTATGAAGGGGTATGAGGGCCATATTGAGTAAGTCCATGGGTCCAAATTTGGATTCTGCATAGTGGAAAATGTATGATTTGACATTTGACAAGTTCATCCAAATAGGACAAGTCTATGGGATTTTATTGCAAAATGCAATATTACTCTATTTTCAATGGTGGCCATCTTGAAAAATGGCCGCCATCTTAAATTTTCATTTGGCCAGATGGAAATATCAAAAGAGCAACTCCTAAGAAGTATGTGTGCCAATTTTGGTGCTTTTATCCGCAAGTGAACGATTCTCCTGTAATATGCTATTATCCGCCCCTCTATATTGTCTTTGAAGAGCTGCGTCTCCAAGCGAGTCTGACGTCTCACCCGAAATGCGCAGCTGTGCCGCGGCACGCAAAGAATTCTGGGGTTTTCAAGACCATGAAGCATGCCTGAATACAGACTTGAAAAAGGGGCGGGGGCCGGGTGGTTTTTGGGACCACATTTTAAGCATGCTGAGAACCGTGAGCCAAATGGGACACCGTTAGCCAAGCGTGATGATGTCATGCACCCTTGAAATCCACACTTCGAGGGTGCCAACCCTGAATTGAGACACAGCCCTAGTGTCTCACCTGCCTTTTGATACTCATTACTTTGTCTTTTTAGTCTCTGAGTAACCTTCTCTCTCTGTTAGTTCATTGTCAGTGTCATGTTTACATGGGCAAAATGTCTTGATCAGATTAAAAATTCGAGGGATCAGAAAATCTGAATCTACTGTTTATATGGGCACAAAATCAAATAATCTGATCATGATGTGCGTATAAATGCACCAAACTTTGTTTGGTTAGAAGCATTTCGACATACGCAGAGTTGTCTAATTTCACTTAAACAACTGTAGAAGAAGAGTTGTATATTTTTTTTATTTAAATACATTTTTTATTTCTTCAATCGTGGGTCCTCCCTTTTGTTTTGTGTTCAAAATATGACAATTAACTGTCATACTTGCAAACTATATTCTAAATAATTCATCTTTGATTTACTAAGAAACTCCAGAAAATGTATTACAATAAAAAAAGCAGAAGCAGCACAAAGCCTTCCTCCCTATGGACGCTAAAAGCACAATGGTGTTGAAATTACCAGCTGGATATAATGGAACAAAACTCAGGCTTTTCAGCACACACAGAGATAGCTTTTCAAACACAGGGATTTTGTGTAAACAATCATAATGGCAAAGCTTTGTAAGAAATACCAATAATGGGACATTATGCTATTTGAAATCTCTTTATCCAACTCCAGAAGAGCATGCACATTGAAGTTGACAGGAAATGAAAGAGGATGATGACCCCATACTGCTGTCAAACAGCCTGTCTTTCACCAAGACATTAATAAAGGACATTTACATGCAACTAAATCTGTTGTGACTCATGGTAATTGAGAGGCCCGAGCAGCTGAGCAGGACTGAGCTGATTCTCTCACAGGTAGCTGTGGGCTGGCTGAAGAGATGTTGGTGAGTTTACACAGGCAGTAATTATTGGAGTGTCGGCAGTGACAGCAGCACTAATCAGTGTTGACAGCCACACCCCAATGGCTGTTTGTTCTAATAGCTCAAATATCGGGTACACAATGATTTTTTCACTCTAACACACACATTCACAACCACATTTATACATATAGATCATCTGTACTGCAGAGTGTAGCTCCTGAGGCACAAAAAAACACTGGCATATCTCTAAATAAGTCATTAAATTACAACCTTTCTATAATCAGAGATGGTTTACTGAGCAGACAGGTTTTTCTGCAACATTCGTGCTGTTACACTCATTCACACCCAATAATACCCACAACCTGCTGCTAATAAGCATCTCAGCTGGGGGTTATGTTACTAGTCCAAGGGCACCTGAAGAAATAAATTACCTATAACTGTATAACTCTAGCCCTGTTTTTCTGCCTAAGAGGTTTCCTCTTGTTTATTTTGAATCTGCAGCCCTAACACCACAAAGCTGCTTTCATATACACTCTTCCCTGTCATTCACATGCATCCTTGTTGGAAACATAAGATTTATTTAGTGATAATTACACCAGACTTTGAGTCACAATGGTTTTTGTTTCACTGTTGGATTTATTCCAACATTAATGCATGTTCAAAATACATGCTGGTGATTATTGAAAGAAGTGTGTCAATATGTATAAATGGCCTTTTTTGTTCTGCCCCACATACAAGTTAAAATAAACCTTTGAAAATTATACTCACAAATATTACATACTGTAACATTGACAGATGCATCTTTACTAATTAGACAAAATTCTAATAAATTAACAAACTTTTCTTTAAACTTTTAAGTCAAGTATTTGAAGCGTTTTTGTTTTGTTGCAATGTTAATTATTAGGTCATGTATAGATCATGAAAATCGGAAATCCAGGGGCTCAAATTCATAATATTAACAAATAAAAGATTAAAAATTACTACAGATTACTGCATCTATTGAGTGCTTAAAAGAGGTGAGGTTAGCCTGTGGTACTTTCCTGTGGTAAGTATCCTCAAATTCCTGGTAGCTTGATAGGAGCTTGTCTGGACTTTGTGGTTAATTTGCATCCTTCCCTTGACAACAGTCTCTCACAGTTTCACATGAAGTGAATCAGCTGACCAGTCAAACACAGTTATATCATGGTCAGCAAACCACTTGGTGGGAGTTCTGGCACCGTGGGCAGGTGCTAAGTCCTGCTGGAAAAGGATATCAGTGTCTCAATGAAGGCTGCAGGTTGGAGCGTTAAATGCTCTGACTTACTCTTTAAGTCAAACTTTAGAATGACATGTTCCCCGTTTGAGATGTTGTTCTTTTGCGCCTTTAGCTGCAGGTCATAATTATTAAAAGTGAAACAGAAAAATGCTTGACATGTTTAAGTTTACAAGGATCTAATCAAGAATAAATTACATTTCCACTTTTAAAGCAACAGAAGAAAAATCGGGAACAATTCAAGACTAACTTATGAGCTTTGGGTTTAGTTTTCTGTGACTTTCTTTTTTTTTTTGAGTTTATTTGATTAGCTTCAGTTAATATGAAGAAATAAATTATATTTACCTTCCTTTATGGAACATGCAGACTGGTGGGAAAAGAATGTTGTTGCGATGCTGATAGTAAAATGCACATTTTGGTAGCACAAGAGTTGAAATAAACGTAACTGTCTAATATTATGGTTGTCCTTTTTAATATGTGCATTTTTTCTCCCAATAACAATAACAACTGTGTACATGATGAACCATCATTAAATGTTTAAAATGGGACGAGAAACAAATCTGTCATTATTTGCATGCAGTAAGCATAATTTGTCTTTTAAAAAAACACATGTTAATTATTACAACAATGGGAGTAAAGATGCAGACTGATTTTAAAAACCTTCATCGTACAGAAACTACACACTGAGACAGAGTTCCTGATGTACTGAGCTGTAATGAGTCATATAAATTGAAAAAAATGGCAAAATTTCCTCGTTATTTATTTTTCTCGTGAGCATGCCCACAGAGCACAGCCTAGGGAACCCAACCTCAGCACTGATTGAGAGTCAAAATGTGCGACCAGCACTGTGCATTCTTTCCAGAACAAAACAAAAGGCCCAACAGCAGAAAGCAACTGCGTTCATTTGCCCGATCATTATGTTGTGACAACTTATCCTGCTCTAATTTGGAAATAATGAATTATATTAGCTGCAAATCCTGTTCCCTTCTAATTAGTGGCTGTGGGACCAGGGGCCTCATGTATCAACGCTTGCGGCGCAAGAAAACCTTGCGTACGCCAAAATCGGCGCACACGTCCAAATTTATCATCGCGAAACGAGCGTCGGTTCCAGCGCTAATCAACGCAAAGTCAGGAGGTGGTGTAGAAATGGGCGTTGAGCTGGATATTTGCGTTGACTGTGATTCGCACTTTGGCGACGCTGTGTGGCGGTGTTTGGTGACTCACTATGTGACAAGCGTGCACCACATCCCCGTGGCCGGGCAGCACGTCGCCCCACATGACGAACCAGCAGCAGACGGAGGGATGCGAGCTGATCCCTGCCGGGCCGCCGTCCTCGCGCGGGAGAATCTCATCGCCACAGTGTGAATGGGTAAGAAGTGAATACACAGTTCAATGAGCTGAATTAATTTATTTTCTCCACCAGACGCTCGAGGAAATTTACGAGCCGGTCCAGCCGCTCGTTGATCCCCGCGATCCCCCTGATGATTTCTTCCTGCGATTGCAGGACCCCCTCCGCGAGGACCCTTCCACTGCGTCCGGGTGGTCCAGCGGAAGCGCCGCGGCTGGTGGACGCTCCACCGCTTGTCGGCGCGCTGATGCTGATGCTGGTGCTGGGGCCGGGGGCCGGGGTGGCCCGAATGCCGCTGGTCCTGGCCGACGACTCCGAGCCGGCGGACGGGCTGCCGCGGGCCGGGGTTCCGCAAGCCGGCGACACGGCCGACACATTGATTTCTGTGACACAATAAAAATATTAGTTCATTTCAATTCCTGCTTCTGTGTATCTGTTGCGTTTACATCTCTCTCCACGGTATCATAGGTAATGTAATCCAGTATTTCGAGGTCAGTTATGCACATTACAGTTGTTTATTGCATAAAAAGTTATCGAAAAATGAAGTTAAGGGTGAAGTATAAATCACGTCTAAAAATAGACTGAATCCCGACGTTGAAATGAAGTATAAACTTAGACTAGACGTCTAATATACGTCTTTTGCTCAGTGGGATGACAAAGCATGTGGACATTTGTGTGACACGCCACTTACCCTATAATAATAATCGCCACCACCCGCTGCTCAAACGGTGTTAGGGCCTCCTCCCCCGGACCCCCACCTGTCTGGCCGGTACTCCTCCGGAGGGCAGCTGTACGCCGCTTGACCTCCACCTTGAGGTCCGACCACTTTTTTTTAATCTCCGCGGGGGTGCGTGTCTCGGAACCAACCGCATTCACCCTCTCGCAAACTTTCTCCCACTCCAAGCGTTTTTGTTTTGCACTGACGCCACTGGACAGGCTGCCAAACAAAACACGCTGTCGCTCCTCCACCTCCGCCACCAGCACCTCCACCTCGCACGCCGTAAATGTAGTTTTTCTTGTCATTTTGTCTGCGTGCGAGGACAGGGAGACCCTATTTAAATAAATCTGCATATTTATAGGAGGGCGTAACGGGGACGGGCCCAGTCACTCCGACATCTGCGCTCAATTCCACGCTGATTGGGATTTATCAAGGAAACACACGTTGATTTCGGCGCCCGCACACATTGATACATACGGATTTTTTTCAGCGTGACGGACCTTGCGTGCGCTCGTTTCTGGTATGAGTTCCACGCAAGTATTGATACATGAGGCCCCAGGTTTGTCGTTTATGAGACGATCGAGAATGAAGTAATTACATTGTATAAATCAATTAGGGCCCTCCAATTGTGTACAATGTATTTTCCAAAGCAGATTAAAAGGTGCTGGTGATAAAGACAGATCCTGTCCGGTGCACTGTGAAGTGGTAAATTAAGAGGAGGAAGAGGGTGGAAAACCAGGAGGAAGGGAAAGGAGTCATAGAGGGGGGAGGACAGAGGAATCAAAACAGGGCTACAAGGGCAAGGGCATGTTGAGAGGATAATTTGCACTTCCAACTCAGTCTCTCACATGCAGGCGACAGGAGACAGATGTGTGCAGGAGGGCAGGGAGAGGGATAAACTGGAGGAAAGACAGTCTGTTTGCTTTTCAACAGCAATAATTTATCATATTTTTGCAGCTGTATCTTTTTCTTCTTTTTTTCCTCTTAAATTAAAACATGAATGGAAATTTAAATCATCATTAAATCATAATTAGATCCGATATTTATTGGCCTCAGTATTTTTTAGACAATAATGGGTATCAATGTATTTCATTACAGAATACAAATCCTGGAACTTTTGCAGCATTACCACATTGTTCAAATTCTGCTGATGCTTTTTCTAGATATCGAATTCTAAGTTTTTGTCTGTAATACAAATGAATGAATTTTACTCATTTAAGATCATAAGAATATTTATAAAATAATTAAAAATAAAAACTATCAAATAAAAAAACTTACACTCACGTTTGCATTGTAGTTTATTCCCATTGTTAATCAATATTGTGTGAGAATAACATCATCCCCATGTTTTGAAGTGTCAAACATTTCTCTCACAAATATTTTTTGTTGTGAAAGAGTCAAACAGCACACATGTCGTGTTTCAAGCATTAAAAATTACAATACGGTGACAGGTTATTATTTTTTTGCTGATGGTCTCACTTGCTTTTTAGGTCTTAAAGAGGTAAAACTGTTTCATATTTGTACAAAAGCTCTTCACTGTAGCTTAAACCAAATGTCATCCTCTTCCCCAACAAGAAGAATTCAAAGACATCGACAACCCTTTTTAAAGTCTTTTTTTCTTTTAACAGTGTCACCTCCAGCTCATCCAGGGCTCATGTGCACACCTACTACAGCCATTACTTTGTCTGCTTGTCTTCACACTCTTGCATGGTCTGGTACAGATTATAGATGCCACCACAACATGGTCAAAGGTGCTTTGGGAGTTTAATAATAGCTTGAATTATCCTTTAGTTACCCTGCATTAGAGGACATTCTGAAAGCAAAGGACTAAAGGTCACCTCACTGGATAAAGGGTTCAACTGTGTTCTTACCTCTGTTTCTTCTTATATGACACATTAGAATTTCCTTTGGAAAATCTTCTAGCTGATATAATAATAGCAAATGAAAGCTGGTCACATTTCTGAAGCACCGTCTAATCTTCTGACATTCTGAGAGCATCACACTACATGCTGGTTCCCTCTGTTCTCACACTGACTGCGGGGCTTATCAGGTTCTTATTCCCATGCACATTCACACACACATCGAAGACACCACCTAAGAGAGCAATTTGGGGTTCAGTGTCTCGCTCATGGACATTTCCACTTTGACATGCTGATTGGAAAAGCTGGGGAATTAAATCGATCTCCCGATTAGTGGACAACCTGCTCTGCCTCCTGAGCCACAGTTTCCCCATTACAGTTTCTGTTTTTTTTTTCTCCCAGTTATTGGCTGTTAGCTTTGGTAACTAAATGGTAAATGTTGGTGAGATGAGGCAGAAATGTGTATTTTCTTACACACACACACACACACACACACACACACACACACACACACACACACACACACACACACACACACACACACACACACACACACACACATATATATACATATATATATATATATATATAGTATATACACACACACATATATATATATATATATATATATATATATATATATATATATATATATATATAAATATATATGGGGAAAAAGTTAATTAAGGTGCTACAGACTATAAGAGGAATTCTTAAGATTTCATATACTGGATATGATGGGACTCAATGAGCCATTGTATAAAAGGACAGTTGTGCTAAATACATACACACCTTTGTAATATTGTGAAAATACTTCTGCACATTTATTTAAGACTCAATAAACTATAGAGGAATCAGGGAGCTGCATTTTAAACACCAAGGTTGATGACTACAGCACAGTTTTCAGTCACCAAGTCATAAATAAATAAAAAAAGAAGTAGAGGTTTGCGTGACAAGAAGTGATTTAACAAGCCTCTCTTCCCTCTCATTCAGGAGGGAGGGGGTTAGTGCTCTGGCCAAACTCCTCCTCCAATATCACAGTTTCTGATGGTGACAAAGTTTGATGGTGCAAGCAAAACAAATGTTAAAGGAAGTTGGTGTGAAACCCTGACAGACTAGAGAGACAGGGAAGGAGGGAGGGAGCTTTTAGCAATGAAAAACACATGCACGCACCAACACACTTATGCGCGTGTGCGAGCACACACACACACACACACAAGTATCAATCTATTATAAGACTTAAGGTCAGGCTGTGCTGAGAAAAGACAGAGAGAGTCCTCTACTGCTGTGTCCAGACCTCAGTAACATGGTTGGGTAGGTTTCAGAAGATGAGAACATATGATCATCAGGATTATTTTTGACATTATCATCTCAATCAACATTAGCTTTGTATACTATTGTGAAGACTATGAAATATACAGCTTGTTTTATATTTACAGAAAAGGAAAGAAACTAAAGAATTAGAACATAATTGTGTCCAATGCTGCTTTAGTGTGCATCCTAAACATGTCCAAACATCATTTAGCCAGTTTGTGAAAAAATCATTACAGGATTCTCAGGATGCTGCTAAAATATGAATAAAATAGGAAAAGCTAAACCGAGCTGGCCCTAACAAAGAAGGGGGTCAAACAGGGGGAAGATATAAAGACATAAAATCAAATAAAGAAATTGTACATGCCAGACAGTTTTTGAAAGAAAACTGTGGTAAGTGAACATGCAGCGTTCTCCCTTTATATAAAATCTTTATAGAGTGAACTCTATCATCAATCTTGGTTGACTCAGAGGAGGATAGAGTGACAGGTAAAAAAGTTTGGGCTCTTTATAGTTGGACAAATCTCCCAAACCATGACGGATAAAAAAATAACAAAAAATGTTAAACCCAACCCATGCTGTTAGAGATGTCTTTGGCTGGGCTGAGGTTGTAATGCATTACTCTAAAATATGCTCTCTAAAATGCCTTTGAAACCCCAGAAGTCAAAGATTGCAGGATGGAGATGAAGCTCTTGTTGCTAACCACTAAAGCCTAGGTGCTAGGGTTGTTTAAAAATTCAATATCTACATCCTTTTACACTGATGATGCATTCATGTTTATGTTATTTTGTTGTACATTATGCAGTTTTCAGGAGTCCAGAATTTGTTTAAGACCAATAAGAGCTTTTTGGTTTGATCTAAAAGTCGTAAAACTTTTAGGGTGCAGAGAAGTATAAGTGGAATATAGAAAAAGAACATTTTGTAATTTAGTTGTTTTAAAGCAAACTGATTGAAGTGAAATCTAAACAGAGTTTCTTTCCTGAAGCTTAGTGACATAGATGTTGTAGTTTTAGCTTGCATGACTTTGACCGTGACTCTTCAGGTCACTTTCTCTAGTTTTATCACAGGTAAAATGGTCTGTCTTTTCGATAAACACCAAAACCAACCCAGCTAGAAGACCAAGAGTAAGGAGACAATTTATGTCCAGGCTAAAGATTTAAATGAAGAGCTAGGTCTGGAGGCAGATAGAGAATCTGAGAGGCACCCATCACTGCCACCCATGAAGGTTTGTCAATGAGCCAGTTTAAATTTGCTTGGCAGCCTGTACCTCTGCCAAAAACATACTTTGCTATCTTCCCTCCTCTCTGTACTCTGAGTCCCACGTCTCAATCACTTGCCAATATGGACTTTAATGAAATAGAGGAGTCTGCATCTACACTCAGCCGAGGCATCCGAGCTGACTTTTTGGGCTCTATTTTCGTGTACGCCGGTGAGGCAGCGGAGGGTGGCGTACCCCGCGCAGTTGTATTTTCGTCTGGCGGAGCCTGGCGTACAGCCTGTTTGGTATTTTCGGGGACTGAGGCGCACTGTGATCCACCAAGCTGGGTGTGGTGGCGTGGCAAGGGGAGGTGTCGACAGAATCAGCTGGCGCAGTGACATTTTCGTGCTCGCCGGGGACGTTGATGTGAGTGTCTTTATTTGTGGAAAAGGGTGTTTGTCTTACCAGTGGGTCCAACCTTACACACACCAAATCCCTCTGTCCTTATTTGAGAGAGTGTGGAGGACGCCCTCTGCAGTGCTTACCTTGACAATTGTTGAGGGGCTGCCTCCTGTCACCATCGTGTGGCATTGCTGTCTTCGGCCATTTCTTGATCTCTTTGACCAATTTTACGAAAATTACAACTTCACCGGTGGCGGATTTAAAGGTGGGGAGAGGAGCTGATGTGATTGGTGAGAATAGGACTCGGTTGTGTTAAGCCCACTCCACACCTTATCCCCTCCTTCTTTCCTACTTACTCCGCTGAGAGGAGCTGAGTTAGGAGGGAGGATACTTACACCGAGCTGCGCCACTCACCAAAATACCAAAGTGTGCTTGGGTATGCCTCATTGGCGCAGTGGACCTGACTTACGCCATGCCTAAAAGTCTGGGCTCTGCCAGACTAAAATACCGCTGTGCGGCATGTGCCACCCTCTGCCTCGCTGCGGTTTGGCACGAAAACAGAGCCCTTAGTTTTAATAGTTTTAAAATAGAACCCTCTCGTCAACCGGGGTGAACACCAACATACAGGCACTGAGCCAGGGAGCAAGAGCTAGCCTGTGCAGCCGAGGATTGGACTGCGAAGGTCCCAGCCTTCAGGTACTGCCAAACTCCCACTGCACCCAACCACTTTGGGCCCTTCTACTGGTGGTGAGCCCATGGGAAGGGGGTCCCACATTGCCTCTTCAGGCTGTGCACGGCCGGGCCCCAGGGGTGCAGGCACTGCCACTAGGCACTTTCCATCGAGCACCACCCCCAGGCCTGGCTCTGGGGGGTGGTGGGGACCCAGTGACCCGAGGGAATTTTGTAACCAAATACTGTATTTTGTTCATCATGAAGGGTCTATTTGAGAATCGGTGTATCATTTGTTCAATTGATATTCAATCAAGAATCAAAAAACAAAACATTGAAAAATGGTTTGTTTTCCCTTTTTGAAATGAAAACAAAAAAATGAAAATTTGTTCGTTTTCCAATATTCCGTCAGTTAACATAGATCAAATAAACAGAAGTTGAATTTTGGTCCACGGGCTGATTTTGTTTTTGTTATTTAATTTGTATGCTCGTCGTAACCCGGAAGATCCTTTGTATTTTTGCCGGTGTGTCGGTTTGACTGGTGTTAAGTTAACTGGTGACACTCTGAGCAGATGTTGAAGAGGCATGGCACGGAATGTACCATACACGGAATGTAAACAAATGTCCTCAAAAGCCACTTCCGGGTCACGCGAGCGTACAAATTAAATAATAAAAACAAAATCAGCCCGTGGCCCTTAATTCAACTTCTGTTTATTGTATATTATCAAATTCTCAATATTGGAAAACGAATGAATTTTTTATTTATTTGTTTTCATTTCAAAAAGGGAAAATGAACCGTTTTTCAATGTTCAATTGAATGAATGATAGACGGATTTTTAGCCACCCTTTTTCCATGTACTGTCATACCATTTTATATTTTCTAATTTTAAAATGAAAAACATTTAATGAGTCTATGCCCGTCTTCTGCTTTAAAATGTACAATGAAACACAAAAAACAAGTCATTTTTTTTTTTTTGACCTGGTGCTGCAGAACACATGGACCCATCATCTCTGCTGTGATATGTTCTCAGAAGAGAAATGGAGCAGTTTAATGAAAGCACTCATATAAAGGCTCCACAATCTGTGAGTTTATATGCACACAGAGGGAAAGACAAAGAGAAGAATATTATGACAAGAGGTACTCAGACTGTCTGAGTCATGAGCCCGGGCACCCTATTCCTCCTTATCCTTCGACGTATTGTTCCATTTTTATTTCTGTAACACTCAGCGGGCTCAGACTGGCAATCTGGCGCTCCTGGTAAAAAAATGATTTTTGCTGGGAGGCAACAGTGCTGCAAGCAATGCTGAATAAAAACATGTCTAATCTTATTGCCTTTGAGTGTTTGATGAGTGAAAACCACTTAACACATAACCAGTTAACTTAAGTTGATTTTGTCAGGAATTTATTGGGTCTGAAATTGTAAAGTAAACAGTTTTATTTACACCCAACGCAAATTATGAACATTTATACTATTCCATAACTCGAGGTAGAAGTCTGGTCAGGTTATTCCAGCTAACTTAAGGCTACACCTTCACTTATGAACCAATTCAGTGCTCTAAGTGGAGATATAATGGCGGTTACTCACCTTACTCACTTGTTGGTATGTGTAATGTGTGGCCAATATCAGTTAATCATTGGTTTTATGTTCTTAGTCCCTACACTTACTAAAAGCTATTATATTAAGATTTTTCACATAGCATCCACTAAGAGTACGAGCGTCATGTACTGCTGTTATGACTAAACTGTAGGTGGACAGTATAGGGGACTGGTGGCAGGTAAGAAGTCCTGGTGTGTCTTGTACCGATTTCTTCGACATCTTCAGAGATTGAAAATTCCTTCCCTCATTTCAACTGATTTTAGCTTATCCTACCCTAAAAGTCTTTTCCCCCTCGTGTAAGTTTTATTCATTTCTTGGTGGTTCTTCTAACTGGGATAATCAAAAGCTGTTTGGACATACCTTGTTTTAACTCTAAAGTGGGCCATGTCATGATCAACTGAATCCTCCCCAAGGTTGCTTTCCAAGAAGAGATTACGACAGTGATCATCAGAGTGCAGTCAAAAGATAAAAAAGCATCTATCTCTTCTACATGTTATAGCACACAAACTGTATTTCAGAGAGAAAGCTTGAGGTAAAGAAAGCAGAGATCCAAAGTGACGAGCAGCAGTTCACCATCCTGTCCACAGAAAGGTGCAGATCAAAGGCAGCAGTTCCTCCTCCAAGCCCGGGAATACAGGCTTTGATCCTTTATTGGCTGACCTCCATTCGACCCTGTGATTTCAGACAACGGCCTTTGTTCTCATTTTCAGTCCTCAGAAAGGAGACAGATGAGAAGAGCCTCCAAAGTTTGACTACTACCGAGGTTTGAAAGAAATCAGTTTGGTAGAATGAAGACTCAGTGTCTGGCATGGAACAAGAAAAAGGAGAAATGTTTCACAGTGCTGCAGGAAATGTTGAAACTTGTGGAAAATATCTGTAGGCCCTGAAGGTCCCCCCGGTTCCTCTGAATCCACATTGTGCTATCAGGAGAACACAGTATTATCTATTTCACAGATTTAGCTCAACTATAAAGTTAAAAAACATTTGATTAAAAGAGGTCTGTATACACTACTGTCTTTTTGATCAAGAAAACATACTAAGGCAAAGTGCTGTAAACACAGATGTCTGGAGTAAGAAATAATCTGCACCCACAATTCATCCCACAGAATTTCCAGAAATGTTTTTTTTTTCTCTTTAACCAAATTCCGAAAGGACTTAATCAATAACCAATCTTCACCACTCTGAGAGACTCATTGGGCAAAAAGTTGGACTATTTCAGAATAATGTTCCCCAGCCTTAAAATGGAAAAGAATTTATTGATTCCATCATCAACATTATATAACATCATCCAGTGACTCAGAGAATCTGGTGAATTCTTCGTACAAAAGGGAGAAGGCAGGAAATCAACACTGGATGGCTGTGATTTTTTGGCCCTCAAGAAGCACTGCAGTAAATGGAAACATGACTCTGTGGTGGAATTCACAACATGCACTCAGGATCAAATTAAAAAGAGTACAGTCTGTCAGCATAGTCCATTGCTGTATCTAAAAATACAAGTTGGGTTTTGCATAAACAGGTAAAGGCTATTTTCCATAAAGATCTTTGGCTGTCACATTGTGTTTCATCATAATATTGCCAAACTTGCTGTGACAAAAAGACTACAATGTCAGGAACAGTCATGAGTTCAGAATGTGGCAACAACTGTTGAACACTCAACACACATAAACACACTCATCACTCTTTCTCTACTCTCTAGTAGAAAATCATTTTATGGGCCTTCCTACTCTAACTGTGCTTCACCCTGTATCCCATTACACTGACAATCATCTTCCCCCTGTGTATCAAACTGTGTTGGGGACTCAGTGGAAGGACTTTGGCCTTGTGTCACACTGCTGCAGTCAGAATGGAAGGGAAATATTTATACCTGCCAGACAGATAGACTGATGTTTAATTCATCAGTTTAAGACTGTGGCCCTGCTGACCCTGAACTATGGGAGATGGAGGCTTTTGGGGGTTTATGACCTCTCATTAATACTCAGTGGGGACACACTCCTGAGATTGGCTCACTTGTGTGCATGTGTTTGTGTTACTCAGCCAGTGTTAGCCAGTCTGTAAAGGTGTGTCTTGGGCATGCAGGTCTCTACTACTTTCAGTCTTCTTATGAATGCATTCCATAAAATAACTTATTATTTTTACTGCCCTGCATACTCCGTACATCCGCACAGCTCCATGCCTATTTACAGTATGTGTACAGGTGTGCCTCCTATAACAAGTCGCCACTGATGCTCTCTGACACTTCTTCTGCCCCCTGACCCCGCTGCTGACTGCCCTGGCAGCCACCACACACCATGTTACTCCCAAAGGCCTGACTTTAAAATAACCCTCTACATACCTTATGCAGGAAAAGGAGGAATGGTGAATAATATGAATTAAAACATACTTAGATAAATGCAGAAGACAGGAATAGAAGAATCTGTGGAAGAGTTTGGATGAGTGATGGCACCTCTGAGCGTTTAAGGACTTTTTCTTCTATTCTTGCTTTTTTGTTGTTTTTACACTCATGTGATTGTTTTTTTTAGCTAGAGAACAACATTTAACAAATTTATATTTTGTAAAAAGATGAACAATCTAGGACTGATATTCACTTCTGCTAAAAAAGAATATTGGACAGCTGTGCAAATGTGTGAACAAAACATGAGAAAAGACCTAATAACCTTTGAATCTGATCACAAAAACCTTTATGGGTCCACAGAAATAAAAAACACAATCAAATGACATTTAAGATTAATGTGCAAATCTGCATTCAAGTGGGGAAGCAAAAATAACCAATTCAGCATCACAAAACAACATGACAGTGAAGTGAAATCACTCAGCATGCCTACAAGTAACAAAAAGGGATGTGAAAATCAAGTAACATCTCAACACTCTGTTGAGTGTCTGTTATCTCAAGTAGGCAGGGGAAAACAGATGGGAGAGCTAAATTGGTATTCAGTCAGTCTTGGTATTGTGTGCCATCTGTTGAGAATAACATGACACCTTCAGATTGCAGAGTATAGATGAGAGGGCTACTTGCTCACTGCAATCATCCTCCTGAAGCCCGAGCTTCCTCGGCTTTGCAGTTGTTATAGCAGAGCTGTTTTCATTAAGGGGTAAATTTGCACCCATGTGATTAGCATGGGCTTTGTGATGCAGTGTGCTTAATCCATGTATGGATTGAGCACGCAGATAAGCAGTTCAATTTTTTAATATGGTTAACCATACTAAGAAGGAAAAACAGATAAATCAGGACATATGTGTACTAGAAAAATTAAAATATCAGTGTCTTCTCTTTGAAGGGCATTGTTTTCATTAATTATTTGATTTGATGTGTGCCTTAAAGAGCTGCCAAAGCAAAAAATAAATCTCAGGTAGTTCATAATTTTTCTTTAATCTAGGGAATTTGTTTCAGGTGTTTTCATGACGTCACGTGAAACAAAGCGTGTCTTAATTTTGGCTTCACGAAACAGTCTTGTATTTTCCACACCTCTTAGGTAATGCCAATTAGACTACACTACTTCTTCTATCATCTATACTACTTGATCATGTGAAGTTTCATTGCATGATTTTTCTGAA
This sequence comes from Xyrichtys novacula, assembly GCA_962446985.1. Taxonomy (NCBI): domain Eukaryota; kingdom Metazoa; phylum Chordata; class Actinopteri; order Labriformes; family Labridae; genus Xyrichtys; species Xyrichtys novacula. Next base: position 28,213,204 of record OY660881.1, on the reverse strand, counting down.
TTGGTGTCACAAACTTTTGTATCTGATATTTTTCAGCTTTTCAAATAGAAAGAAAAAAGTAGTGGTGTGAAAAGGCTTGTTTTCCTACAGTGCTGAAGGGGACCTACCCTGCCTATGGAGGCTACGTTTTTGTCTAGGGGTGGTGGTGGTGGTAGCTCACACCCTACACAGGAAAACAGGGCAGGGAGCAGGGCCAGGTTAGGGAAGGGCAGTTAAGATGAAGGTTCTCCATGGAGATAACCAAAAAGTATGCCACTGCATGTGTCATAATGTCTATAGGGTTAAAACATATAAACTTATTAAACATTATCATAGGACAGAAAATGGAAATAAGCAGCCAGACAAAGAATCATTGAAATCTTTGGACACAGGCCATTATGGTCTGTGTTGATGCAGCATCAGTTTTAGAAGGGAAAGATCATTTTAAGGAAGATCATGACCTTTATGCAAAAAGCACAACTGCTCAGTTTTGGTGAAAACAGCACATCATATGCATATATGTTGTATTCCTATTTGTTTTTTTAAAGATTTATGCTTAATAAAAACAGTTACTATAGTAAAAAAAATAGTTAGCATATAATGTTGTCCATAGAGAAATGAAAGTAAATTAAGTGTATCAGTCAAACCATAAGGAATCCTAAACCAATTTTGGATTGAAAAGAAAAATTAAACTACTTACACCAAAAGTCAAAATGTACACAAAAACATTGGAGGTAATTTATAGTCTAACTAACAGGTTAAAGGCACAGTCTCATCTGATGTAGTTTCCTCACAGTACACAAGTGGAACACTTGTATTGTGATCAAGTTAAGGACATTACAGTGTGTTTGGGGGATCTTAAGGGGATCTTCATCAGACAAACAGCTCTTTTTTTACTCTTGGTCTCTTTGTGTTTTCATCACAAGGTTTTCCAGACTAATCCCCCTAACTAGGAAAACCTAATGAACACTCTGCTGTCAGATAACTGTGACACGTCTCTCTTTACAGTCTGGTTTTCTTTTTCTTATGTAATAGTCACATATACTATCTTGATGGTTCCTGAGCTGACAACTCAAACAAAAACAACAGTGAAAATGTATTCTATATTACCGCACCAACACACAAGCGCGTATATAGACACACAGAGGGGCTGTTGTAATTGGTACTGTGTGCGGTGCAGATGTGAATTCAGTGAGACAGATGCAGAGGTTCAACTCTGGTAGCACTGCCTGATTTGCATGAGCTGCTGCTGGCTTGTCAGTCATTAGGACGTGCTCAAACTCACAGCACAGGCAGCTGAAACAGTCTCCCGACAAGGGAGTGAGAGCATGCCGGCGTATGTGGAGAAGAATGTGAGTGAAGCTACTGTGCCATGACTTGATTCACACATTAAGCTTTATTGCAGCATGATAAGGCAGGAACAGCTTTATCATGGTGCAATACCAGAAAAAAAGAAGAAGAAGAAAAAAAAAAAACAAGGTACCACTGCTTGTACTGCTGCATAACTCACCCAAGTGGATCTTTTATTTTTCCGCTTCACTCAAGCCTTAACATGCAGGTTTATTCATGTTAAAGGTACAGTGCTGATGTGTCAATGTAAAAAGGCACTCCAAGGCTTAATGAAATGGCTAATGCATTTCTGTGCATTGCCCTCTGTGCCTCTCCTGCTCGTTTCTGTTATGGTTACTGGTTTTTGCATGGTTTAGCAGGGATGGTGATTGCCTACAAAACTAAAGCACAAAAAAGAACCCCCCCCCCCCCCCCCATTTTAATGAAGTGTTTTCGTACATGGACATCTAAAGCATATGTGCTTTTGCTGCATGTGGAGAACAAATTAACCTACTTTAAGACACATCTCTTAAATGTGTGGATCTGCAAAGCTGCTCATGCATATAGTTTGGTATCTGAGTTAATAATTGCTCATTTGGGCATCAATGTCAGGGTTGGTGAGAGTCATGGTTTGTTCATATCACCAGGGTGAACATAATGGGACTATAAAACTCTGGGCTCCCAGTACTTATCACATGCATGACTGTAGTCTCAGTGTACATAGCATGCACACACCTGTCTGTATAAAAAAAAAAAAATACTGTACATGTGGTTGTCACAAAAGAGGATAAACATTATTGTGATGGAATGAAGGAATCATAGAAAGGTGCATGTTGTTGGTAAAGTAGTTCTGCTTCTTTAGTGGAGGTAAATGATTCTTTAAATTCTCCTTTGTTGAAATGAAAGTGTTTTTAGTAGTGTTTAGTTTGACCTTGTGGATGTTTCCTCATGTTGTCTCTCAGTATTTTTTTCCTCCTGGATTTCGAGTTTCCCTGTTGAGCAGACAACCTTCTGGATGGTAATCGATAACTTTGAACTTGGTGAGTAAAATGACTGTAGATCAATAGCTCTGCTCCTTGGATTCAACCAGCATGATCATCTATCCTGGTGAGGGGCAAAATAGAAACTGATGGACTTAACATGGGGCTGCAAAGAACAGGACAAAAGAAGAAGTGCTAACATGTAATTGGTAAGACAGCTCGTGTATACATGATTTAACAGTCCTGCAGTGAAGATGTCCTATATATACTTACTGAAAACATGGGAAATACTCTCTTATTTTTTCTTGGTTATATTTGGATTTTTTTCAAGTAAATGCCTTTTTTTGGTCTTGCTATACTGAATACATGCTGTATTCTTTCATTAAAAACTGAGCTATTACTCAGTTTATAATGATCTACGAAAAATGTAGTTGTAGAGGGTCTTTCATACTGGTTTGGAGTCTTCTTTCTCATATTTTTGTCTTTAAACATTACATCTTGTGTATTTAGAATGCTGGTAGTACAGCTATATTATTGTTGCATTCTAGTGTTGCATTCAGAAAAAAAAAAAAAAAAAAAAAAAAAAAAATATATATATATATATATATATATATATATATGTATATATAATTTAAAAAAGATGAGTGATTGATTAAGGCTCCTGATACTCTGCTGGAAGTGCTTGGATATACATTGCAACATGCAGAAAGGAACTTTTTTGTAATCTCTCAGTTTTGTAATCTCTCTAACCGTTTGTGTGCAATGTCATCTGCAAATCACAAGGTTTTTTTAGATGGAACTACAAAATCCTGCATGTATGCTTGAGGTTAGACTACATTTTCTTTCTGTTACATCTGCCATTGTGTCAGATTTGGTGATAATAGAATAATAAGTTCATGCTATTAGGATGTTGGAAACAGGGAGAACAGGGCTTGTTCTCATCCGCTGGTGTTAGCAGCAGTTACTCCCTGCTGCCATGTGTCTGTGATGTTTCCTTTGTTTTCGGTTCCTCGTGATGGTTCCCTGACAACAAACTGTAAAGGTAGGGATGTTGTTGCCAAAGCGGTAGCACTTTATAATAACTATACACTATAAAGCATTAGTTAAGCATTAGCAATTTTTTTATTCAACATGAACTCATCATTTTTAAAGCATTATTCATATGTTAATAATCACTGGTAAACACAGTTATAAATGTTGAAAATACACCTTATTAAGCAGTAATAAAGCATAACTAGCATTCTTAATTCATCATGAAATTATCATTTGTAAAGCATTATTCATACATTACTAACCATTAGTAAACACAGTTATAAATGTTTGAACTATATACTATTGATGAGTACTTAAGCGCTAGTAAATTCTTAATTCCGCATGAATTCATGATTTGTATAGCGTTGATGATGCATTACTAAGCATCGGTAAAGACAGTTATGAACGTTTTATTGTACCTCAATAACCTAATCCTGAAGTGATTAATACTTGTATGCTCATACTTTGTAAACGATAGATTTCCCATTTATAAATAAAGTGGCACATCCATTACTAACGAGCTAGTTATGAGTTGTTTATGGTCCTTAATATCATTTGGAAGGTCTAAGGATAGACCACATACAAACCATTTATATGTACATTTATATGCACATTTGTCATGGTTAGCGGCTGTGCTTATACATGTTTTATAAACACTTATTCATACTCAATTCATGATTTATTAAGGTAGTTACTACTCATTAGTTAAGTATTTTCTGTGAGCCCATCTAAAGTGAGGACTATTTATGCCTTATTAAGCATTTACAAATGAGATAATAGCAGTAATGTAGAAAATAATATTTATTTGAACAAGGGCTGACACAGAACATTGCAGTTTAATAAGATAATACTTCTTAGACGACATGAAAAAAAACTAAACACTGCAATTGTATAAATGTAAATCCAAATAACAAAATATTTATATACTTGTATTAATGTAAAAATAAATAAAATCTGCAATCTTACAATACAAATTGTAAACATGGTTGTATAAAGTGAAACAGTGCCAACTACAAATTAAATGTTTTATCAAGTCTTTACAAAATAATAGTGTCAGTCAGTGTCAATCTAAACAATGTGAACAATCTAATCTAATCTAAACAATCTAAATGAATCAAGCAGATTAAACGCTGTCTTGGGTGTTCCAAAGAGTCTGAATAGACAATAACATGACCCAATTTTTTTAAAGAAGTAAACCAAACCACTTCAGAGCAGCAAAAAACCTTCCTACATCCCATAGGTCACCTCCCCTACAGCACCAAAGCTCACTTTTTGTTGATGGGTAGCAGCTTTCCAGAAGCCTTATAGGCTTTGATTTTATTCTGTATATCTTTGTCTAGCTCAATTGCAGCTTCACACTCTACCTGAAACTCAGAGAGTTTCATTATGCGAACATTGTGCTTCTGAACCAGATCCCTGTACTTGCCAGGCGCAGCAATGAACAGCTCTGCGATTGTAGCATTGGCCATGACTGTGTTGCGGTCCACCTTGACACGCTTAAATGCCGCTGACATGGTCAATCCTTTATTGAAAATCCTCAGGATATTTTTGTACCTGGCCACCACCTGGTCAGGATTTTGGGCTATAATTCAGAGAACAGAGAATTAGTTTTATCCACACAAATAAACACACGCACACAGAATGTAGGCTGGTTTCATTTTAAACCAAAAAAGTAAGGAAATTTGATTTCAGTCTTTTATACTGTACCTCCCCTTTAATAATACCAATTGGTATTGTGTTGTCACCTTTACAACAAGGTACAGTTAGTAGGCATATGTCATTCATGGAATGAACAGCACAGCCAAATGTGTGGGTAGCACCCTCCAGACAAGTAAAGAGTGAATGCCAGCAGAACAGTACTGCAGGCCATTTTGGCAAATTTGGGGCAGGGCGCTACCCACATGTTTAGCTGTGCTATTCAGTCCACCAAAGCCCGATGCTTACAAGCTACCAATTGGTATTATATAACAGACCAAAGTCAGGTTCGCCTACTTTTTGTGCTGAGTTATTTATTTTTGTACCTCTCTGACGTGTCTTGGGGTCATTTTTCCCTCTCCCCTTCTTCTTTTTTCTCTTCTTATCCTCTGATGAGGAAATGTTGATGGAGGAGTCAGAGTTACTCTCAGAGGAGGATTCCATTGAGCTGTCGGAGGAGAGTGAAGACACGCGGCTTGCCTGGGCAGAGGTGGATATTGTGACTAGGGTGGAGGTTGATGCCTTGTCATCTTTTTTAAGAGCTGTTAAAACAGATACAAATTCAAACATAAGGTTACACAGCACAGAATGGGAAAAAAGTAAGCTGGCTTTGCATGCATTCATTTAGTTTGACAGTTATTGAGAGTTAATTTAAGTTGTGGTGGACCAGTGATGTCAGATGATGCACTACTGAACTCAAATCAACTCTCTCTCAATAATTGTTTGAAATAATGATTCATGATAAAAAGATGGTTGAAAATCATAAGGGCTACCGTTAATTGAGACCAAAAGACCTCTCCAGTGCGATGTCATTCCACTAGATGTTGCTATTATCTGGGTTCCTACTGTTTGTAGTTGCATTGAAACTGCCATAGGGAAATCTCATATCGCTGTGTTCCAAATATAGACACACCACCCTCTCGACTGGACTTTCCCATGAACAGTGATTTAAAACCCACAAGTTTAGTTTCTGTCTTTCTTCTGCAGAATTATCTAAACTATCTCCCAAAACAGGCTATATCTAATATAAATGAATATCATAAATATCATAAATGATGCAAAGCCACCCTCCTGACAGACACGAGTGGATTAATCTATCGTCTAGATTGAATTAATCCACACACACACACACACACACACACACACTTCTAATGTAAACACCAGAGGTGGGGGCTTGACGACTCGACTTGGACTTGAGTCCCGTTTTTGACTTGCTTGATGTTCAAGAAATGACTTGGACTTGCTTGGGACTTGATTGCTAAAGACTTGAGACTTGACTTGAGCCCAGTGACTTGAAAAGTCTTTTCAAGTCATTTTATACCTTACAGCAAGCCCAAACCATTTAAAAAGTGTCGCATCAACTAATAGTCAGGAATTACGGCCGTTGGTAACACTGTGTTGCCAAGTATGCTTATTTCCCGCAAAAAAAAAAAAAGAATTGCTTGTTTTTGGCTTGTTTCTGGAGGTCTGTCTCCTTATTTCTCTCGCGAAACTTGGCAACACTGTCTCAAACTCTAGCCTCCCTCATAACGACAACACCGGGAGGACTGAACATAAATCACTCGCTAGTATTGCCCGCCTGTTTCCATGTGTTGCCTTGTGTCGCTCTTTTGTTTTGTTTTGGAACAGTGAACAGTTAGAGTATCAGTTTAATGTTAAATTTGAGTCTTCCTTATTTTTGTGCACATTGTCTAAGTTTCCAATTATTGAAGTTTATCTGATTATTTTTTGTATGACATGTAAAATAGTTTGGTTAAAGCTGCACTATGTAACTTAACACAAACAAGAACCCTTGTTTAATAATAAATGCAAATAGTGAAAAATGCTTATGATTTATGTGTATCTTTACATATAACAAATGGTTTATGGCTTTGATAGGACTTGTTTTTGACTTGAAAGAAACGGTAAGGACCTGGACTTGACTTGAGACTTGCCAGTGTTGACTTGGACTTGACTCGAGACTTGAGAGCAAAGGACTTGGACTTGCCTCGGACTTGAGAGCCAAGACTTGAGACTCGACTTGGACTTGCACAAATGGACTTTCCCCCACCTCTGGTAAACATGCTACTCACCACTAGTCAGGTCAACAGGCCTGTCTTCCAAATTAACAATCTCCACGTTGTCAGGTTTCTTTTTCCCCCGGCCACGGGCAGTTTTGCAAGTTGACCGAGTTGCTCCATATTGTCCACGTCCATCTCTGTCAGTGCACTGCTGGGGGGAGCAGTCGCCTCTGTTCCCTCCATGTGTTTCCTTCAGTGTGCGATGTCAATGACGTTGCTCAACTGGTGCGCGGAGGGTGCTTAGGTACCATCTACTTCTGCATTTGGTCCACAGAGCAGGCGCACTAGCATTTCTGCTGGCATGAGTCAGTTACGACTCTGCAATACCAGAGTTGGCCACCAGGATACAGTTGCTTCAAAAATCCGCCCCCTTTCTGAGTGGTTGTGTGAGTCACTTGAAGGAAAGAGCCCGTGGTTCTGAGTGGTTGAGTGAATCTCGTGAACCATCAGAGCCTGGGCTTTTCATTTGTCTCATATTGACAGTAGGCTACATCATATAGGAGTGCAAATAAATCTTTGATACAACAGGTTAAAGTTGGGAGGGAAGAACACACGCAATTTTGGTGATGAGTCAGGGAAATGAGCTCATTCAGGGCACTTCATCAAGAAAAACCTTGAAGCTGATAAAGTGGCTTCAAAAGAAGAACCTTTGAAAAAGGAAAATTAATTGTAGACCTTGTCATCACAACATGAAGCTCAAGAAGAGTCTCAACACCCAAGATCGGTATGCTTGGTAAGGAGCCTAATATTATTAATTTTATCTAATATTATTGAGATTATATTATATTGTTTTATATATTATATTATTATAATATTATTTAGCCTAATTATCTATTATATTATCTGAAATGGACAACTGAATGCTGGGCTGTTAAATTGTATAGGCTCTCATGGCATTTGCATAGAATACTTTATTAGTTTATTATTAGCTTATGAGGAGGTTTCCATATATCTGCAGCTGCAGAGGTTGGTGTATCTGCCCAGTCTTACTACTGTAGTATGGTAACTAGCCTATCTAAATTTAACTAAGTGTAAATGTTTTCTTGCTTTCTTTTTATTATTATTTGAATGACACAATTCTGTTCATGGGTTTCATACAGTCCATGTAATAAAACAAAAATTTCTTGAAATGGGGGTCTGTGGTTTAATTTGTATCAGTTTTGTGGTGTGAAAAGGTTTGAGAACAGCTGCTTTAGAGCATGAAATTAAAAAAAATGTTAAGTTGGAATTTCCTTTATTAATGAAATAAAATAAATATTTTATGTTATCATTCTTTTAGGTCCACAAGTCCATCTTCAGTCGCTCAAAGATCACCATCCGTAACTGGGTGGAATTCATGTACAGGTAAGCAAGTAATAGCTATTAAACACATCTTATAAATAAATAAAATAAAATAAAATAAATATTTCTAACAATTTTTTTAAGCCTAAAACCATCACCATAAAACCTTTGATAATAATAATAATCACTAAACAAAAGATCAAAGTTTCATGATCATGTAGCAATCAAGACAACCCTGGGTGTGAAACTCACACATTCCTCACAGGAAAAGTTTCCTTATCTGGTCCCAGGACACAGGATATAAATCTTTCCAGACTTGTTTGCACTTTCAGGTTACCTAAATGACCCGACCGGAGGTTGACCAAACCTCTGACTCTTCGCGATTGGTCAATTCGGAGAACAGAGACAGAGTTTTTATTACCTTTCAAACTGACTCCATTGCTGACCACCTAAATAAACAATAACGCCTCAACCCAGATCTCCCATTTGAGATTTACCGTCTTAAAGTGTGTGAACATACGGACCCCAGGATAAGGGGGGACACTGACCTCCAGACCTCGGTCGTAAAACCCTGCTCGACCATACACTGATAAAGACTACATTCCTTTGGTGAAAGAATACAAATGACTGATCATGACATCTACCATGACTACCATGATCATGACTACCATCACACATTCGCAACATAGACTCCCTCCCCCTCTTCAAGTCCAAACTCAAGACACACCTGTTTAAACTGGCCTATCCATCCAACCAAACCTAACTCACTTTTTTTAAATTAAATTTCAATTCCTATTATTCATTTCTTTATTTATTCCTTTGCTGTTGTTCATGTCTTAATGTTGCTTTGTTGATTTTAACTGTTTTGATGATTGATGATTTTAATTGTTAATAGTGTTTTATTATTGTTTTATATGTTCTGTAAAGTGTCCTTGAGTGACGTGAAAGGCGCTTCAAATAAAATGTATTATTATTATTATTATCTTATGCATTCAGCAATGTACTAATCTGTCTAATCATGAAATTTGTGTTAAAATGAGGTGTCTCCCATTTTTCTATGTGCTCCAGAAGCCAAGTTATCACTCTGACAGAATAAATCCTTTATTCTTTAGTTTCTTTAGACCAACAGCTTTTCAGACTGTTTCATGAACTTTAAGAGTTAAATTTATAGACTGTGACTCATAACTTTACTCTAAGTAACAGAAATGGTTTAGAAATGTTTGGTTTATATTCTAGTTGTTTATTTAGTATTTTAACCATTAGGTGGTTATAATATCATTGAATAATCTGAATGTGAGTATTTTGTTTACTCTTTTGTTGTTCACAGTTTCTATGTGTTACTATCTGTTTCATTTCAGAGTAATTTAGCATGTTCAATGTGATACTTAAAACATAATGAGAATGTTTGATGTGATCCTACACTTCATTCATATGTGTTTAGTATCAAATTATTTATCATGAAACCAAGCATTCAATGATATTAATCATAGTGAGTGAGTATCAGATCTGACTCTTTTACCAGCCAAAAGAATAAGTTAGATCAAATAATCAGAGACCCCATGAACCCTCCTTTTTCTCCTCACACACACACACACACACACACACACACACACACACACACACACACACACACACACACACACACACACACACACGCCAGAGACACTCCCAGTGTGAGAAGATAAAACCAGTGGAGTGGGGTTGCTCTCTCTTATACCCTTCCTCTTCTGCTTACGCTCTTCTACTCTTAAGTTCAACTTTTTCATTTTCTCTTAGCTCTTACTACTTAGTCTTACTTTTTCTTAGTCTTCTAAGTTTTACGCCACGTGTTGATTCACATTGATTTTTCTTTAACATCGTCTTAGTTCAAGTTTTGAAACTTCAACTTTTTGTGCGCATAGCAATTCAAGATTAAGCCTTTGATTGATTTTTCTTTAATTTCGCGAAGCCATTTTTGAAAGTTGTCTCTGGTCATCGAACCTTGTTTTTCTGAGTTATCTGCGTGATTTCAAAGTCACCTCTGAACGCAACCCAGCAGGCCCAGGTCATCCTCTGTGCCAGAGTTTTTGAGTGAGACCAAAGAAGCGTCCAAACGAGCATCCACAGGATCCACAGGCGCTGGCTTTAGTCCAGGCCCGAGTGCTACAACTCCTGGCCCATCCTTCGGCTGACTTCAGTCGTCCTCTGAGCTGAACTGCTCGAACCGCCGGTAGCCCCTGACCGTCGGAACCTGCTCCATCTTCTCCAAGGACCAGTCTCACTTAAGTATGCAAACCTCCAGAGCTCCAAAGAGGGCTGATGCTGTCTCATGCGTTCATAACTCAGATATCCACTTATTCTGGTAATCTTAGATTCCTCCAAATCCACATCCGAGTTTATCTCGACACCAAAGTTAGTGTAGGTTAATATGTTAGAGCATATTCACTCACTATCATTAACTTTAGTGCTCCTAGCCTGACTCAGAATCTTTATTTATTCCCCTATTATTATTTATCCTCATTATCTTATCATCATTTATTGCATGTATTTTGTACGATCATTTATCCTGTAATAAACAGATCATTATTTTTCTAAGTTCTTGTCTGTTAGTGTTCTTCCAGAAGTGGAGTCCCTGAAATGAGAATTTCGGCTTAAGATATGAGATTGATTAATTTAAGATTGACTTGATGTTTGATTTCTGAATTAAACTTTTGTTGTTCTTTATTTTCCCACCATTAAGGGTGGGTGGTGCCCCTTTCAACGAGTGCATAAATGTCATAACTTGAGATTATTAATCTCCAGACATTTATTATAAATTCAAATCGCTTCAATCATGACTCACCGGCATCCTGGATGGCTTGTTTACAGGCCTAAAATAATTGTTATAAATATTTTTGTGAAAGTCTATGGGGAAAATGAATGGGCTGATTTCCCCCCTGCACCAGTAAAACACACCCACTGCTATGCTCTATATCCACTTGCATCTGCATCATTACATCAGGGGCCATAGAACCGTTGCTCACAGGGATGAATACAGTCCAACAATACATGTAAGGAAATTCAATTAACATTTCTTTACATGTTTATTTTGTCTTTCAATATATTTTCTCAGGGTCTACGCCTGCGTCAGATTGACCTGATGGAGGACACCATTGCTGAGAGCTCTACAACTCTCACTAAAATGACACAGCAAATAAGATATGTATGTGCCTCGGCAATGGAGAGGATGAGAAGGGGTACGGGCCAGCAGATTGGTGGGAGAAGGGAGTTCATGGGCATTGATGAAAGCCATTTTCGTCACAAAAGAAAGGTGTGTTATTGTAATATTTACAACTGTAAAATACATTTTTCATTCATTCGTTCATTCACTGCTGTGTCATCTATAAACACACCGGGGCTGATATTCCTCTAATAATCGATGCTGCACCACATTGTCATGAATTATTTAGCGTCCTGTATCAAATGAAAAGGTGTTTAAAATCATCCCCTTCTTCTAAACACTAAAATCTGATTTTGCAGTTTGGATCCCTGATACCGCTGAAGTGTTAACACCACATGACATATTTTTTTAAATCCGATTAACACTTTTCCTCAAAATGTTTTTTTATTAGGCATTTACTTTTACTGGAGGCAGTTTTTTTAAGTACATTGTATGATGGTATACCATCAGGTACTCAAGATATGATTTAGTCGGTGGGGGTATTCTTGCAGGTGACAGTGGGGGAAGACATGCAACAAGGGGTTGGGGTTGGGAGTCCAACCAAGGGACTGCTGCGACGTGGACTATAGTCTCTTGTCTTGTTTTACCTTGTCTTTCTTATCCAGTTATTATTCTAATGTTGTAGTTCACGATCGTTCACGATTTATTTTATTATCCCGTCAGACATTGCCCTTGTATTTCTGCACCCTTTTTGTACATAATTTCACATGTCCTGAGTTCAATTTACAGTATTTGATTTTTTATTTTGAAGTACCTGCACTTGTAGGCTGTGTCTTTACCATCTCCCTTATCAGTTTCTCTTGTGTCAGAAAGAAAAGACGGGACATCCCATCCCTTGTCAAACCTGCCTGTAGTAACCCTTGTGTTGAAATTTGATCCTCTGTGTTATTACTTGATTTTCTCTTTATCTTTTATACTAATGGTTAGTAATGTATGAATAATGCTTTACAAATGATAATTTATGATGAATTAAGAATTCTAGTTATGCTTTACTTCTGCTTAATAAGGTGTATTTTCAACATTTATAACTGTGTTTACCAGTGATTATTAACATATGAATAATGCTTTACAAATGATGAGTTCATGATGAATAAAACATTTACTAATGCTTTATAGAGTATAATTATTACAAAGGGCTACCCAACATTTGTAGCAGAGCACTCTTTGCTCTCTTTGGGAAACAAATCACAGAAGTCAAACACAACATACTTTATGTCAGGAGGTCCAAGAGCATCTTAGATGAGTCCCAGAGCATTGTTCATTATAAGACCTTACATGAGCCAAAATGCTTGCCCTGACATACTGTGACTGTTGAATTGAGGTGAAATTGTGCTTAAATGATGGACCTGGCATTAAAATCTCCAACTCACCTTGCATTATTTTTAAATAGACACAGTGCAGAAAACTCTGCAGTGACCTACTTAAAATAATAATTTCTAAGATTTTGATTTGACAGGATTTATAGTTGAAACTAGAAAAGCACTCATAGAGCGCAGACCTCTGCCAAGCAGCTTATGTCCCCCCTTATATTGTGATTCACACCAAAACTTTTACTGTTATGTGTCTTTTATTAACTTTTATTAGTGTTTAAACTGGTATGTTCACTGTTCATAATGTCCCTAAAACAACAAAGCTCATATTAGATACATAAATGCATGATTTATTACGCAATATTTGTAAGCGTACACTTCCTTGTATCTTCATTGGTTATCTTTCAGCATTGAAAATTCCAACGACACCCCTATTTTTGTGTGTTCTGGATCACAGTATCCGGAATTTTGTCTGGATCAGGATCAACCTTTGACACCACATAAAACTCATTGAGATCCTGTTGTGTAATTTTTTACTAAAGACTCTGGCCATTTTTATACAGTTAAATGCAAAAATTCCAAAATTTGCCCTATCTCACAATGATAAAGAATCCTTCAAAAAATTCCTGGATCCAGAAGGCGATCCGGATCAGCACCAAAATGTAATGGGATCCTCCTGGGGCTGAGACGCACCTCTGGTGAAAATTTCAGGTCAATCTGTCTGTAACTTTCCCCGTAAAGTTGTTCACAGACAAACAAACAAACAAACCAACGCTACCAAAAACATAACCTCCTTGGCGGAGGTAACAAACACACTTGATTGGAATGCACTGGCATCACTGTGTAATCCTACCATGTGTGCAAACAGCTGATCATGAACTCACTTTGTGAGAAGATGCAATGCTGCTGGAGCATTGAGTTACTGGAGTTATTCCCAACTTTGGCAGAGACTAGCCAGTTAGCTCAATAAAGATAATAGACAATATATGTGAAAATATTTCAGTGCCAAATCAATTTAAAATTTTGTTCTGGAATAGGAGTTATTTAAAAAAGCTTTATCTAAATATTTCTATAGGTTACAGGGTTGGCCTTTCTCCCAGATACTGAGTATGATTTTTTTAGGCAGTCAGAGATTTGTAAATCTGGTGTGCTTCAGTGTCTCATCAGATTTTATTGCGCAAACCGTGGTGTGCCAGACCAAATAAAACCAACATTTGCACTTTTATGTCATTATTTCAGTATAACATCCTGCACCTGCACTCCTCTTGGAAAGGTGACCCTTAGTCCAACTGTGACCACAATCCAACAACGTCTCTCTCTCTCTCTTTCTCTCCCTCCTGCCAACAGGGAAAATGTGAGATACAGCAGAAACAGTAGTGTGCAAAGGGGGTGGAGGGTGTTTGAGCCCGGTGATGCCAGGAATTATGGGATGCAAATGGATGCATGAAATGTTTACACATGGCTAATTCCCACCTGTCAATCAACCTGGAAAGCTGGGAGGTGGTGGAACCCAACAGGGAGACACTAAAGAAAAGGGAGAAACAAAAGGGACAGTAAAGGGGATATTATAGCTCTATTAATCCAGAGTGAAAATTAAGAACACTTGTAAGAACAATAGTCTTGATTACAACACACTTTCCTACAGTAACACCTAGAAGCTGCTCAGTATGACCATAAATTCATGTACCTCACATCTCCATAGGCTGTATGATAAATGGATGTAACATTGGTGACATCTGGTTTGTTTGTAAAGCAGTCATATTGGTGATGCCGACTCAACCTCAGATACAGACTTTCAGCTGCTTCTCATAAGTGAGCCCACCTGCCAGTCAAGCCAGCCATGCCTCTGATTTGCCAATCTTCTGTTCTAACCTTAATATCTTTGAAACAAATGTGTTCCAAAATAAATTACTTCTTGTCTTGCGGGTGCTATGGGGGCCAAAAGCTATTCAGACCAAAATCGTTTTGTACCATGCTGTTAACATGTTAATTTTAGCTCTAAAATTTGGCTTTTTTTAAATTAGTGTGTATGTGATTTCTAGTGCTTTGAAGTGAAAATGCCACAGAAAAACACGATGAGCAAGCACTAAGAGGCCCATTATCAAACCGGTCCCTGCTCACCCCCACTCTGATACAGGTGCACAGCATTTGAAGTCATGCTCACTGCTGAATTAAGTTCCCATCATCCAGGCTGAGGCGTCAGGTATCGCTGTTAGCTTTGAGATGTGCTCCACCCTCTTTTGAGGCATAACTTTATGTAACCACATTTACCTGTCTCACAAATAATGAGCAGTTTACAAAATTAATCATGTAGCAATCTCACAAAAATCCATCCAACATCTTGTTAGTTTTTCTTTTGACATGTTATAATTTTCAACCTGATGTTTATTTTATTATTTTTTTGTTTTTCCAGCTTGTAGTAATAAAAAACTTCATTATCAAAAGCCCTGCAGTTTTCAACAGTGAAAAGGGACTGATTAGATCCTGATGACATTCAAAACCTTTAGATTTTAGTACAAAATCTTGATAATGGCAGTTTCTGTTTCTGTATGTTACCACACAGAATTTAAATTTATGGAGCACTTTCAGTGACAAACCATGAAGGTCTAACAGCTCACTGTCACTCCACACTCAGAGGTTTTGGATGGTACACACATGGTGGACTCTTGTAGGGTAAGTGTATAGTGTAAACAATGTTCTTCATATTGTATACAGAGTGGTGAATTTAAAACTTTATAATGTAATAAATATACAGTATACCTACTCTGAACTGCTGTGATACAGAACAGAATGGTTTCCTTGAAATAATGTAGTCTAGCATAACAGTACAGTGCAGGCCCAAATCAACCAGTAATTGGTTATCTCAGCGAATGTAATGCATATAAACAACAGCTGCCACAGCAATACAACATGCCCCCACAGCACAAAACAACAAGGCAGAATTCTAACTAATCTACACTTTGAGAGCTGTTTTCCACAAAAACTTAATTTTTGGTTACTATAAACTTGGTTTATGTCTAACCAAAGGGAAAATATACTACCTTTCCACGAAACCACATACATGTGGACAGGACCTAAGATGACACTGCAACATTGGTGTTTAGCCAAAAGGTGGAAAAGTATTTTTGTTAGTAATCTTGTGCAATACATACAAATATCACTTGTTAGTCATTCAAACATTTGCCTCTAGCCTTTTACAATTTTCTAGGATGACATAAATGTCATAAGCATAACAGCTTACATAAATAGGTGCAAAGCAAGAGAGATTTTCTATTTTTTAAACATTTACTACCAAGCCACACCCTCACTGCTTTCACATCTTTGGAGGATAGACAATAACTGCCGGGAATAACTTGGAATGGTACACTGTGGAAACATGACTATTTGCCTACATATAGCAGTCTGATGCTCAACTAAAAATCTCACTAGCTCACCTCTTTGGTCTGTACCAACAAATATTGTGTTCCATTCCTTCCAACTCTGTTATGCTCAATGCTGCCAAGTAATTCACATAGCACTTAAACTATTTTGAAAGTTGCTTTCTGTAACTAAAAGCTTTGTTAATTTGTACATTAAAGGGATATTCCGGTGTAAATTTAAGTTATGGTCAAACACACCGTAACACCGACTTAGACACCCCCTCAAGCGATGAATGTTGCCGACCGCTTGCTTCTCTAGATATACCAACTTCAGCAAAGACCGCACAATAGCAATACACTGCAGTCTACAGGCTCTATTTTCGTGTACGCCGGTGAGGCAGCAGAGGGTGGCGGACACCACGCAGCTGTATTTTCATTTGGCAGCGCCCGGCGTACAGCCAGTTTGGTATTTTTCGTGGACTGAGGTGCACCAAGATCCATCCAAGCTGGGCGTGGTGTCGTGGCAGGGGGAGGTGTCGACAGAATCAGCGGGCGCAGTGACATTTTCGTGCTCGCCACCGGCTTATAAAGAGCGCTGAAAGCTCGCCGATTCAAACCTGGTCAGCTTTCAGCGCAGGCAGAGTGCAGCTGGTCTAGTGGTATTTTGGTAGACCGGCGGTGTATCGGCATACGTCACCGATGCCTCACCGGCAGGTTTCCACAGTGTCAGGAACATTTCAGTGCAATAAATAATCATCAACAACTAATAATCTGACTCAGCACATACATTTAGATCTATATAGATATATTCTGATCTATATCTGATCTGATGAGCGCGTTTGGACACACAACCTGACCGAATTTACACAGCTGAAACCACATTAAATTAAATTAAATATCTAGTAAATAGGCACACATGATGAAGTTAAAAAGATATGTAATTCGTCTCCCTCCTTTTCTTTCTTCCTCTTCCTCTCATTTCTCGTGCAGCCAGACCTCGACATGTCTCCGTGTCCTCTCTCCATCCTGCTGCAGCGGCTGAACAGATGATTTGTTTCAGTGATCAGATGAGTTATTTACTTTAAGCCGAATATGGTAAAGAGCCAGGCCACGGAGCGCGATGCGTCATTACACACAGATGGTTCCGATTTTAATGCCATTTTGGAATTTATGTTGTGATCTCTGCGCACAACCCACCTTTGTCACGTGAGGTTTGAATATATGCAACTTTATGTGAGTGTCTTTATTTGTGAAAAGGGATGTTTGTCTTACTAGTGGCTCCAACATTACACACACCAAATCCATCTGTGCTCATATGAGAGAGTGTGGAGGACGCCCTCTGCAGTGACACTTGTTGAGAAGCTGCCTTCAGTCGCCATCGTGTGGTATTACTCTCTTTAGACATCTCTTGATCTCTTTGACTACTTTACGAAAATAGTAATACGCCTCGCCAGTGGCGGATTTAAAGGAGAGGAGCTTATGTGATTGGTGAAAACAGGTCTCGGCTGTGTTAAACCCACTCCACGCCCTCTCTCCTCCCTCTCTACGACTTACGCAACTGGGAGGAGCTGAGTTAGGGAGGGGGCACACTTACGCCGGGCTAGGCCGCTCACCAAAATACCAAATTGTGCTTGGGAACACCTTGTCGGCACGGCGGACCTGACTCTCCAGCGAGGCATGAAAATAGAGCCCTACATCTCCATGTGCAAACCTCAGACAAAAGCCACTCTATAGCCACAAATATTGCTCAGAACAGCACCAAACTTCATCAGCAGCACATATGGGGTCCCTGCCATAGTACGTGCCATCAAACATCTTTTTGGCTTTGCCTGATTTCTTTATCAAAGAGACTAAAAACACAACTCACTTACTCTCCTCCAGCAGCCGCTCGTTTGTGGGGGGAGCCCTGATAAGTCTATCACCAAGTGCAGTGAAAAGTTTATGCTTATTACTTAATGGAAATGCAATTAGACCGAGATGCTAACCCCCAATTTCCACCGCATCCAGAACGGCTCTGGTGCAGACTGGCGGCAATTTTCGCTGTCCGCTAATTTCTACTGAATGTGTTTGTGAGTTGAATTTTGTGCTGGATTTGGGACAGTGGGAATTGTGAGAACTCAAAAGAACCCATAAATTCACATGCAATTGCGCGATAACGAGTTGTCTCTATAAAGACAGCCACATAACTATATAAGCAATATATTGTGTCCTTCCAGAGGAGGGAATCCTCTTCTAGACTTCTAGAATTAGCATCTCCTCATCCATGGTGTCAACAGGGTGAAATGATGTCTGAAAACCTTTGATTTGTTCATCCCTGCCCACATTTGCATGGTGTGAAACAGTGTTGTTTTTGGCAGGCATTTTAGATTTAGTTTTAGTCTTAGTCATTTTGACGAAATGCTTCTTCGTTTTAGTCCCATTTTAGTCATTTTTATCCTTGATAGTTTTCGTCTAGTTTTAGTCCGACGAAAACTCAAAAGGTTTTAGTCTAGTTTTAGTCGACGTAAAGGTGCCTTTTGAGGTTCGTGGTGTTCTTTCCCGTCAGTTTGAAGCCGCAGCATGAGGAAGCTGTGGCTCCACAACTGTCGTCTGTCTCGTCTCCCCGTCCCCGTACAAGACATTGTGTTTTATTGTCACTTGAACTGTATCTGAAGTAGGACCAAAAATCATCCCTCTTTTTTCGGCCACTGGGCACCGCTGCTGTGCCTGCCACCACGGTGTGTGTTTGCGCGCGCCTCGTCCACCTCCCGCTCTGTGTATGTGTATGAGTGTTTGCGCGCAGCTGTGCGCGAGCGAGGCTTTTGGTGCGTGTGTGATGGGGACGTGACTGTTAGTCTCATTTTCGTCAAGGAAAAAAGGGGTCTGACGTCGTCATTTAAGTTTTCGTCCTGCCTGACGAAAACAACACTGGTGTGAAATACGGTTCCCCTGAAACACATTGGCCCTCGTTTATCAAGCTTGTGTACGGCAGAAAACTCGCGTACGCTGCTACTGTGGAGTGCTGCATTTTACTCCTAAAAGGCAGGTGTCTCTGTCTTGGCCCAGCAGCTGTTGTTGTACACTCCTGAAAGGGTGTGGGACATCATTTGGGCCAGTACAGTTTTTGCACCCAAGGGCCCGATACCCAGAGAACAATAATGAGGAGAGACTCTACAAAGGTGCTGTACAGAGGAGACAGGACGTTATCCATGGATTCTGATGTAAAATATAAGATTAGAAAGCGCTCTTGCTATTTAATCAGTGAAAAAAAATCCAATAGAAATCCATAAAAATGTGCCTCAGGGGCAGAGACACACCGTTTAGTGACGTTAATAATTATTTTTGTTCAGCCTCTGTCAGACTCTCCAGCCTGCTCTACATTACAAAGATGCAACAAATTGAAACTAAATACTTTCAATAATAGGAGTAACATTCCCTATGTCATGGCATTAAAAAAATATGAGGCATGTATGAGATATTGATTCATCATCATGAGCAACTTATTGACTAATGATTTATTAAAACTTCAGCCACTGTCTGCTATTCCGCGGCAGCGCTGTTCACCGCCACCATAATCTTGCTCCAGACAGGAGTTTTCTGGGGCCTCATGTATCAACACTTGCGTGGGACTCATACCAGAAACGAGCGCACGCAAGGTCCGTCACGCTGAAAAAAATCCGTATGTATCAATGTGTGTGGGCGCCGAAAGCCACGTGTGTTTCCTTGATAAATCCCAATCAGCGTGGAATTGAACGCAGATGTCGGAGTGAGCGGGCCAGCCCCCGTCACGCCCTCCTATAAATATGCAGATTTATTTAAATAGGGTCTCCCTGTCCTCGCACACAGAGAAAATGACAAGAAAAACGAAATTTACGGCGTGCGAGGTGGAGGTGCTGGTGGCGGAGGTTGAGGAGTATTTTGTTTGGCAGCCTGTCCAGTGGCCTCAGTGCAAAATGAAAACGCTTGGAGTGGGAGAAAGGTTGTCAGAGGGTGAACGCGGTGGGTTCCGAGACACGCCCCCCCGCGGAGATTAAAAAAAAGTGGTCGGACCTCAAGGTGGAGGTCAAGCGGCGTACAGCTGCCCTCCGGAGGAGTACCGGCCAGACAGGTGGGGGTCCGGGGGAGGAGACCCTCACGCTGTTTGAGCAGCGGGTGGTGGCGATTATTATTATAGGGTAAGTGGCGTGTCACACAAATGTCCACATGCTTTGCCATCCCACTGAGCAAAAGACATATATTAGACGTCTAGTCTAAGTTTATACTTCATTTCAACGTCGGGATTCAGTCTATTTTTAGACGTGATTTATACTTCGCCCTTAACTTCATTTTTCGATAACTTTTTATGCAATAAACAACTGTAATGTGCATAACTGACCTCGAAATACTGGATTACATTACCTATGATACCGTGGAGAGAGATGTAAACGCAACAGATACACAGAAGCAGGAATTGAAATGAACTAATATTTTTATTGTGTCACAGAAATCAATGTGTCGGCCGTGTCGCCGGCTTGCGGAAACCCGGCCCCCGGCAGCCCGTCCGCCGGCTCGGAGTCGTCGGCCAAGACCAGCGGCATTCGGGCCACCCCGGTCCCCGGCCCCGGCCCCAGCACCAGCACCAGCACCAGCACCAGCGCTCCGACAAGCGGTGGAGCGTCCACCAGCCGCGGCGCTTCCGCTGGACCACCCGGACGCAGTGGAAGGGTCCTCGCGGAGGGGGTCCTGCAATCGCAGGAAGAAATCATCAGGGGGATCGCAGGGATCAACGAGTGGCTGGACCGGCTCGTAAATGTCCTCGAGCGTCTGGTGGCGAAAATAAATTAATTTGGCTCATTGAACTGTGTATTCACTTCTTACCCATTCACACTGTGGCGATGAGATTCTCCCGCGCGAGGACGGCGGCCCGGCAGGGATCAGCTCGCATCCCTCCGTCTGCTGCTGGTTCGTCATGTGGGGCGACGTGCTGCTCAGCCACGGGGATGTGGTGCATGCTTGTCACATAGTGAGTCACCAAACACCGCCACACAGCGTCGCCAAAGTGCCGTCAACGCAAGTATCGGCTCAAGGCCGACTTCTACACCACCTCCTCACTTTGCGTTGATTAGCGCTGGAACCGACGCTCGTTTCGCGATGATAAATCTGGACGTGTGCGCCGATTTTGGCGTACGCAAGGTTTTCTGGCGCTGCCAGCGTTGATACATAAGGCCCCTGGACTGCTTTTATACCAGTTTTGATGCTTCAAAAGAGAAAATCCTTGTTAGTTTCCACCACAGACTTGAGGACATTCACTTTCAGCTCTGAAAAGTTTTGAATCTTTCTAATATTTCTCCTCTTTCATGTTTGACCTCAGTGGGTGAGGCTTCTGAACCACGATTATTTAAGGGCGTAAACATGTTAATGACGATCGATTTCAGCCGCTGCATTTATCAAGACCCGATCATACGTATACTGGGATTGGTCAGATACGAACCCTTTCATAAATCTCACGTGTGTCCTATCGTACGATGAATCCTGTGCTCAGATCTGCGCTCAGTTCTACACAAGATTGATAAATGAGGGCCATTGTGTTTTATTTTGAAAAAAAGCTGGATGTTTTTTTTTTTTGTCTGTGCCCGACTACCTTTCCAGCACGGGCTAAACTGTGCTGAATTTATGTGGCATACTGCTGCGTCCAGCGTGGAGATGTAGACCACTGTGTATTGCTACCATGCGGTCGTTGCATGCATGCATCCATCCATGCATGCATCCATGCAGTCTGCAACATTCATCTCTCGAGGGGATGTCTAACCCGGTGTTACGGTGTGTTTGACCATGGCTTAAATTTATGCCGGAATATCCCTCTTAAGGTCACTAATAATATTTTAGTTCTGCAAGACCTTACATAGTAAACTGAATATCGGGTTAAACAAAACCAGGAGTTTATAAGAACCTAAACACAACCAAAACCACAGACTTAATCTGAGGGCAGACTATACTGGTAGATCAGTCTGAGGAGAGCAGAGACTGACAGGGAGACAGAGGGTAGGACTGGTTGTATGAGGCAGGGAAGGAAGAGGGAGCCTGTGAACCTAGTGTGCTGATGAGCCTGTCATCTTGGTATTATGCAAATGCAAAGCAGCTGGTTCACATAAGGGTCAACCTGACATAAAGTCAATGCAGCAGCAACCATTGGTAATGGAGACGGCTGTCAGCAAGGAGACAGCCTGTCAACCCGAGACAAGGTTTTAAAAAAGACAAGTTATAATAAAGTGAATTGTAATCTTTGGTTTCATTTCTGCTTTCTTAAATCAGTATCAGAAGCCTTAATTAACCATTGAGTCTAATGATAATTGATTTAATAATATTTTGGCAATTACTTCTGTGAATCACAGAAAACAAGAAAAATTATTAAGAGCTATTCTGTTATTCTGTACAAAACCTCGGGGGTAATGGGGTGGTGGTGGTGGTGGGGGGTGGTTCATGCTTTTCAGATTTACAACAACAACTATAGTTACAAAATCACAAGGTAAACTGTTTTTATCATAATCTTAGAGAATAGATGTAAACTGCTTAAATCTCAGACAAACAGGCAAAAATGTGAGACCGTAGTTTATGTGCTTAATTTACAAAAATTTTGATGCAATAATTATAGACTCTCCTTACTGGTTCATCTGTGCTTTTGACAAGGTGGTACGGCCTGACTTCAACAGCATGTGAAATGACACCCACAGCGAAGCAGGGTAACCATAGACATCATCTGTCCATACATATATGATATGTATGGGCTAACGCCGCTATGCTGTTCCACTGCTCAACCATAATGAAGGGAGCTGGGTCAAAACATCAAGCTCTGCCCTTTTCTGGCTTCTGGAAAGCCTCTTTAGAGGTGGCCAATCAGAAGAAAGTAAGCTTGTGGAAGGGGGGCCTTAAAGAGACAGCAGCTAAAACAAAATAATGATATTTCAGTACACCAGAGTGAGACATTTGAGGCTTTTTTAAATCTGAAAATCACATACAGCTATTAAAGAGGACTCAAAGAGGAAAATGGATGATACCCTCCTTTAGATATCATTGTAAAGTGTTATTCTGTATGAAACCTCTGGTGTTATTAGATATCATCAGTCTCTGACACCCTTTTCTTACATACTAAGTAATAAATGTCAGGTATGTTCAAGGAAATTTAGACCTCAGATTTCAGCCGGGAATGAGTCTTTGAAATTCCCTCGTCAGACCTTCTGTGTCTATTCTCAGTGGACACCTCAAAGTCCATCATCCTTCTTCAGGGAGTTGGAGATCTCTCTGATCTCCCTGACTGATTGACATCTCTGGATTAGGCATGAATTCAGATTACCTACTTACCTTAATATTAGCTCAAGACTTCTAAAAAAGGCAAAGTGTTTTTCTTTTCTTTTTCTTTTTTCTTTTAAGTATGTGTCAAGTTATTTTTTGTACTGAGCCCAGCAGTGGGTGAATGGGATTAGTAAAAAATAACCTGATTGGCTCAGTGTGTGAATGTAATGTAAAAGCCCTTTAAGGGGTCAAAAGACTAGAGAAAACACTATATAAACATACCCATTAAAATGCTCTTTAGTATGGAGATAGTAGTACAGAGCACATTTTGTCTTTTCAGCAGTCATTGTTGGAGGTAATCATTGCAGTGTCTGGATGAACCTGGTGTTAAAAAGGAGCACAAAAGCATCTATTTCAGAGGCTAAACCCAGACAAGTTTTACTCTTTTTGTATGTAAAAGTGACTGCACGACTAAACAGATTTTCAAAATTATTAGCTGTTATTGTTTTAATCAATAGCAAGAAAACAAACAGATCAAACCATCACTTTTCTCCAAGTCCTGCCATTTGCCTGGCTGGAGGACATGTCCTGAAATACAACCCTTTTTTCCAGTCTGAAAATAGTCCCTCAGGCTGCGCCACACTTCACTGCCAACTGGCTTTGCTCGATCAGGAGTGAGGCATCCAGGATCAGGAAGATGTGTTTCTTTCTCCACCACTTGCCTCTGTTGTTCGGGCACATCCTCCTTATCCACTGAGATGCTGTGTCTGTATCTTCTGGACTTTATCAGTTCCTGTAGTTACACTGTAAGCAAACAACTGATCCTCACTTTAGACACCATGAATGTGAACTGTTTATGATGCTGTCCACACCTGACTGGACAACATTTGTACAGTAATATGTACTCTGAAGCTTGTGCAGTCATTGTTTAAACAACAGGAAACAACACAGCTACTGTCCTGATTGACTTACGAATGTTTTTGTTTGTATTTGTAAATAATAACCCTTGTGCGGCCCTTATAAAGACTTAAATTAACACCCCTATGGGACCGAAACGGTCCCCTCCATTGCAGTAGAAATATGGTCTAAATAAATATATTTCTTTTTTTTTTTTTTTGGCTGCCAACATTGACTTATAACCTAATCATAAATAGCAAAACTTTATTCAGGTTTTTTATTTTAACCCCATAAATGCCAGTCTTTTTTGTAAAAACCCGATATTATTTTAAGTCAAAAAACACACTTGGTGAATTATTTTCCATCCTATAAATGCAAATTGTTTTTTTAAACTTTTGATTATTACAGCATAGGATTGGTAAACATGGATGAGAAAATTGATTTAAGGGAATTTATATTTTTTCTGTAGTGTTGAATAATACACACACACACACACACACACAATCAGACACACACACACACACACCATCCATCCATCCATCCATCCCTTGCTTTTACGCACGCACATCGATGAAGCCCACTATGAACCTCATGCGCGCTCATGCATGCACGTAAGCAAGCACGCACGCACGCACACACACACACACACACACACACACACACACACACACACACACACACACACAATCAGACACACACGCAGAAGGAAACTGCAAGTGCAGATTCTACAACTGCCGCTGTTTCTGGAAGAATTTTGGCTATTCTCACAGCTGCATATGCACACACACACAAGTAATTCATGAAAACACACGCACATAATCCATGATGTCCCTAAAACCCCCCTTAACAATTTTTATTGAATTTATTTCTTCTCTTAGGATGTTTAGTATATTTAGTCTGTATTTATTGTATATATTTAGTATTTTTAGTCTGCATTGTACATAGTTCTTCTTATATTGAATTTTATTTTGTATTTTTTTGCTGCTGTAACATGAGAATTTTCCAGTTTGGGATCAATAAAGTATCTATCTATCTATCTATCTGTCTGTCTGTCTGTCTGTCTGTCTGTCTGTCTGCATAAAATACACAAGCTCTATGAAAAAGGGAAAACAGTGCCCCTCTGGTACTAAAGGGTATGGCAGGAAAAAAGAAAAATGGTGCCATCTGCTGGTCGGCATAAAAAAAAACCCAGTTTGACTCTCAAGGAATAGGTGTACATGAGAAAAAAAAATATATCCAAAAATTATACTGCATTGGCAGTGTATTGAAGAAAACATGTTTTAATGGGAGCCTAAAATTACACACTTTGACACACTTTTATGCCATTTGCATCATCACATCCAAAATTATCCACAAAAATACAGTTACGGAGGCCCAAAACGGTCCTTAGGGGTGCACAAGGGATAATAAAGGTAATAGTAATAATAATTATAATAATGACAAAGTACTGAGCAGAACATCCTGATGATGATTGGAAAGGATTGTGTTGTTGAGAAATAAAGCTGTCTAAGTGTGAGCTCAATAAACCAGCAACCCCGTAATCTGATGATCAGGGGCCTCATGTATCAACGTTGTCGGCGCCAGAAAACCTTGTGTCCGCCAAGATCGGCGCACACGTCCAGATTTATCATCGCGACATGAGCGTCGGTTCCAGCGCTAATCAACGCAAAGTGAGGAGGTGGTGTAGAAGTCGGCGTTGAGCAGATACTTGCGTTGACGGCACTTTGGCGACGCTGTGTGGCGGTGTTTGGTGACTCACTATGTGACAAGCGTGCACCACATCCCTGTGGCCGAGCAGCACGTCGCCCCACATGACGAACCAGCAGCAGACGGAGGGATGCGAGCTGATCCCTGCCAGGCCACCGTCCTCGCGCGGGAGAATCTCATCGCCACAGTGTGAATGGGTAAGAAGTGAATACACAGTTCAATGAGCCAAATTATTTTATTTTCGCCACCAGACGCTCAAGACATTTACGAGCCGGTCCAGCCGCTCGTTGATCCCCGCGATCCCCCTGATGATTTCTTCCTGCAGTTGCAGGACCCCCTCCGTGAGGACCCTTCCACTGCGTCCGGGTGGTCCAGCGGAAGCGCCGCGGCTGGTGGACGCTCCACCGCTTGTCGGCGCACTGGTGCTGATGCTGGTGCTGGGGCCGGGGACCGGGGTGGCCCGAATGCCGCTGGTCCTGGCTGATGACTCCGAGCCGGCGGACGGGCTGCCGGGGGCCGGGGTTCCACAAGCCGGCGACACGGCCGACACATTGATTTCTGTGACACAATAAAAATATTGGTTCATTTCAATTCCTGCTTCTGTGTATCTGTTGCGTTTACATCTCTCTCCACGGTATCATAGGTAATGTAATCCAGTATTTCGAGGTCAGTTATGCACATTACAGTTGTTTATTGCATAAATAGTTATCGAAAAATGAAGTTAAGGGCGAAGTATAAATCAGGTCTAAAAATAGACTGAATCCCGACGTTGAAATGAAGTATAAACTTAGACTAGACGTCTAATATACGTCTTTTGCTCAGTGGGATGGACAAAGCATGTGGACATTTGTGTGACACGCCACTTACCCTATAATAATAATCGCCACCACCCGCTGCTCAAACGGTGTGAGGGTCTCCTTCCCCGGACCCCCACCTGTCTGGCCGGTACTCCTCCGGAGGGCAGCTGTACGCCGCTTGACCTCCACCTTGAGGTCCGACCACTTTTTTTTAATCTCCGCGGGGTGCGTGTCTCGGAACCCACCGCGTTCACCCTCTTGCAAACTTTCTCCCACTCCAAGCGTTTTTGTTTTGCACTGACGCCACTGGACAGGCTGCCAAACAAAACACGCTGTTGCTCCTCCACCTCCGCCACCAGCACCTCCACCTCGCACGCCATAAATTTCGTTTTTTTTGTCATTTTGTCTGCGTGCGAGGACAGGGAGACCCTATTTAAATAAATCTGCATATTTATAGGAGGGCGTAACGGGGGCGGGCCCGGTCACTCCGACATCTGCTCTCAATTCCAAGCTGATTGGGATTTATCAAGGAAACACACGTGGCTTTCGGCGCCCGCACACCTTGATACATACGGATTTTTTTCAGCGTGACGGACCTTGCGTGCGCTCGTTTCTGGTATGAGTCCCACGCAAGTGTTGATACATGAGGCCCCAGGGCTTTTAACCCTACACTCTGCTCAAGTCTACAGGACTCTTTAAGTGGCCATTCAATTACCTGTTTTCTTCACAGCCTCCAGGTCTTTCTAGCACCTTCTGTGCTGGAGAAAGACAGAGTCAAGAGCTTTCAAAGTCCACTTAGTAGGTCTGGATTAGGGACCAAATGTTTACATTGTTGCATTTTGCAATTGGTCCAGTTAGCGTTCACATGGAACTTTTGCTTAGCAAATCGAATTGTTTTACCAGGGAAAATAACAAGGGAAAATCACTGTCTGCCACTTGCTCATTTAGAGCACAATCTTCATTGTCCCACAACATACAGAAAGTAGCCGACCAGAGAGAACAATGGGCATCTTGCTTCACGCAATTCACCAGAGGTGGCGGAGATGTTGTACAAGGAGACGCATGAGGCATTAATACAAAGGAATGCCTAAAACACATTGTCAGCGTGTTTGTTGGACAGAAGAACACCCAGGTATTTAATATTTATCACCCATCTTTTCTATTAGAATACAAACCCTTTGCCATTTGTCCAGTTTTACAGAATGTCCGGTGTTTTGACCGACTGTTCTCCATCTGCCGCAACCTTTGGCCGGGCATAATTTCTTGACTGGACCATGGTTCTTTAAGAAGGGGACTGAGTTCTGCATTTTCAAGAGGACCATGGTCCATTTCTTTGATCCAGACCAAGGTTCACTTGCGCGTTCATACCGCCTGGACCAAAAGAGTAAGGGGACCATGGTTCTTTTAAAACTAACAGTCCTGGTGTGAATGTGCCCTTTATGTGTTTTGATTTTGAAGGAGACTCAAAAACGTCCAGACTTGACCAGCACTTGGCAGTCTAGGACCGACTGACTGGAAACCTCAGAATCCTCAGTCTGTATTCACGCCCTGGTGAAAGACTCTCATGTGGTGCCTGTTTTCCTCTTCACTGGTTTTGTCAAAGCCTCTGTTCCACATATTTATCACTAAGATTCTGTTCAAGAGTAGATTTATTCTCAACCAATGTTGAAAAAAAAACAGTCAACACTTCCTGACACTCTTTTTTTTTTCCTTTTTTTTGTTTTTGAGTATCACAGTTATCCACATCCTCCTCAGCATCAGCACGAGGACTTTCAGCAGAAGGCCTAAAGATGAAGGCCAATATAGCAAAGCAGAATGAGTGCATATGTTAGAATATATGGGGTTAGTGATCCACAAAAAGGTGTTGGATAAATGTGTAAAATGAATCAAAGGGGGAAAAGGAAATGAGGACAAGAAAGAAACGGATGAAAAATTCAGCAAAATCTATTTTTAGGAAGGAGCTACAGAATGTGGAAATGGAGGATATGCTGATAGACATGAAAGGCGCCAACTAT
This sequence comes from Xyrichtys novacula, assembly GCA_962446985.1. NCBI lineage: Eukaryota > Metazoa > Chordata > Actinopteri > Labriformes > Labridae > Xyrichtys > Xyrichtys novacula. The sequence goes on along the minus strand of OY660881.1, from coordinate 28,184,316 downwards.
TGTATGGACGTGTTTAAAATTGCATGACGGGGCTGGAGAGGATTTCAAAAGAATTTAAATGTAGGGTTCAGCCAAAGTTGAAATTAAAATACTGCACCTCACTCTTTCCCTGAGCTGGAGCAGATATGGAGAAAGGTAAGGACTTCTTTGACTCATCCATCTTACCTTGAAATGTAAGATATATATATATATATATATATACTTTTAAATTATTTATAACATCCAACTATTTCATCTTTATTGTGTGTTTTAAACAAGTGTTTTGATTAGCAGTAGCAGCAGATGACGGTCTAACATGAGTCTGAGTCTGCTCAAGGTTTCTACCTGGTAAAAGGTAGAGTCATTTTAAAGGCTGGTAGGTGGCAGGAACATTTGAGTAATGAATGTAAATCCCTGTTAAAAGAAATACAGTGATCACTTAGGCACAACACAGAGCTGTAACTCCATTGATAAGTTAAATCTCCAGACATGCCACTGAGATCAGTCAGATTCTAATTCTAATTAAGTGAAACAGCAATTGAGCCTGCCTTGGTTTACTGTCTTTGCTCAAGGACTCTGTAATTTGGAAAACTCTTTTTTGATGGTAGTCTTGTTTCTGTCTGTGGAAGCAGCTAATTCTTGGTCTGATGCTAATTATCCATCACAATGGCAAGAATAATGAAGACCGAACAAAATGATCAGTGTGACACCTCTGTGGCCATCCATCTGGTTCACAGTGTTATTAGAGACAGTGTTCAGCTATTTAAAAGAGTGTGGTCCTTTTGAAATACATGTGAACAGTAAATTGACGACATATTATAATTAGGTTTCACCACATCAACACAGAAAGACACAAAGGAAACCCAAATGAAACTCAGCTCTTTGGGGTTTTTTTTGTAAATATGTATTCATGTGTTAGTTTTAATTAAAAAAAAAAAAAAGTATATATATTTATTTCTCGACAAGTGTGATCCAGATTAAAATTGAACATTCAAGGCTGATCTTAAACAACTCATACAATTTTTTACAAACAACCTTTCTTACTGCTATTATCTTTGTCATTGTACCTTTATCAACAACAAAGTGTCGTAATAGTCCAAGAATGTCAGTGAAAGTGTGTCTCTTTTTTCTGGAGGGTAATTATAATGATGAACAAAGTGACTTTTTGTTTGGTTTGTTTATGTCAGCAGACTGAAGGTTGAATAAGAGCTGAAAACAGCTGAATAGGACACAGAGGAAAAATAAGTGTCTGAAAAGAGAATAGAGAAACAGAGAGAAGGAAACAGCACACCTTAATTTCCTCATTGATTAACCCTGCTAATGTGCTAATCTAGCCTGGTACGCTTTCTCTCTGCAACACCAGCCTCATCAAGAGCCAATTAGCTCCTACACAGCCCACGGCCATCCATCATAACGGGACAGGTACACTCATCTTCTCCCCTTAATGTTGCTGCACACAGCAGCCCCCTGCAGTCAATACACTTCCCCATGCGGAACTATTGTAGAGTCGGGGCCTTCCTGCGATCAATAGGTGAGCGCAATTGGTATAAGGTGAATGAATCTTAATCATAATCAGACAAAAAAGAGATATATGCATGGGCCCCTCTGGATTAATGCCAAATAGAAGTTTAGGTTGAAACTTGAGTTAGAAGAGAAAATCTAGTTTTTACAACAGCAAACATTGAGGACCCTCTTTCTAGGCTTACTCAGCCACCTTTGCTTTTCTACCCCAACACCTTTAAAGAAAGGCAAAGCTAAGGTTGTGCTAATGGTAACCAGTGATGCAGAGTTTGAGTTGTTGCCATAAGTCCTGCACACATCTAAGGGTTGAAAAAAAATAAAACCAATCCTAATAATGCAGGGAGCCTACAGTGATGCCAGATATTTGTTCCTACAGTGTGGGGAGCACAGCAATCTACACACCAGTTAAGTTAGACATACACAAAAAATGATATATACAAAAAAAAAAGAAAAAAAAAGAGCAACAACAAAAAACTAGAGGAAGATTCGACACAGTGAACAGTGACCAGAATCCTGATCACTGTCAGAACTGAGGATCAGGTAAAATCTCTCAGCATCAAACATGACTTTCTTGTAAACAAATACTACTAAATAGGAGCTCACAATTGGCAGCTGCTGTAGCAAATACTCTTTAACGTCCCCCCTCGGCTACGGGCAGATCTAGGATTGTTGAAGATCTGGGACTTAGCCCAGGGACAAAAGAAGTGTGCACAGACAATTGTTTTGTGTTACAGAAAACCTCAACTTACCAACATTTAGAGGATAACAGCACTGCCAGCAGGATCCACAGACGTGTTACATCCAATGATAGAAATTGTAAAAAAAATATTAAAAGGTGTTAAGAATTACCATAACCTTAATATTGAAATAAAACATTATCTAATAGTGCATGCAATCCTGATTAATGCCGCTTAACATTCGAAACTGAAAAGAAAAATCATGAATCTCTTTCATCAGATGCTGGGCTGGCACTTTAGTTTCCATTTTGTTCAGTTGTTAACATTACATCTTAGGATCAATTTCAGTCCGAATCTTTTTCTTTTTTTTTTTATTGCATTTTCTGACTGTAATTAACATTAATGACAGCTAATGACATTCATGACTTGTTTTTACTGTCTCTTTATATTTTTTGAAGTTTTTAGCTTCCCCTTTTTTATACAGGCAGCAGTGTTATGTGGAAACATTAAAAGAAGAAAAATCACTGTATATTTCTACACTTCTGAGATTTACATGAGTTGCAAGCCATAAATGCATTATAGATCAATAGTAAACATTTGTAAATCTGAGCAGCTTTGTAAGGGGTAATAAAAGCATGAGGTCAGTTATATACAAAATATTTCAACTTGAACTTTAGTGCTGTGCAATGTTGAGCTCCTATACACTTTTCTTCTCATAAGATACAGTGCTGCACCCAAACAAACCTCCTCACAGACAGCTTTGTACCATCTGTCATTTCAAATGCTGCTGCTGCACATTTAGTGCAGAAAAATACACAGAGATGCTTTCTATTCTCTCTTCTCATATATATTTTTTTCTTTCATTGTAGGACTTAAATCTTATAACACTGTCCAACCTTTCTGTAAGATAACTGACACAGTACAGCCTAAACTTGATACTGTGAGATAAAACTAATAATATGTACTGTGCATTCCCATTTGCAGGAATTATTTTGGTTTATTGGTGAGTTGCACATCCTCAGCCTGTGTTAGAAAAAAACTAAAACAGAATATTTAAAAACGTAGGCTCTATTTAAAGGGGTCCAACACAGCTACAGGGGTAAAACTGTCAACTTTAACACTTTGAGGTGACATTACAGACTACAGTTTGACCTTAAGTCACCTGCATTCAATGTAAAACTTCAAAATATATACCTGAAGTGAAGTCATTTCTCTGGAGTGCATTTAGGTACATGCAGACTGTTTGGAGGATTGCTCCGTTTGAAAGGCTGCTCTCCTGGGTGTGTATGACATGCACTGGACTGAAACTTGAGAGGTAATTGGACAGCAGAGGGTTCCTGAAGGAGCTTGGGTATAATTTCTAATCAGCAGCAGCTTCTCCCAAGTCAGTTTCAAAAGAGTCCAGGTGGACTCTTGAAAGTGAATTTTCATGAGACCAACAGAAACTGATCTTGGAGCTTTCCACTGGATCCTGAATATAAGACTGCCAAATCATTTAGCTTGTAGGAGGTGTTGTATGGTCCTCTCATATTTTAGTGGAAATTGTACTTCTCAGCTTCGTGCTCAATCTATTTATGATGATCTCTTTGTGTGTGTCTGTGTGTGTTTTGGTTCCTAAATAAATAAAATATTGATGGACTGATGGAATGAAAATAAAGTTTCTAAGGAAACCAGCAACAGACTCTGGTAAATTTAATCATAGTAAGCAAGCCACATAACTTTATATTGGACATGCCCTTATGTAATTAATACTGGACAAGATTTCCAATAGGACAGACATCCTCTGGTATCATCATTCACTTAGAGGAGGAAATAGAGAGTAGGCAAAGTGCTGACCATGTGTAAACTACAGGAAATTGTTCTCCTTCGCTATTACCAGAGTTCTGACTTATTGACCCGTTAACTGCCTATACGTCATCAAACGCCTGAAAATTGTCATCAGCATCCGAATGATTATTATTGTTGTTTTATGCTAAGAGAAAAAATCAAACCTGGGACTCTGACATGATTATGACCTTTTCAGAGCAACTGGTGTTTTAGTTTTAAGAGTGACCCTGTAAACTGGTGAGTCTAAGCTGACTGTGTCAGTGATGGTTGTGGAAACACAGAGATTAATGCATCCAAGTCCAATTTTTATTGATGTTGAAATAAACTCATTAAATGTGTCTCCAATGGAAAACTTAAGGCTTTTGTGATAAATGCAGTTGGCTGAAATTCACCTGTGAACAGGGTCACTCTTTACACCAAGATACCAGCTGTATCTGTGAGTTTAATAGCTCACAGCCTAATTGCAACCTTCATCCAATCAGATTTTAACTCTTCATAAATGATATCAACTGTAAAAGTTTTCAATCTAGTGACCACAGTGTGAAGTTAACCAAGACATTTTCGAGACCTATAGATATGACCAAATCACAGCGAGCAAAACTGTCAGAGCTTGGCTTGAGTTTGAATTGTGATTAACAAGAAGAGTACATGCTGATGCTGCTGGAACTTTTAATTTTCCTTAGAGAACCTCCTTTAAAGGATCATTAAAGTTATATCGAATGTTATCTAAACTAAACTAAACTAAGATAAAAACACAAATGATAAATTTTACCCTTAGGTCTAGCTCACTGTTGGTATGTGTTTTTTGTTTTTTTTTCCTGGTCAGCACACGGTAAACTGTTGCTATATAATCACATATAGGCCATGTTTCATTTATGTGGTCTTGTGTGCTTATCTTTGGCTTGGGAGGATTTCTTCTGTCAAGACACAAAACTCTAAGGGCCTGATCTACTAAAGGTTTGTGTCTGCAAAAACACATGCAAACTTGATAGCGCACGCAAACCTGATCTACTGCACCGAGGATTGCATTTGTCAAATGAGCAAAACAGCGCGCAATCGATTTAGCATGTTTGCCTGAATATGCAGATTGTATGTAGATCATCAGACCGCGCAAAATTCTGGGAGGAGGAGGTGCAAATGTAATCATTTAGCACCCGCAGTGTGATTTATCAAACCCAGAAACCGATTGCGGTCGCTGTTTTGCGTCTATATTTAGCACGTTTGAAAGGCACGTGCAAACTGACACAGTATTACGCATGATCATTGTGGAGAGAAGGATGCAGAAGTGCCATGATACACCCCATGATCCTTGTCCAAAAGCTTGTAATTTATTTCGTTTTTCCGGTAAATGACGATTTTCATAAATAATAAGGTCAAACACAAAACAGAAACAGACAAAAATCTGTTTGTCTTATTGATTTTAAATCATTTTAATCCCTTTTTTGATTTCTAGTATATTGTCTTGCATCTGTAAAGCACTTTGAATTGCCTTGTGTATAAATTGTGCTGTACAAAGACACTTCCCTTGTCTTTTATGCGTATTGACGATATGTGCAACTCCATGGCTTCAAACACTCTGCTCTCACAAACTCTCCATGGTGACGGCCGATAGCGCACGCAAAATCCTGGTTTAAAGAGGGCGGTTTGCACCTTTTTTGCTCCCGCTATCAATCCACGCGCAACAAGCCCACTAATAGCATGCCCATTTTTTTAGTTTGCACATGCAATTTAGCGCTCGCTATTTTGGATCTTAGTAGATCTGGCCCCAACTCTGTCTTGATGTTTGGCAGTCTGTGCACGTCGAAAGATGATGTATTCATAAACAATGAGTGACTGCATACTTCATTTCCCTCTGGTGTGCACACTGGGTTTGTACACCAAAAACATTTAGCCACTCAATATTTGTCCACTTGCTAATCTCCTCTGAAATCACATGGATCTGAAGGTCACTGAGTGTTAGTCAAAGTCAGTTTTTGTTTAGGTGCTTATGTCTGTCAGTGGTGTTTAATGCTCGCATCTCTATGTGTTTCCTGTTGGCTTTAACTGTTTACTCTGGTCTTGGATAACACGTTTCCTTGATACGAAATCAAACATATTCACACAGCGTAGACCAAAGTGACTTTCATGGAGTGAATTTATACAGTGGCAAGTTGAAATAGTGATGACTCACACACCTTAGTTAACACGTTAATGATATAATGTGTCCTCATGAAGTCAGGCATGAGTAACCACTAATACAAGTGATCTACTTGTTGAATGTTAGTAGAATGGCTTCTGTCTGTCTCAGAGATATTTTTAGCTTTTACTGTGCTGGGACTATTGTGGTGACAAATGAACACAAAACACGTGTTTTGGTCGACATCATCCTTCTTTTAACCGAAATAATTCCAGATAACTGACTTTCCTTTTCTTTTTACCAACAAATCTTCATTTTCAGAGGTTTTCTCTTGTTCGTTGCTCATTTTGCGATCATTGTTGTTGTTGTTGTTAGCGGTGTTGTGCTGAGAAACGCATGTCCTCCGAGAATTGCATGCACCTCGCAAAACGCGCACTGCTTATAGTAGAGTGGTCCACGTAAATATACATTTTAAAACCCATACAGTTCTTATTTGTTGGGCTTAACAGTCATGAGTAAAGTTCCGAAAGTAATTCTCAGCGGACACACGTCTCCCTCCATGTGCAGAACATGTGCAGGGGTGGGTTTCCTCCTCTCTGATTTTGATTGACAGCTGGCAGGGTAGTCTGAAGGCAACTGAGAACTGAGTCTGATTGGCAACTGAGTGAAGGACGAAGGTGATTGGTGGATCGCTGCACAGCACATGCAGAGTCACATGGAGTGTATCTCAGTCGGTTACCCTTGAAATTAACTGAGTTCATTCACCTCCTACATCGCAGGCTTTGCGATGTGACTATCGCACACACGTACATCGCGATGACGATGCTCAAATGATATATCGTGCAGGCCTAATTCATAGAAAATTTACAGTGCACCTCAGCCTACAGGTGCAGAGTAATCAAACTGGAGTTAAAATGAGTAACAACACCTAATGTATGAGGAAACAACTCTCTATTAGTAAATTGATATAACCATGGTTAATGAGGGGCCATCCGCATAAAGCAGCCTTCACTAAATTAGTAAGGCTTCTTTTCTCTCCATCTGCTGCCACAGCTGAGCTGACACAGTCCCACTTCACCTCCTGATGCTTCCAGAGACGCCTCACACACTTCAACACAAACATCACAGCTGTGTTTGGGCTCTTTAATTTTAGGACATGGATCAGATCAGTTTATAAGCTTGTTTTAGAAGAAACTATCACAGCCGTGTTTCAATGGATTGTACATTTTGTGCAGGCATTCATGGTCCCCAGAGAATGAGACATGCTGATGGCTGGCTGGTGATCCCCCGACCTCTCTTCAAGTAAAGCTTGAACAGAGAGTGCTTTTTTCTGGGGATTTTGAGGTGTTCAGATATTGAGTCAGCACTAAAGTTGGAGCAGAAGCCTTCACACTTACCCAAGCTACTTACACTGATAAGACAAATGTGTGAGAGGAAAGGCAAAGGTTACAGGCACCCTATTGGAAAGAAGAACACCGAGCACAATCCACTATGTTCCTGTAAATACAAAATATTCAGCTTCCTATTGCATATACAATCTATTCCTGTGAGCCTTTCACACTTGGACAGTCTAGCTGTATGTTTGGTTGTGGATTGACAGGGGAACTTGGCAGGAAACCTGTGAGCGCATTTAGATAACATTCATCTTCACCATAATCAAAATGACTGGGTACAGCAGGAGGGGGAGTATAATGCATGTGCCAAGACGCCTCTTATTGCACTATCAGACTGTGGTTTAAACTGCATTCACAGGCCAAAAGAAGACCATTATAGCTGGATATAAATAATTAGGTACAGCAATTTATGTTGCTAAGAAACAAAGTAAAAGTTTGTTTGAAACAGTTTACTCTGATTGAAAAATTTCAGTGATCAGGTCCCAAAGTATATATACTGTTTGCACTTGGTAATACACCACTATAAAACAATCTGTTTGTAATTAGTTGCAGTAATAAAAATGCATCCATCCATATGGACATGTTTTATAGACATAAAGGACTACACACACTACTTTATAGGCTAAACTGACTATGCTGTTTTGGTGAGGAAGAATGCTGCAACCTGGTTTTTGTTGGTTTTAGGCGCTAATGCTCTATGCATCCTCACGACTCTGACATGGTTCTTTTGCACCTGATCACGCTTCATTTTCAGACCAACACACCATTGGGTGCTAACGTGGGTGCAAATTAATTTGTTATTTACACAGTGTAGTGCTGGGAATAAAACTGAGGAGTGCATAGGATGGAAAAAAACAACAGCACTTGAGCTGCATGCCAAAACACTTAGCACTGGGTTTACAGTCGGGCTCATGGGCTGAGTTATTTTGAAGTATCTGTGCAGTACAGCAGGTCATGCAGTGTAAATCAGGTGGCTACAACAATACATGGTTGCCAGATCCTTGATACTTTTTTCGTTGTTGTCCTCTGTCTCTGGCCTCTTTTTGTTTGTTTTTAGGTTTTGAGAAAACAAGACAGAAAAATAAATACTGGCACCCCTGCAGTGATAATGCTAAATAAGCAAAATTCATTAACCTTTGGCATAGAGCTGTAATCAACTGTAAACTGTTGTGGAGGACCTGTTTATCTGCCATTGTCTCAGGGGTACTGTCAAGTCTAATCCAGGTTGAGCCTTGCACTGCTGTGCTCCCGTTCAAGTGGGCTGCATGCAAATGAGTTGTGCTTTAAAGCTGATGAGAAAGATAATTGTGGATATGATGTATGTGGAATTAAGTGCAGTGACAAAGACAGGCCATCTCACTAACAGAATACATCACAACAATCCTACATCTGAGATGTGTGACTTGGGAAATGGTTGGATCATCTGTAAGAGCACGGGATATGTGAAGTGTTAGCTGCAGTCTGTTTTTTTCTGCTGTATTGTACAGTATTGTAAACACAGTTGTATCCAAACTAAAACATGATTCATTTCCCTTCACAGACTTTAATGCGCTACACCCTGAGTGAGACTTATTTACTTAATCTCTAATGTAATTGTTACAAGTAACATTTGCTGAGTAGCATTCAATATCACAATGAATATACCTTGCACCTGTGCAAACTCAATTTCTTCATTTGCAACCTAATTTGCAGCAGCAGCAGGTATAGTTTCTCACTGCTGCTCGGGGTGATATTTTCATAGCTAAACATGTTTTCCACTTGGGAAATAGTGTGGAATTGGATGTTGCATGTGGGAAAGGAGACTAATCCAGAAATGGATGTTTATCGACAAGCTCTCAGCTTTGTAGCAGAGCAGCTGCTGCCAAACAGAGATTCAAGACAGTACTCGTTGCTAGCCATACCCCTACCCCCACCCCTCCTCCAACACACATACTCACCAAACTGCCAACATCTGAGACTGCTGGCCAGCTGTCATTTGCCCAAACATGCGCCAATTTATCATTGAGATAAATACAAGTTTTCCTGGTTGAATGTCAACGCATCATCCCAACACGAAGGAGCCCGTGGAAGTGATATCGTTATCGAGTATCAGCTTGACTCACAGCAGAAGTGTTCTCTGCAGGGGGGGGATGGGGCCTTTACTGTCCTCTGTCATGCCTGTGGACATGTAGTGATTAGAGAGACAACAGAAGTTTGATGGACAAATGAACATAGTCGTCCAGATAGGAGTTCCTATTGGAGATGTCCATCTTCTTCCCCAAGCAAAGTAGGAAACTCCCTCAAAATGTAGGAGGTAAAAATTACAAGGTAGGACTGTGAGGGAAACCTGTGCAGACAATAACCATTAAAACGAAAATGTAAAAAGTGAAATAAAATAAAGAAAGTGTGATGTCATGCTGAGGAAAAGCATAGGGTGACACTGAGGACCTGATCTACTAAGATCCCAAATAATGAGCGCCAAATTGCAAATTGCACCTGCCTTTAGTGGGCGTGTTGCAGGTGATCTAACATGTTCGCCTGCAAGTAGTAACAGGCGCTAAAGTGGTGCGGACTGTCCTATTTAAACAAGGATTTTACATGTGCTACTGGCTGTCACCTAGGAGAGTTTCGGAAAACAGAGTGGCCGTAAACGGAAAAGGAAGTTTGAAGCCATGGAGAGTTTGGAGACCATGTGAAGGATGCAAATAAACACACTAGTGAACTCAGCATTGCCAGAAGAAATGAGATTTTGGAGGCTGCCTGTAAAAAGGTAAACGCTGTGAGCCAAACCAGATGATCTGCCGATAAAATAAAATAAAAACAAGGGAGCAAGATATCTGCAGGAGAACAAAGAAAAAATGTTCCCTAAATAAAATCTTTGTAAATAAAACAGGGGGGACGGGCAGAAATCAGCGGTTAGATCATCCAGCAGCTCAAAAATTTCATTGCTGGATAAAGGATATGTCTCTACTAGTTTTATTTCTGACAGTCCAAATATGTTGACATTCACGAGTTAGACTCTCTCTCTATCGACTGTCATTGAACCTTCGCCTCCTTCTTGCCACAATGACAAGAGCCATTGGTGTGTAATGCTGTGCCAAAATACTTTTTAACCATTTGTTTTACTGTTTTCATCCAATTTCATCACTGTCGCTCTATCATAGGTAGTAAACTTCAAATAGCGCAGTGATGTACGACCACATACTTCAAGTGTGGTTATATGATACAGGAAATAAAGCCACCCAAACTTGAGCAAGAAAAAGTATTTAAATGAAAGCATGACAAACTTTTCTAAGTTTCAGTCTGGTTATAAGTGATGAATATGAACATCATCAGTTAAGTGTGTTGATTTTCTAAGTTTATGAAGTCATGTTGCACCGCTGTTGTCTTGCCCTCTTTTAATTTTACTGATTTTTTTTTTTTTTTTCATTTTTAAGTTTTCCATTAATATTGTGATAATATCATTATTGTGACATATCAATTGTGCAGTAAAAATTGGATATCCTGCCAGTCCTCGTCGGGGGTTTGTTGTCAGGTTGATGTTCCACTTTTGTCATCTGTTTGCAAAAAAAAAGAGGGTTACAGACTTTGAGTTTCAGGAACTTAGACTTGAATCCAAACTTCTTAGAAAGTACCTTCAGATGACTTGAGCTTTCGTAAGAGGTTTATTCCAGCAAAACACACATATCCTCCCTGTCTGAAAAAAGTTAGAGTGATGTATGGGACACAGTTATGCATAAAAAATGAAAATTACCTCAAGTGTAAAATGCCAGGCACTCTATAGACACATACCACAACTGAGTATAAATAAAGACAGGCAGGTCCATGAATCACTTCAGTACAGAACTTCAGTCCTGTCCCTTTTATTCCCCGCAGCCTTGACGAACAGCAATAACAGCTGCAAGACAGTGATCAATCTGCATTACATTTACAAACTACTAAAACAACACTCACCTTTTCTCCTTGCCGCACAGCTATTGCACTGTGGCAGAGGCCCTGAGCCGAGCAGAGAAAGCATTAAACTAAAAGGTCAGCCCTCAGTTATTAGGCATGGCGCTGTTTGCTAATAGCTCTGCCCGGAGAGGCAGCTATTGATCAGGACCTGTCGCTTCTCCAACAGTGAGGAATACACACATTTTGTTTGTTCTCCTTAATTGAGCATGCCTCACCTTGTGGGAAGTCTTTGTGCGTGTGTACAGACACATACTTTTAAATGCGGCTGCATGTCAGTCTAAATCCTTTGCTGCACACACGTTTATGTACACAGACAAACAAAACGCTCACTGTGGAGCAAGGATACATAAACGCTGACACTGACCCCTCAAATGCAACATATGTAATCTAATGGTTTGTCTGCTTGGAAATCTGTGTCATCACACTGTGCTTGTGTGTGTCGATGCATGTTACAGCACAACTGTGTCATTATTCATGCAAATTACTGGAATAAAACATGATGGATTTTTTTTTTTTATTCATTTGCTTTGTGACAACTGTTGGGAGATTTCAAGACAATAGTGGTTTCTTTGTCTTCTTGTTATGTTTAAACCCTTCAAAAAATCCCAAGTTCATCAACGTGAACACAAAATATCTTGTCTCTCTTGTGTATTTAATTAAACATAGGTGGGGAGTGATTTGCAATTCATTGTTTTCTTTCTTTTCCTTATGTATAACACATGTCCCAAGCTTCATTGGAATTGGTTTGTATTAAGAAACCCATCAAGCTTCTCTTTTACTTCTGCTAAGGTTTGTTTTAGGTTTAGGTGTTAATGTCTACAAATTAACTGCCATCCCTCCAAGTGAAATCAAATCACTGAGAGCACTTCCAAACCATGTGACTCCAACAGAACAAAACACATGGTTCGAGAACAGGTAGGCTGATTCACCTTAGATTGGTCCAGCTAATTCCTATCCATGGAGGTCCATATGTATGGAAAGCTCAGCCTTAAAAACCCTTTAGTAGTTAAGTCAAATAGTTTTTCAAAGTTGAGCTTGCCAGGAAAGCCAGGAATCATTGCCCACAATTTAAGTGATAATAGCCTCTGCAAGTTTGTTTTAAACCCAGAATTTACTGGTGACTCTGAGAGGTCAAGTTCACAGATTGTTACAGGGACAAATAAAAGACTATTAACTCTTTAGAGTTACATTACTGATGCTCTGTGGCTTAAAAAAACAAGATGACAAAGCCAGCACTTGTTTGCAGGGAAGGAAGACAGTTGGGAAGGTGCCCAGGTAACAAAGCTGCAAGTGAGATCCGTCACAATTTGCCTCCAGCATGCAATGTGCTCAGCAAACTCCTTGTTTTGCTGCAGATAGCTGTTTCTGTGCCTCTCAAAGAGAAAAGTTGAAGAAGAGAGAGAGAGAACACACTTGTCTGTGCACTCTCAGCAGAAACATCAATCAAATGTCAAACATGCCAGCTTCTTTTTTAGTCAAACTGCTGGGACCAACACAAATGTTTAATGGCATCAAATGGGCTTGTATTCAAGTGAGGAGGTCTGACTGAACCATTTTTAAGTCACATTCACATGTGAGGAGGATTCTGAGAACAGCTGCAGATTGCATGTGGGATGTGTATGTGGGAAAGTTGATTGGGTTAGGCATTTTAGTTTAGGGAGCAAAATAGAATAGCTTAAAGATCCTCTACCCTCTGAAAATATTATGGGAAGCCTTTTATCTGCAGCCATGAAGCATGTGATAAATTGCTGCAGTCCCACCAAAGCCTCTGTTCTGTGGGAGGTCAATAACTCATCTATGATCACCAAGTGTGACCATCGTGATGCAGTCTGATCAAGAGAGTAAGACTCTCTCTGTGATCAACTGCAAATCTTTCATCAGCATGCCCAGTGAAACAACCTTAAACAAATCTTCAACAGCCTGATGCCTTTCACAGTTTCATCTCTGATATCGTGCATCAGTAGCAAGGTTCTGTAGGGTTGCTGCTCCTCACATAAATCATTTTGTAATTATGCATTATATGCAAAACCTTGGCATGTTGACAAATTAAGCAATCTGGGGAGGCCATGGTATGCAGGGGGCTTAAATGAACCAATAACAGATCATTTGAACCATAGAATGCTACATGTTAAAGTCAAAAAGTCTGGAGCTTATGATAATGGGATGAACAGAATAAACTTCACTGTTTTGGATGACAAAATTGTACAGTTTAACAACCTCTCAATTGCAAAAACGGCATATTTAAAACGAGCTTCACCGGAAAGCAACAGTACAGAGAAGAGATGGATTCTGACCCAGTATAATGTGTTCAACACCATCCAGCAGCTCATGCTATTCTACTTTTTATTTAGGGCTCAGGGTGTTTACTTTCTCACTGTACAGTGACTCTTTCAGATAAGCAACAATGCACACAGCATTAAGAGAGCCTGTCATTAGAGGATAAGTAAAGATTGGTCTCATTTGCATCACAAAGAGGTACTAAACTTTTTTATTTGTTTTTATTTATGATACAAGGGAGCAAGACCTCAACTGACTCTTCTTAAGCAGAATACAATACCTCCGATCAAAACAGAGCATTAATGAACATGAGACAATAATATGATTGAATCAAAATGTTTGTGCAAGTAAGTATTACAAAGAATCCAATAAATGTTTGTAAAAAAACATATATAATCATTAAAAGTTAAAAAATGTCCCCTTTGACTTTGATGCATTTTCAAGGATTATATTATTTTCCCATTGCAGTAAAGTATGAATTTCCCTTAGGGGATTAATAATGTTCTTCTTATTCTTATTCTTAAATAGAAGTATAGTCTGTCATACCTCTAAAAAGATTTTTACATAATCTTTTTAGAGGTATGGTTTATGATGAATAATAATAATTTTCCCAATGTATAGTAAATTTATAGCACGTTTTCCTTTGATTGTCCTCCCGACAAGATTTGTACAGTAGATTCAATTTGGCGTAGGATACCATGAACAAACACTTGTGAACATCCATAAGGGGAAATTTGAACTGGCAAAAAACTGAAGAGCCAGACGGCATGGTGGACAGTGATATGTCTGTCTGTCAAAGACATTTTGGAGATCTTTCAAGAGAATGTTGGAAATTCAATACCAGGAAGACCCACTTCTTGAGGCCATGAATAAGTTTTAATCTTCAGTCAGATTAAAAGTGCTTCTAGAAGAACTTCTGTACCATGAAGTTTAATCTTTCTGAATGAACAAATTAGTTTTAGTGATGCACCAACTGACTGTTAGGGGGTCTGTCTTTTGGTGAGTTGACATGACAAGGATGCATGATGGCAGAATATGTACCAGAATACATCAAGAAAATTTTTAAGACCATTTCACAAAATAAAAAAAATAAAAAAATTAAACATAACATGACAGTAAACTCATTTTAATATTTATATGCCTTAATACACACAGTTGTATTTGCCAACTGCTTTTCTAAAACTTAAGTCAAGTATTTTTCATGATTAATTTTAATTTCAGTTTCCTCAAAGTGCTAATTTCAAAATGAGAAGACTACAATTCATCATCAGCCTGTTTGTTAAAAAAACTGTAATGAAACAAATAAATGTATTTGCAGAGAGAATTTTTTTTCTGGCCTATGATACTGCCTCCTCTCATTATTTTTACCACACACACACACACACACACACACACACACACACACACACACAGAGAGAGAGAGAGAGAGAGAGAGAGAGAGAGAGAGAGAGTTTGAAAAGAGTACATGTAAGGAAGAGTGATAGAATAAAAGGGAAATGAGAAAAAGCAGTGAGAGTGAGAGCAGAGGCAGCACTGTGGAGCTTATTGGGATTGACTGCCCACACTGCAGACACTTTAATAACTGTTCTTTATGTTATAATAACACAGGGCTGCCTTGCCATGGACAGTTTCAATTTTCCCACCAGTGTCCATCATATCTTAGGCAGACTAAGGGCTTTGTGTGGCCTAATCGCAGATAGAGTCAGATTGCCCTCAGTGTGGCTTCGTGTGCTGTTAATGAGGCCATTTTCCTGGAGTGAGCACCATTCAGGGGGAACTAATCTCTGAGTGGTGTGAAGTTCAGGGTGGAGAGGTGGCAGAGAAAGGCGTTGAGCATGAAAATAGCTGCAAGACCACTTGTTTTTAAGCTTTCCCATTGGTTGTCTTTAAAGAGATCTTAGGAGGGCAGATAACACAGAGTCTTTAATCTTGCATACACACTGCCTGAAGCCACTGGCTGGTGTCATCATTCATTTGTCTGACTAAGATGTATATTATGGCAAATGGCTGGTTAGAGACCTAATTATAATATATGTAAATTTAGGCTGTCAAAGTAGACTTTCCCTGAGATGTGTTCCTCTTGGTGTTTCACTCTGATGTGATGAAGATCCTCTCCTTAAAGACTCAGCCTCTCTTATCCCTCCCTCGAAATTGCATGTGTTGGTTTTTCACTCCCAGAGCCCTTCAAGCAGAGAGAAGTGCCATCTCTGTACTTTACATCGGACACTTATTTAATAATGATGATGATGGCGGACGATTTAAGGCGTGCTTTTCCCAAATACATGTCTAACTTTTAAAGACATTGAGAGGATATATTTCTATTTTAAGTATAATTGGATAACATTACTAATTGTGTTACATTACCAGAGGGTATAAAATGGATTTAAAGTCCCACCTCCTAACCCTACACACACACACACACACGTGCGCGCATGTATCATTACAAGTGCTAGTTTCAAAGTCTATCCTCTTTCTTCATGAGTGCGTGTCCAGCCCCAGACTTACCCTGACCCCATTTTGAACCTTCACCGTGGAAACAATTACCTTCAAACTGTTCTTTGGAAAACTGAGGATAAGGCAGAATGTTTGTCTTTTCTGCTAAAATGTCCTTAAATTCATGGTCTAAACCTAAACAAGGTCTCCACAGAAAGAGATACACACATTGAGGGAACAATGGTCCCTGAGACACTGGAAATCTCAGAATTAAAGTATTTCCCCCGTACTCCCTGCCAATAGACATATTAAATATGAGTCAAAACTTATTGGTTTCACTAATGATCTGAAATAATTTGTCTGTCTGCTGATGATTAATAGGAGCTTTAAAGCTTTCAGATTTCCCTTATTAGATTTTCTCCAAATTCATCTCCAGCAGTCGAAGCCCAATGTGGTTTTGTCAAATAATGTATTGACTGTGATATATAATCTTATACACCAGTCTGAATATTAAGGAACCACTACAAATAAACACACACACACACAAAATATATATATATATATAAATGGAGAAATAAAAGTACTTTGCCCTTTCTGAACACTCCTATATAGTTTGGCAGACAGCATAAACAGTTGTTTTTGAAATGAGAGACTGTTTGTCCTTTTGTTGTTGTTTATTCTGATATCCACAAAGGCCCTGTAAAACTGGAATACAAAAGATAGCCATTTGCACAGTCAAATACAGTATAGTCAGTGTAAGCAAACAGCGACACATGTTCTTTATTTTTGCCTTCCTCTGCTTTTCCACATTTACAACAGGAAATGTAAACTCACAATGTTTGGTGTCTATTGTCAACCTGGCGCTAAACAAACCTCATCCACAAGAGCTCTCCCTGTTCCTCAGTTTCTCCGTCACACACCTGGCTCATTAATGTGATGTTGAAGTAGGACTTGTCTCTCGTTCTGGAAAATTGGTCCAGTACAGAACTGTTCTTGATTCTTGAAGCTGGTCCCACAAGCGAAAAAAAACAAAACAACAACAACAAAAAATTAATGCTGTTTATGGCAGGATCAATGAACTAATCAATCAAGCCATTAATCATGCTATGGTGCCGATTCATAGCAGATGTTACTCCAAAACACTTAAAGCTCCTGTAGAGAGCTTTTGGTTTGAGCCAGTTTTTTCTCCTCCTTGTGATATGCTGAAGTACTGTCCGAAGTCTCATCCAGCTGACTCCTCACAGTCCTATGAGTAGTTTACTGTGACTGCTTGATGTGGAAATTGTAGTTATTTTAGCTGCCTGACTGAAACCCCTCACATCCCTTTTTTCAATATTAGAGCGGTCAGTCTGGTTTCTAATGGTCATGACTGCTTTGGTATATCAGAAACAAGCATCAGTATGAATTTCAGTGCATTTCATTAATGTAAAACACCCCTGAGCAGGTCTGGATCACACTCTTTGTGGTATTATATCCAAAGATCCACTATCAAAATGATAAAAGATGAAGTTTAATCTTATCCTAAACACTTGACAGCAGCAAAGAAAAATTTCCCTCCTAACAGGCAAAAACTTTAAGCAGAGTCAGACTCATGCTAACCAGCCATCTGCTGCGACTCTGTTGTCTTGGAAATGTGTGGGGGGAAAGATGCAGACAGGAAAAGATGGATTGAGACAGACAATAATAACAACAGCAGCAGCAAACACAGACTTACAGCTGCAGTGTCATTAATAATCATAAAACTATATGATTTATTGACAGGAAATTCAAAGTAATGATAGTAGACTGATCTTTATCTCAATAACAAGTCAACAGGTCTAACACTAACATCTACAGTCCTAATGATGATAAGAAGTATGAGTGATGATATCAGTTATCACAGTTGGGGTAAACAGTTCTAAGACTGTCTCTGCATAATGTCATTCCTCTCAGCATGCACCTTCAGCAGTTAGTCCAAAATAAGGTTACATAAGTCAATCATCTGACAACATATACTGCTAAACTATATATTTGCGTATGCCCACAACCGGTTTGCACTCCTGCACAAACAAGAAACACACAGGCAAACACATGCAGTGACCGAAACATCACACTCGGACCTCTCACACACTCACAGGCCTGGGCAAAGTCTCATTTTCGCCCAAAAATTCATGGGTACTGCAGGAGAAGTTTAGAAAAAAGGAGGAATTACGGGACTAAAGGGGGATTGAAGCGACTGAAAGCTGCAGCTGCTGAAGGGATGGCCATGTGGGCACAGTGTGACCGAGCCAGTTCCAGGCCTCATCTTCTGTTTGTGTAAAGTAAAAGAATAATTTGAGAGGTTTTCAGTCAATCTGGCAACTAGAAACATTCAAGAAAAGCTCCATGTGTGGAGAAAAGAGAAGCAGCACCTTCTCATGGACAGGAAGGACATGAGCTTTGTGGCATCATGGTGATATACTGGTGGCTAATACCTTGGCAGCAGGATGGGATGTGTCTTTGTGTGACAGATGACAGTTTGGACACTTAACAACTGGCCACTTGCTGCCACTGACCTGCTTCTGTGGTGTATTTTGGGAAATCTCATTTCCTGTTGCCTCCAAAAGGTTATCATGTACATTTAGAAAATGTGATTTTGATGAGGCCCTTATTAGTGACAGTGGAGACAGGCTGAGGGGAGGATCAGAGGTTGAGAGCTGAGAGATGGCTGAAGAGCTAATGACTTGATAGCTTATCTCACAAAAGTGTGAAAGCATAGTGGAAGGCAGATAAACCTAACTGGGGCTTTAAGATTTATGCTATTTCATAAAACAAGGATGTGTAGAGTATTATGATCCATTTGTTACCTATCATTAATCAATACTTAATTAAAATGCAGTTTCTCAAGGGAAACACAAGGTGTCATTTTTCTGTTCTGTTGTGATTTGGCATTGTAGGCCAGGTACACCTGGCACAGCGTTTCCTGGAGTGTACTGTAAATGTCGTCTTTAGTTTACATCTCTTACAGTTGTTTTCTTTATGCCAAGCATGTGTAAAGAGCAAATGAACCTGTGCCCACATAGCACCCACAGGTGTGTTTATCTTGATACCAGGTGTGGTCAGGTGCAAAAGTGATGCATTCCTCTATTGAGAAAACAAAACAGCTGTGCCTTTGACCAACAAAAACCTGGCCTTAAGTCAAGAGTCAGAGGCACAGTGCATAGAGATGGCTCAGAACTCCACGATGTGCATTTCTCTGCCCTTCTACTCACTTTGATGTTTATTGTAAATATACTGAGATCGAGCTTGTTTTTTGAATCCTGTGATGCCAAACACAACTGTGAAGAATCAAGACGGTACGGCCTGGACCTCACTTAGTACCCATATTAAGAATAAGAATAAGCATAACTTTATTTATCACCGAAGGGAAATTCAATATTGCACACCACTGCACCAGAAAAATGGTCAGACACACCCTAATTTAGTCTGTGTCATGTCTTCTGGATCATGCATGTAAGATCGTTTAGGGCCTTATGTCCAGGATTGACCCAAACTAATAGAGGTTTGACTGTTTTAACCTCAACTAATCATGGGAATCATGTCTGTGTTCTGGATAATCAAGCCAAATCATTTTTATTTATATTTTGTACATTTTTTTGATCACCATGGATCCGAAAGGTCAAATAGTCATTTGATTAATCTCTGATCCATCCAAAAAGATTAAATTTTGTGTCATCGTTTTTTCAGGGATTAATCTATGACTAAATACCTGCAAAACAGAGTCTTTCAGGATACCCGGAACTTGGGGTCTAGTTCATGCTGGACCCCAAGTTTAACATTATGTAATGTCAGTGTTAACTTGTCTGTGCATCCTCGTCCAACACTGACCCAACACACCTTTCACAGAGATGTATTCACTTTCTTAATGATTTGGCTTTTTGATATAACATTTTATTTGTTTTGTTGCAAATCAAATCGCAGATTAAATTGAACCATAATGGCAACAACCTTTCTCAGTTACCACTCTAACTTGTGTGCACCCACTTGTTGCAGGAGTGAAACCATTCACCCACCAAACACAGTCTGAAATCACTGTTTCACCCTGTAGGTGAGTGAAGGACAGTGTGCACCGAAGTGAACTTGCAGTTGATGAGAAAATCTGCTCTGGTGGTGGAGGCCTGTCCCAAATGAGCCAGTGCACGAGCAGGTGTGAACGAGTCAATTAAGAGTTTTAATGAGAGGGAGCCTAAGATGAAGGAAGGAGAGAAGAGGATGGAGAGAGGGGTGCTGGGGAGGTGGATCTGAGTACCTCAGTGAAGGCAGGATTCTGATCTGAGGAGACTCTCATGTGGATCAGATCTCTGCCAAGCTGCTGCTCTCAGTAGTCTAAACGCCTGTCTGTCTGCTTCTGCTACTTTGTTCACCCTGTCTGTGCCGCCTCCATTAAAACTCACTTGAAGAGAGGATGAAGACAGACAGACTTTTCTACTGTGAAACTCTGCTGATGCTTCAGATGTTCTTTTCATCAGTGTCTTAAAAAGGGAGAAAATATGATGTCGTTCCTAACTGCTGTACTTGTAAACAGAATAAGTTGTTTTTGGAAAACTTCTTACAACGTTTCATCTTTAAAAATGTTATTTTTACGACAACACTTTTCAAATAAGTTTGACTATTTTTTAACTCACCCTGTTCTCATATATCCATCTTTTGTGACAGGAAAATATCCTGATCTATAGATCTTCATTTACCCTTAACTGTTTTGCAACAGATACAGTAAATGAGATGCAGAAAAAAGAAGTGAGTCTTGAAATTCTCACAGACATGACATGGCATTTGCAGTTCTGTTTCCCAGCTGCCTGGGTCAGTCAGTTTCAGAAACAATTTTGTCACTCTCCCAAAAACAGAGACAGCCGTAGAAACAAGTGACCCAGTTTTGAAGAACTGTGTATTCATGATTCTTCATCCTTGTCTTCTTTCTCTGCAGATCTGCTGGTTTTTGTCCGCTCCATTTTCATCTGTGACCAGCTTCTTTCTCTTGCTCATTGAGTGGGCTCCGTCCCCAGGCCGGTAGGGATAATTAGATTTGGGAATGCAGAGAATAAGTCAATGCACATCCCAATACACTTGCATACACACATGCACGCAGGCCTGCAGTACATTCTGGATTATGCTAATCAGTGGCTCATGCTGCCTTTGAATTGTACAGAATTAGGATGGAGGAAGGTTGCTGCAGAGATAAACACAGGGTTCACATGGAGGACGCCAAGAACGTGTTGAACTTTACTTGGTAGAGTTATATGTAGGGCATTAACAACCCAATAACTATTAAACTGAGGAGTAAGGAAAGAATAAATCCTATTCACATTAGGAAACCTGTAAAATACATACAGCAGTACTAACCCTAGCTCAAACATCAACAAAAAAATTAAATAAAAAAGGTTTGATATGAATTGAAGTGATGACCTAGTTCTGATGTTTATTAACCCATTTAGTGCTGACTCTTTTACCTTAAACATACGTGTTTAGGTGCATGAAAATTATGCATAGATAAATAATAATGCATAAATAAATACACATGCTGTCTAATGAAATAGACCCATGGACCCTGTAGGCAAGAAGACTAAAGAACAAGTGGAAACCTGGCCATGCAGAGCCTATTGTTACCATGAAATGACCCATATCAGAATAATAGCAGTTCAAGTATGCATGAATCCCAAAGAATCTTGGTAGAGAAAAACAATGAATTAGCACAGCGTGTAATTATTATTCATATGTTTGACAAATATGAAGGAAGCAGCAGAAATGCAGCCAGGCAAAAAAAGAGAGAAGGAGAAGGAGAGCATTATTAATCTGTGTGTGTGTGTGTGTGTGTGTGTGTGTGTGTGTGTGTGTGTGTGTTCGTTGCGTGCGTGCGTGCATGTGTGTGTGCATCAGCACCTCTCCTCTTACTCCTTCAGGGTTGAAATTCAGGGTTATCTCTGGCTCCAGTTTCTCAGCCTGAAACAACTTTACCTGTCGACACTGAAGGATAAAGAAATGAAAGGAAGAAATACAGGGAGGAAAAAACACGAGTTGACAACAACATGACAAATTATAATCTGTCAATCAGGAGTGATTTGTTTTTACTTTTCAGATCACTGACAGCTTTGGTTTCTTCACCTGAAAAGGCTGAATCTAAGAAAAGCAAAGACAAACACATTATGTGGTAAACTGATTAATTTTCCCAACCAAACTGGCTCAGAGATCTTGTGGATATTATAATTATTATTGTGATGAAAGGCACCTATTGACTGTCCTTTTCAAAGTGAAGATGAAAACACATTTACGTAGAAGTTTGGAGTTTTGAATGCCAAACCTTTTGGTAAATACATCTCTCTCTGTTCATGCAGGTGAGGCAGATTTTTGTCAATCTGTCCATGTTGTGCCCCTCAGTATCTGCCTGGTCTTCATCATCTATTAGGTAGTCCCATTAACCGAAACTCAAACATCATGCTTCATCATTACGCCATTACAACTGCGATGTAATCTTGGTTTATGAATTAAATTACCTGTGTCCTACATGACTTTAATAGACTCTGAGCCGGGGTTTATGCCAGCAGTGGGGCTAAGGTTGATGAGAAATGAGTAATTCCTCTGGGAATCGCGAATGAAACAGCCCTAACGTTTAAAGTCATACAGCCAGCATGGCAGATCATTTTATCTTTTAATGAAAGGAAGGAAAGATTTGATGACTTAGCAGGGCTGGCTTGATAATAAGGTGTTTTTATATTATACTGTAGTCCCCCAAAATCCTAATTGCCTTATTACAGGAGGTCAATCAGGACAGTTAACACACCACATGAAAGTGTGTTTGAAAATCAGTGTAGATAGAATATACCAGGAACTGTCACCTTAGCAACATGTCCTTTTTTTCCTGAAAAAAAAAGGAGTCTTAAAAAAATCTCACTGAGAATAATCTGGCCCTTACAAGAAAGTCGTTCAACACTGTCAGTATTGAGCAACAAACCCGCAACAAAAGAATCCCTCGACAAACTCTGTTCTCCAGCTGACGATACCGGGAGTTCACATAGAGGGCACGTCAACATATCCACACAAATCAGCACATCAAACTATCAGAGAGCTGCAGCAGCACTCCAGACATTTTGCTGCCAAACATGGAGGAGGTATAAACAGCCCAAGGCAGCGAGATGATGAGTCTTTTTACCTGAGTTAAAGAAGGCCCACTGCACAACGTTTGTTTTTCACCCGCTGCTCTGTTCAGGAACCCGCAGACATCTGTCTTGGCAAGAAAATCACATCTGTTTGCTCCATAAAATGCTACAGACTGTAAAGACTCAGAAGTTTCTGTTTTGGCAAAGTTTCTGATCATAGGCCAAAGGCATTATTACCCCTCATTTAAAAGACCCAACAGACGACAGGAAAAAGAACAACTTTGACATGTACAAGATTATTATATCAGGCTTGTGAGAAACCTTGCGGAGCCCAATGAGAGGGTACATGAACTGGCATTAAAACACAGACAGGTGCAGTGATATCCTGTTTCACACATAGGGCTCTATTTTTGTGTACGCCCGTGAGGCGGCGGAGGGCGGCGAGCCCTGCGCAGTTGTATTTTCGTCTGGCGCAGCCTGGCGTACAGCCAGTTTGGTATTTTCGTGGACTGAGGCGCACGGAGGCGAGCCGAGATCCGCCAAGCTGGGCGTGGTGGCGTGGCAGGGGGAGGTGTCGACAGAATCAGTGGGCGCAGTGACATTTTCGTGCTCGCCACCGGCGTGTAAAGTGTGCTGAAAGCTCGCCGATTTAAACCTGGTCAGCTTTCAGCGCATGTCAGGCACATTTCAGTGCAATAAATAATCATCAACAACTAATAATCTGAGTCAGCACATACATTTAGATCTATATAGATATATTCTGATCTATATCTGATCTGATGAGCGCGTTTGGCACGCGTTTGGCCACACAACCTGACCGAATCAACACAGCTGAAACCGCATTAAATTAAATTAAATATCTAGTAAATAGACAAATATGATGAAGTTAACAAGATATGTAATTCGTCTCCCTCCTTTTCTTTCTTCCTCTTCCTCTTATTTCTCGCACAGCTCGACCTGGACAATCACCTGAGAGAACAAGACATATGGATACGATGAGAAAGCCAGTGGAAAGAGATTAACTAACGGTGTGACTGAGTCTTTAGCTAACCTGCTATAAATAAATCACACTGATGCAATTTTCTTTCCTCTCTTTATATTATCATTGAATTTGTATAGAAAGGCAACATTGAAGAGTGATGAACGAAGCACATCTTTTGTACTCTGGACAGTATGGTTGAGTAGGCTGTATTGACTTATAAAGTATTCTTCACTAAAGCTCTCAGCCTGGTTGAGCTGCAGTGCATACAAGGCCACTCAGATACTCAATGCGCCGATGGAAGGTGGGACACTTGAATTGCACTGGCAAGGTGAGATTCATAACTGTTTGTCTGACAGTGAAATAGTTTCATAGTGACAGTGTTACAATGGTTCAGCTCTCCATATGTTCACTGGAGAGCAGTAGTGCGGCAACTGTTTGTGAAAGACTTTTAAAGACTGTTTAACAAGCATCTGTGGACAGCTTCATGCTCATACACAGCCAGTTTGTTGGATGAATGCAGTGTGCATGCTGTTATGTATTAGCTGAAGTTAAGATACATGCATGCTGAAGCTTTGACAACCCCCTGTAAATCACTTCAGCATGTCTAAGTTTTGTGAGCATCTTACAGGTGTAGGCGAGTGAATTGGACCATCAAATTTCATCTGTATCGGTAGTTACCTGGAGTGGATCTTAAATATGTAGTGTTTAGAATTTATAGTTCCTGTATTTACTGCAGCCAGTATCACTCATTGGTCTGTTCATGTTTAGCTGTCAGATAGACTGATCTTAGGATTTGCTTGCAGTTTGCAGCTGTCACTTGATCGTATATGCACTAAGGAAAGGAGTAAGTAGCTCAGCCCCAGTTAAACCTGGGCCCTCTCAAATCCTCACAGTCTTTAATGCAGATTTGAGCATCAAGTAAAATAATATTCTGACCCAACTCCTCATGAGAGTTAGAAAAAAGATTGAAAATGGTGATGGAGTTATAATGTCAAGTAGTTCAAACCCTTGGCTGTTTCAACTGAGTACAGTGAGGACCCCGATATCCAACTCAGCAAAGTTGAGAAATTAACATTTAGAGAGTGACTTTTGCTGAACAGTTACCATAAACCAGATTGATTTGACAGATTCTGTATGTGCATTAATAAGGGAACTTCCCAGACACCATAGGCCATTACAGGATAAATAGTCATGAAAGATATACATTGTCTCTCAGAGAGGCCATTTGTTAATCCATGGTTCAAGAGTTCCCTTAAAATAAATGGAAACACTCAGGCATGGCCTTGTGGAGGGACACAGTTTAAAGTGAGTGTGAATTGCTGCTTGCATGATGTGTGCATATATCAGAGACAAGGATGTACAGAAGGGGAGGCTGATTTTTCCACCCAAGTGCCTTCAGAGGTGCAAAAGGCAATGTGAAGGCCCTTGGCTTTAACTGGAGCGTCTAACGGACTGGAAACAGGGCTTTATATTCAGCAATTTATGATCTCAACACAGAGGAAGGAGTGTAAAGGGGAGGAGATGGGAGGGAGCATAAGAAGAGACCTTGGGGGGTGAAATGAAGGACATAGTCCAAGACAAACTCTCATCAGCAGATGTCGATGAGAGACGCCCAGCTAACAGGGACAAATGGGATTGCTTCGATCTCAATTTGACGTGTTGTTTTAGAAAGCTCTCCTCCATTTTGCATTCACTCTTTCTTTGCCTCTCCCTGACATCCATTTCCTGTGTACAATATTGAGCAAGCCCAGCAGCCTGTCTCAATGACAGGTAACAAGACAGATGGGAGATATATTGGGCCATAAAAAATACCTTCCCTGATTCTTTTAGACTTTCTCATAATATGATAAAAAAAATACAAAAAATCTTCCTGTAGACAGCGAGGTCTCCAAACGGTGCACCAAGTTAGAGGGGAATTGGAGAAAAGAAATCAAATATGCCTCAAATAAAGATTTTTCTGTCATCAGACCAGGACAATGTTTTTTTTCAGAGGTCTTTTTAAAATGGGTTAATGGTGAAACCACCTATAGCTAAACCACCTTAATCTGAATAAGAAAGGAACACAGTGGTTAAAAAAGTTATGTTATTATAGGAATAAATGCATGTGGCTAATTTCTTACACTTCACTTCACTTTACACTCCACTTTCTGTCTTCCAGGTTCGCTGTTGGCACAGTCTCCTTATCGTTCTTAGATGATTATGCTGGCAGATCCTGTAGTTATGAGACCTGGTGATTAATCCCCCAGAGAGGGGAGACAACATTAACCTGCCTCTAAGCATTTGCCAGCACATCACCTGAGAAAAAACTTGCTAGTCCAACAGCCCACACTACATTATCCCTTAAAGGTTAGATCACAAGCACTATTGCCTTTTCCATGGCAGCTAATTAAAAGTTTGGCCCTCTGCTACGACCAGGCTGTAATGATGAGTCAGTGTAACATCTCTCTCAGAACTTAGGTCATGTAGTTTGATTTGGATTGGTGTCATAAATAACCTAGAATAACTTTGTTCTCTGCACTCTCTCTCTCTCTCTCTTGTGTGTAGCTCAGAAGAGGGAAGTTTCTTTGGATCAGTGTGTCGTTACAAATGGATGAACCTTCTGACTATAAAGAATCTCTCCTACCAGTGTAGAGTCCATTACTAATCCCCTCCTGGGAATGCCTAATACTTGGGTCTTATCTTAAGGTCGAAGCAAGGAAAGAGAAAAGGAGAGTAAGAAGCAGGGTTTGGATTCCCTCAGAGTAATAGGAGATCACTGACCTGTAAAAAACTACTGTGGATTTGAGGACTGTAGGTAGGTATCCAGTAACCCTGACTGTAAGTGTATAATCCACCACCAGCAGCCCCTTCAGAGAGGAGCGGTCTTTGTACTGTTACACTCAAATCAAACTCTCTGTCAGGGATGTTTGGTCCAGTGCATTTAAGAAATCATTGATCACGAAACAGTGAAACCAAAATCAAGTGTTATGTCCTTGTCACTAAAAACAGCACGTATGATGAGTAGCAGGGCAGTCTACAGTAAAATTAAAGCTCCACTGAGGGACTTTCAGAGTGTACTGAATTTTGACACCCCCATGTGGACAAGGGGTAACTAATTTCTTGCATGTAAGTTTTGACATTTTAATTAAAAAAGGGTTACTCTATATTAATTTACCTCTGTAATGTATTACTCATTGCAAATCTCTGCCACAGAAAATGCTGGGAAAAAAACAAACAAACAAAAAAGGCTGTTTAGAAACATGCAGGTAGTTGACTTGACAGGAACCTACCCCAGCCAAGTTTTAGACATTACCAATAAGTACACAGAAACAATCAATCTTGTTGCTGATGGTCTTTTTTTTTCTTGTAAAAAAAGATAAGAATAAGTATTACTGTAGATTTTAAAACTCCTTACCAGAGCTTTAGTGTTTTATGTCTGGCAAAAGTTAGTTTCCTACCTCTTCTAGACCCTGACAGCAGTCTGTAAAGGAGGCACTAACAGGCAAACAAACCTGACAGACACATCCATCTACCTTTTCTTTTTACTGGTTTTTCACTAATCCTTGCTTTCATCCAACATTCCTCTACCATACAGAAAAGGCAGACATCATAGTTTTAATTTAACTAACACAATAATCTCTCCAAATGTTTTGATAAAGGCATTTACAGTTTACATGCCTTCTCTGTCATTGTACCAATTATATCAGCTACAGCAAATAAAAATCAATAAATACAAGTGATAAATAAAAAGTTCACACTGACAGTATTATGTGCTTTTTTGTCAAATAGAAGCATCAGTGTACTGTACTGTAAGTTCCTCTTTGCTTTGTAAACTCTTAAAATACTGAATTGTGTTTCCTTGTAAAGTTATTTACCTCTTTGTAGGTATGTCTGATTTAAAGAAGTGCTGCCTTCAGCCCTGGAGCCAAAAAGTCTTTTCTTGAGCAATAATAATTTCTATTTGGCCTATGTGTTGTGAATTGTTTTCTAACTTCTTGTGAGGGCCTTTGAGCTATTCAGGGACTTTTTTTTCAATATCTCATAATATTGTATATTTCCAGTGTTTTTATTTTGGCTTCAATATTCTAACCGCACCAGGGGAGGTCAGTGAAAAATAAACCCCCCACTATAATAAAATCATCTGTCGACCAACTCTGTGCCTTTACACTTTTTAGAGAGTCCCGGGTAGAACCTGGAGAAAATAGCTATTGGCCTAATTTTTACTGCAGCAGGTGATTTTAGTTGAAAAGCTTTGGTAAACATCACTGATCAAAATCAGTTAACAATCTTTATGTCAAAAACTCAAGTGCACTAGTTTAAGGCACCCTGGACAAATCAGCTGCCATACAAATTTCACCTGATAAAACTCATAACAAAATGTGTGCTATGATGCTAACATAAAGCAAACAGCAGCACAAGCAGGCCCCACTGTTTCACACTTTTTAGTCTTTGGTCAGCCCATCCTCTCATGAAGACACACAACCTCACTGTGCTGTTTGGAGTCACAGCTTTGTGGTTTATACCTCAACTCAGTAGTCACTAATCCTACAGCATTAAACTAAGTGTGACAGAAATGTTTAACATTAACGGGTCAAAATAAAAAGATCAGCCAACCAGCCGACGCCTGTTCGGTTCATGTGTAGGAATCACAGAACAATGAATAGTTTTCATCTTTACATTTTAACACAACAGTTATATGTGTCATGACAAGGTCTGTTAATTAACATGTACTTGTAATTAACTGGGTTTAATGTTTTAAACCTGAAGAAACAATTTCAAGTTTTTGATGTATGCAAGGCTCTATGGAGCGAGTGAAGTTTGCAGAGGAGCCAAGATGTTTGTGTTAATGATAACAGATTTTCTCACTAGTCTCGTCCAACTATCTGTCATATTAAGACATCTTGGTATAAGTCTGATAAAGCTTTGAGTTTGTAGGTCTAGTGTCTTGGCTCTTGGAAAAATGATAAACCGAAGCATGTGTTATTTTGAAATATGAGGTCAAAAGTTTTTCAGGGTTGAATTATTAATTTACTTTAAGCCGAATGAAATCGAATCAAAACAAATTTCTTCTAAGTTTAATACGTCATCTCTGAATCAAATTGAATCATTAGGTTTGAAAATGATCACCTGGGTAAGCAGAGAGGAACTCCCTTGATGAATGACCATGCACTGCTCATTATTTGAAATGGGGCACCTTGTGGACCTTGACCCCAACCATTACGTTTCTTTCATGTGAAACTAATACACGATGTTCCTTTAAATTTACCATGTTTTAATTAATTTAGTATGAAAATTTTGAAACGCCTGACAGTGATTCAATACCTGGTTATATTCCCGAACTATGACAAGGACAAGTGCACAGCCACCCTGTGATCATTTCCATGGGAACCAGCTGACACCACGTAAAACAGGATAAAAGTGCCAGGAATAGATAAATCAGATGTTCTCACTTTATCTTACTGCTGTCAGAATGAAAGTGGGAATGCTTGCACACATCTTATGTTGTTAAATTAACACTTTAAGGCTGAAAAACTCTTAACGAAGGCAATAGAGCTGAACTCAATCACTTCACATTTTAATAAGATAAGACAAGATGAGAAGAACTTTATTGATCCCCAAAGGGGAAATTTATTTGTCTGGAGTCTCATGACATCTATGTTATTTACTATTTACAGAAGAATTATAAAGTCTGATGACTGTGGGTACAAAACAATCTTCTGCATCTTTCTGTACTGCATCAGTGTAGATGTCTCCACCACATCCTCCAGTGAGTCCAACTTGAGTCCAACCACTGAGCCAGCTTCTATCATCAGTTTATTCAGATGTCTTGCATCTTTGTGTTTGATACTACCTCCCCAGCAGACTGCAGCAAAGAACAGAACACTGTAGCCACCCCAGACTGATAAAACATCTGCAGCGTCTAACTACAGATGTCTATTGATTGGAGATTGGAGTAGAGGACAGCATCATCCACTCCAATGTGTTCTTTGTATGCAAACTGCAGGGAATCCAGTTTGTCTTTGACCTCAGACCTCAGAAGGCGTACAATCAGCCTGATGATGTGTGGAGAGAGGGCCACTGGTCTGTAGTCAAGTAGTACAGCCGGACATTTTGTTTTTGGTACTGGCACAACACAGCAGTAGTCCCCAACCTTTTTTGCACCGGGAACCAGTTTCATGCAGGAAAATTTTTTCAAGGACCAAGTAGGTACTTAATCAGTACACAAGTATGTAATGTGAACACAACAGTTACATTTTACAAAAGACACATTCATTGATTATTACACTTTAACATCAACTCACCATAATGCTGAATCTGTGGGATCCTTGGGCTTGTTTTCCTGCAGCTAGGTGATCCCATCTGGGGGTGATGGGAAACAGTGGCACTCTAATTGTGTTCCCTCTATCCAGTCTAGTCTGTAGTCTTGTTTTGGTTGCTGTCATTACAGAAAACTCTGCCTCACAAAGACATGATGTTGAAAACGGAAGCAGGACTTTCAGCACTGTTGTAGCGATGCCAGAATATTCTGTTTTGACTTTAATCCAGAATGTTAGGAGGTTTGAAGTTGTTTCAAACAGGAATTGAAGGCCACCATCATTTGCAATCTCAAAGAGTTGTTCCTCTTCTATTAGGGGTAAAGTTAATTCACTTGGCTTGTTCACATATGGGTTCCGGACCCATTCCTTCCCCAAACTGGGGTCTGTTGTGATTGGAAAGTAATGCTCCAACTCTTTTGTAAGCTGCAACAGGTGATCATGCACTAACTGGGAGAATAAAGGTCCAAACTCAGTCTCCTCCATAATCCCTGCTACTGTGAAACATGTCAAAAATCCCTGCATTCATGCTCTGTCTCCATAATTCTAGTTAGGTTTTTAATGCAGCAGCCTTATCTGCCAACTTGTAAACTGTTGTCATTTCCCCCTAAAGTGAGAGATTAAGTTCATTGAGCAGGTTGAAAATATCACACAGGCAAGCAAGTTTTGAGACCCAATTACTATCATTGAAGTACGCTGCCAGTTGTGACTGTTTTTTTTTCAGAGGACTTTTCTGCAGTGACTCTCATGGCTCAAAAACTCAAGCCAGCAATTTGCCTCTAGATAGCCATCTTACTTCTGAGCTGCTCAAATAGACATGAATTAAGGGCATGCACTTTGGTGTGGTGAATAATTTTTATCACATCTTGCAAAATGCTGTTAAGAATAGGTGACATTTTTCGGCTCACATTTCCCCATGGATGACACAGTGTGAAGACTCACATTCAGAGGCTACCTCCTTGATCTGCGTCATCAGACCTGAAAGCTGCCCAGTCATGCATACACTGACACAAAATAACCAGTCAAGTCTGCCTGATATGTTCTCGTTCAAGGACAGAAAGGGACATTCCATTGTAAAATTAAGTAAGGGTCAAACACACCGTAACACAGAGTTAGACACCCCTCAAGAGATAAATGTTGCCGACTACTTGCTTCTCTACTTACCCCAACTTCAGCAACAACCGCACAACAACTAGCAATACACAGCGGTCTACATCTCCACGAATAATGCTCAGAGCAGTGCCTAACTTCATCAACAGTACACATAGGGTTCCAACCATAGTACTAGCCGCCAAACATTGTTTTAGCTTGGCCTGATTTCTTTAGCAAACAGACCAAAAACAACTTACCCACTCTCCTTCAGCAGCCGCTTGTTTGTGGGGGAGCCCTGACAAGTCGATCACCTAAGGAAGAAAATCTATGATTGTTACTTCATGGAAATGCAATCAGAGTTCTTGTGTATCTGGTATGTGCACTGCAGACACGGTAGTCTTTCTGCCTTAGCGTCTCAGTCTGATTGCATTTCCATGAAGTAATAATCACAAATTTTCCACTGCACTTGGTGATTGACTCGTCAGGGCTCCCCCACAAACAAAACAAGCGACTGCTGGAAGAGAGTTGGTGATCTGTTGGTCATCACTTCCACAAGGTGTTGCAGGCAGGAATGCAGCAGAAAATGCCATTCAAATGACTCCAGGACCCACTTGACTGGTCATTCTGTCCGTGTTCAAGCTCTTCCTCCATCTGGCCATTGAAAAAAAATGTAATTGAAATGACAATTGTGGAGGGGGTTCGTCATTACGGCCAAGAATGGAAGACGATGGATGTCACTGACCTACATGCCTACATGGGGCTTCTAATTCTGGCTGGTGTCTACAGATCTTAGGGTGAGGCAGCTTCTGGTCTCTGGAAGGCTGAGACAGGAAGACCCAATTTTCCAGCCACTATGTAGCTGGACAAATTTCCCACCATATCAGCAGTGCTCAGATTTGACAATTGTGAGACAAGACCTGCACGACGCATCAATGACAAACTGCCAGCCACCAGGGATGTCTGGGACATGTGGGTAGAACACCTGCCTCTCATGAACAATCCCGGTCCTGATGTCACTGTGGATGAAAGACTGGTTCCATTCAAAGGTAAGACTGGGCTTTTATTGTTGACAATGCCTCAGTATGGCTCAAATATCAAATGGTCAGATTTCAGATCAGATTCTCTTATATCCTATGAAATTCTATATGTGCATTTCTGTGACATATGTGCATTTAGAGCACTAGAGAATTAATCGTGCAGCCTTATTTTGAGCTTTTTGCAATTTTTTCAGGTTTTTCTTTGAAGCAGATGACCAAATGGCAGGGCAGCACTCAAGGTATGACAGGACGAGAGCCTGTGTCACTTCTTCCAGAGTATTTCGCTCGATGCACTTTGAACATTTTCTTGTTACAGCAATGCTCTTTCCCATTTTTGTAACTAGATTATCTATGTGTTTAGTCCACTTTAGTTTAGGGTCTAATATGATGACAAGCAGCTGAGTCTCTCTTACCTGTTCCACTTGCTTTCCGGCAAAATGGGTAATGGGTTGCTTGTGAGGCAGATTCAAGCCAGCTGGTGGAGCTCCAGAGAAAAAACAAGGCATGCGTGTTGTACTGAAAATGACAGAAGGGCTAAGAGGACTCAGCGTGACCTGTGATAACTTCTTAACATCTCATGAGCTGGCTTAGGTGCTGCTGAAGAAAAAAATCACAATGGTTGGTACTGTGAGGAGAAACAAACCTGAGCTACCACCTGCCCTAACTGCAACAAGGAAGAGAGGGCTTTTCTTCTAAGTTTGCCTTTACTCAGGACACCACAGTTGTCTCATACATGCTGAAGAAGAACAAGAACGTGATCCTTATCACCACACTACACAAGGCTGCAGAGGTGAAAACTCGGGTAAGACAAAAAAACAACCATCATCCTTGACTACAATGCCAACAAAGGCGGAGTGGACAATCTTGATAAGGTCACAGGCACATACAGCTGCAATAGGAAAACCGCCCGCTGGCCCCTTGTCCTATTCCACAACATCATTGACGTTTCTA
Source organism: Xyrichtys novacula (assembly GCA_962446985.1). Lineage (NCBI taxonomy): Eukaryota > Metazoa > Chordata > Actinopteri > Labriformes > Labridae > Xyrichtys > Xyrichtys novacula. Next base: position 28,150,695 of record OY660881.1, on the reverse strand, counting down.
TGTACAATGCCTCCGTCAAGCAAGAGGAACTGGAGGAGGTTCTTTTTGGAGGAGCTTAGAAAGGCCCTTGTGACTCCTTCCATGCAAAAACAACAAAATCTCCCCCGCACAGAAGCCTCAGCAGCATTGGTGAGGGCAGTGCAGCAAACACATGTGCAAGCTCACACACGTAATGTGTCCTACTTTTGCTTCGAATGCAGAGAGTAGCAGTGAGGGCTGTGACAAACAGTGTTCAATATGAAGTTTGTTGTAAAGTAAAATATGTTCAAATCATTATGACTTCTATGTTCTTTTGTTTCTTAAATAATATTACATGACATTATCCTGTGTAATAGACATTCTTCTCCAAAATATATATTTCACCAAAAACAAGTGGCGTTAAAACTTAAAAGATATACTTTCCCTACTCTTTGAAAGATTTAGGAAGGACTAATCAATAATTTTTTGAAGTAGCAGAGGTCATTTAAACATTATGAATAGGTTTGGGGTGAGAACTTTGGTGAAAATACTTGCTACATGGGCAATTCATGGGCTGGGTCAATTTTGACCCGGAACATACTGTGAGGATACAAGATTTGTATGTGAGGGTTAATCACAGTTATTAATTTTTTTGATGCCCAATACTAAATGATCCAGAGATCAGTAATGGTCTGGGGCCCAGTGGTTGGGGCCCTCTGCAATACAGGATGTTTTCCACAGAACAGGTACCCACCCCAGCTGTAGACTCAGATCGATGATCCTGCAGCACAGTCTTTAAGCAGCCGTAGACACACACCACCAAGTCTTTCAAACTCCATCCTCACCCCAGTTTCTGTGACAGACAGGACTGATGTTCAAGGAGGGAGGTAGCTGCAGCAGCAGCAGCGGAGATCTGTGTAGGAGATGGAAGAGGAGAAGGAGGAGCTACAGTGGAGAGTTCCATATGTTAAGGGGAGGAAGGTGGGGTAGCAGTGAAAGTGGATGTGTTTCTGGTGTCAAATCTGTTAAAGAACAGGTCGAGTTCATCAGCTCTTTCCACATCACCCACCACTGGCTGTCTTTTCTTTTTATTGCTGTGTCCAGAGATAGAACTGATTCCTCTCCACACTTCACGGATGTTGCTGTGTTGTTGATTCTTCTCTATTTTCTTTTTGTATTCCAGCTTTGCCTCTTCAACTCTTGTTGCTCTTGTTTGAGTCGTTCTTTGTCACCATCTTTAAAAGCTGTCTTTTCATGGTTAAGGGTTGCTTTTGTGTCACTTGTGATCCAGGGTTTGTTGTTGGGGAAACAGCAAACAGTCTTTGTAGGTATAACTGTGCCTCTACAGAAGTTGATATACTCAGTAAACGAGTTTTACTGAGGTTTTACTGAGTACATCAACATTAATGATAGATGATTGTTTTTTCCTCCAAATGCTGTCTTAAGTCAAAGTATACACTATAGAGCACATTAAAATATTGTTTAAGTCTGTAAGTGCACTTACTCACGTTGGTTTCAATAATTATAACTTTTATCATCTTAATACTTGTTTTTACTGATGAGGGAATATTGAGAATATGTTGATTTCCCTTTCATAATGATTTAATGTCTTTTAATTTCACTGCTGTCTGTCTCCATACACCTGTCTGTCTGCACCTCTCAGCCTTCTGCCAAAGGATCCATCTGTCTTACTCTCTGTTTGGTGCAGATGGAGCAACATGACAAGGGCACAGGAGCCAATCCATTCCCACCTTGTCATCTGCAGGCATTTCGATCTGCCATAGCGCTCTTCCATCTCGATTAGAGGTGGCCTGCTGGCAGGAGATGGGTCTCTGTGTGTGTGTGTGTGTGTGTGTGTGTGTGTGCATGCGTGCGTGGGTGCGTGCGTTCGTGTGTGTGTGTGAGCATCCAGTCTAAAGCTGAACTGGCCTGTAGTGGACCATCCCCCTCGTCCCCCTCCCTGTCATCCACCTGTCAAAGCCACAGCCATTGTCACGGTGAGGATCTGAAGAGCATCGCCACTTTACCTCCACAATGACAATTACTGTCCCCTGGAGACGGGAAACGGCAGCTAACAACAGCCAGTCTCAGATCTGGCATTTCTGATCTAATTGATGGAATGCTCTGACATGATTTTTTTTTCTTTCTCTTTTCTTTAATGGGTGTGAGATCAGAGATTGGGGAAATTAATGCGTTATGTGCAGAAATGCATGACCTGCTTGTCAATGTCATCCACCTCTGATATCATGGAAATGCAGGTGTGTGTAGATTCAATCAATACAATGTGAGTTATCTCTGAGAGCTTTTTACTTGTACATGTATGCACTCAGACTTTTCAACTCAAGAGATAAACGGCCACCTCTGTTACATTTTTAACTCATTCAACCCTACTCTTGCTGTATTATTTACCTCTCCATGTAGAAATGAGGCCTTATCATACTTCATCATACAAGTTGTTCTGTCCAATGGTGATTAGGATAAATGTTGATTTATTTTATCTTATTTTATTGAATGGATAAGGGCCTGTGTACATTGGTACATTATGTGATTTCACATAAGTTCTTTGTTGCTTTCAGCTTTAGAATAATACATATAGAATATATAAATACAATGTTATATACCACACCTACCAGTCCTTTTTTTTCATCTTTTTTTCTATGTCTCTATTTCAGTTGGAACTCTGTTTTCAAGATTGAAAATTTTTTTTATCCAGTTTTTCAATCGTTAATATTTTCAAAATCACTATCTCTTAGTTCATATTAAGTCCTTAGCTCTTGAAAGGTGATAACAACAGTTTGGTCCCTTGAGCTATGCCTCTAATCAGGATAAAGGGTCCAGGAAAGATTCCAGGTTTATACACTTGTGCCTTTGGTGATTTTCTCAATTAACCACATTAATAAATTCTAAAGGAAAGTTATAACACTGAAATACTTGATGTGATTTAACAATGCAGAGATATCAGAGCAGTCCCTGATTTGTGAATTGGTCTCAGCTGTGGGTTTGGTCTGAGGCTCAGGCCATGAGGAGCGTGAAAAGAGAGTTTCAGAAATAATCGTCTGAAAATCTAAAAAATTCTGCTCTTTTCGAACAAAGTTGTAAAGACATGTCCATCACAACTCTAAAGTGCTTCCCCTCTTGTCTCACCCTGGTTTGTTTCAGAATCAGCAGTGTCTTCTGATAATGGTGAGCCCTGAAGCTGATTGCATGGGGGTGTTTGGCGTTGTCCTTAATTGGCCCAACGTGATGGGCTCTTTCAAAGTCCTCTTCTTTAAGTCTTATGTTCCATTTCTGATTAAGTTTTGACCAAAAAAAGCTATCATGGACATATCCTTTTCTTCGCTCCCTCTGTGGGATGTTAAGGGGTCTCCGATAATTTTGGTCTGCTGAAGTTTCTCCTCCAGATGAGGCACCCAGTTTTCCGAGATTCCAACTTGACTCCTTGATCATGAAATTTGGTACATATACTCGTCAAATCCCACTCTTTTCAAAAATAACGTTAGCCACGCAAAATTCTAAGATGGCGGCCCCAAAATCCAAGATGTCCGCCTCAGAAATGTGGTTTTTGACAGACTGAAAATGCCTTGATTTTAAGCCCCATACATATATTGAAGTTGAATATAAAGTTGTGTATTGCAGACATTTTGGTACCTAGTACATCTCTGTATCCATTACGGTTCTTGAGATACAGCACATAGATACTTGTACAGAATTGGAAGAGTGAGAAATTTGTAACACCGATTGTTGTTACGTGCATATGGTTATATGAAAATATCATTTCCATTATCTATTATTTTCATGAGGCTTATAACATTAAATTTGAAAAACAAGATGGTGTCCAAGATGGCTGCCATTGCCTTGAAGTAATCCGATCTTAGTGACTATGAATATTTACTTTTGGCATGCACATATTTTTGGTCTATGCATCCAATGGGGCCATTGCAGTACAGAATTTACACGTTTATACAGTACAAGCTTGCAGATGTAATACAGTGAATATCGGCACACAACCAGGGCACACTGGTGATATCACTGCTGTGTAACTCAGCATGACCTCCAGGAGTTCTTTCAGCATGAGAACCAGTCCTTCCCTGTTGCATTGAGCAAGGGTGGAAAATTGTACACTTGCCAGAAGTCTCAGCTGACCCCTATCCTTGAGAATTATGTCCCACCAGTTGACAAGGAACCTGAGGCAGACGTTCTATGCAGTTCTCGACTTCCTACCTGTGATCTACATGTACTCCAGCAAGTACACAATGACACATCTGGTCTTTGATGTGAAAAACCCATCAAGCCTTAAAGCTGAGACCATGTCCAAACGTGGCGAGGGGGGAAGACACAAGGTAATAAATAAGAACACCATGCTATCTAACTGGCATAACTTCCTGAGGCACAATGACAACAAAACAGAGTTGTTCCACCCTTGCCGACAAAGTTGCACAAATGTCGTCACAAAGGGACCTGTTGAATTTTGGATTCTGGGCAAACAAACCACTAGGGGGCGCACCCATATCGTTTGTGGTGGTTTTTTAAAACCTTATACACATACCTAACACCAGGGGTCCGTTTCACGTAGCAGGTTTAATGGAAACTCCGAGTTTGTTAACCCTGAAATCAGGGAAACTCTGAGTTTTCCGTTTCACAAAGGAGGGTTAGTTAAACCAGGGAGAGAGGGGTAACTCTAACCTGTTTCACAAAGAGAGGTAACTCAACCTCGCGGTCAGTTACCACGGTAACAGACTCCGTGAACCTAACCTGCTCGGGAGCAGGTTTAACTCAGTAAACCCAGAGTTTCAGGTGAGACATCGGCATTTTCTCATTTTGATAATGTTTTACATTGTCAAGTAAGTATTAAGTGGCAGTTTGATCCCTTAAAAAATGTTCTTTTCATACTCAAAACTGAATTTTACTCTCTTATTATGTTCCGTTAAATGATTAGGAATATTAAACTAACACAAAAACGGGTGGTGGTCCAGCAGCCCCACCTTTAACGGAGGCAGAGGAGCTGCTCCAGATCAAACTACTCGGAGTTGTTAAAACCGTCTCAAATCAGGTGTTGTGAAACCGGAAACTCAGAGTTTCCTAACTCAGAGTAGATCAGCTCAGAGTTAAGGATTTAACTCAGAGTTTGTTGAACCACCTACGTGAAACGGACCCCAGAACAAAAATCTGAAAATTGTCACAAAATGCCTAGTTTTTAACTTTTTATGACAAGTTTCATCCTTCTGAATTCATGATTCATCTTTGCTGAATTCATGATTAATTCAAGGCAATGGCAGCCATCTTGGACACCATCTTGGTTTTCGAATTTCATGTTATAACCCTAATGAAAATAACAGATAATGGAAATGATATTTTCATATAACCATATGCACGTAACAACAATCGGTGTTACAAATTTCTCACTCTGCCAATTCTGTACAAGTATCTATATGCTGTATCTCAAGAACCGTAATGGATACAGAGATGTACTAGGTACCAAAATGTCCGCAATACACAACTTTATATTTAACTTCAATATATGTATGGGGCTTAAAATCAAGGCATTTTGAGTTGTAAAGGAAAAACCACACTTTGGGGCGGACATCTTGGATTTTGGGGCCGCCATCTTGGAATTTTGCGTGGCTAACGTTATTTTTGAAAAGAGTGGGGTTTGAAGAGTATATGTACCAAATTTCATACTTGTATAACAAAGTGAACGATTATTTCCTTATCTGCTCAGCTATTAGAGTTTTCAAAGCCAAGTGATTTACCTGTTTGATATTCCTTCAGGATGTGATAAAATAAGTAAGGGTGACCATACATCCTCTTTTACCCGAACATGTCCCTTTTTTTGGGGGGGCTATCCGGCCTGTCCGGCCTTGTCCGGGGGAGTTTATAAAATCTTTCAAATGTCCAGTGTTTTGTATGGAAGTTTTGAGTTTGTGGCACACGGACTAACTGAGTTAGAAGTGTTTAAAAAACACTCCACTCTGTCTGAAAAACTCAAAATTTACTACATGCAACTCTGTGACTCCACCCCGCATAGCAGTGTCCTTTTTTTTAGAGATTCAGAATATGGTCACCCCATAATAAGCTAGGATGTGGAACTTTATAGAGAATTTTTGTCCACTGCTTAGCATGCAGCCAGGACCTCTCACACCACACATGCTTTCAAATGTTAATTTTTAGCATTGCAGTGTATGTGCTTGGTAATTTGCAGATAATTTCCCTTAATCTTCTGCCCAGTTTCCTCGTTTATGCCACCACAGGTCACTGAGGCCAAGATTTGATTCCATTTAAAGTGAAAAGTAAGGTGTAATTTCCCCAAACTCATCACTTATGCTTACATTTGGCATTCAATCCATTGTGCCATTTGTTTTTACTGACCTATTTTTTTTACAAAGTAGAAAAACTTTCAGATATTTTCAAAGTAGATTACTAACATTTAGCTTTAAAGTCCTCAAAAAATATATGTATATAAATAATTAGACTAGCACTCCAGTCACCAGTTATCTAGGTAAATGAAAATGAGTGGATCTGGCCTTTGTAATGTATTCTGTATCCTGGTTGACCCAATGAGAAGCTTTACAGGTTAACGTAGAATAAAAAACCCAAATGTTTTAAACTTATTTTACAAACATATCTGGCAAACCCTTACAAACACACCAGCCTCACCTTGCATACACCCTCACCCCAACTGTGTTTTGTCAGAGCTTGGGTCGACTCTAACCTGGATCATGTTTATTTACAGAAATGGGCCTGTTTCTGTAGCCAATGTTTGCTTAATTCATTCTGTTTAATCCCTGCAGGAGCAAACAGAGAGAAACTGATTATTATTGGGGACTGCATTCACTCCACTGTCTGTTTGTCCTGACTAAATGTGTTTGCTCTCCTCTTCAGGTGGACACAAAGCTCACCAGTCCATCCAGGATCTATCAAAACCTCATTTACTGTCATACTTGCGTCCTTCAGAAATCACTGGCTGCACTGCAGGCCTGCCTGTCATCTGGGCTCTAGTTTGGAAAGGTGCATGTGCAGATGTCTGAGTGTGGCAGGGCAGATTTGACAACTTGTCAACTTGTATGACCTTGCATACAACACATTGTGTTTACATTATGTATAAAAATTGCAAGTATATATATAGATAGATAGATAGATAGATGTGTGTGTGTGTGTGTGTGTGTGTGTGTGTGTGTGTGTGTGTGTGTGTATGTATGTATGAAACCATTTAAATGCATTTGAAATATCAGAGAAGCATGATATACAACAGAGAGAGAGTCTTCTGTGCGCATGTCATCATATTTGGACTGTTAAAAATAAAAAATAGTAGAGTAATAGTAATGTTGGGTGACCTAAGGGCTGATTTGGACCCAGTAACAAAAATGATCTGTGCCATATCTCCTCTTAAAAAACTCTTTGTAACACTGCCTTTTCTTGCATCTGATGATTATCATAAATAATAAGGTCAAACACAGAACACACGAAAAAAAATTATCTGTTTGCCTTATTGATTTGAAACTGTTTTAATCCCTTTTTTGATTTCTAGTATATCTTCTTGTATCTGTAAAGCTCTTTGAATTGCCTGGTGTATGAATTGTGCTATACAAATAAGCTTGCCTTGCCTTTTATGCAGTTCCCCAAATGATATGTGCAACTCCTTGGCTTCAAACTTCATTTTTTATCTACGACCACTCTGCTCTCACAAACTTTCCATGGTGACAGCCAATGGCGGTCCTCACCACTTTTGCACCCGTTATCAATTACGCATGCAATGATGGTTGATCACCCGCAACACGCCCACTAATAGCACATGCAATTTTTTAGTTTGCGCACGCAATTTAGCGTTCGCTATTTGGGATCCTAGTAGATCAGGCCCATAGTGTTTAAACCTGTCAGGAGTATCATTCAGAATTGTGATGATTTTTTACAGCTTAGACATACATGGATATGGAAGACAAGCTTCTACCAAAAGTAAAGGATGTCTTCATTTTGATCCAAATTTTTGCGGACAAGCATGTCATTGATAATTTGATCCCTCCTTGTATTCCAGAGTGAGTAGTGCCATTAGTTAAAAAGGAAAAAAAAATAAACCTCCTCAGTGTGTGAATGTTGTTACAAGTCTGGATCTTCAGTGTTTTTAACCTTAGAAATAAGAGTAAACGTAGTTTTAGGTCACTCTGCCCGTTCTGGTGTACACAGGATAACTGTGCTTATCTCACTGCAGTGCCGCTTCCAGCAGTGCTTCCTCCCTTTTGGCTACGCAGGCCAGGGGTTGATATAACAGCGTCATGACACTAGGGGTGAAATGACCCATGTTTGATGTGCCTGCTTTAGAGAAAAAAAAAAGAGGAAGAGAGTCAAAGCTGCACATGTTGATGGTGTGAGGCAGCGGCTGTAAGGAGAAGGGGCAAAAACACAGTTTCACTCCACACCTTGCAAAGTTTAAGGAGTGACTGATGAAGGAATAGAAATGGAACTTACTGGGATTAGACTGGAGGGGTCGTAATAACGGGATACTTTTTGGCTCTCACTGTGACTGCTGTAAAAGTATCTTTGTTATCTGAAATAGATTTTCCCAAAGGCTTATTATCTCCTTTCTAGTCTAATGACTGACCTGTTTGGTGATGACCAGGACCTCTGCTTGGAGGCCATACACAGCCACTCGTATCCCATCATTCACTTCTTTTAGCAGCCCTGTGGTAATGGAGGTGGTTAAACAGGAGTCTTTGCTTTGCAGAGCATCATATTTGTCGACACTGAACTTCTCAATCATGTCCAATTTTTCTGGCACCAGTGCTGTTTGCCCCTGTGTTATTAAGGACTGGACTGTGTTAAGATAACTGGTTTAAAACCAGATTAGAATAACCCTGCTTAGGTTTACGAGTACTAAAACTAAAACTAAAACCGATACTAATACTGCTAAGAATTTTAAAAGGTACAGAGCATTACTGCAAGACACAAAATGAACCACACAAATAAGAAAGAGTATTGTTGAACAGTCGTCTCTTTTTACAGTGTTAGGAGAGTCAAGTGTTACTGTAATTTTCACCTCTAAAGTCATGGCTCCACATAAAGTAAGAGCCAGTATTTCATAACTCTTAGCATTGGTTTAACTGAGGTTCAAAATGGCCTTCTCCTTCCATATGAATTCCTCTCTCTATGTCTGGCCCCTTCGATTAAGTAGATGTTCTGTAGATAAAAAAGAGATAGCCTTAGATTTGTAGGGCTTTCACGTGAGGTTTTGCAGAGTTTGCAATTAAAATCTACTCCGCTCAGCTGTAAATTAGAACTTGAATGACCCAAGGCACAATCTCATACAGTGCCCAAAAGGAACATTTAATATCCAGATCTCCGATTGCCTCATTTTAGCAGGCAAGGCCACCGACCTCAGCATCAATCTTTCTGATTGGCTTAATGACGATGGTTTTGACCTCATTATCCTTACCTCTCTGACCGTCCCGCTCCCCCCACTCATTTATCTCCTCCTTCTCCTTTCCGTCTTTCTCCCAGTGTAGGAACTGCACACCAGGCTGATATTGGGCTTCTGTTATAAGGAGAATATTGCTCAGTCATGTCAACCTCATGCGGTTTAATTGGGGATCCTGAGCAGTGATTGTCCTTCCAGATATGCAAAGATTTATTTTATCATTATTCATATCAGTGCTTTTGATGGGCCAGTACATTCCAGTATGAAGGCCCCATTCCTGAATTTAGCCCCTTAGACAGTATGGAGACTTTCCTGGTGATGCAACCACCAGTATCCTTATTTTATTTATCATGCATATCATCAATGCTGTCTTACTATGTGGTTTTATTTTCATTTATTTATTTATTTTAGGATAAAAATTAATATTTCTGTTTGACTGAATTTTTTTGTTTTCCACATAACTGAACACTGCATGAGAGTCAATCCCCATTATTTCATTCTTGCAGGTTTAGGGCTTTCAATTTGCAGAGTATATTATATAGTACTTTTTCAAATTTCTTCAAGGCATAAAAGAAGCTGAAATTTAAGTGGATCCTCTAAAGTGAATTTCTCTAAAGGTAAGTATTCAGAGAGGTTTGAGGAACTAACTTTTCATTATAAAAGAATTTAAAGAAAAGTATGCGATAGGATAGTTCAAAGTCTGCATTGTTTCAGATCTCATTTGATGTGTTATTTTTGGAGATGCTTTGGATCGCTAATGGAGTCCGAAAGAATTATATATACATTTAAAACCAGTCTCCATTATTACTTGTAGGGATGAAGTCTCTGTTTCAAAGATGTTTTTGACAGATATTTTCATCTAAAGCTGGTTCCAGATCATTCCGTCAGATCTTAACTGGTGAGAAAAATACAAGTGAATTCAATGGGCTCATATTTTATTGAAGTTTACGGTTTTACCTACCTTTGATGTTAAAGAAAGTAAGGCATGTTTACTTCAATAATTCAGAATCAACTTATTCTTTTTAATAAGCACAGTAACAGCCTTTATTGATGCATTTATAAAGAGCTCTTAATGAATGCATAAAAAGACCATCAAATGATCTTGAAGAATAGATGACTGAAAAAACTGTTGACTCTCAAAATGTCACTGTATCACTGTAAGTATTGGCCTTTATACTTCATCAGCATCATCTCATCCTTCCTTTGCCCACCCTCAGAGAGAAAACAACGTATAAACATTAATCTGAAGGTTGTGGCTGAGAGGCAGTGTTGGAGTTGTTGTCTTACCTCGCTCTCCCTCTCAGTCTCTTTGCCTCTCCCTCTGGACTCTGAATAATATCAAAGCACTGCTCCTGACATCTCTTCTATTACAGTACTACCCAGAGAGCACTCCAGCAGCAATACTGTGAGACAAACTCCGATTGATATGGTGACCAAGACAACCTGACACGTTTTTTTTATATTGTGTGTATCAGGTGAAACAATACATCACTTTTGAATGCCTACTTTATAAAACTTCTCTTTTGTGTACTGAAGGACTCTCTGGTTTTATTCTCTCTTCAGTCTTTCTCACCACAGTGGCTTTTTTTGTGTTTACCAATTCCTGAAGGAGATATCTGGCCTCTGAGCAGCAGAGAAACTTTCCTGTACCTACTTGCTTATTCTAAGATGTCTTTGGTTATTTACTGGTGATGCACACTCAATTCATCTGAGTATTTAAGCAAAAACAAGGTCAATGGGAGAGCCATGTGAAATGCAGGTTTTTAAAGCAAGTCTGGACCAAAATAATCTAATAATCTAAGGATTGTCTCCCATGGCAAATAGATGCATCATTTTAAAGCTATTCTGACTGTTCTTCAAAGATATCTGTGAGCCACCTCAGGCCAAACTTAGCATTTCAGATATCCAAAACATCATTTTTACTGTATCATTGTGATCACTTCTGCTGTTGTGTGGGTAATAATGTGGGAATGTCATCTGAGCTATCAAAGTCACCCCTTCTTTAGTTTGGTCATATCTTTGTCTCTTGAAGTCATAGGCTGTATATACTATGGACAACTTGGTTCCACTTTCCGCCAGTATACGGATTTGCAGTCAAAAAGCTCTCTGTAATTCCACGTTATTTCTCCATTTCCTGAAACCAAGATTGCGCAGTAGCGTTGTACGTACTCCACCACTTGCGCAGAAGCATCGTACACATTCGGCAGGAAAGTCACTGTGATGACACTCGGCTCAAACAGCGTATCCCCCAGGTGAGCTACGCAATCTTTGTACGCCCATAGGCTGTATCAAGTGTCAAACATAGAAAACATGAACCTCCTAATAACTTTTAAAAACAGAAAAAAGAGGACTTGAGCACAAACTATTCTTACAGTAACTACATGTCAACATCACAAGCAAGGGGGAGAAAAATGTATATTCTGTGTAATAAATTTCTAAAGTTTGACCACAGCCCCATTAGCTTTGCTGGCGGAGGCGGGATTTATGACCTACAATGCAGCCCGTCACCAGAGTGTGCTGTTCTCGGAGTGGCTTCACCCAGCGAGGAGGTAGACAATGTCCATTCTATAGTCAGTCTATGCTTGAAGCCCACTAGGTCGAGCAGCCATCATCTGTGTTTGCAAAAGGGCCAGGCTCCATCATATCTTGACGAGCTTGTTTAACCTTACTTTCCGTCCAGACCGTTATGCTCACAGTCTGCAGGCCTGCTCGTTGTACCAAATGTCTCTAAAAGTAGTATTGGAGGAAGAGCTTTCAGCTACCAGGCACCTCTCCTCTGGAATCATTTAGCGCGCGAGGTTCGGGGGGCAGACACCCTCTCAACTTTCAAGAGTAGACTTAAAACGTTCCTCTTTGATTATAGTTGGGGCTGATTTGAACCAGCTCTTAGTTATGCTGCTATAGGTTTAGACTGCCGGGGTTATCTGGCACTCTGAGCTAGAGTCTGTCTCTATCTCTCCTTTAGATCTTTATGTCCCATATAAGTCACTAACCAGATTTCTCTTCCTCTGAGTGTCTCTGAGTCTCTTGGCTTCCACTGGACTAATGCTGCCGACAGTCTGCTGCAGAACTGCCTGACTCCAGCTGCATCGTCCTTGATTGTCCACCTTAATAATAATATTAATAATAATGACTTTATTTATATAGCACCTTTAAAAACAGAGGTTTACAAAGTGCTTTGAATACAGTTGCAAGCACAGAACATCAGCACATGAAAATAAAAACAAAAAAAACAAAAGCTCAGTTAAAAATAAGGCCTCTGAATTGTAGGCCAATTTCATTTTTCATAAGAAACCCAGGCAATACAAGAACCCTACAACATGAAATGGGACCATGAGGACCAAAATAAAAACATAAAATGAAATAGAAAAGGAGGGCAGAAAGCAGGAAGCAGGCTAGTAAGTATAAAAGAGGATATTAATAATAATAATAAAATAATAATAAAATAATAATGATGGTAATATAAATGATAAAATGGAATAATAAAAAACATTAAAATCAATGAAGGACCGAAGAGGTAAAATAAGAAAAGATTATAAGTAAACAAAGGCTAAAAGGATAGCTAGTCGAAATAAGATAGAGGTAAAAGAGATTAAAAAAAAAGGAAAAAAAATGATAAAAGACGGCATCACATAAAAGCAAGTCTGTAAAAGTGAGTTTTTAAATTTGACTTAAAAATGGGTATGAAATTTTGATGGCAGGTCCCCTTTATCATTTTTTCATAATCCTTGATGTCCTCTGATCATGTTTGCAACATAATTTTAGCTGAAAAGTTATTTGATGGTTTGTTTTAGTATGCCTAAAAAACCTTACAGGAAAACCAACTGATTTTGGCTCATTAACATTTATGGTAATGAGCTTTGTGTGGTGAGACGCCTTCTCATCATGTTTTATTTTTGCTGGACTTCCTTTGTTTCCCTGTTTGCCTGGTTTGGCTTTACTCTTTTCCAGGGCTTCCTCCCCTCCCCCGGCGCTGAGGCTGAGTGAGACCACACACCTGCTCCACATCTCCAATCAAGGCACTTTAAGAAGCCTGCAGCCCTCAGTCTCAGCGCCTGAGTATTGTCTACCCTTCCTAGCGGTAAAGACGCGTCTCCTGGCCAAAACCTCGTTGGTATCATCATCAGAACTTTGTTCCTCGTGATTCTCTTTTCATGTTCAATAACTCCTGTCTCCTCTGGTTTTTCCTGCAGTGTCTCCAGCCCACACGACAGCCAGCCAACCGGACATCCTCGTTTGCATTATCTACCCCTTTTGTTTGGACATTAAATTACACTTTAAGTTTATCTCTGTTTCCGTGTCTGCTTCTGGGTCCTCACTACGAACCTGCCACACTACACTTTGCTCTGATTGGATCGCTGCTGTGAAGCCTGCTGTGCTCTGATTGGCTCAGCAGTGGAGGTTCGGATTTTGTTTTATCCATTTTGCTAATGTGTGCTAAAGTAAGGTGCCCAGATGTCTTTAATGATATCCGGGGATATTCGGTGCTGCGGGGAGGGTGCAGGGGCTGCAGGGGCTGTGTGATCACAGACAAAATCTCAGTACTATTTGGTAGCAGCGCATGCCCCTTGTAATAACCCCCTTAAAAACTGTTGTTCAGGACTGCTTACTTGTGCTTCCTAGCTATTCGGCTACTGTAATAACCATTTTTCGAGCCCACACGCGACATCTTTGCTCTCAGTCATGAAACGCTTAAATCAGGGACATTTTCGGGGACAGCTTTTGCCAGGGACAGGTCATCTAATACGGAAATCGGGGACGTCTGGTCACCTTATGCTAAAGGCTAAAAATGGCAGGTATTAAACCATATATTTTAGACCCTGAGTCCAAAGAGGAGGTGGAAGTTGAAGAAGAAGCCAGAGATCTCCAGCGGTGTTTTCTCATTCATTCTGCCCAGCTTCAAGTTCATTTTCCCGGCAGTGAACCCAAGGAAACACCGGTCGTTTGGAAGAGACCCATAGCGGATACAGCGGTAGCTGGGTCTCGCTCTGGCTGGTATGGAGAGTGATGTTGACTGTGAATGACTACGAGAACGAGAGAGTGGGAATAATAATGAGCAAGGTCAGTGCGACTCAGAGGGACCTGCTTTTTCAATTGGCCTGGTTTACCCGTTCCTTTATTTTAAACCTTTACAGAATGCAAACGATGTAACGGTTTGTTTTCACATTGACAACATAAGACGAACATAATATGGACCTTATCTGACACAAAAAACACACAAAATTACATTTTGATGGCAGGTCCCCTTTAAAAGAAGCGACTGTCTCTGCACGCCTTATCTCTGGCAGGTCGTTCCAAAGTCAAGGAGCTCTGATGGAGAAAGCTCTGTCACCTTTAGTTTAGAGCCTCGACTTTGGAACGACTAGGAGGCCTTTGCCAGAGGATCTGAGGCTGCGAGTTGGCTCATAAGGTATTAAAAGCTCTGAAATATAGCTCGGAGCGAGTCCTTTAAGCTCTTTAAAAGTAATCAATAAAATCTTAAAATCAATTCTAAAACTGACAGGAAGCCAGTGAAGGGAGGCTAAAATTGGAGTGATGTGATGCCGTCGACTAAAACCAGTTAAAAGCCTAGGCCTTAGGCCCTGAGCTCCTCCATCTCTTAGGCTCCTCTGGACCGTTGCTGCAGACATGTACGTCAACCTAACTGACATCTATAAAATAAAACTTGAGTTTTAACTTTAATCACCTTAAATTAATTTAGCATAGTCCATAATTAGTTACTTCATTATCCTGTACATTGAAGTCATTTTCTCCCATTAAATTGCTAACCAGATCACAAAACTCAGGCCCTGAGCTCCTTCTTTTCTTGGATTCCTCTGGACTGTTACTGCAGACATGAACATCAGCCTCACTGACATTAATAACATAAAACTAGAGTTCACTACTATTAGGCCTGCTGACTGTAATCACATTTAATTAATTTAACATTGTCCATAATTACTCATATCCTAACCCTGTAAACTGAATCCATTTTGTTTCACCATTACATGAGCTGTTGTTGTTGTTGTTTCTGCTGTCCCCTGTTTCTCTCTAACCCTCGTTCTCTACTCTCTCTCCCTCCTCCTCCCTCTCCTTACTCATTCTCTCTCCTTCCCCTTATCTTGTTCTCTCTCCCTCCCCCTGCCCTCTCTCCTCTCCTCTCTCTCTCTCTCTCCCTCTCTCTCTCCATCTCTCTACATTCCTCCCCAACCCAGCAGCGGCAAGGTGGCTGTCTGGCATGAGTCGGGTCATGCCTGTTAAAAGGAAGTTTTTCCTTGCCACTGCTACTCATGTTAGTTGAGATGGGCCAAAACCCATCTTAGGTTGGTTCTTGATCATCAAACAACGAGCGTGGTCTAGACATGCCTTTGTTCTTTGAAAAGCATCTTGAGATGACGACTGTTGTGAATTGGCGCTATATAAATAAAATTTGATTGATTGATTGATTAGCATTATCACACTAACTCGCGATCAGCGTTAGCACGCTAGCTGGCGATTAGTGACGATTAAGCTACATAAACAAACCCACAACCGACGGACCCTCTTACTTACTGATGGATCTACTTCAAGGGTCCAAGAACATAACGCTGTGAGGAGCGCAGCCTGTGTGTGTTATTGTGCATGAGCATACATGTTCGAGTGGAGACGAACGGACATGAGTGTGTGTATATGTGTGGGGATGAACGATCATGAGTGTGTGTGTAGTGACGAACGGGCGCTAACAGCTTAAAGGAACAGTGCACCAAAAACACATTTTTCAATCACAGCAATTCCCACTGACAGGAGTCAGAACAATATATATAATATATATATATATATAAATAAAACTTACCATATGTTATTAATAAACTTGGTATTTGTTGTAATTCATTACTCATTTGAACCTTTTTTAATATTATTATTGATATATTACTTTTTATTATCATAACAGCTCTTAATGGTAAAGTCCTTTGTTACGTATTTGAAGTGTTATATAAAGAAAAAGTCATCTTTTTTTCCTCCTTACCATTGTGGTTGATTCTTTTATCTTTTTCTTCATCCTGCTGTTGTTTCAGACAAAGTCTTAAATGCTAACTCTAAATTGCTCTGATCCTCTAACTGACATCACTTTATGCTCTGAAAAGTTTGTAGGTAGTGTGTAAGTAAGAGAGCTCATCAAGGTATCCTCTCTAGTCAGCGCTGCAGAGTAGATTAGTCAGAGTAAGAACGCTGAAGGACTGATGGGACACAGGACACGGGTCCACACACAGCACTGTGAACCTGTTCCCATGATGCTGATAAAGGTGAATTCTGACACTCACAAAACCGGTTTTGCTTTGTTGTCATAATATCTCTTCATTAGGGACAGATGACTCACAGTTAACACACCACAGTGGTGTT
Organism: Xyrichtys novacula; assembly: GCA_962446985.1. Classification (NCBI taxonomy): domain Eukaryota; kingdom Metazoa; phylum Chordata; class Actinopteri; order Labriformes; family Labridae; genus Xyrichtys; species Xyrichtys novacula. Next base: position 28,133,972 of record OY660881.1, on the reverse strand, counting down.
ATAACAGACTCAGAGCAGCGTCTGGTACAGCAGATATTAAACTTTTCGACAGCTTTCTGCACAGTCATCACAAGGTTAATGTGCTTTTGTTGTAAACTGAAGTAACACACCACCACCCACTGGTCATTATGTGATGCTTGTTTACTCAAAACTTTGGACAACGATGAAGCGAAAGAAACTCTAACATTATGCTGAGGTTCATGATTAAAGATCACAACAATCCAGTTTAAATACCTTGTAAACCCTACCACAGTATAAATGATGGCAGCTACAATTGGAAGTTTCCATTTTTTACCCCTCTTTGGGGAATAAATTACAGAAATTCTTTAACCAGCCTCCAAAGTTCCAAGTGACAAAGACTGAACTCATGTCCCTGCTGAACTCCTCTCATCCTCAAACCTCGTCTCCTTTCTTCCCCTCTGACGCCTCACTTCAAACAGCTTTGCACAGTGTGTTATGCTGCATAGCAAAGAGAGACTGCGTTTCTTCCCATGTTGAAAAGGCGCCTGTTTCAGGGGGCTTGTCAGTTAAAATCTGTCAGAAGTGCTCAGCCCAGTTACTGGGGCCTAAGGAGTACAATGACCCCAGACTAAGAGGGTCTATCCTGCTAACCCTGACACTTCACATACAACTCAACTTTACAGAAAAGAAACCCAGTGCTCTGGTCGACACCCTAACCACAGATCCCATTGTGGGACCTCAGTAGAGTGCACAATACTGTTCTATTGACTCAGCTCTTTTTTCCTTTTCAGGATCATGCCTAAGGGAGGGCTTTATGAGCTCTGCATGAAGTCTCTCGCGCCTCCTTTACTCAATCACGTCACCTAACATTTCTTTAGATAAGCAAACAGGCCTTGAGTCTGCTGCTCTCCTATTGGCTGCATCAGGACTGCAAAAGGGGGGAGGTGCTTGGAAGTGACTGAATGAGACTTCACTGAAACTTTGACTGCTTGTGAGTGTAAGAGTACAGATAAACAGCTGAGAGCTGAACCAGGCCTGAAGATGTCAGGAGAATACAGAGGAATGTCGTGAGCTTTTCTTGGATTACATTCCTGATCATCTCATTGTGGACAGACTCAGCAGACAACTTTTGATGCATTAATCACAACATAAGGTAACTCATTCTTCTCAGACTTAGTTTTTCCACACTCCAGGGGGTATTTGCTGTGCAGTGATTCAGGATAATAGAGCAAGCATGCTAACAGAAGTATTTCATGGCCTTTCTAGGTAGTTTTCTATTGCTTTTGCAATAATTTATTTACTGAGTAAAAAAGGATTTCTTAACCATCTGCATACATTTGAGTATGATATGCAAGGTCTTTTTTTGGTGAAGTTTAAAGGAAGCCATTGCAACACTGTGAGATACTTACTTGCCCACCTGCTGAGAGAAATGGTCAGTAGCTTCATAGCTCCCACTGAAACACAGTTGTAGGACTATAAGAAAATATTGCCTTGTTTTGGAGAACAAACCAATCAGTCAAACAGAGAGTGAAAGAGAGAGAGAGAGAGAGAGCTCCTTCATGAACCCTGCTCCACTTTCTGCAGATTTTCTCCATAACACAGAAGAATGTGCCTCTAAATCCTTTAAGCAACTTTTTTAATCAGCTCTTGTGGTTCAAACAAGAAAAGATGGAGGGAGAGAAAGTTCACCCAAGAAAAAAACATCTTTGAGAAGTTTAAAACAGCTACTTTTTGTTTCAAACACACAGTGACACACAGAAAAGTCCCCTCTGGTTGAATCCTTCAGAGAAATGGGATAGTCTGTGATTTGTTATGCTTTATTTCTCAGCAGGCTAACACCCTGTTCCCCCCACACAATCACGTGCTTTCAAAAGATTATGTTTAGGGGCCAGAAAACCCAAATCCTTGTGTCGGTCCGCCCTTTTGAATGACGAAGAATGTGATAGTTAAATGCAGTTTACTTTAAGAGGCTTCTGGGAGATTTTAATCCTCGATTTCTTCGATTTTCAGATTTTAATCACGAGTAACTCACTTGTTTACTTGAGCTTTGGCAGAAATCAGCATCCCCGCCTTAGTGACTGGAGTTAAAAAGGATAAATATAGCAGCTGCTGGGAAGATGATTTTCAAAACAATACATTGAAGACACATTGGTATATCTTCAATTGTGTTTTACATGTTGGCTGTATTAGATGACGGATAATAAAACCGCGCCTTTCCTCCTGTGTTGCGGCAGTACCCATTTAATTCCCACAAGAAAACAACCTGATTCAGTTTGATCTCAATAGAGATTTACTTTCCACTGGTTTCTCTTGAGCAGTTTTTCATCAAGTTAAAAATCCATGTCAGTGCTCACTCAGAGGACAGCAGATATGGCTCATTGGTTATGCTCATACCAGGAAAGATGAACTTAGGATGATGTAAACAGACACTGATCAGGCTTTGACTCACTCTGGACACACCAGAGTACACATGGACTTCTGTTGAGCTCCTATTACAACTATGTTGTATTTTGTAAAGCCGTTCTGTCCTCAGGGTGAAGAAACTGTTTATTGACAGTGTCTTTGCTGAAAAGTAAGGTACACTGTTCAGCTCAGCATAAGGAGGCCACATACCAACCCTCTATGTAGGACACCTGGGGCTCTATTTTCATGCCTCGCCGGAGACGTGCCGCAGGCGCGTCATAAGTCAGGTCCGCTGCGCCGACAAGGCGTTCCCAAGCACAATTTGGTATTTTGGTGAGCAGAGAAGCCCGGCGTAAGTATCCCCCCTCCCAAACTCAGCTCCTCCCTGTGGCGTAAGTCGTAGCGAGGGAGGAGAGAGGGCGTGGAGTGGGTTTAACACAGCCGAGACCTGTTTTCACCAATCACATCAGCTCCTCTCCTTGCCTTTAAATCCGCCACAGGCGAGGCGTATTACTATTTTCATGAAGTAGTCAAAGAGATCAAGAGATGTCTGAACATAGTAATGCCACAAGATGGGGACAGAAGGCAGCTCCTCAGCAAGTGTCACTGTAAGCGCTGCATTGGGCGTCCTCCACACTCTCTCATATGAGCACAGATGGATTTGGTGTGTGTAATGTTGGACCCACTGGTAAGAAAAACACCCTTTTTTCCACAAATAAAGACACTCACATAAAGTTGCTCATATTCAAACCTCACGTGACAAAGGTGGGTTGAGCGCACAGATCACAACATAAACTCCAAAAATGGCATTAAAATTGGAACCATCTGTGCGTAAATGACGCATTGCGCTCCGTGGCCTGGCTCTTTCTTTCATAGATGTTGGCATATAAAATAAATTTGCCTCACAAAACTCAATATTATAATATTCGTATGTCGGCTTAAAGTAGATAAAGCATCTGATCACTGAAACAAATCATCTGTTCAGCCGCCGCAGCAGGACGGAGAGAGGACACGGAGACATGTCCAGGTCGAGCTGTGCGAGAAATAAGAGGAAGAGGAAGAAAGAAAAGGAGGGAGACGAATTACATATCTTGTTAACTTCATCATGTGTGTTTATTTACTAGATATTTAATTTAATTTAATGTGGTTTCAGCTGTGTTGATTCGGTCAGGTTGTGTGTCCAAACGCGTGCCAAACGCGCTCATCAGATCAGATATAGATCAGAATATATCTATATAGATCTAAATATATGTGCTGACTCAGATTAATAGTTGTTTATGATTATTTATTGCACTGAAATGTTCCTGACACTGTGGAAACCTGCCGATGAGGCATCAGTGACGTATGCCGATACGCCGCCGGTCAACCAAAATACTACTAGACCAGCTGCGCTCTACCTGCACTGAAAGCTGACCAGGTTTGAATCGGCGAGCTTTCAGCGCACTTTACACGCCGGTGGCGAGCACGAAAATGTCACTGCGCCCGCTGATTCTGTCGACACCTCCCCCTGCCTTGCTACCACACCCAGCTTGGCGGATCTCGGTTCGCCTCCGTGCGCCTCAGTCCACGAAAATACCAAACTGGCTGTACACTGGGCTGCGCCAGACGAAAATACAACTGCGCGGGGCTCGCCGCCCTCCGTCGCCTCACCGGCGTACATGAAAATAGAGCCCCTGGAGTTTACATAACTTTGACATTTTCATACCAAACAGGTGGGGGGAAAAAGCATGATTTTGATAGAATTATTCATCTGTAGTTTCCTTTGCTTTTCACTTTTGAGGTCAAAGAAATAATCGGTTATTTTCATGGTTATTATTTGGCCCAATTACATCCAGTGGAAGAAAGGGAAAAGATCTTGTTGCACCTTTTTCTCCAGTTGAGTTGATACAGTCTAATCTGATCTCTGCATTCTCAGTATTTCTCTGGGAAAATTACAATAAAGAAGTGTTAATAATTTGATGACTTAAAACTTGGCCCACAGTCCCCTAATCGGCTTTACTGATAAATATTAGAGGTGCATGCCACACACACACACACGCACACACACACACACACACACACACACACACACAGAGGAGCCAAACTGACCCACATGCCTTGTGGGTAATTCACTTACTCATGACTTTTACCTTGTACAACCATCCCTTTGAGTAACTGGAAAAGCTAACCGTTACTGATTTTGGTTAGTTCAATTAGTTGGTCTTGTTATATTGACAACTGGCTCCAAACAGCACTTTGCACTGAGGATGACAAAGACATGGTCCTACGGGGAAGGCTTAGAAAGCTGGCTTACATATGGCAATGATCTGAGCAGCTCCCTTTGAGAGCTGGTTTGTATTTTGTGATGCATGATAAAATAAAATCAGGGCGGTCTTCTCTCCACACCCCTGAGCCACAGGCAGGAAAAGTTCAACAGACAAAAGGAGAAATGGTGCTTGATGGTCTTATCGGTAATTACAATTTTTTATTTGATATGTTTTAATAAAAAGGAATCATCTCTGAAAGAGGCATGCACACACATCGGTCATCAGTCACAACATTTCCACAAAAGGCCGTTTTAAAGACAGCCATGAGCCATGTTTGAACTGAGAGTGCAGTAAAGAAGTCAGCTGACCCTTCGCGGCTGCATCCCCTGATTTTTCACTGATTGTCATGTGGTTGTTTGTGTGTGTAATGTTACATTCCTTTCCATACCCCTGTATTATTTAATATCCTCTGATTCAATTCAGCATGAGTAATTCAGGGTTCCTGTCAGTTTTCCTGTTTCAGTGTCCTCTCATCAGAATTGACAAAAAACACTAGATAAGAGCTGTTTTACACTGAGGAGCGAGCCGTGGAGAAAGCTCTTCCACCATGAGAGACCGCTTGGATGAACTCCTGCAGAGGGCTCAGGAGTTTTCTGAGGACGCAGTTGAAAATACCAACCCTTTTTCAGGAGAGGTCGATGATGATGACTCCGGGGTGGCTGGGGTCATAGTGCCTCAGGCAGTCATGTTTGAAGAGGAACCAATCATTGAGAATTTCCTGTCTGAGGCTCAGCAAATCAGAGATGATATTGAAGTACTAGAAACAGAGGTAAACACATGCAGATGCGTAATGTTTATTGTTTGTTTCAAAGTTTTTGGAGCTCTTTTGATGCACAACACCCCAAAACTCTGATTGCTTCTGTTTCTGTTATGTCTTCCTTTCTGTTATTCTCCTCTTTTCAATCTTTTTATTGTGATAAACACCGAATCCAATTGGAAGAAGAAAAAAATACCGAGCTACTGTTTATAAGACATCCATCTGCATTCAGTTCATTGATTTAAATTCCTGTTTGGTACTAAAAGTAATTATGTGAATTCTCAACTGTGAACAGGTCCTTAAGTTTGGCCAACAGCAAAAGACCCTGGTGGCAACCATGCGTCGTTTTAGTGTGATGAAGAAAGAGAGCAGTATCACTCGGGACATTAAGCTCCAGGCTGAAAGCCTCCATCGACGTTTAGATGCTCTATCAAAACAAGTACAGAGAACCGAGGACCACCAAGGACCAAATGCTGTTACAACCAGAATACAGCAGTCCCAGCATGCAGCACTGTACCGCAAATTCCAGCAGGTGGGGAGAGAGATTTGATCAGTAATACCTATCATTATTTCCTTCAGTGTAATTCTCATATGCAAACTCTTGATACAGAAAGTATTTCATGTCTCTAAATTTCCCAGATTTAAGTCCAGTATAGTACATGAAATGAAATACAAATTACAAATTTTCCATGTTGAACCTTGCTTTATACTGTTAATCATGTTTTTTTTCTTTTTTAATAAGTGTTTGCAATACGTCAAACCTGTCTATAAATCAATGCTTGGTCTGATCCTGATGGTGGAAATGGGTCAGGGGAAGCAGAAGGAAGCATTAGCATCAGTATTTGCATTTAGCTTCGATTTCTCAGTTCACTTTCAAAACTGACTGAGTCAGATTCCACCCTCTGTCAATGGTATACTGTTCATTTCAAGTCGAGCTGATCAGGTTCAGGCTCTTTAACTCTCAGCTTCTCCTGCAAAGATCTCCTCTCAGATGGCGCTATTCTCAGTTTCTTAGCTGGTTTTCTTTTAGCATCTTGAAAATAGCTCTCTCCATGTTTACGTGTATGTAAATGGTACTTCAAGCAGCTCCTGTTTTTGTAGTATTGAGGAGACGAGACAGTGAATGTGCAACTTAAAACAAAGTCAATAAAGACCTGTTGAACCACAAATAACTGCCTACCCAAAACCAGAAATATGTGAGGGATAACCCACTATACAGACACAGAACATGTTTAACCTACAGTTTTATTGCAAATATTTTTTTCCTTACAATTTAACAATATTTGCCCAGATCTAAAAATAAATAAATAAATAAAAATAAATCTGTTATTTTGAACTAGTTTTTTAAAATCCCGAAATGGCGAGACTTCTTGAAGAAAGTAGTGAGATGGCGCCCTTGTACCATGGCGTCTTCTGTTGACCAGCTGCCTTTGAATTTATGTAAAAGACTTTAAACAGGATTTGAACACTGGCTGACTTAAAGGGATATTCCGGCGTAAAATTAATTTAGGGTCAAACACACCGCAACACTAAGTTAGACAACCCGTCGAGAGATGAATGTTGCCGACTACTTGCTTCTCTAGTTATACCAACTTTGGTAACGACCTCACGATAGTAATACACAGTGGTCTACGTCTCCACGTGCACACCTCAACCAAAAAGCTACTCTACTGTATAGCCACAAATGATGCTCAGAACAGCACCTAACGTCATCAACAGTACATATAAGGTACCAGCCATAATTCTAGCAATCAAACATCTTTTTAGCTTTGCCTGATTTCTTTAGTAAAGAGATGAAACACAACTCACCTAGGGGGTATTCCACGAAGCTGGCTAAAGAAGGCTGGGATATCGCCTGTAAGCATGGCTTGAATAAGCGGCCACTTAGCTGAGACTTGTTCCACTAACGAGGCTCAGCTGTTTTTCAGAGACGCTTATTCTAGCCAGGCTTATCCAAGCCGCGGCTATGCGCGCCTCTGTGGTACATTAAAAGCCCTGACGTATCAATTGTCGACATGATGAGATCATGGAGAAAAAGGGCAGAGTGGAGTCTTTCTCAGCGTCGGAGCAAACACTCCTCATGGAGTTGTACAAAGAGTACAAGGGAAAAATTAAAAAGAAGGTCGTGGTTAAGTATCGTGGACCGTTTAAATTCGTAAGTTATAGCCGACAAGTATTTTACAACCGATGCATGTCTTGATGCAGTCAGCCTGCTTGGCTGTCTAATTTTATTCCTCACTTCTGCATATGTACTGTAAACACTTTTTTTTTAAAACTTTTCATCTTGTGTATGTGCAGCTCACTCATACAGTCTGTCAGCCTCTGTGCAGCACCTTCGCAGCAAGCAGCGGCGCCTACAGCAGCAGGGGGCGCCGTTTTGACAAGAGTTAATACAAAACCGCTTTGCGGTGCAGATTTATTATTTTTATTATCTTTTTTCTTTCTTTTTTGGAAGTGCTCATGCCGCCCCCCATGAGTCATGACACAAATGCTGCCCTGGGCAGCTGCCCGGTTTGCCTGTGCCCAGAACCGCTATTGCACTGTAGGCATAATTCATGTTCTTGATGTGACAAATAGAGATCCATAATGGATTAGTATAGCAGCTACAGGTAAGACCTAAAACCAAAGTAGGCAAACTTAGACAAAAAGCAAAGAAAAACATGTATCTGGAGATGTCTTTTTTTTTTTTATTTTTTTTTTTAGGGATGATATTGGCACAGCGCCCATCATTTAAATAAGAGAGAAGACACACATGAGCTTGTACACAGAGTAGTCATTGTAGTGTGGCTGGTTCGTTGTGAGGACCCAGAAGCAGACACTGAGACTAAGATCAACTCAAAGTGAATTTTAATGTCCAAACTCAGGATTGAAATGCAAACGAGGATGTCCGGTTGGCTGGTTGTCGTGTGGGCTGGAGACACTGCAGGAAAAACCAGAGGAGACGGGAGTTATAGAACATGAAAAGAGTCACGAGGAGCAAAGTTCTGATACTGATACAAACGAGGTCGGCCAGGAGAAGCGTCTTTACCGCTAGGAAGGGTAGACAATACTCAGGCGCTGAGACTGAGGGCTGCAGGCTTCTTAAAGTGCCTTGATTGGAGATGTGGAGCAGGTGTGTGGTCTCACTCAGCCTCAGCGCCGGGGGAGGGGAGGAAGCTCTGGAAGAGAGTAAAGCCAGACCTGGCAAACAGGGAAACAAAGGAAGTCCAGCCAAAATAAAACAAGATGAGGAGGCGTCTCACCACAAGTCATGTCGTCATTTGCCATCACCTTTACATTATTATCATCATAATCAGAATGGACCACTGGTGAGAGGAAGGCTTTTTTTAATGGGGAATTGTTGCTGTTGTCGCCTTCAGTGTTTTGGATGAGATCGTTTGTGCTTTTATTCTGTTATGTGTTGACAGTAAATTGAGAGTCACAGAATAAAAGAAAGAAAATCAAATATTTCCAAATAATTACCGCTGACGGGATCGAACCCACAGAGCAGTGAAAAAAAACACATTTTACCTGCACTTCTCTTTACCCACTCAGCTACTGAATTTCTCTTTTTCTTTGAGGTTGGTGAAGTATTGGGCATGTCTGGATTCACATATTCCTATGTTGTTTTAAAAAGCTCTCAATTTATTTTTCCAAACAAGAGCATCATTTATTACATATAAAGATGAAATTACCGTGTGACATGCAGTTCACAAAGCGTCTTCTGGAAGCCCGTCGGACCTTCTCTGAGACGCAGCTATGGTTAGCTTGACTGTAAGCCAGCCTGGGACCAGGCTTGTCGCGCTGGCTAAGTTACCATGGTTACCAAGCCACGCTAGCCCTAAGCCTCGTTTGTGGAACCGAACTCTCACTAAAATTAGCCAAGCTAACTGAAATAAGCCAGGCTTTGAGCTATGCCAGCTTCGTGGAATACCCCCCTACTCTCTTCCAGCAGCCTTTTGTTTGTAGCGAGACCTCGGGCCGATCCATTACCACAGTGGGGTAACGCACCTCAAGGAGGAACAACGTGTGTCTAACTTGGTGTTATGGTGTGTTTGACTCAAACTTTAATTAACGCTGAAAGATTCCTTTAAGATTCAGACACAGTTTCAAGTTGGCCAACAGAAAATTCATTTTAAACCAAAAAAATATCTTTTGAAGCACAAAATTTCCATACAGCAGTGACAGTCATGTCTCTGAATATAACAAAGAGGCAGAAATGACAAAAACACAGTAACTTGCTGCCCACAAAACAAATAGATGAAACAGTAGTTGTGCAAGAATGAGCAAACAAAAGACACATACTAACTCACAGTTTGATCAGCTCGCTTTGCCATCTCTCTTTTTAATGCATGCATTTAGCTCTATTATATCAGTTTTATGGCTCTTAAACCTAAATGACAATGAAGTTAAAAACTAAAAAACCCTATATCTTCCATATTTTTTTTAAAATTTACCTCCCCCTCTCACATTTTATTCCCTCTTTTGCTGTGCTAATGTCCAGGTAATGCTACAGTATAATGAGGGTCTGCTGAGCAAGCAGGAGCGCTGTAAGCACTTCATTATCCGGCAGCTGGAGGTATCGGGGAGAGATGTGACGGAGGAGGAGGTGAATAACATGGTGGCCACAGGACAATGGGATGTCTTCAATGAGAACCTGCTGAATGATGCCAAAATCACACGTTCACAGCTGTCTGAGATTGAACAGCGACACAAGGTGAGGATGATAGCAAACACCCAGGGCTGTACCAAAATAAGCTCATAAAGGGGAGGTTTGTTTGATGGTCCTGAGGCCTCAGAGGCCACTGTTTGGCAACATTTTATAACTTTTACTAAAGATTCTTTCCTAAATTTCTGGTTTAACATGTACTTGTTCCTTCTATTCTTAGTGTGACACTTTAAAGGCCATAATTTCTTTGGTATTTACATACAATTCAGACATAGTTGATTGTAATACTATGTCCCTAATGTCCCTAAACTATGTCCCTAAAGCCGCATTCAGACCAGCCGCGACCTGACGCGACTTGGCGACGGCTCCCAATGCAAAGTCTATGGCCAGCCGCGACCTGACGCGACTTGGCGACCGCCGGCTTCCTGCGACGCGACCATGCGCGACCGGGCGACCGGTCGCCAAGGCGCGTCCCCGAGGTTGCGTCGCCGAGGTCGCAGGACGCCAAGTCGCGTCGCTCCCAAAGTTCAAATATTTGAACTTTGGGAGCGACTTCGTGCCGCGACAGCCAATCAGGGCTCTGCTGACGTCAACAAACCGGCGAAACAAGGAAGAGGAGAAGAAGAATCACAATGGAGGAGCAGTTAATCACATCCGTTAGCTACCACCCAGCTAACTGCCCCTGCTTGCTAGGCTACATGTTTCAACGTATGTGTGTGTGTGTCTTTGCAGTGGATGTGTGCCGCAAGCGGTGGAAGGGGCTTAGAGACGTTTATATGAGGGACAGACAGATAGACAGGCGTTCCGAAGCTGAGATGGAGCGCCTGTATTTCGTGTCCAGGCGGGAGATGCTGCTTCCCACCTGGGCGAGGAGGTCCTCGAACTGCGCCGTCGACACACGGAAGTACCGCTGGAAGCGACCGTCGTCCAGGCGGAGTTCCTGGAGCAAGCGGTGAAATTCACCCAGCTCCGTCCTCCTCCGGATGGTTTCATGCACCCATAAACGCCGGCGGCGTCTACTGCGGATGTACAGATATGCGGCAGCACTGATGAACTGAAAACTGAGCTAGTGACATGGATGACGTCACCGGCGACCAGACGCGACCTGCGACTGCAACTTTGGACCCGGTGTGAACACACCAGAGCACCACGCGACGCGACCTGACCGACCAACGCGACGCGACGCGACCTGGTCGCGTTTGGTCTGAACGCGGCTTTATGCTCATGAGTCTTCCTCAGTTTGTACATATGTCATACATTGTCAGAAGATGGTTACTTTAGAAATTAATAAAAAAAAATATATATATGCCATTCTTCAAATCTTTGAATACTAGGATTCATGCATGCTTTAAACAATTCATCAGCTGTTTTTGGCCCTTTGTTTGGAAGGGAGGCATACACTGAGATGTGCAGATTTTTTAAGCATGCTCGGTAGTTTTCAAGTAAGAGCCTGGGAGCACTGTCACCAGTTACTCTGTCATCCTGCAGTTATTGTTCCATTTACATGCTCCTTAATGTGATGTTTATGGTTTCTTCTTTTCAGTTCTTTCTGCCCAAAAATTCTGTGTGATGTTCTTTCTGCACTCAAGATAAATAACTCATGTTTGTTGCTTATGGTTAATGCATCTCCTTTTTCAAAAGCATACTTATGTCAACTCTTTTGCTGTTACTATTTAATTGCACATTTTAATTTTTTATTCTTGCATGTGTTGCCTAAAATCCTTACAATATGGTAAATTCATGTATAAGGTGCTAAAAACTGTTACCATTACTCTGGTTTGTCATGCAAAACAGGTAGTGTGCTGGTCAGTCAGTATGTTTACATGCACAGATAAGTTTAACTATGGTTATAGCTTGGTTAGGTGATTTAATTGGACCACTGTCTTTATCTCAGTCTAACAACACTGATCAGGAATCAAATTATCAACAGAGGCATATTTGCCTTTGCTGCAACAGGTTGTGACATGCACCTTTGCAGCTAGCTACTATTAGGTTGTTTCCTGGTAGACATATTACTAGCAAAACTAACGTAAACTAACAAGGTATTATTCACCATCCAGCCTTTTAGCATCGAATCTGTGCTTTTCCCATTCCCAGCTCAACACTCTGCAGTATGAACAGAACACTTAGGCCATAAGCATGGAGGATTGATCCCCAGGTGTTATGCAGGTGTGTTAGTTTGACGATGAGGACTGTGATTATGTGCAATTCCAGTCATGCTTAAATGTTTAATTGTCTTTTAAAAGTCCAGTTTCAGCTGGCCTAGGGCAATGAAACAATTTGATGAACAGCATTTAGACATACAAGATGAGTCTGCAATGGACCAAAAATATTTATTTGGAGAAAGAGCTGCTAATTCAGAAAAGATGTGCATGTATCAAAACTTATCAAAACTTTAAAAAAACTTTAAAAAAGCATTTTGAGGAACATGCTGCATATACTTCTTCTACTACTGCTACTACTACTACCACTATTAATTATAACAACAACAATAATAATAATAATAATAATAATAATAATAATAATAATAATGATAATAATAATAATAAAAACTGTAGTAATATATTATTGTTATTATTATTATTATTATTATTATATCTCATCATCATCAACATCATAATAATAATTAGCCTTCTGTCTCGAAGGAGGCTGCTTTTGCACAGTACTTTGTTCAATTCTTTCTCCAGGTCCTGTTGTTCACATGCTTAAGTGTCTTTGGACAGGATCCTGACCTCAAACTCCCTTCAGGGTAGTCGCATACTACTACTACTACATACTGTGAATGGGCTTAGTACTGAGCGGTGCTTTGCATGGAAGCCTCTGCAATTAATGTGTGAGTGCGCTGTGAGTGAGCGAATATGATATGTCATGTAAAAGTGGTCTGAGTGGTCAGATGAGCAGAAATTATGTTCTATAATACAAGGCCTGTCTTCATTTTACATTTTAGCCATGCTAAATCCATTCTTCGAAGTGTGAGAGAAAGGTATGTGTTATTTCAGGTCATGTGTGCAGTGACCCAGCTGTGTTCAGTTATATCATTCTTTCATTTTGATTTCCCACTCTGAAGGAGTCAGGAGCTGCGTCCGAATTGCCAAGTAGTAGTCGAAGTAGTAGTCGAAGTAGTATCTAGCATGTCCGAATTGGCCACCGGAGCGAGTAGCATGCTACTTCAGATACTACTTCAGATGCTAGACACGCCCACATTGTAGGTTGGCCTCGGTGCATCCTACGGGCATGCTACTGACCCAAAATGCACCGCGGGCTTCTTCTTCGTCCTCTTAAAAGTTGTAGAAGCGCATGTGATGCTAGCGCCACCAGCTGCTCTGCCTATTTAAAAGTGTCGCGAACGCCGGCTGGCCACAGCAGCGCGCACCATGTCGGAGCAGCAGCAGCAGCAGGCGGGACAGCAGCAGTACAGATGTAAGTTTCATGTAACTTCACACACTGTCCTAAAAAATGTGCGGTTGTATCTCTTTGTCATGTCATGGTGTCATATTTGCCCAAGTAATCATTTTATGAGCAAGTGGCGACATCATGGAGGTAAAGCTCACTTATTCCATCATTAAACTGCACAGCTGCAGTACTACAGCCAGGCCCGCAGATGAGGGGCTTCAGTTACCACTGTCTGCACGGGCGCAGTACCTACTCTCTGCCTGCGGGGGTCGTCTTTCCCCACCGCTCGTCTAGTGTGTCCGAATTGGGCCAACGTGTTTAGTATGTAGGAGTAGGATCTAGCAGTAGCACGTAGCAGTAGCATGTAGTATCCGAGCGGGCAGTTCGGACGCAGCATTTGACTCTTCTCCATCATACTAATCCAGTTCCACCTCTCTACCAACAGGAGCTCTTGAACCTTGAGAACAATATAAAGGAGCTGAGAGACCTGTTCATGGACATTTTCATGCTGGTGGAGGAGCAAGGAGCCTACATTGAACACATCCAGACCAATGTAGAGAGGACACAGGATTATGTGGCTGCATGTAATGAGAAATTCAAGTTGGCAGCCAGATACAAAAAGAAGAACCCACTAAGACAACTGTGCTGCTGCTGCTGCCCTCCATGGAGATGCTGCTTATAGGACATGTGCATGATTACCATGGCTGTCTTACGAAACAGGGTTTCAAAAACCTCAGTTACCTGATAGGTGGGTGGAGTGGATTGAAGACGCATTAAAGTGGAGGTTATGGGTCTGCAGGTTTTGAACAGTGCAGTGGTGAAGACAGATTCACCAGAGCATGGAAAACAATTAGGGGGAAAGGCCAGAATTGGTATTTGAGGCACTTGTTTCTTTCAAGAGGATGTGGAGGACTGCTATTGAAAGAGACAGTTCACTGAGTGCTACTCACCAACACTGCTGTTTATTGGAGACCTTCACTGTCATCTGACAGAGGTCACAAACAAGGCGAGTGCTCTGCCCCTGCCACTGCCGCATCAGCAACACTGATATTTCACCCGTTTTTCAAAAGACTCTTTTTCCTGCTGCTACAGAAGCTGGAGTTGATGATCATTTATTTTTTATACACCGTACGTGCACTTTGAGACTGTTTTTCTGTTTTCCTTTCACTTCAAGACAAATTTCACAAAGTGGAGACAGAATGTTTTTCTCCATGATTTTAAGACTTTACTCTGCATTTCATTTTGGACCACACGAAAAAAGGAGAGCTGCCTTAACAATTACTCATTAGTAGCATTTGCATTTCAAAGTACGATCATGTTCAGTGAGGAAAATATTATTCCTTTATTCCATTTCTCAAAAGCTGGGATTCAAGAGAAACTTTGAATAACAAGCCTTGATCAAAATGTTCTTTCAAGGAAGAAAACTGTAAAAAAAACGATTAATAATTAAATAATTAAATGAGTAGTAAGATGGTAGTTTTGAAGTCATGCATTTCAGGAAGTATCTGATTCTCAGTGTACTTTGTGCTTTGTACTAGAATTTCAGTGTCCGGTTCAGTGTTGTAGTATCTGAGTCTATATTTCCAGAACTCTTGACCCATCTGGACCTCAGCCCTCATAACCCTGACTCACACTGAAACTGTTTTGTTATGTTTGTTCATTTTTTTTAAAAATTAATATATAAAGTCCTGGTTATTTATTTTGATTCGAGGGAGGGCTGGAAGTGTGTTCACCCGTATGCGCATTTACACAGCCTGTTCAGTAATAGCTCCTGGCCTTGAGAAATGGCATGAATTGCGGGTTTTCCTCTCTAAAATTTTGAGCCTAATGCAAACAAGGGCCATACGACAAGTTTAATATGTGAAAGAACAATTCAGGCAAACATGGGCACAAGCTTAAACTTTGGACTGACATCTGTCCAGGATGCAGCCTGAACAGTAAAGGAGATAAGTAAGACTGTTGATTTTGTTGCTGTTTGTGAGAAAGCAGTGATGTGAGAAGTTAAAACAACTCAACCACTGGGTCCAAGCTGTTTGGTTTGTTGAAATTCTTACTAACAGAGGGTTAGCAGCAGGTGTTTTTGAGATTATTTATCACCTGCAGTGATCCCACAAAAGTAGAAACCATGAGTACATCCTACTGAGAGAAGTGCTGAGGGCTTTTACATGGACACACAACACTGTAACTTTAATGATCATCTCAGTTTGTGAGACATTAACTGGATCTGTCAGTAACTAATGTTGATAAAAGGAAGAAAAACTGAGAATATGCTGTATGAGTGCTCAGGAGACTCACACCTGTCAACTTGGGTTTAAAACACCAGCTCGTGTCCCTCCTTGGATTAGGACTAAGACAGTTGTGGATCAGTAGTTCATTCCCAGAGTTAAAACCACCTGTTCTTGACTTGTCTTGACTTTCAGGCAGAGGTGCTCTCCTCCAGTTTCTGACTGACAGCAACAGTGATCTTCTTTAGTCAGTCAGTGACCTGTAGTATCTGGTGTACAGTACAAAATACAGGTGATCCGGGTGTGCACCAGCCAGACTGGAAAATCCTGTTTGTCTGCTATTCCAGGTACGCTTGACGGTGTTGTTTCCCCCAGGAACAGGGTGTGTTCAGGACCGTTAACTCCAAACACAAAAGTAAAAGGATATGGGATGTGGGAAACAGTTTGATTTGTCATACAAAAAAAACAAAAAAAAAACAGCTGAGCATTTGAACCTAGTTTGATATAATACTGAAGTGACTAACAGATGAACTAAAACAACATTCAGAGGTATAGTGAGGTACGTAGTTGCCACTGCAGGCTTTGACATGAGACACACTGAAAAAACACACTTTCCATCAGTATGGTGCTTTATATAGATTAACTCTTATTAACACGGCTCCCTTGTGTCTGGCAGTGAACCAGGATGACATGTGTTAGTGCTGGATCTTATCTCCTCTGTTGTATATCAGTCTCACTCTGATTGGAGTGACATTTCAGAATCAAGACGTAAATGCGTCAAATATGTAAATGTGGGTATGTAAATCAAATAACAATACATTGTAATGCAGCACAGCAGCACACTCTCTGCCAGCCCTAGTTAGGACAAATGAGGTAGTGCTGCAAATTGGAGGGCTCTTGAACAGCAACAATGCCATCCAGTGTTCAGTGAGGTAATTGCCAGTTAAAAAAGACCTAATGTTGGAGACTTTAGAGGGATTTTATCACACACACGTATGAGCGTTGCAAGTGTTACATGCAAACACAGAATCACAAAACAAGGAGACATCAAAAATATGAAAATAAAGATATTGAATTATTTGGTAAATTATTTGGAACTGTTAGAAAATTCTTTTGGTCATCCTAGCTCTAAGCAAAGGGATAATTCATCACAATTCAAAGATTACGTTTTTTTAAGATACAGACACAGCTCAGCTTGCCTCCAAGCAAAAAGTCACTTCTGCTTGACATAAAGATGAAAATATCATGAAATAAAATAGGTGATAGATACAATAAAGATTTTATTTTTTTGTAAACGGATCCTTTTGCGCTTTATTTTTCAATGTCTACAAAACCATGGATGAAGCCACAGCAGAGAGCAAACCCTGTGTCTGATCCATCATGACAGGTGGAAAGGCAGCTCGATGAGAACAAAACTCCAAAATGAAGTCCAGTAGACTTTCTTTAAATGAACTTAAAGTGGATCAGGACGGAGCTGGGAGTCTTGGATGACCTAAGAGAAGCCTCAGGGGGTAAATACTAGCCGTCCTTGAGAACACCAGGCCAGACTGGAGACTGCAGAGTGCTCAGTTCAGAAACCTTTAACGTCTGACCCTGAGGCAGGTCAGCCGGAGTCACCCACATTTCACCTCTCCATTTCACCCACAACCTCCTCTCTCTCTGTCTCTGTCTCTGTCCTTACTTTCTTTCCCAGCAGCAGCTTCCCTGACATTCAAGCCTTTCTGCTCTCTGGGAGCTGTCCTGTCCTACAACAGTCTTGTAATGTTTATAGGTTCCACGGTGGATTTATCTTGTTTACCCCCAGCTGCAAAGTTGTTATCCCATATTTCATCTGAAACCACCTTGCCCGGAGCCAATCAGGAGTTTGTCCCGGGTCCTTGGCTAGATAGATTTGACATTTTACTCTTAGATCATTTCGGGTTTTTTTTTTGTTTTTTCAATAGCGATTCTACCAACTCTGCAGACACAGACTCTGTAAGGTAGCTCTGAAAGTTAACTGTCTAAAACATTAACTTGCTTCAATGTTTCCTGAGTGTCTCTTTCTTTTTTCAGACAAAGTACATCGATCTGTGATTTACTGATGATGCACATGTGTTCTTGTTGCTGAGTGTGTCTGACAGAGATGTGGTGACGTCTGTGTGTTTTTGATATTTCTTTTATCTACCCTGTCACTCAGCAGTGTGATCCCAGAGACACTCTCCAAACGTCTGAACACCATCAAAGCAGCCTTCCTGAGAGTAACAGCAGCTGTGGTTATAGAGAGCTGACATTACTTTACTGCCTGGTTTTATCACTCCCATCAAAACCTGAACACAGAGATATTAGGACCCCCAGAAAGTGATAAATCACAAAGAGGGTGAACAGTGAGCCTGACAGCAGCCTTGGGAGCAGGAATACTCAGCAGTAATACAAAGGCTACATAGATGCATGTAGAGTACTGGATATACACAATATAAACACCACACCATGACTCATCCCCCTATATTCAACGGCAGGAGCCGTGTAGATGCTGTAATGTTTGATTCTAGCTCCCAAAGTTTGAATTCAAGATAATCTGAGTCAAAAAGACAACTTGTTACACCTGAAAAAGTGAAACCCTGAGTCTTTTTTATAACAGCAACTGTGAGCTTTGGATATAAAAACATGTTTGATTCGGCTCGGAAACCATGTACTGTCTATGCTGTCAATGATATCAAAGACTAGAGAAGTCCACTGAAGGACCCTGAGTGTGATTTTGAAACAGATTTTTGTTTCCATGCAACTTTTTTCAAGATCACTTTTTGCAGGATGCAAAGTGACTCAATAAATTCATTTGCAAGCACTGAAAATAACACATTTAACTTGATGACTCAGTTTGACCACCATTACCAAAGCTGGTCAGATGGACTAGTTTGGCCTAACCTGACATGATATGAGCTCTGAGGTGGCTTTAAATGTTTGAAAGATGTAAATATGCACAAAGTTAAACTCTTTTGATGTACTCACATGTCAACCTAAATATGAAATGTTGTTCATAGTCATTTTGCTCTGGGATCTTATTTAGTCCTGGCTGTAGAGATTTTAAAACCAAATTTCAGCAGGTGATATGTATCTGTTTGCTCATCCTGCTCCAGTGTCTGCTACAAGTATCAAACATTAGGACAGAAAAAAAAAAACATGACGAAAAAACAAACTTTTGATGTTTGCTAAACTTTACTAGCAGGTTCAGTCTACACAGGGTCAGTTACAGGTGAGTGCTGAATTTGTACTCAGCATTTTCATGGGAAATCTGATCCAAACAAAACATCAGCATAAAACAGAACTAGTCTTGTTACAGATAATCTCGCTTTACTTTGTGATGCAGGTATAAGAATAAGAGTGAGACTATTTCAAAGTCAGCTCTATAATTTGCAAAGTACATTTAAGCTTCTAATCCCAAATATAATGGTTTCTAAAGCTTCAAAGTTTTTCTTTGAGTGTTTTCAGACAGTTCCAAGAACAATTATCAGCTTGGCGTAAATAGCACAGTAGAATTAAGAAAAGAAAAAAAGTCTTCAGTGTTAAACAAAATCTAAACAAATACTAGATCTTTCCTTTTTTCTATTTTATTTTATTTTATTTTTGGAGTTGCTTAATGTACATACAGAAGGGGATATAACCAAAAGTGCAAAAGTATATGCAATATTTGACAGTGATGGATGATGTGTATAGTAGCACAAAAACTGTAATAAACTTTAGGATGTTATTAGCGTCTTTGAACTTGCTGTCATGTAAAAAATACGACACATCCAGTCAGATACCAACCCCATGGGTCCTGAATCAAGAATTGTTCAAACTCTGCAGTCTTTTCAGAAAGTTCTGTTGATCAGAGTAAGACTTAAAAAGCTCTTATTTTGCCAATGGATGTGTCAAAGCTCGCAAAGCCTGGAGCTTTTTGCTATTTTTAACTTCTTGTAAACAGTATTTGCAGCTCTGACTGTGCTATTCATGTGAGGACTCTTTTAATAACAGGCTGCTTAAGAGTGAAAGGTAAACCACTGTCTGTCTGTCTGTCTCTAGTCCTGGTTTTGTAAACCAGTTAATGACAAAAGTTGAGCGTTATTTATTACCTATCGCAGGACAAATGTTCAGGCTTAAATATTGTGTCAGAGTGATGGATGAGCTTCAGTAATAAGAGCTCTGGGAAGGTCCCTGCATGTTTAACGTGTGTAAGCCATCTGTGGCGATCCCATGCAGATCGAGTGAGTGGTAATAGACACATATGTGTGGAGCTGCTACACTGACTTTAAAGATGTTTTCATCTCTTTTTGACAGGGCGGATGGATGAATGAACACTGTGTTTAATTCTCAGCACATGTGTAACTGGTGTAAAACAGAGGGGAGCATTTTAAAGGTCTGTGTCAGCTCACCGTCACACTGTGGCCACTGTTCTGTGGGAACGAGCTAATTATTCCTTTTTTTTTACAGAATAACCCAGACCTCCCTGGTCATCTATCAGTTTGGACAGGTCATCAATTTATCTATTTCTTTTATTTGTACTGTGTTTACCTGTGATAACTTATTATCTAGATTGAATAATTAGGTGGGTCTCTATTTCTTGCCTCTGCCCTGGTTCAAACATGCTGTGTCTTTCTGATTAGATGATGAAGGATGTAAAACAACACATGAGAAGATGTGCCGACACTCACAGAAGAAGTGATGCAGACTGCTGCAGCTGCATCCCCAAAGGCAAACCTGCTATCATACTGCCAATCACATCACAGAAACAGATTGAACCCACAGCCTGCAATGCTTTCCTTCTGAAAAATAAACACCAGATTTAAGTTTTTTTCTGATCTGAAGAGATGAAAACTCTTGTGATCTTGGCCTCTTATTCAACATCAGCATGCAAGATCTGAAGGTAGATTTGAACGATTAAAACTTCAAAACCTCAGCCTTCCAGTTGAGTACAGTACATTACACTGACTTTGTTGTCAGTCTTAGGCACTTAGCTGTAGCTGTAAATCACATTCTCTATTTCTGTCTCATTTCTAATGCAGCTGCTTTGAAAGAAGACAAAATTAAATAACTAATAATTAGTTTCCTCTCAATGACCCTCAGGGAGGGAGGAATGACCAGCAGAGGGAGCTGATATCCAAGTATTCCTCTAATTCATCTGTTTCAGCTCAAGCTGCTGAGTTACTTACCCTAAAAGTAACAGTAAACTTCTCCAGGGTTTACACACACAGAGTGAATATTTTAGCTGTAAAAGGTCTTACACAGAGCAAACTTGACCTGCATTCAGAGCCCCACCTACGTGTTTTTACTTCACCCTCCACAGCAGCTCTCTCAGCTCTTCAGTATTCAGTATTGATAAATGTTCCCAACAATAGAAGCTGAACAGTGGGAGGGCCGTTCAGGGCACAGCTGACGCACATGTCAGGACAGAGGAGAGGTGAAAATGAAGTGAGACAGGGGTGAATAAAACATGTCTCTGAGGACATTGCCTCATTTCACCGCTCTTTAGAAACTGTGAGCCTCCCTGATGGTTAATCCTGTCACACACACACACACACACACACACACACACACACACACACACACACACACACACACACACACACACACTTGGACATGTGCAAACATACACTAATATCTCTCTAAGGGAAGAACCTGCTCTTCTACATATCCTCTGTTTTCACTGCAGGTCATCCCTTTGCCCTTGTAAAATAGCACCAAAGCTATTAAGACCAATTGAGCTGATGTTGTCTCGGTGGAGTCCAGTCTATGTAACAAGTAATCTGATCCCGACTCTACGCTCCACTCTACCTTGTCATCAAACTCTACAAAAATTGATTAGATGGCTCCCTAAGCTTCTTAATGTTATTTACTCTATTGGATAACTGTCTGTGCAGGGGAAACAGTTGTGTGGTCCAGTGCAGAAGCTGTAAGTGCATTCAACACAATTTCTGCCTTCATAAACCAAAGTGGAGAGCTGAGTGTCTGGTCTGCAGTCCAGATGAAGTGTTCTGCTGACATGAAGATAAACTGTGTTCATGTGCATATACAAAAACAGTCTACAGATACATTAACTATGTCACCTTTTTCATAAATGATCATGGATTTGGTGGTAACGCCTGAGACACACTTATCAAACAGTGGCCACTTGACTTGGCCATAATAAAAATTAAAATCAGGTGTTTTTTTTTTTTTTTTTTTCCCCCCAAACTTACAGTAAATTTGTAGCCTGATACAATGGAGTATTAGGGCCACATTAAAGTAATTAATTTACAAAAATAAAGTAATTACTTATGAGAATAAAGTCGTAATAAAATAATTACTTACAGGAATAAAGTTGTGGCAAAGTATTTACTTAGGAGAATAAAGTAATTACTTACAAAAAATAAAGTTGTAGCAAAGTATTCAATTACAAGAAAAAGTCCTTATATTCTAAACTGAAGTTTAAGATGAGAGTTGTTGAAATGAGAGCCAAGGAGTATTTTGTAAAAATATACTTCAGTATAGGTTTCTCAAACATTGATATTTTGGCAAATCAGCACCACATTATCACAAGTATTACAATGATTTTATAATGACTTTATTCTCATAAGTATGTAATGATTTTATTATGACTTTTGTCTTGTTAGTAATTATTTTATTACTACTTTATTCTCGTAACTTATTACTTTATTACAACTTAATTCTCGTTATTAATGATTTAATCTCGTAAATTAACAACTTTAATCACAAAGCCTCCCTTTTTTTTCTTAATGTGGCCCTAATACTCTGTCGTAGCCTGAAAATCTGACAAAATTGTAAAATAATAATAATAATAACAACAACAACAACAACAACAACAACAAAAACAATAATAATAATAATAATAATAATAATAAAAATCTTGTGGGGTCTTTTTAAGCTACTTTGTTCCCACAATTGATAATACTGATTTAACATCTTTTTGCTAAGAAATAACATGTGGGATGTATTTAAAGAGAACAACAGTAAATGTCATAAAACATCACTGTCTCTGCGTTCAGAGTCACACAGTTCTGTTACACTTAGAGAAAACAGCTGTGATTTTAGTGACTCCTGCATCTGTTGTATCTGCTTGTACCATCAATCTGCTGAAGTCAGGATGTATTGTCTATCTGTCAAATCTCATTTGGTTTGAATAAGGGAGGAGGGCGGTCTGAGTAAACTGAAAAGCAGAATAAAACAGCATATCCGTTGTATAGTGTTCTTCAAAAAGTCCTACCACTCATTATTTTTGTGGAAATCAAAGAAAACAGTGTAAAAGAAAAAAACTAACAAAAAAAAAAACACATCATGTCACATTATGTGTCTTTGCTTTGAGCCCTTTAAGGTAGTGATTGGACTCTCCACTATGTACAGCATCGCCCCAAATATAAAAGTTAGATACACAATTAATAATTATCTCTTTTTCCTTGAAGCTCCAACCTTTTTTTATTTTTTTTTATTTTTTAGACTTGTTCAAATAGACTGACAAACAAGACCATCAGCAACAAGTCTGGTGAATTTTGTACTGTCAATTTTAAAGTCTGAAACCAGTGTGAGGGGGGTCAAACAAGTAGTTAAAGGAAATGTCACTGTCTATATCTGCTGACAAACTTCTATTTCTACTTATCTATAAAACAAGCGTCCCCCTCATGACTGAGGCCAATCTTCACTTAAAACTGCTGTACCAGGAGGATGAGAGATGTAGACATGCTGGAACAAAGTGGCTCAGAAGTATTCAACAACTGAGACAGAGCTCTGATACTGAGTTTCAGATAACAGTTACCAGTGCAGTAGAGGCATGAGACAACTATTGTTTAACTATAATACTGTGTCACAGAGTGTTATGCTCAAAGTTGACAGACTAAAAAAGCCATCTCATTCAGAGAAAATCTTACTGTGGTCCTCAAAGTGTTGGCCTCCAGGAAACTTAGAGGAGAGTATGTGAGTTTTTGACTTATTGAAGGTTTGTTTAAACCAGAGCCTCTATCCAGTTGAAATCCTTCACTATAGAGGCTACACACTTGACTTTTGACAAGGATGGATGCCTAATGACGAATAAAACACATTTTCTTTTGTTTTTTTTAAATAAAAAAATAAAAATACAAAAAGTGTCCTGTAAAAATACTTTTTTTTATCTTAGATTAAATCACTTTAAAATGTATCAAAAAGACAGCACACCTCATTCAATTGAACCTGTTTCTATTGCACTCCTCCAGAGTTCTTCAGCCTGTTTGTGTGTTTGTACAGAGTTTACAGTACAGACTTACAATGTTTGCTCTGGAGCTTCATCCATCTATCCAATGATTTGTCTGTCTCATTGATATCATCCCAGTTCTCTATCAAAACAATCTGGCTTTCCACACGGTACCTGAAGGACTCCACAGAAGCTTTTCCACTGGCTGACCGACCAAGTATAATGAGGCAACGCTCAAAGTAGTCTCCCCCAAATTAAAAGCAGTGAATTGGCAACAGCTTGAAGACAAACCATGAAGCCCTCTCTAAACAAACATTGATTGATACGATTATAATCTCCTCCATGACTTCTTTTTTTACTGATGAAATATGCAGAGCGGCTCCAGAGAGGGAGCTGAGCAGCCAACAATCATAAATGTCACTGGGTTATGGATTACAGTGGTCTCGCCCCGGTCCAGGACTCACCTCAGAGATTGCATAAAGCTCCTGTCTCCTGGTCAAGCCCTCATTAGGTCCTTTGCCCTCTGTCTGACAATGCTTGGCAAGTGTCTTCATAAATGTGTGTGTGTGTGTGTGTGTGTGTGTGTGTGTGTGTGTGTGTGTGTGTGTGTGTGTGTGTGTGTGTGTGTGTGTGTGTGTGCTTGTCTACATTTATAAGGTCAGCCCAGTCCAGCTCAGTGATTATGACACAAACACACATAAAGATAAAGTGCAGCATTTAGGATGATTTACAGGACACAAGACCAGGTTCGTGTGAAACATGTCGTATTGGAGGCAAAGGGTATTATTTATTTTTCCCAGTTAAGTTTCTTATCTCCTTACAACATAATCAAGACTCAGTTTACTCCCAAACCTGATTTTAAACCAACAGATTTTAAACCCAAAACTAACAAAGGTTGGTTTTCAAAAAGTGATCCAAAATCAACAGAAATGTTGATGCCTGATTAAGAAAATAAAGAAAGAATATCTAAACCTCCAAAGTTTAAATGACCTGTAAAATTATACTCCCTCAGATTGATCTGGTGGAAATATTGCAGGTTTCTCTGTAATATTGCTATATAAATAAATTAATAAATACAATTATATATATATACATATACACACACACACACACATATATATATATATATATATATATATATATATATATATATATACATATATATATATATATATTTGCTATAAAGATCTTTAACAGGGGGCTTTACTGCCTTGTAACAGAGCATTTGAACCTGACTCCCAGATAACCACATAATAAAATGATCAACATGCAATCATAATGTTAAAGTTTTATCACAATCCTATTAAAATGTGTTTTTTAGATATAGGTACTGCTTTTGTTTGCTCACTTTATGTATTTTATATGACCTCAACCATTATTTTCTTCGCTCCTCAAAGGGGACATCAGCTGAAAAGAAATACCATTCACTTTCCTTTGCTTAATGCTTACCATTTTCCAGATATTGAACAGCCTCTAGTGTCTGTTTAAACAGAGTGTATTCAGAGGAGATACTGGACTTCACCCTGAAAATGACTCCTAACACTTTACAGATATTCACTAACCCCAGCGCTGGTAATTGAAGTAGGAAAAAAAGAGTAATCATGAATAAATTTCCTATCATCCACATGGCCAAGATATTCTATTTACAACCATTTCTTTGGGTCTTTATACCCAGTTAATGAGATTTCAAATACATGTGAAGCGAACGGCATTTAAATTGCTATTCAGTCTGGAGGCATGGCACTGGAAAAGGGAGGGCCTCCACCGGATGACAGAGGAGCTATTACCGGACCGGCTTCATACAGAGAACAGAGCAGGTCTGGGATCTGCAGTAGTGATTGGTGCTGGTGAGGACTTTAGAGACTTTTAATCTGAGAGAAAAGAGGAGACACATGGAAGGATGGCAAAACAGAGGAGGTGAGGAGGTGTGTTTGAGAGTGCTTCCAGAGCTTTTAATCATTCTGTAACACACACTTACAGTCAGGTTTATTCCTCTCAGTGTCCTGTGTGCTTATATGTGAACAATAGGAACTTGACCTCACAGTCTGTGTACTATCGGCTTTTCTTAACATGCACATGGTGAGTCTACTTGCGTGAGTTCAGAGTATGATCTTGTATATGCTTTTAAATGACAGAACATGAAGACACCACAAATATCAGCAGCCCTCCTTTTCTAACACAACTGAAATCATCACATTTATGATAACTAGTTATTTTTATATAGTTTCACATTATTCCTAAAGCTGGAGCCAGAGACAGAGACATGCATCTCCCTCCTCTCTATCACAACACATTTAGTCCTTGCGAAGTGAAGCGCACCAGAGGACATGTGCACGCAATCCTCTCAGGCCCCTCTCTCAGCTGGGTGACAAAGACCACCATAGGAATGAATAGTGATGAGCCAGAGATCATGTCGAGGTTCCCGAAGACTCCAAAAAAGTCTGATAGAGTACCAGATGAGTGAGAGATAGAGATGCAGAGGGAAAGAGGGGGAGGGGAGGAGAGACAGAGACAGAGTGTGAGGCAATCAAGGCTGTGTCTAAGATCTGAAGGGTGAGGGCTTCGGGGTCCATCCACAGGGGACCTGCCGATTGCTGACAGCACCCTCCATGACATCCCATTAGATTTCAACAGGGACTGGAAGATTAAAAGAATCAGAAGATTTCTAGAGTCAGTGTCAGGACATAATTCCGCTATAGAAATCATTTTTAAAATCTAGTTTGGAAATATTCTACTTTGATTTGCCCAACTTCTCAGTCTTTTATTTTTTTTTTTTCTCAATAATCTGGATCCTAACACTGGTATCATATAAGGTTCTAGACCAGATAAAGTATAGGGATTTGTCTCAAAAATCATGTAGCACAACAAGCTTAGTATGACCAGCAATGAGCAGGCTAGAGTTAGCTTTACTGAAATATAATTAAAAAAAAATCTGTATTTATTTGCCACCTTAAAGCACACTCTTACAGGGGCTGAATGTAATGGGTCTGATCAAAAACACACAAGAGCCACTGTTTCAAAATAATGTAGGATTTAGTATTTTTGTTATACAAGTGCAATCCTAGTGTACTGATATCGTACATGTGCATTAGTGATTCAACTCTGAAGTGTTTTTTTTTATTTCTACAGAGCTTGCATGTTGATAATGAGTTAAAAAAAAGAAAGATTTTCTTTAAATCAGCTTTTATTACAGTATGTTGCAAGAAGTACCCTCATTTAACTAATAGTTTAGTACACTTTGAATAGATAATAACAGCTTCTGAACAAAGATATTCATAGTGTATGATTTGGTTTCAACGGGCTATCACAAATTAGTATTTAGTCCCATATTTAGTCCAAATAAATAAATAAATATTCAAATATTTTTTCACAAAGTGGTTCAAATAGACTGTTTTTGATAACCATACCTGCGTTTTTTTCTGGCCTCCTGACCTTTCAAAGCTCTTTTAAATAACTCTCTTAGTCACGCTGAAGTCTTTCACAGATGGCGAGGACTGCTGTGTAAAGTTCCCTTTAGTATTAACCAATCACATTCACAGTGAGACCGTTAGATTTAACCCCTAACCCTCCAATTAAGACAAAGCCAGCTCCCCTACTGAGTCATACCAGCTTTTTTCAGTGGTACATGCTCTGCTGTACTCATGTTATTTTTTTCTTTTTGTTGTCTCAGCTTGTACGACATCCAGTTCCTCTCCACCACTTAACATGAATCACTCCAGGTCCCCCTGATGAAACTAATACCTGAGGGAAAAAAAACAACACGTGGACATCAGCCCATGACATCAAAATGACACAGCTGCCACAGTTGTGCTTCTAAAATTTCTGATCTGAATAGCACTCATAAATACTCACTGGACATTTCATCTTTTGGACAGCTGGTTTTCTGCTGCAGCTACATTCCTCCGTAATAGTTTTAAGGGCTACGAGTGCTTTTCCTCACAATGGATGTCAGGAATCAGGTACTGGTCTCATCCATCTTGTCAGGAATCCCACAGTGAAGGGAAAACACTGCGCAGTCAAGACATTTATTGTACTCCTGGCCAGAAGGTTGTGCAGTCAACGGTAACTGTTGACCTTAAACAGATGATATTGATCCAGAGTTTAGGTTCATTCACAGAAAATCTCTCATGCCACAAAATGCACAATTTTATCCTTTAACTTGGGCAATTTCAGATAGGGGAGAGGGATTTCAGGACACTTTCATGAGTAATTTAGCTACTGCAATATCAATTTAGAAAGGCACAGGCAAACAGATAATTATCAGGCAAGGTTTCCCCCTGAATAAGTTCAACATAAAAAATAGAAATACACAAATCTACAAGCACACCTGTGAGGTTTAATTCAGTACTCAAAACAACACAAATGGTGTTTACATGGGTATTTCATTTCAGACCACATTGATCACAGACCAGCATTATGCAGCCAGTGCAGATACACTGACCTCTGACTAGATTTCCCCCCATCATACTGTAAATCATGCACACCTGCAGCAGTATCATTGATGAACTCTGCTTCTCTGTTATTTTTCTCTGTGGCTACCTACAGATGAATATCTCATACCCTATCTGCTGCTGCTCTGCAGTTAGGAGGACAGTTAACATTAAAGAGCCAGAACTAATGAATCACTGTTAGGGCTCCTGGCAGAGGTAAGTGTGCATATGTGAATGGGACAGGCCAACTCATGATACATTAACGTTCACTCCCCCCCTCATAATCATCAAAAGAAAAATGCAAAGGACAGTGTAAGTGCATTTATTTCTTATATGTTTTAACATATTAGATAACAATATTTCTCATAGACAAAAGTTTTGTTAAATAGCCGAGCTTTCGAACACCCCTCTGTGTCTACAAGAATAGATAAGTGAGGTTTAGGCTGTGTTAATACTCTGCAGCATGTGGCTGATGTCAAGCCTTGTGGTTAAGTTTGGGGACACCATCTTAAAGAGCAACTTTCCAATTACTCTTGGCTTCATACAGGACTTTTGAAAGTCTAGTGTTGTTTTTCCAATCCATTGCCTCATCCACCACAAGTACAGTCTTTTGATTTCTGTTTTTTCATCCTCTTTAAAGGGTTGTTTGCAGATGGATCACCATCGGAAATGCCAGGGGGACCATGACAAAACAGCGGTATTCGGAAACTTGGGGAAAATAACATGACCCAAGTTTGGTTTGAATTGGGCTGTAAGCTCCAATCCAATAAAACTTGTTTTCCTTACCTTCTGCCCATTCATATTCCACCTCATTTTCAATTTTTCATGGTACTTTGGTTCCTTTTCTTACCCTCCCTTCTCCCTTCTCCTTTCTCCTCCAGCCACATGGGTCTTCTTGACAGCTGGTTTCACTGACGTGTTTGCCAACAACAAGTCAGTGAGCAGTGATCACTCAATCCTCCACTGTCCAAATATTTCAGACTGTTTCCATATCAAACCCGAATCATTGGAAACTCCACAGCATATCTTATTCATGGTAGCCATAAATTATTCTCCCTGATATGAGCTCCAGTCACGTAAGGCTAAGCTGGAGACTGTGGCACACTTTGACACAGAGTGGATGGAAAGCAACAGACAAAAAAAAACATGGAATGATGAGAAGACGGACAGTGGCAGTCAAAAAAGAGATCGGGTCAAAAGACTTGCGAAGTAGAAAGTGCCGGGTAAGCTTAAAGAGTTAAGAGTTAAATATGGAGTTTGTTTCAAAGTTGTGACTCAGTTGGTTTTATTTGTATATTTTGTAGAACAGACTTTTGTGGTCACCATAGGAAACTACTCCTCAACTTCTAACTTTACCTGTGGTGTGCCACAAGGTTCACTTTGAGGTCCATTTATATTTTTATATGCTGACACCTGGCCAAATAATTTAGCACCATGGCAAAACTGTGACATTAACTTAAAACCAGTGTTTAACCCACACAACTCCACCCATCTTCCATAAGCAGCCATACTGTGTGATTCACCAAGAATGAGCCAACTCTGATCTAATATTTGAAACATCAATAAGTTGTTTAGTCGTCCTTGCATCATTTCACCACCATCACCAAAATAAAACCACTTCTCTCCTACTCAGACCTCCATTATCTCATATATTTATTATCTGAGTGCTGCAATTCACTTTTTATCTTTTTAATAAGGAAACACTAGAACTTGTCCAGAAGTGAAGCATAGGTATGTCTTTTACAGTAAATCGCTTCCTAAAATTCATTTTGGTTCAGTTGCTTTATGGGATGTCATTTTATTTTCTTTAATTGCTTTTTTTTCTTGACAACCTTTTCCCAGATTTTTTGCTGTATTATTTTTTTTTACTTTTATCTCGTAATATTCCTTTCTCTGTCTTTTTTCATTCCTTTTTTCATATAACCATTTAGATTGGTGTTAAAATGTGTATTTTTCAGCCTGTTATTGCCCTTGAGCATGTTTTTTTTCTGTTCTATCAATATTATTGTTTCTCTTTTTTTTTCTACTGTTATTTTACCCTGCTGACTTAAACCTTCTTCCACTGCTTTTTTCCTTTTATTCATGTTTATAGTTCATGTTTTTAGGTTCTTGTCTAGTCAAGGTTATAATAGGTTTGTATATTTTTCTATACAGGAGTTAAATAGTTGTAAAAGTTTTTATGCTGTTGGACTCTCATGCTTTTTCTTATATGCTTCCACTTGTTTATACAATAAATATATTACATAAATACATGTATAACTTTATATTTATATGTATATATTAATAAACAGTGAACGTGTGTGTGATTTGGTAGAACAAATATTAGAAAATCTGTGATGCAATGGAATAAATATATAGAAAGGCGAGTCAAAGTTCATCATCAGTGTAAAAACAGAAAAATCCTCTGGAAACAAAAATGTTCAAAAAAATAATGCACATAGGACAAATTCCCTAAACTCACCATTTTAACCATCAAAGAAATCCATTCAGTATTTCAACAAGTTTTTTACAAAATTACAGTCTATTTTCCCTGAAAGGAATGGATGTCTTACTTTAATGGTTTTATAAATTATCAATTATATATGTTGCACAATTATATATGACTTCTGTATGACAGACAACCTCAAATTTGGAACAACTGACATGTTAGAAATGGTGGGTTCCATAGAACAGTCATAATGGTCTGGATTATGACCATTTCCTAAATGATAATATTTTGAAAATAAGTGTTTTATCCATAACATAGGATGTTGGTGTAAAAATATTGTTATCCTGTGAATTTCTTCTTATTCCTCCACCAGAAAAATTTTGATTTACAACTACTCTTACAAGTGAGTTGTAGGACAAGTTATATATCAAAACCTGCGGTTTGATGAGGTGTGCCATTACTTTTTTCTATTGTATATGAATTTGTCGCAACTAAAGTTGCAAGAAATATGGTAACATTTTCCATTAAAGTTAATGCGACAAGCAAAAAATAAAAAATAAAAATTTGAGTTGAAAATGGAGTTTTTCAAACTTCATCTACTCTGGCTCCAATATTTTGTTGTATAAATAAATACTTGAAATAGTAATGTTGTATAACATCACAATGCGACTAGTTTTAATTATTTGAAATCTCTGAAGAATCTCATCATAATGTACACACCCCAGTAGTAGCCCCTGTGGCCCTCTCAAAAATTTCCAGAGGGAATTTTCTAGTTTTTATTCTTATTTAAAGATGATCAGACACACACTGTAAATACAGTCACAGTTGTTGTCCTACATGTAGTGTGAGGGTCGGTGAGCTTAGTGATAAATCAGCTCCCTGCTGGGCTGTATTGTTTTGTGTATTATTGTTGAGCCATTGCAGTTCTGCAATCAAAGCCTCTGATCCCTGAAGTGTGTGTGTGTGTGTGTGTGTGTGTGTGTGTGTGTGTGTGTGTGTGCGTGTGTGTGCGTCAAGGTGATGGATATAGTCATTACAATGCCCTGCTTGTCTCTGAGTCTGTTCCTCTGATCTGTGGCTTCTTTAACTCTTACTTCCTTTGTTTCTTTTATCGTGCTCAGGTAGAGCTGCTCTATAAATAATAATAATAATAATAATAATAATAATAATAATAATGATAATAATAATAATAATAATAATAATAATAATAATAATATTATTATTATTATTATTATTATTATTATTACTATTATTATTAATATTATTATTATTTTGTTGTTGTTGTTTTTATTATAATAATTAGAATAAAAATAATTATTAATCTCATTATCAGCATCCAGAATAGATGCAGGTTGTATTTCGTGCATGCACAGCCTTTGAACTACATAAAGAAATAAAGACCTCAATGTTAAAGGGATAGTATAAAATGTAGTTCAAAAAAAAAATAGATAGATAGATAGATAGATAGATAGATAGATAGATAGATAGATAGATAGATAGATAGATAGATAGATAGATAAAACAATTCTTCATCATCTAGTTTGGTTCTCATCTCTGGGTTACCCTTTTAGGCTTCATTATCCATGAAAGTATTTCCCAAAGTATTTTTTGTTAAGGCCCTCTCTGTCTGTGTACCTCTCCCACAGACATCTATACTGAATTGATCTCGCATGTCTAGACATGCCTGACGTTTTTTTGCAGGGAAAACCGGCAAAATGAGAATTTCCTAAATCTCGTGTGATTGGAAGAGGATCTGACTGTCAGTGTGGTGCCTGACAGTGAACTTGTGATTTTAGTTTTTGCTCTGATTATTAGATATTAATCTAACCGGGTCAACAGCAACCCTCACATGACAAATGCCATAATTTTAGTAAGAGCATTTTATATACTGTATATATATATATATTTAATTTTGTTGAAATAGAGGTTCCTGACAAAATCAAAAAATCTTGATGCAGAAAGCTAATTCAGTGGTTCTTTTAAGCATCTAAAAACAAAAACGGGTCGGAGCAGACCCTAACACAGGAGGAGGGGTAAATTACCATCAGTTTTTGCTCTCCCTTTGTCTTACCAGGAGGTATTTTTCCAGCAGTGTGAGTAAAAGAGGATCATAACAATTTTTCATGATAGTATCGGCTTTCACATTTCATTCACAGCCTTTGCGTTTCCACGGATTCCTGCCTCTAACCCTTCAACAGACTGCTGTTTTCACACCGTGGTAAGGAGGAACACCACATCAGAAGGTGTAAAACCACCTCAATTCAGCCCCCCCAAGGCCTTCAAGTGATCTCACAGTTTCCTGAGTGTTGTTGTGGTACATTTATAGTCTGACACGTTTGAGGGTCCTGTGAATTAGCTTCCTTTCTATAACACGGTGAAGGACCTATAGACAATGCACCGAGGAGAAATATTGACCAAGAGTCACTCCACTACTAATGATCTCTGTGGGGAGAGAGAGGCCACACACACATATAGAGCCCAACCTGGAGAGTCCACGAGTGGTCAAAGACTGGGATTGATCTGAAAAACACTGCCGTCATGCATTAGGAGACAGAGAACTGATATCTTGTCTACTGTGTGCAGAAATATCCCTGCTTTCATGCTTGGTTTTGCAAAAATCCATGTGAAGCACCATATTTAGGAGAGAGGTTAAAGTAGCTGACCAAGAGTAGCTGATGTATGCCAAGAAAAATCTCTTCAACATGCATCAAACAAAAGCTGAGAAGTCAGACGGGGAAGGACATTCGACAGTGCTGGAGCAGAGCCAGAGCCAAACATGAGACTTAAACTGAGACCCAAACACAGAAAGCACAGAGGCAATTTTCCTTTCTCGGTTTTTCTCTGGTTCATTTTAAATGAATCCGATTTGGTGCTCTCAGCTCCTCTTTAAAAACTGTGCTTTTGTTCACATTTCAGCTTCATTTGTTTCCTCTTTTTATTGATTTGAATAAATGGGTCCATGAGATTACATGTCCACAGAAGTGCCGACTGAAAAGTATGAGGCTTCAGGTCATGTCGAGAGAAAGCTGAATTATAAAAAAAAAACAAAAGAAGAAGAAGCAATAAAGGATTTATTTTCTCTGATTTTCACCATTTTGATTTGAGGACCTGCACTGACTGAGGCTGATATCATTAATCATGATCCATTATAGCAGTTAAAATCTCTGCACGATTTTAAGTTTTCTGAATTAAAATAAAAACAAATTTACACAAGCTTCAATGCTTCTCCCAGAACAGTGCAGCACTGCAGGTTTGACATATCACAGGATGCTGCACAGGAGAGGAAGAAAGGAGGAATATCTTTTATTCGGTTTCATAATAAGGTGGGCCTCATTCCCCAGCGTATGTGGTGGGGGTTTTAATTGAAAATGGAAATTTCTCTCTTTAAGCCCTGATTATCATAGCAGGTGGAGAGCAATTAAAATAAATGAATGGTGATGTGTCTCTGTCCGTGTGTTACAAAACGCTGGGGGCGTCTGAACACACATCTCCACCACCTACCACTTAGATTCTCGTATCACAGATTTCAGTTAACATTTGGCCTATATTCAAAGAAGGAGACGTGGGTTGGACCGCTGTGTGCGCGTGAGTGTGTGCTTGAGTGTGTGCGTGCGTGCGCGCATGTGTATGTGTGTGCACATCTGCCTCTTGAGTGTTCAGGGTAAGAAAAGGAGGTTTACATTCAGCTTTTGTCTACTGAACAGCTGAGAATGCAGGAAACTCAGAACAAGTGCTGTGCAGAGCATCTGTCATCTGCCACACAGAAAACTGAAACACTCACATCGTACATCATCATCATCATCATCATACACACGCAGAGGCACACACCCACACACACACATACACAGAAGATGACAGGATGTGGGAGACTCCCAGCAGGGAGGAAACTTCTGAAAGTTTCATAAAGGGGAAATCTATTGAATTGTGGCCAAAATTGATTCTTTCCTACCTCGACTGAATTAATACAGATGTGGTGAAAGGTCAAATGGGCAGGAAATGTATTATAATGTGAATGGAAAGCTGATATTGAGCCTACATTGTATTTTTAAATAACTCAGAAAGCATACTAATGTCATTTTTAATGTAATCTCATGATTTTAACATGCCTGTAAATATGTGGTACTCAATTTCCGCAACCATCATCATGAGAATAAGAGTTGTCAGCTTGGTTAAATCCACCCTCCAACTCTGATTACATGTGGAAATCCCTAAATTGGGGGTCCAGCATGTCTGCTGTGGGCTGTAAAGTTGAATTGCATGTAGGTGTAGAGAAAAACTGAACCGTTTTCTGCAAAGTATCACTTTACCACAACAAGGACAGCATGGGAGGCCTGTTTGATGCAGACGAAGGAGTCAGTTAACATAGGGCGAGTTTTCTTCTGATTAGAGCATGTCTTGTTGATATCATTATACTCCCTCCAGCAGATGCCAGCTGCTGAGGTTTAACTTAAATACGATTCCCTAAAAATAGACACAATGCATCACAGCTTTAGGTTTTTAGAAAAATGTATGCTCAGGAAGGTCAGTTAAATCTAAAAACATAAAGTCAACAATGGGTGGCATTTTAGTGGTTATGAAAACCAGAGAAGTTAGGGTTACAGAGACTCAAATCTAAAGGAAGGAGGCTGAAAATCAGATCAGATAGAGGAAGTACTTAAGGGAAAATATGGGATATGAGGCACAGGAGAGTGTGGCTTAAAGTGAGGAGATGATGCACACAAATGCAGTAAAAAGAGATCTCAGAGGTGGGTTTGACAGGAAACACAGCCCCAGTGTCATGCTACGCCCCAGTTGGGTGTCGTCTTCAACTTCAGCCCCCGGTGATGGATGATGAGACGCCAGTGGGAGACTGGCGAGGTGGGAACGGCTGGGGAATTGGAACCGATGTCTGGAGCAGCCTCCTTTGCCATAAATTAAAACAGGACAGCGAAGGATTGAATAGCACAAGTTTGTGTATATGTGTGGTATATTTTTATTTTATCTTTGTGAGAACCAACTTAGAGGTGAAAGTGTTGGGAAAGTGGACATGCTTATCATCACTTTCTCTCCCTGCTGTTGTTAGTGGTTGTTATCAACATCACTGTATGAATGCGGCTGAAAGAGACTTTTCTCAAAACGTACATAAGCACTCTTGTGTATGTGTGTATGTGCGTGAGAGATGAAGATATAGCATAGCCGTGTGAACGATAACAGTCTGTACATATGTGTTTGTGCGTGCTTGTCCATGCATGACTATCTGACTGCATTGACTAGCATGTGTTTGGAATCTCATATTGCATCCAGATGTCACGGCAAATCAATTCAAGTCAAAGACATCCAAACGTGTTTCATAAGGCTTGCAAACTCGCGGCAGGTGCTGCCCCTTCCACAACTCTCAGCAAAGTGCTGCAGCTCACTAAGATGGGTGGAAAAATGAATGGGTATAACCATGTGTATAGTGTTACATTCTCCCTTCGTTAACAAATGCTCACTAGTATCACATTGTATAATGCCCGTCTGTCTTAACACCAACTTGACACATTTCACAACAGACAAAACTTGGAGATTTTATATGAAATTGAACAGTGAGGATTAAAATTTTCTAGCAATAATTCTCATAAGTTAAGCTTGTGTTTAAGCTACAGGTAAAAACTGTAACTGTAAAAAAACTGTAAAAAGAAAAAGACAAATGTCATTTCCAAATTAGCACCTTTTAGGATAAATATATATATATATATATATCTTTACTTCATTAATGTTGTGTAAGAAAATAAACCTAAATAGATTAACTTTGTGGCCTTTGTTAGTGCCTCCTGTGTATGACGCAGCCTTAGATTATTCAGTCTTCTACATGGTCAGTCAGTTTCAAGCCCATCCTGCTGAGTTTTGACAGTCAAAAACATCCTTTTTTGGTGGATATTTGTCATGGAAAATTATAAAAAAATAAAAACAAAAATGGGTCTTTCCTTCAGCCACTCCACTAACACCTGTGACCCCACTCATTTCAGTCATTAATCCTAACCATATAAAAATAATCTATTTTATCACTTATGGTCTTGTTGGCTTTTGTATAGTATAAAAAAGGCATCAATATGAATGCCTGTTAATTTTATAAAAATTAAAAAAAAAATTTAATTAAAAAAACCAAGAGCTTGAGATAAAAGGTCTCACTCTGTCCACAGGGGGCGCCAAAGTCAATTCAAACAGAAAGTTCCTCACAGAAGCTATGAACCAAACTTCTGGATTATAAAAGATGGGCTCCAGATACCTGAGTTTATTAAACACCTTCCCCATCAAGAAAGGCATGGTGAGGATTTACACACAGCTCTGTAACTTTATGGATGATTTTAACATCCAAACACAATAACAGGCTCAGGCTGCCCATGATGCAAAATTTATTCATAGATGAAATGTGTTTATCTTCGTACCTGAAAGCATCTGCACAGTCATCCCAGGTCTATGCAGTCACACTCAGGTAATATGGACTTGAATGCCAAGAATTGACTTGGACGTAAGGTTTGGTGACTCAACTTTTTGTGACTTGTAATATATAAAACAAACAAACAAACAAAAAAACTCTCCATATCTATTCTTAAAAATAAGAAGGATGTATATCACTTGATTGTTCATCACGGCAAAAAAAAAAAGTCCAGCTTCAAGTGACTTTGTCCATTGGTGTAAAATCAAGTGTTTTTTTTACATTAAAATTCCTGTTTTTTTCATACTTTGTTTACATACCTGTCAAGTTTTGGATTAGAAAACGAGGGACATTTTCCAACGACCCTCAGGTAAGTCCTTACTGCGGGGTGACAGGGTGCAACTCGCTACGCTTAGTTAGTGGGTATTCATTTAGTGACAGAGTTTAGTTTGATGAGGCAGAGAATTTTTTTTGTAAATATATATAATAATACAGAGGATTTACAGCAGAATACTAATACAGAGAGACAATACGAAAGAGGGGTAAAATATAGTAGTTTCTTGGCCATAACAGTATACTTGACAGCCATATTTTTTTTCTGATAGGGCAAATCACTTGGACGGAGATAACCCCCCTAAATAACCCCACAGTTGTTCTAACAGGGGTTCATGGGAAACTCTCATAAAAAAAGTTATATATGATGGGAGAAGTTTGATGTATCAGTGATTTATGTTCCATGTTCTCGTTTACCTCTCAATCAAACTCATGTGTAACGATTGCACATTCCCAAAGGTCCTTGTTACCAGCATAATCCCATGACCCACATACAAGCTGGACACACACACAACTTCAGTCATGGAGTGCAATGGATTGTGCAATCTATTTCTGACATGTTCATGAAAAATATCTGTAACTGTAATAGTTACGACATGCCAACTATTTCATACCTCCAGTGAAGGATCATCTGTCATTCCAGCACAGCAGGATCCATTATACCAAATTTATATGACAAATAGTTGTTAGCTAAGGGAATAAAGTGAGAAGAAAAGACGAAAGGAATCTCTGCTGGAGAGAGGAAGAGAGTCAGTGAGGGACTCTGTCATTCGTCTTCTTCGGATCTTGGCTGCAAAGAAAATTTACTCTGGGTGTACAAAGAAAACACAATAAATTACTTGCTGTAGTCCTCATTCATAACCCAGGATTATCATCCCCAATCCATACATCACACAGAGAGGGTCGTTTGCATTTCACACACATGCACAGCCATATGGATAAGGCTATGAATAAGGAAACACACACGTTCAAGCAGTCAGATGAGGCCAGAAGCCATTAATCCACTCTGTGACTTGGAGCTCGTCCAGCAGGCAATGTGTTTGTGTGTATAGGTGTCTGATGGTTGGGTATGAGCCATGAAGCAATCAATCCCCATGTACACTAATATGATTATTACTCTGCCTTCTATAAACGCACTTCTGGGGGCCATAACTTTAACAAAGAGCTGACACCTAGGTAAATACAAGACATGCTCTCTGATTGAAAAGAATAAGCCTACAGTTTATTGGTTCTACAAATGTCTGTTTTATTTATTGTTGTGTGTTTAGTTTTACACCAGAAATGCTCTGTGTCTATTCTTACTAAGACGGTGATGAGGCTTAAACAGTGTAAACATGAGAATCCCAGCACAGTAAGGGTTACAGCCTGTGTCATCGCCACTAAGAGAGGAGTATGTACGTGTAGGAGAGAGTTACCAATCACACAGTCAGAAACCAGCCCGACTCTTCTAAAGAGACTTGAGCTATCTGTGAAATAATTTTGGATGGTCAAAGGAAAACAGGATGAGATTTCTTTAAGAAAACATAACTTACATGTAGAGTAAATGATCAGCAAAGAGAAATTAGGTCAAAGCATTGTCTGTTCAGAACAGCTGTGCCGCATGAGTGGAAAGGAACTGTTATAATTTACCCAGCTGTGTCAAGTAAAGTTGGTTTGGATTGGTCCAGACCTCAAAACTCACTGACGATTCTCAACAGCAGAAATGATGCTAAAACCAACCTCATCACATGCTGTGAAGGAAAGAGTATGAGAAATGTCATGACTGCCTGTCGACACAGATGAGGTTTCTGTCTCAGGCTTGTCTTCAGGGTCAGGTGATAATGACAAATAGCTGGCACAGATGTGAGATCAGCCTGGGGGGACCACTGAGCCCTAAACCTGTTGGGGAAAAGTGGACAAGGATCCCACAATCCATGTAAAAGCAGCAGGTGATTATGTTTCCATGAGGGTGCTGATTAGGCCAAGTGGTGAAGTCCAGTGTACAGTGGTTAGGGTCGTCAAGAGGGATAGCAAGGTTAAATTCCACTTGCATGATACTCCTCCAGCCCTGTCTGCTGTCCTACACAAGTAAAGGAAAAAAGCCAGTCATGCTGACCACAAAGACCTGGACTATAAAGACTGGAACAGACATATCAACATCAATATTTCTGCATAATTCTCATTAACCTTGTCTCAACTAACTTTAATGTGAATGTTCAGTTTATGGTGGTTATTAACAGAAAGGGCTCTATTTTTGTGTCCGCCGGTGAGGCAGTGGACACAGTGGAGGGTGGCGGACCCCATGCAGTGGTATTTTTGTCTGGTGGAGCCCGGCAAACAGCCAGTTTGGTATTTTTGTGGACTGAGGCGCACCGAGGTCC
Source organism: Xyrichtys novacula (assembly GCA_962446985.1). NCBI lineage: Eukaryota > Metazoa > Chordata > Actinopteri > Labriformes > Labridae > Xyrichtys > Xyrichtys novacula. Next base: position 28,094,158 of record OY660881.1, on the reverse strand, counting down.
ACCAAGCTGGGCGTGGTGGTGTGGCAGAGGGAGGTGTCGACAGGATCAGCTGTCGCAGTGACATTTTCATGCTCACAGGTGGCGTATAAAGTGCGCTGAAAGCTCGCCGATTCAAACCTGGTCAGCTTTCAGCGCAGGTAGAGCGCAGCTGGTCTAGTGGTATTTTGGTAGACCGGCGGCGTATCGGCATACGTCACTGATGCCTCACTGGCAAGTTTCCACAGTGTCAGGCACATTTCAGTGCAATAAATAATAATCAACAATAATCTGAGTCAGCACATACATTTAGATCTATATAGATATATTCTGATCTATATCTGATCTGATGAGCGCGTTTGGCACGCGTTTGGCCACACAACCTGACCGAATCAACACAGCTGAAACCACATTAAATTAAATTAAATATCTAGTAAATAGACACACACGATGAAATAACAAGATATGTAATTCGTCTCCCTCCTTTTCTTTCTTCCTCTTCCTCTTATTTCTCATGCAGCTCGACCTGGACATGTCAAATTCAAATTCAAATCAAATTTTATTTATATAGTGCCAGTTCGAAACAGTCGTCATCTCAAGATGCTTTTCAAAGAACAAGAGCAGGTCTAGACCACGCTCGTTGTTTGATGATCAAGAACCAACCTCAGATGGGTTTTGGCCCATCTCAACTAACATGAGTAGCAGTGGCAAAAAACTTCCTTTTAACAGGCAGAAACCTTAGGCATGACCCGACTCATGCCAGACAGCCACCTTGCCGCTGCTGGGTTTGGGAGGAATGTAGAGAGATGGAGGGAGAGAGGGAGAGAGAGAGAGAACAAGATAAGGGGAAGGAGAGAGAGAATGAATGGGGGGGGGGGGGGGGTGTAGAGAACGAGGGTGAGAGAGAGACAGGGGACAGTAGTAACAACAGCAACAACAACAACAGCTCATGTAATGGTGAAACAAAATGAGTTCAGCCTACAGGGTTAGGATATGACCGGTTATGGACAACGTTAAATCAATTAGATGTGACCACAGTCAGCAGGCCCAATCCTAGTCAGCTCCAGTTTTATGCCATTAATGTCAGTGAGGCTGATGTTCATGTCTGCAGTAACAGTCCAGAGGAATCCAAGAGAAAAAAGAGCTCAGGGCCTGAGGTGGACAATCATAGATGATGCGGCTAACAGTCCAGAGGAATCCAAGAGAAAAAAGAGCTCAGGGCCTGAGGTGGACAATCATAGACGATGCGGCTAGAGTCAGGCAGGTCTGCAGCAGCCATCAGTCCAGAGCAACTGGAATGGCACGAGCGAGCACAGGCATCTGTTTGTTGGTGGGTCTTGCTGGAGCAGAGCGGGAGGGGAGAGGAAGACCTGAGGGGAAAACTGGTTGGGAAGGGTAGTGTTTACATTCAAGATTTCTCCTAAAACTGGCACTTCCTCAGATCCTGCCTACCCCACCTTTAAGTTCATTATTAATATGTCCTTCAATAGGCTGATAGGAACTAATTTCCATGGAAGCATTACCTGCCAAGAACTGCGCTGTGAATTATGTGATAATGAATTTGGACAATCTTATTATCACTGATATTAAAAAAAGGATCTTCCATCTAAAAATTTGTCATAACTAAACAAAGCATGACATTTCTAAATCTGAGGTATAAACAGACTGAAAGCAGAAGAGGAAAAAAAAGAAAGATGATGCAATCTCAAGCAATAAGGCCAGGATGCTTGATAACAAACCATTTTACCACCAAGTCCACCTGAAGATAATCCTTTCACTTCCTGTGTTTACCTCAGTCTGTGATACTGCTGGGAAATGTATAATTCCCCCTTTCTCACTTCATTTCTAACTCTTTTTATGGCCTTCTCATGGACGTAGGATGTGACAGTAGAGGGTTGTGCCATATCTTCTCATGAAGCCTGTGATGATGCGATCACACACCTGCAACACTTTATTCTCAGCTCACCATCTGACCACCTGCTCTCACTCCAATTTCTCTTCACCTGCCCCCCTCGACACCAACTGCCATTCACACATAGACCAGCTCATCCAAATCAGCACCAGGTCTGGAGTAAAGGTGAAAGGAAACGGTCACGTGACTTGGAGATACATTAGTGAAGCTCAGAGAACAAGGATGGCATGATCTGGATTGTCTTCTCTGTACTTTACAGTATAGTGGATCGGTTTACAAAAAAATGAGGACAGAAGAAAACAGGATGACGTGGGACATCAAACGGGATCAATAAGAAACAAGGGTTTGAAAAACTGCTCTACAGACAGAAGTGTTTGATCAATGACAGTCCCTCTCCACGCAGGTTTTCATCTGTGCTCTCTGAACTACAGACAGTAAAGCAGCAGTGCAGATACATCTGTTGTTGTTGTTGTTGGATGTTTGTTGACTGATGTATCAATGCTGTTTTAGGAAATCCACTTTGACCATCTGTGTATCTCCATGAGAGCACATTTGATGTTGAACTTTCCTTATCATCTCCTATATAACACCTACATCTATCTGTAAATGTATGAATATGTATAATAGTACTATACTCTTTTGTGTATCTTTGTATACCTCTGTTTATGTGTCATAATTATAGAGTCATTTTCTTGCTGGTGTTATTTTTTGGTAACAGTTAACAGTACTGTTCCTCTGATGAGCATTTATTGATTTAATGGTCAGATAATCAGGAGTTAATATAGGACTCATTCACGCAGTAATGGTTCTAACGTCATCAGTTATTGAAGAGTTTATCTGAGTTTACATTTACAGTGAAATCAGGATCAGAATCTGTATTTCGCGATTATTAACTGATGTGAAATAATGTATTTCATGTACATGCTTAAGTAGTTATTAATGACAACAAATCTCATCCTGCTGACAGTCAACTTTGTTATTGTGAATATTTATGTATTTTTGTGGAGATTGTAAAAACAGAGCTGTATCTCCAGCTGTACTGATTTCAGACAACAAAAATTAGGATGTGGAAATCTCAAGTCTTGTCACTGATGGTCTTGTTTGATTTTTTGAATCATTAATAGGCATCAAAGAGAATTTCAGTGTTTTTCATGTATGTTTAACAAAAATTAACTATTGAATTGATAGTTAGTCATATAAAAATCAGACTGTCAATCATACATGCTTTCCATTATCCATTATCTGATGATGTGGTAATCATTACCTACATACATTCACTCAACTTGATCATAACTGTGCTTATTTGTGTTCTTTGTCTATACCAGTGACTCTCATCCTCACTAGGATGCTGTTTGCTTCATAGAGAAACACATATTGCCCCAAGCCAGCTGGTTTATTACAGAAAATATACAGGCAGTAATGCCAGTGGAGAAATTTGTTTTAACTTGGGATTTGTTATCTCTTTCTAAAAGACCATGGGCACACTCTCCAACCTTAGCAGAGCTGTAAAAAGTATTCATGGTAGCACTTTAGTTACTACAACACTGCTGCCTGCAGACATCAGGGACTTTACAGCTTGTTGTGTAGATCACTGTTTATGTTGTTACATGTTGCACATTTGAAATAAAAATAAGTCCAAGGACCATTTTTGGTGGTCTTTCATTCTCATTATAGGGTAGTTTCACCCAAGGAACTTACATATATACTGTTTATGTGTATACAGTATGTACCTGTTGATAAGCTGCTGTATTAAAAACATGTTGTCTTCCCCCAGAAATTAGTCAATTTGTTCAAAGATAGGTTCAAGGATAAAGTCTGTTTTTTTCATGTTTATTCCTCCTCTGCTATGGCTCAACATTTAAATCACTTTTCTCAGATTCATTGGTTTAATCGATCTTTCTCCCGAACTGAAATGTGTTATGCTTTTCTTTCAGAAGGACAGAGGAAATTATTGTTCCCAAAATTGCGTTTACATGTACAAAATTGAAACTTATCTTGCCTGGCTGGCTAGCACCTTGGATGATCAGCACCTTTAAAGTTCTGATCCTATTCACCCCTGCTTCACACCATCTGCAATTAATCAGACCTACTGCAATATTTTTAATAATAAAGTTTTTTTACAGACACAATAAATTTTAAAAATCAGCAATAAATCCCGCATAAATAAAACATAACACTCACTGTACAAAGTTCGTATTTTCTCACACATCATAAGACATGCAGTTTGTTTCTAACTGTAATCTAAAGTTCGGATTACGAAAGGAAATGCCTTTTCTGTCTACAGTTGTTCCCATGCTGTACCCTTATCTCTTTCTACCTGTTCAGCTCTCCTCTGTCTCTAAGTGAACAGAAAAGATAGTTCATCAGTAGATGAGATGAATAGTCTGGGACAGTAATATTGATGGTGCCTTTGACCTGTACCGGCTCCTCAAACTCGTTCCAAATCAATCTGGTGTTCCATGAGAGTGACCCAGATGTCCATCCTTCTTCCCTGTCTCTATCTCCCTCTATCTCGCTCCAATCTCCATTCATCAACCTTTCTATCTCCATTCTCTCCTTTCATCTTTTCTCTCAGAATCACAAGTGTTAGACTATCTTGACAGAGAGAAAATTTTGTGTGTGTGTGCGGTACTTCAGAGAAGAAAGAAATACATAAGAATGTCTTCGACTTTTTAAAGAAGTTCGCCCTGAAACCTTTTGTTCTATGGCTCTCATGCAGTATTCATATTCTCAACAAACTTTTTCAGCTTTCCCCTCACTTTTTTCCTGTTAATAATCAGGTAGAGTTAATGACCTTGAGGCATGATGCAAAACAGTCTGACTCACACCTGCCACCTCATTCCTGAGAGAGAGTGTGTGTGTGCATATGTGTACAGCATTAGCAAATGGAGCCTTTCTTTTCCAGTTTCAGTTTCCATTTAAGAGCATCAGGTACTGCAAAGTTACAGTTAGATCATTTGTGACCTGTACTTGGGAGATAAATATGTGAATACCTGTCAATCTTTGACCTTGTGGATAGCCACACCAACTGATATTTATGTGTTATGATTCTTTATTCAGTTGATCTTGCAGCAACTGTGGATGAAGCTTTAGTGTAGAAATATGTCACCTCAGTTATCTGTGTTAGGTTAAAAAATAAATGTCAAGTTTAAGTGTCTTCTTCTTGCAGGAAACCATTTGGCCTGCTTAAAAATGCGAATTTGTAACACACTTTTACAGTATGTTTACTCTGTTTCAGAAATACGGATTCACTCTTTGATATAAATCAGATTAATTCACATTTCTCTCAATGTCACACTCTCCTGAAAGGAGCAGATTATCTTAAGTTTACCTTTAATCTACTCTTAAAAACTTTTCTGTCTGAGCAGAAAAATCACAAGTTGAATTCAAGAGGCGGTTGTAAAGCATTACAAAATCATCAGCATATTCTCCAGGGGCTGCAACTTCAGACCTGAAGACTCCTCTCTGAAAGTAACAAGGTTTTCCTGAGGAGAACATGAACCTATCCCACTTTTTAACGAATCTGCTTTATTAACTCTGGAGTTGGAAAATAGAAGTGAGACACTTGAGGGGGGAAGAAAGGAAGTGTTGGAGCTCTTTTGAGTTCTGAGTTCAGTCAGAGGCCAAGCTGAACAAAAATAAACTCAAAGAGCATTAATGTATGAGAAAACAAAACACAAAGCAGGTGATTTTTACAGATGCCTCTGCTTTCACCAGATCCAGAAAATATTACAGTCGGGGAGATTACCAGAAACCATCAGGGACTGAATGAATTCCAAAAACTTAATGCCATCTTGGATTGCCATGTTTTCATCCTTTTTGTCGCACTGTTTTAATGTGTGTACCTTTATGCTGACTTAACTGCATCTGACAGACGGTTTGTGCCACAAGTTGACTCCAAATATTTGTTGAGCTGTCATTGGTAAAAAAAAAAAATGCTCCGCCACTGTCTTCCTGATTTCTTAAAATGTACATAAACCTGATTATTGGTACATTCCTACAAACAACAGGTCTTTAAACAAAAGCTTATGTCTGCATGAGACAACATAAGCGTCTTTGTCATGATGAAATCAAGTTGCGACATTAACGTGGTAAATTTTGCCATTGTTGTGCCACCCTGATGAAATTTAAAGGCGCATTTCACTCACAAAAAAAAAAATAGATAAATAAATTTTAAAAAATCAAGCACAGATAATGACATGAGTCAAACTTATTTAAAATGAAATCACAAGTTTTGACTTAGAGCTACCACCTAATAGCTAAGCAAATAGAAGCAGCTAATCAGACTGATGTTACTAAGCAACTGCATCGCAAAAGGTAGTGCACATGAGTGTGGGCGTTACCTCAGACCTGTAGCAAAGCGCAACCAAACCAAGTCACCAGTTATTTTCATTCAGGTGGGCAGCGCTCCTCTGTGGAACCTGCCCCAGTTTTAAATACAGGGTTGTAACTGAGGATGATAGCGGTTCTAGACCCGCCTGCCTTCAAAAATAAATATGAACAAGTTAATGGGACTGTAATACCAAATTAACAGACTCATGGATGAAACTGAATTTAAAAAAAAAAAAAAAAAGCTATCAAAGTGTAATTCCTGACTGCACATCACTGAGTAACCATAAATATCTCTACCAATAACTACTTTAACTGCTCATTTTATTGACACCAGTGGATGCACCGTGCATGTTTCTTGATGTGTGCTAGTGTTATCCTCTTCTAGAAAAATGAAAATCATCACTTCATTTTAAAGAATAAGCCCTTCAAAAGCTACCTCTCAGTCTTGGTAACAGACCACACAAAGTAACTCAGCATTCATTTGAATGATGAATCTTAAAGTCAAGATCATAAAGTTTTTTTATTGCATACATTTGATTCCCAAATCAAAACATTGCTTCACCCTGTAAATATGGATATGGAATAGTTTTGAAATGCAAAAAAATTCATACTTCAAATATTTGGTTCACCATGTGGTTAGCTACTGCAGTTGATAAATCACAGTTAACACAACTAAACATTTAACAGCCATACTATGGGTGCTTTGTCTGTTTAGGAAAATCAGGAGAGACCACAAGACTGGCTTATCTGGCTCAAGCACTGCGGGCGAAATGAAGTTAATTTTCTCTCTGAACATTAAAGTTGACGGATAATAAACTGACTCCACAGATCACCAAGACCCAGAGAAGCTGTAGAGAAGCTGTTACTTTCATGTTTCATTGATTTATTTTGTTTAGTCTGTCTTGTGTTTGTCTCTGGACAGGAATAAAACTTTCAGTGGAAATCTAGACAAGAGTAACAAGCTGGTACATGATGTTACAGGGCCTCAAGTATAAACATACATCCAGTTATTCTGGAGCTTGTCATGTCATTGCGATACTTTGTCAGGAGCAGAATGAGATCAGGATAAATCCCTTCTTATATTATATGTAATCCTGTGTCTGCTTTCCTACAGGGTATTGGAGCCTGAGCTTAGATGTGGATCGCCCTTGCTATTTGCACAGTTCTTATCACACTGCCTATCTACTGTCACAGGAACCTGGGGATTACATTCACCTCCAGCTAACCGCTGACAGCAATGAATGGAGGGGGCAGCTTCTATCATTGGCTTCTTTCTTTCTTTTTTTCTTTCTTTCTTTCTGTCTTTTATCTTTATTCTTCAAATTATCATCGTGTGTTATCTCACCTTACATTTACGCTAACAGAACAAATTGATAAGGAGCATTTCAGTTCAGCTGGCTGATCACAGAACTGCCAGATTAGGTATGAATGTGAACATTATGGGACATTAGACAGGAACAAAGCCAAAGGATTACACGAGGCTTCACAACATGCAACAAAGACAAAGACACAAAAGAGAGCAGTGATAGGATGCAGACGGGGAAGAGAACAAATGCGGCCAAAATATTGTGATAAAAAGGGATACTCTGAATGAAACTAAAAGCTTCAGTTGCTTTGTTTGAAGTTGTTAAAAACATTACTTTGTTTTCTCTTGGTTGTTTTAGGGGCCTGTACAGACTTAGTAGTGCAGCACTAGAACAAAGAGCTGCAGCACACATCTGTCCCTGCTACTCTGCATGCAGGAGACCACCTCCAGCTGTCTGCATAATAAACACTACCTCTAACACACATGCATACACTTACATACACACCTACACACAACAAAAACAAGCAAATATTCAAGCCTGCATGTGCGTATTCACACACCCTCACTTGCAGCCTCAGCTCCCTCTGAACATTGCTGTGAGAGCGAACATTAAGATGTTGTAATTTTGGGGATAATTAGTTGGCCTGTCAGTTTTATGGCTGTACCTTGCGAGCTCTGAGATTAGGCCTCAGAGACCTCCTGCTCTGCTGCACACACAGCACAGCGCCGTAGTGTGTTTGTGTGTGCGTGTGTGAAATGGAGAGACTGGAAGTGGGAGACAGGGGGAGGCAGAGTGAAGGCCACAGAGAGGGAATTATAATGGTGCTATTTAATTAGCAAAACTTCATCTCTTCCATCAGTGATTCTGAACCGCTATCACCATTAAAAAGATAGAGATTTCCCCCTGTAATATATTCTAATGTGTCTTTGCACATACAGTAATTGGGAATTCATAGCAGTAATTTATATTCAAATATCCTTTCTAATCACTGTACTCATAACTTTCCTTAGAGAATCACCAATTACATCAGGGTGATGGAAAAAGTTTGAAACTCTTACAGCTGTGTGATCTGAAAGTTTAAAGACAGAGAGAAAAGAGGGAAATGTCCAAAGAGTCAAACATGAACTCTTATTGTTTGCATCTCAGCAGCAGCAGCTGTCTCTGTAGTCTCTGCATGGTTCTTAGTCCTTTCTTTTTCTTTTTTTAACTCTCAGTGAGGATGAAATGCAGATCAGATAATAAGACTATTGTTCAAACATATATACACATTATTTCTTTTATACCTACATAGCCACACAACTACTTATTGACTTTTTGCTCAAAGAACCATATACACCATATGCTCAAGTGTTGATAACATTCATGCACACAAAGATACTACAAATGTAGACTCTCTACAGGGATCATCTGATGTCTGTTTTCTGAGAAGCCTTTTACAATCATTCACAGCACATTCAGAGGGAGTGAGATTGGCAGCAGAGTTATTTTCTTATCCTGAGTACTGAGGCAGAGAGGGAGAACGACAAAAAGTAGAAAAGAAAGACTTTTCACTGTTCTTATTTAGCACACGGCTGCAGCTTGTGGACGTCTTAAACACCATGTTTACTGGCTGTAGTCCATTAGCTCATACTGACTGTTAGTAATTCATTTCCTCAGAAGCTTACACTCGTTCACCTGCACGTACACACTCAGCGCACAAAGTAATTATTCATGACTTGAAACAGGAGAAGACAAGTAATTGAATTATGTTCTTTATAAACAATAAACTCAGGAGAAATAAACCTGCTGTTTCCATACTCCCTCTTTTACATCCAGCCTTGGCAGGCAGCCTGAATGTAGCACACAAGCACACACACACAAGCACATAAACAGGCACACACAGCAGCAAGCGCGTACAAAGGCTGTCTTTAAGCTAACTCTCCAGACTGTGAAAAGAATGTTCAGGGTGGACATGATAACTTAATTGCATCACAATATACAAGTTTGATTTTATTTGTGAGTAAAATAAAAGTGTGATGAAAGAGCTGAAGTATTTTTCTTTTGAGTGTATCAAGTTCACTCTGTCTTTTAAGGTAATTCATTTTCTTTCGTTCTTTTGTATCAGACAGTGCTCTTTTTTTTTCTCACCTAACATGTTCATAAGCTGTTAAAAGTACGCATCACACAACTATCACGTGACACTGATGAAGGCAAAGAGGTACCTACTTTCAGCAAGTGATGATGACTCTTGGAAAATTTTGTTACAGATGAAAGCAGTTCATAGGAAAAATATTGTTTCTACCCAATCTGTTTTAGAAACTCGGTTTGTACTGAGCATGTGAGAAACGCATGTCACTTCCTCTCTTCGTATTTCAATGCATTTTACAGCAGTAAGTCGTTACCTACCGATATTTCTACCTACCCAATCCGTACTGCACAAGTGCAAATTTACGTCACCTTAAAAACATTATCTTAACTACAGATCAATTTCAGAAACCAGCCGGCGATGTGACAGGCTAGCTAGCAGGAGGCTTCAGGGCTAATGCCGAGGCATTCACCAGATCTCCTGCCCAGCATGGTGAGACCTTTCGAGTCACAGAGAGCACTGCCACCCGGTCAAAATTATGGTTCTCTGACTTTGCAAAGTATCAAGGGGGGATTTTTGAAATAAATCCCCCCTTGATATATTTCAAAATTAAGTTAATTATCAAGAAACCTACACATTATGGACCAGTGTTGTTTTTGGCAGGCATTTTAGATTTAGTTTTAGTCTTAGTCATTTTGACGAAATGCGTCTTCGTTTTAGTCCCATTTTAGTCATTTTTATCCTTGATAGTTTTCGTCTAGTTTTAGTCCGAGGAAAACTCAAAAGGTTTTAGTCTAGTTTTAGTCGACGAAAAGGTGCCTTTTGAGGTTCGTGGTGTTCTTTCCCGACAGTTTGAAGCCGCAGCATGAGGAAGCTGTGGCTCCACAACTGTCGTCTGTCTCGTCTCCCCGTCCCCGTACAAGACATTGTGTTTTATTGTCACTTGGACTGTATCTGAAGTAGGACCAAAAATCATCCCTCTTTTTTCGGCCACCGGGCACCGCTGCTGTGCCTGCCGCCACGGTGTGTGTGTGTGTGTGCGCGCCTCGTCCACCTGCCGCTCTGTGTATGTGTATGAGTGTGTGCGCGCAGCTGTGCGCGAGCGAGGCTTTTGGTGCGTGTGTGATGGGGGCGTGACTGTTAGGACAAAAAAAGCATGTTTTGAAACTTTGTTCGTCCACCTAATAACAATTTAGTCTCGTCTGGTTCTCGTCTGACAAAAATGTAAACAATTTTCGTCACATTTTAGTCTTTACAGAGCTTTGGTGACGTTTGTCTTAGTCTCATTTTCGTCAAGGAAAAAAGGGGTCTGACGTCGTCATTTAAGTTTTCGTCCTGCCTGACGAAAACAACACTGTTATGGACAATGAATTTCAGTGTTTTATACAGCGTTTCAATTTCAACACTGAAATAATCACATTTATTCAAGCTTTTTATAACTACATTGCAATTTTACAACTAAGCTGTTGTTAATCGGGAAACTGGGTGCCATTCTGTTGACTTTCAGGCTCTCTGCTTTAGTCGGGTGAAGCACTCCGTTCAGGAGAAAAGCTTGTGGCTGGTGATAAATGAAGCATCCATCCTGACTGAAGGGGGCTTGCTAATGCTGAAGCTGATGAACAAGTGTCGAAGCTGTCACAAACTGCAAGGGAAAAACAATTGCTGCGCTGCTACAAAGATAGCTAGTAGAAAAGGTGACATACGTTTCGCATCTGCGCATTACAGATCGGGTTTCCGGGACGGATCAGACAGATCAGGATCTGGACTTCTTGCAGCTAAATGATGTCTAAGGAGAGAATTTAGGAGCAGCAAACCCTGCAGCCTACATTTAACTTGGGTTACAGTAAACAGCATTAACAAGTCTTTCACTTTTTAATATGTCCATCCAAAGTACTACACTCAGTAGGAGGTGCACAGAAATACAGTTCCAGCTTTACATTAATGTCCAAAGGCCAATGGCAACAATACTTAACTGAAAGATGTATGTACAATAAAAAAAACTAAATCGTACAAGAACACAGTGTGTTACAGTGGTAAAATCCTGTAATTTACTGTGAGGGACTTATACCCATTATGCATTGCAGTGTAAGGACGCTTCCCAGTCAAGGTGTGATGCCAGATGTTTATCTGATCGAGTGGTCCTGCAGTTCTTTCCTGCTGGCCATAAACAGTGTCTTTGTCTCTTTGAAGTAGAAAGGATAGAAGGTTTGTGGTTTGGGAAGGCTTCTTTGGTTATCTTGTATAGAGACAGGGGGTTGTAGAAGGATGTGATTTGGTGTTAAAGGTTTACACCATCTTGTCACCGGTGAGCAGATGTGAGCCTTACATTCTTTTTGGGGGTTGGGTTGTGAAAGTGGTCGGCTCCGTTACACTTGGGAGCCTCTTCTTTGTATGATTCGGTCCAAATAGTCAACACAAGTACCTTAGATGCTTACTCCAACATCAAAAAGGTGGTTCAACTGTCTCCCACACTACCTTTAAGCAGTACAGCTTGTAAGAGGGGATACAGAGAAGACCACAGAGATATTTGACCCAGAGCCAGCTGTTGACCTGTAGATGGAGACAGCTAATCTGAGGCTCAACCAGGGACAGGCAGATGCATCTTCATTATCTACCATGCAGGAAGCTGAAGCAGAGGACAGTAGGGGGAACACTGAATGGGACAGTGAGGAGGACTGCGCTTATTAAGATCACGCTACAAATGGGGTGAGTACCACACACCATCGCCTATTACATAGACACCTAGATAGATACATAGACTAGACTAGACTGTCTATAGACATGGACTGAATAATTCACTGAAAAAGCTATGTGCACCCCTGGGTATAGCTCATCCTTATGGTGACAAAAACTTCTACTCCCTCTCAAGATTTAAGGGGACCCTACAACAAGAAAGCTCTTGACTCCAGTTTTCTTACCGTGACAGTAAGACAGTAGAAGCACTTTAGTTGAAGCAGTCTGAGGGGAAATAAAAGACACTCATAAAAAGCCTTATCAGGACTGAGGGCTCAGTCATTTCTAGTTTGGTCAAGCAAGGCAGAAAATTGAAAAAGTAATTCAGTATTATCTAAAAAAGAGATTGGAGGTAGTCTCAACGTAAATTTTTTTTTAGAGGTGTCCTTCAAATCCTCTTAAAGAGAAGTGTCGGTGCACTGCTTGTTTTGCACTTAATGAGAGGGAAACAAATTCCACCTGTATCTTCTCTGAAGAGCACTGCCCAAAGCAACTTTAACAGGATATCATTTAGAGCTAATCCATACAGGTTATCTGATCAGTAAAACAAACGGATCATCAACTGTCTTCCTCTCATTTACTGTATAGGTTTAATTATTGATTTTGTTCAAAATGCGTACATATTTAAAGAATTGGGTCTCATAAAATGATTTTCCTCAAACTGGAGTCTTGAAAATAAGGACTCATGTCTTTTAGGGTCATCTTATATTTGGGTCAGTACAGTGATCCTCATGAGACCCAAATCTTCCACCAAAAGATCAACTTATGGCATTTTTCAGGGAACTGTCATTTTGTGTTGACTTTGCCACCTGTTGTTGATAAAATGGTCCTTAAACACAAAAAAATTAACGTGGGCATTTTTTTTATTTGTAAACTATAAAACCTTTGGAGTACAAATTTATGTTGTTTTGTTTTTCGTTGTTTTTTTTTTTAATCTTTTTTTTAATTCTCCTTAAATGGTATGTTCTTGTTGGTTGAAAATGGCTCCAATAAAATACCAGTGAATTAGATCCACAGATATCAGCCCATCAAGAATGAGATTCACCAAAATGATGACAGGTATATGCAAATGAGAAAAGAGCAGGAGAACTGAGTTCTGGGAAATAGCAGAGCATGGGTGTCCTCCATTATGGCTAAGTCATTTGGCATATTCAAGTCAACATTAAAGTAAGTCATATACTTATGCATGAATGTATTTGATAGTCTCAGGTGAATCACATGTAGTGATTATTGGTGTCAGAAAAAGTAAACTGCATCTGACCTGCAGCCAGCTGAGAAGAACTACAGATAGTGGACTTATTTTTCTTGGATATCTTTTACTTGCAAGGAGTCAGCAGCTTACAACAAAGGCAGCTTCCTCTGACTGAGGAATTCAGATTTTTACACATCTTTTATGCAATCATGAAACAGACACCCCCGCCCACTAACATCATCTCACAAGTGGCATGACATTACAACAGTATCCAAATAGGGTACAGGTTGCAGCTGTGGTATGTACTGGGAGAACAAAAACAGCTTAGTTCATCATCAGGTTCCTGCTTATCAGTTCAATGTCACACTGTTGGGAAAACAACCTGTGAGTGAAATTATAGCATTCATCTAGTTGCATGGCTTCAGCAGAAAAGTATCAGTCCCAACTCCAAGGCCATACTTCTCCTTTCCCATGCTCATTAAAAAAGAAACAGATATGACTCTGCAAGCACTCACACCAAGTGATTTTCAGTAAATTATGATTAACATACTTATATAATGATAAAATACACGTGATAGCATACACATACAATTTTTCTTTCAATTAGACATTTGTTGGACATTTGCTCAGTAGCATTCTTAGGTTTGATAGTATTGTCACTCATGCTAGCTACCTTAATTGTGCTTCTGCAATGTTTATTTTTTAACAAAAGTACATTTTTCATGAAAAGTATTCAAGTATCACTTTAATCTGCCAGCAGACAGGTTAGCAGTTTCTACATGAGAAAGACAGGGTTTGTGTGTATGTGCAAAACACATTGGTGCATGGTTATGTGTGAGTTTGCTAGGGCTCATGCAAGTTTACCAGCACGTCAACTATACCTAGCTTCATGTGTGAGCAGAGACCCGGAGGACAGAAGAGCTGCAGCTCAGGTAAGGTGATATTTATAAAAAGAGCCTGTAGTTTATATTCTGCTTAAGCCTTGAAACACTTGTTTATTTATTTATTTATTTTCATTTTTCTCAGCCAATAAGTGTGCAATCATCCTTGACTAACTAGTTTATGACCTGGGGTTACTTGTTGTGAAAAGGACATTGTAAGTAAATGGATGGCAGAGAAAAACAAAGAGAGGCAATGCAATCCAGGAGGTCTGGGCCTTACTTTACTTTAAAAAGCAACTCTGTTTATCACCATTGTCAGGACCTCAGGTAGTTATTTGTTATTTCCTTGCATGCAGCTTACCTTTATCACATTCAAAAACACAGCCTCTCTTCATCTCCTCTTTCCTCTGGTGTGAGTTGCTGTGATAATTAATGTGATTGTAGATTGATGTGGTCATTTTTTTTGTAAGAACAAACCACTGTTTCTTTTAAAAAACTGCTTTATTTGATGCTTAATTTGGTAAAACCTTTGTAAATTTTGTGTAGATGTTGAGTATTTAAGACCAGAGTTTTATAAAAGTAACAACAGCCAAATCAAAACCTTCCAGTTTAAAATCACGAGTATTTATTCATTTATTTGTTTATTTAGTGCAACACATTGCGCTTTGACAATGGTCCCTAACTCTGCCTATAGTCACTGGCCCATTCGATATTCATTTCTTTGCGACCCCCACTGCATCGTTATTATTATTTGAAGTTCATAATAACTGTGAAACGTCTGCCTTGATCTGCTCGCCAACATATCCCTAGACTGTGAGAAATCAATGCTTTGACTCAGAGCTATTGAAGAGAATTGACACAAAAAAGGCAAATGTTGAAACTATCTTCACCCCGGTAAACAAAAAAGGCAAGCTCATTGCTCAAATCCCTATATCTTTGTAAAATGATTTTCTGACTGATTTATATTAAGGTTATGAGAAAAGGTCATAATGTGCCTGCAATGTAAATAAAGCACCTCAACAATGTCTCAAAACACATTTCTGTGTTGTTATTGTATGTCTCTCCCATACATCATCCCATAAACCAGATTTGATTACTTTTCATTTTACTCTCTCTGTCCTCATTTCTACAAATTAGAGTCTGTGCATAACTAGTTTAGTCATTGTTTAACTTGTTCCCATTGGAATTAGCTTACTTAGGTAACAGACTTAAACTACTTTTTCAGTCAACAAATAAAAGAGAAGCCTAACAAGTGTTAAAAACTTGGTGATGGCCACGTATTTACACGGTACACTTAAAAAACACACAAACCGCTCCTGTGCCGCTACTCCTCCATGTGACTGTCAATCATCTGCACTTGTGAGGAAACGTGTTGCACCGTCATGCTTGGCACAATGGA
The DNA here is from genome assembly GCA_962446985.1 of Xyrichtys novacula. Taxonomy (NCBI): domain Eukaryota; kingdom Metazoa; phylum Chordata; class Actinopteri; order Labriformes; family Labridae; genus Xyrichtys; species Xyrichtys novacula. The sequence goes on along the minus strand of OY660881.1, from coordinate 28,078,361 downwards.
AACAAGTTCCTGCATGATTTCAAAATAAGATCATGTCAACGGAAGTCAAAGTAATAAACCACTATAGGTTTGCGTATTTAAGTGTAAAATTATATTAAGACACATAGCAAATAACTAACAATGATTAGACTTATAATCATGTAATTATTAGTACAAATAAAATGGCGATACCCTTTTTGTTATCTAGATTATCTTCCATCAATCAACATGTGTCTTATTTCACTTCTATGCATTTTATTTTACACAACTTGGCAGTACCTGTGTCCAAATGGACTTGAAGTAGCCTACTTGTTGTTCTTACTGATCTTGTTTCCTCTTGTCTCGCGCTATGCTTGTGTTGTTTTTGTTATTGTATGTTGCTTCAGATAAAAGTGTCTGCTAAATGACATTGTAACCTTAATAGATTTTATGTAATACTGTCATAATCGCAAACATCTCATAAATAAGAAAGCAAGACTCATTTAAATGATCAATTTTACCCCAACCCATTCCAATAGTTATTAAATAAGATCCTATTTGACTGGCAGAAATCCAAACAGTATACCCTTTAATTCACCCTATGCTTTAAATCATACTTGTCATGTATAAATACTTAAGTTATCTTAAATTTCTATATTATCTTTATTCTTTATCTGTATACACTATAGTTTATATTTGACCTTTTTTTTCTGTAAATATGCAGCAGAATTTTAATTTCCTCAAGGGAATCTTCCCAAAAGGATAAATAAAGTTGTATCTATTCAGATCTTATCTAATCTAACATGTATGCTACAATTGTTAACTGGCTGGTTAAACTTGTTATTGGTTCTAACTAGCTTGCATGCTTAGTAATGAGACCCTATTAAAGTAGTTATCTTCAAAATTGGGTCAAACTGGTTATCTACAAAATATTGTCATACAAATAATCATCTAGTGAAATAAATAGTCTCTCTTTTGGTTTATATAGCTCACCTTTTTGTTGTCTTGCTGATATCCCCTGCAAAATAAACCACCTTGTCGATTGCTACCTTTTACATGGACGATATTGTTGCTTATAAAATCCTTCTTTATGGGGACTAGGAAGTGGGTGGGACCAACGAATTTTTGGAAGAAATGTGAGTGAAGTGCAGAAAGTGCAGTACCAGTTTTAAGCTGATGAGGGGGCTACTGTGCCTCCTTCACACTCACACACTAATGAGTAAACATATCCTATTTGCCAAAGCTAAAAATTAGTCAGGCACCTTTAGAATGACTTCTGCATTCATTTAAAAAGGTTTCCCTTCTGGGGACCTGATTTTTTTGTCCCCATACCGTCAGAGGTCCCCATACCGTGACTGTGTGAACAGACTGATGTCCCCAGTATGTGATGATTTCAAACTCGTGCACACACACACACACACACACACACACACACACACACACACACACACACACACACACACACACACACACAGCTCCCCAGGCTCTGTCCTACGCAGCATATGGCAGACCTTCAAGTTCAAGGACACCAGTGCTCCACAGATTTAGGAGATTCATCACTGACACACACACATCTTCATCTCAGTTGAACCCTGTGGAAAACTCGCATGCAGGCACATGCATCAACACAAGTGCACACACATATGCACAAAAAACACTTATACACACAAAAAGGACACTGTTACACAAAGACAAAGATGTTGGGGTAGCACAAACCCTACACATAATAGTGTCTAACTGGTGATCAGAGATGGCACAACTAAAAGGCCCTTCAGGGAGAGCTTAAACACACATCATGTCTACCACTGACCTTGTCTAGATCCCCTTTGTAGGAAAAGTCCCTTCTTGTAATGGGCCGTCACAAATGTGACATCAAAGTTAAAAAAAAAAAAAAAAAAAACTGTAAATACTTGCTTTATTTCTTGCATACAAACCTGAGATCTACAGGCGTGCTTGTGTCATTTGCTTCCATGAGTAAGATTAAATTGAATCTGTGCACACAAACACTGCAGTACATGATAAAGTGACATGGAACATTGATACAGACACACAAAACATAGCCTATGTGACATAAAGTCAACAAATCACTTGTGTTTGCGAGTTCCTCTTATTTGTCAGTCGCCTGGCCTTGACGTCTCAGCCTGACATGTTTGAATAATCCAGGTTGTGCTTGAATTAACACACGGCTCCTTTCAGCCTCTCAAACGTCTGATGGATCATATCTGTTGGCCCGAGCATTTGTCACAACAAAAGGAGTAAATGACACAAAAGCTGCTGCTTGGATCCAGTACTCATAGGGGATGACATGTGGGTATGTACAGTATATAGATCTGCTTTTTCAGGATCCCTCTGAGCATAGAGTTGTGTTAAAATAAAAGAAGAAATCGTGTCATATTGCTCTAACTAAGAACCCAGTGAATAAATTAGTCATATACTCTATTGTGTACTGTGTGTGAGTTTCAGTGTGGAGGACTAATTAGCTTGTTTGTTTTACATGCTTTATAGGACCTGGGGGGATGACAGGAGATGGGCAAACACACACCTAGCTCCCTGCTAAGGCCCATCTGTTGTACACACACACATACACACTGCCATAGTGATCCAGTGTGAAAGTGCTGACGAGGAAGCACAGATATTGATGGGATCACTCATTTGAACTGTCTGTGTGGAAATATTGCTCCATTATTTCTGCTGAAGTGACACGACAACGAAGAAGAGAGAGGGTGAAAAAGAAGAGCACAGAAAAAGAAATCTCTGTCTTTGAGTTTCACATTTACTGATGGAAACTCCAACCTAGTCTTGGTTGTAATATACATATTTATCCAACTGCCTGATTGATCAAATCACATTCAGTGGTAAGGTTTCTCATGCTAATCTCTGCATATCTATTCAGAAACACATGCAGGGCATCGATATTTCAGGTTCAACCACAGGATCATCTTGTTCTCACACTTGTCCATCTTTCCATCAGAGAGGGCCATGACCTTACTGTGAGACTCTCACATGTTCATACTCTTTAGATAGCTCTGCAGAACAACAACTTGGGTACAGTCATTCACCATCAGTTTGAAGTGTTTATCAATGACAAGGGCTAAAATACAGTGAAAAAATCTCTGAAAAATAGATCTTGTTCAAGCACACTGAGGAATAAAACTTGAACTTCAGCATGAATATAAGACATAAACCAAGTCTATAATCTCAAGTGCCAAAATCAAGCTGTAAACCTCAGTGGACCTCTTTTTTTAATTATCACACTGCACTCACTCTGCTCACACATACTAAAAACAGTCCACAGCGCCTCAAACAATAGGGATCCCCCACAGACTCCCATAGAAAACAAAGGGAGGCAGGAGTCAATATTACACCTCTCTGAGAGACACATGAGCTGTAACACATCATGTGGTAAGCTCTTTCTCACTTGGCTAACCTTGAATGAAGCCTCAGATGAAAAGAAAATGCTATTTTCACCTGGCTCCTGAGCCAGAGGTGTCTCTGCTGTAAGCTGGGGGTTTGTGTGTTAGTGTGTGTGCATGTATGTGTGTGAGAAAGAGAGAGAGAGAGAATCTATGTGTGCGCTCCTTTTTCAGTTAGAGATTGCTTTTGTATGACCAACACAGTTAACAGTTTATTAGCTACCAGTCTTATGCAGCAGTCTCACCAACTCCTTCTTAACTCCATAAAATAAAATCACATCAGATATCTTTGAAGTGTTTGAATTTGATCTTTAAAATACAGTTACCAAACTAATGCAACCCATCACAAAGATACATGTCCAACACCGTAGAGAGGTATGACCCACAGCAAAGCTTCATGAAGCTTGATTGTACTATACTGTGCAGGACATAAGATGAACAGTAAATATGTCTGTAGGTGCTTCAAGCTAAGTGGATTTGTCAGATTACAAACAAACTCACTGTGATGTTTAAGGTCCACCACTTATTATCAAAGACCTCATTAATGCAGCACTTTGATTTTACTTAAATGTTCCCCTGATGATTAATTTCTCATTTAAACCTTGCTTAATGTTTGACCTCTTTTTAATGTTAAAATAAAACATTTTCAGTCAAGAGATTGCCATAAATATGCAATCCCTCCTCAGAGGAGCAAGAAGTCTGCACCAGATCTCATGACAGTTCATTGAAACAACACGTCAACATGCAGATCCTGATTCTTTAAATATTAGTCTCTGAACCTGTTCTTGACATGTGTGTCAAACTTTCCTAATGGACGTGGGAAATGCCTCTGTTATCAACTGTTAGGTTGAAGTTATAAGGTGCTGTTAACACCACAATCAAATAGCGATCTAATGAGTCTCTGTTTTTAACATCATCTTATTTTCAATAAAATCATAGCAGCTCCTGTGAGGATATTTTTAACTTAAGCAAACTTAAATTTACACTGATGTCTCTTCATGACCAAAAAAGTGAAAGACCAACATCAAGTTTCTTCTTGGTAAACCTAAGTGTCTTTCATTTGTTTCAGGCTAGGGTTCATCCAGTATGATGATGAAACTGCCTTTTTTAAACAATAGTATCTTGACAGTGAGTGACACAGCCAAAAATGTTTCCAGCCAAACAATTGTCCAACTTTTCATTGTTTCTGATTAGCTGTTTTATGAGTGAATTATGTTTGGTAAATCCAGGTGTCAGGGGATCAAATGGTCTGACATGTACACAGTGGGTGGTGTAGTTTAGGTGGTAATGAGAACAACCTTAACATCCACTTAGCTGGTTGGAACATATCAAGGAACACTCTGGTTCAAACTATATCTAACTGTCTGTCTGTCCGTGTCTTCTCACTGTCTCTATCTCTGTGGGATTTGGGGATCTTAACTACTTTCCCTGTGGCCTACAACCCCCCGGGTCACATCCTCTCTGTCCCTGACCTTTTGAGTCACAGCAGCCTTGGGAAAGCGTTGGCGTGCTGATTTACTGTTACATAGGATGGCAGAGCTCTGGGGAGGTCAGCGGGGGCTCACATTGCCTCACTATCCCATGTTCTGGGCCTGTATTCTGGGTTAGCAGTGATTTAGTGAAATAGTGCTCCGGATCTGAAGAGCAATGTCAGAGGACATGTGGGAGACATGTCGAAATCTGAGAAGTGTGTTGCAACAGAGTTATGTCTCAGTTTGCTGCTCCATCATCCTGGACAGGAAGGGGTTGGGAGGGGAACGGCTTCTGGTTCAGTTAGTAAACAGTTTTTGTTGAATGAGGATCATGCTCCCTGCTCTCTTAGCATTCAACATTATTAATGGTGTTTTTTTGGCAGACAAACCAAATGCAATGTGAGCAGTGAAGCGAGTATGTGTCTTTAACTTCTAAGAAAGCCCCTTGTCCTCTGAAGGAGGAGTCTGCAATTTTCAAATCATGATATTTCTATTAACATAAAACACCTGTTCCCTCTTTCTTTAGAAGATGCAATTATTCTGCATCTCATACAACCCTCTGTTAGCTCTATGATCACTGACACAGAGCCCATTAAAGTGCTTTAAGGTTGAACAGCAAGGAAGGAGTCAATAATGTTATGATGACACTTGGGAGGTCCCTGTGGAGGAATATCTTCTCTCTGGCCCTTTTTTCACAGATAGGTCAGAGGTCAGAGGTCAACTACAAAGCAGTTTTAGTTGTAGATTCAAAGGTACCCATTAATTTCCCCTCAGACAGCTGTTTGTCAGCATGGTGTCCATAATGAGAAATGCAGAGAAATAAAGTGTTTTGTAGTTACAGCTTTGAATGTCTTTAAGGCAAGAAAAAAACATCTTGTTTTTGGGGTTAGTTTCCTCAAGGGTTAAAACTTCATTGTCAGTCATGAATGTTTTACTTTACAATCGAAACATGTAATCACCTGGCTGTGCTTAAATTCAATTCAACAACATCTAAAGCGATTGTGTTTTGTTGAACAAAAGCAAAGTGTTGTCAGAGACAGCCTGATCATATGTCAACAAATCAATCAATCTGGAGAGTTCACCAGTTTTATGCTTCTGTTGTCTAAGTAGGAAGACAACTTGTGCTCAAACCTGGGCTAAAGGGCTAAAGGGGGCAGTAGTGAGATAGTAAGATGATCACAAGAGTTCACAACATACATTCTGTTGCTTTCTACACATAAACAGACACTTGTAGCAGTGTTCACTAAGACAAAGGACTTTTACCCTCTGCTCCCATTATAATGCTACTCTTGGTATGGGAGTGATGGAGGGATGTTTGAAGAAAAGGGCAAATCATTGTTGGATCTTCACACAGTGAACCTGATATCACCATGCCCCACTGTGGGCACTCTTTTCAATTCATGCAAAAACAGATTCAGTCACACATGCACTACAGGCCAAAAGTTTGGAAGCAAAGCCATTACAGGCCGAACAGTTGGGAGTAACTTCAAGTTTTTGTTCACAATGCTTTTTTTTAAAAATCCAGCATGAGTTGTATGAATTTTGGGATGCATTTACTCCATGATCAGATGTTGCTTTCATGGAAATGCACCATTTTACTCCATTTACCTTTAGATATACATTGATGTTAACAGACCATTGCTAAATATATGTCAGCAAAAGAAAATAAGAGCTTAGTTTTAGGGTCGAAAACATTTGCAAGAGTCACAACTTCAGTGCAAAAGCAAAAAAACAAATCACAGTTGGATTATTCACTTAAATGCAGATTTGTACATTGAGAAAAGAAGGATACACAGAAAGAGAAATTGCAAAACGCCTAATAGTGCCTAACAAAGGAGTCCACTACACTCTGAAAAGACTAGAGGAACCTGGAAGTTATGATGATAGAAAAAGGCCTGGGCAAAAGAAAGTTACTACAAAAGCAGAGGATAAACATAGCATTGGCAAAAGACAGCACCAAAAATAAGGGAGGAAATCAACATGACAAAGTCGAAACCCATATCTCTGACAATCGTGAATTGACGTTTGAGAAAGGCTGGTCTGAAGGGTTGTGTATCTGAAAAAAACACTAATTCGTCCACAGAATAAGAAAGACAGATATGAGTGGGCAAAAGCTCACAAAAATTTGACCTATGATGACTGTAAACAAGTTCTCTGGACCGATGAAAGCAAGTTTTAACTGTTTGGTTCAAAACGCAGAGTCTATGTCTGCAGACAAACTGGTGAACGTCTGAAAGCTCCATGTGTTACACCCACAATTCAGCATGGAGGTGGTAGTTCCGTGGTATGGGGATGTTTCGCAGGTGATAGAGTAGGAGATTTGTTTGAAGTAAAGGGTATCATGAAGAAGGAACAGTACCACTCCATCCTCCAGCACCATGCTGCTCCATGTGGACTCAGACTTGTGGCTTATAAGTTTATTTTGCAGCAATACAATGACCCTAAGCACTCTGCCAAGCTCTGTCAGGGTTACCTAGACAAAAAAGAAGAGGAAGGTGTTCTTCAAAAGATGATTTGGCCCCCTCAGTCTCCTGACCTTTCTCCAATTGAGCTTGTGTGGGATGAATTGGATCTATCAGTCAGAAAAGCATGTCCCATGAATCAGCAGTCTCTTTTTAATAAACTTAAGACAGCTTGGAATGCAATCCCTGGAACAAACCTTTAAAAATCTTGTGGAATGAATGCCTGGTATATGCCAAGTTGTTGTTAAAGCCAGAGGAGGTTACTTTAAAGAACGCAAAGTCTAAGCAACAATAACTCAAAAACCTAATAATTATAGTCAAAGTGTCTTCTTTACACAATAGTCATGTTTATTGTGTTGCAAATTATATTAATGAAACTATGGTCTTTTTTGTACAAATCTGATCTTGCTTCCAAACTTTTAGCCTGTAGTGTACATGCTCACATTCAACTTAGTTATATTTTTGACAGTCTCTATGCAACTGCCCCGAGTTATCATTCAAGACTGAACAGTTTCCATTATGCACAGTCCAAAAACAATCATGTGATCAGGCAGCAAAAACACACAAACACCAGTCTACAGGGCCTTACACACTGGGACCGACGCAAATATAAGACGCAAAATTACGAAATATTCAGAGGCGAATTTTGACGCGCCTGACTATACATATCAAGCCCGATGCGATTTTGCGACTTTCCAGGGGAAAAAAAAGACAGGTGGGTGCGAGAAGGCTGACACAACACCAGACTGACTGTTTTTCAGTTCTCATTAGACACTTGTGTTTAGATGTCTGTCTGTCATGATAGCATGTACTGAGTCAGGGCCAGTACCAGATAAGCACATTAAACTATAATCCATAAACGTAAGATAACAACCGAGACCTAATGGCGCTGTGAAAGCAACGCAATTGAGTTTGAGACAGTGAAAAATACATATGGTATGTTGTATCTGAACAGGTAAGCTTACGAGCTAAAGTTACTTAGCACAGATGAAAGTTAAAACAAAGATGTTTCGCAAACTGTTAAAGCACGCAAACTATCGTCATATGAGAGATCTGATGCTATGACTCTCCACAAGTTGTCCTTCAGGTTGTTATCTTTGTAATGTTTGTTTTTCATCAAAAAGCACTCTGTTCTCAGACACATCAGCCGGTCGGCCATGTTGGATATACCGGTAACTCTGACGTCGCAGCAACACAGAATCCGATTGATCAGAAGTGGACATACAGTATGCAAAACTTTAGAAAAATCGACTGTGATCCAAAAAAATAAATGCCGCAATATCGCAGGATGGGAAAACTTTGCTGATGTGAACGCCTGTATTGACAAGCTATGGGTTAAAAAAAATTTTTGATTTTGTCAGCACACGAAAAAAACGGTCCTGATGTGAAAGGACCTTACCTTTCGTGATGTAAAGTGCACGGGAATGTCTTTACTTGGTCTTACCCCATACTGTACTCTGTTCCATGTCGAGAGGTTTGAAAATAAATGAAGTTATGCTGCTGTGCCTTGTGCATAAATGCACACGTCTCTTTGATTCTGATTGTTTCAGTGTGTTTAACACTGGTCTATGCATTTACATGACTCATATGATGGCCTGCATGTCGATCTCTATGTTTTTATGGGTAGAAGTGCAGGAAAGAAGTAGGACATAAAATTCAATCTCGGTCTATATAGGGAAAAAGGCTGAACACCACTGTGAGAATAGCACAGTGCATGTCTGCATGCTCACATAGACTCTTAAAATAAATGACCGTCACCTTAGGACCTTCAACTGTGGCCTACAATGTGCTTTAAGCTACAAACCCTTCCACTTCATGTCATGCTCCTGCTCATCCAGTTGGGATTCAAACCTGCAATCACCACCTGCTCACTTAGTGTATTCCTTAACATATTTGCAGTCTTGAGAAGTGAGCTGAAAAAGCTGCGTGTGTTTGGATATTTACTATAGTTCCATCAAAGGGATTTAGTGTCAGAGAAAGACACACCCTGTGGACATCAATACATGAAAGAGCAGCCAGAGAGAGGTGTGGATTCAGATAAAACAGTCTCAATGGATTAAAGTGACATTCTGCATTCTCCCTGTACATGATCAGAATGCTGTTTTACATTTGTACATGTTTGTTTATCTGGCAGAGGGGATAAAACACACCATGTGCCGACAAAACTGTGTGTGTCATCTTCATCACTGTTGCTTATCTTAGATATCCAAAGAGCCAATTAGTATCATCCATCTGCCATTATATTTTTAGATCCACAGCACATGAATCATGAACACAGCACCTCATGGAGGCTTTGAATGACTGAACAGCCCATTGTTTTCATACTATGACCAGAATGTGGATGATATTTTTTTCTATAATTTTGATAAAATAAAAGCCCTGGTCCAGAGATACAGAGAAAAAAACCTTTTTTCTAGTCTAGATTACCCTTAACTCTTCGAGTGATATCCACAGGCTTTTGGAGTTCTTAAAAATTATACAGTAAAAATATATATGATTATATATAATTATATATATTTATATTTTTTATATAAATATATAAAAATATATAAAAATCATATAGTTATAATTGCAACTGGTCTACAACTGCAAATTCATATAAACATATGAATTTTGCACACACACACACATATATATATATATATATATATATATATATATATATATAAAGGACTTTTGGCCCACTCTTCAGTTTCAGTTTTGTTTTTGTTTTTGCTCCCATTTTTCATGAGCTGAACTGAAAGATCAAAAACTTTTTCCACGTACACAAAAGACCTATTTCTCTCAAATATTGTTGACAAATTTGTCTAAATCTTTGTTAGTGAACACTTCTCCTTTGCTGAGATAATCCATCCACCTCACAGCTGTGGCATATAAAGATGCTGATTAGACAGCATGATTATTGCACAGGTGTGCCTTAAACCTTAAGACAAATTTGTCAACAATATTTGAGAGAAAAAGATCTTAAGTGTACATAGAAAAAGTCTTAGATCTTTGAGTTCAGCTCATGAAATATGGGCGCAAAAACAAAAGTGTTGCGTTTATATTTTTGTTAAGTGTAAATTTGTTTGATGATCTCAAACATTTAAGTGTGAGAAACATGCAATAAAATTAGAAATCAGGAAGGGGGCAAGTTTTCTGTAATGTGGTTTGGGGCCATCTTTAGCACTTTTTTTGGACATGAAAAATTTGTTGTCAAAATGTGTATGTAATTTGGTAGTGCAGTCATCATAATAAAAAAAGGCCTGAGTCAGTCTTACACACTTTTGAACATGTATTTACAAGAAGTCAATCCTGTAAATAAAGGCCATCACTTTATATTTTGACTTTCAGCAAAGATGATTCAAATGAAATCGTTATAAAGTGGTTAAGCTTCAACTCCGCCTTTGGCCTCTCTATCATGGTGGTCCTTCATTTATTGCCTCCATTAATCATGTGGCAGTCATTAATTCAGCCTGGAGAAGAATTACAGATTCGTCCCATAACAAACATAAGCTATTTCTGACGTGTTTGAAAACAATGTCAAATCACCTAATGACAGCTCACACTAAACAGACAGCAGAGACCGTGACACGCTTTCAGATTTGTTCATGTTTAGGGCTTTGCTCAAACAAACATCATCAATTTTATTCACAGATGTTTTGCTTTTCCCCAAAGAGGGAACAAACCCACGCTCCATGTAAACACTAAGAGGAGGAAGTTCCTTTAATAAAGTTATTCCTGCTATTATACAAAATGAGCATCACTGAATCAAAATATTGTCTGGAAATTAAAGCAATTTTCCGCTCTTTTATCAACATTTACCCTATTAATCTGAAAAATTATATCCTCTGTCTGTCTGTATGGTGGTTTCTAGTCATGCTTGTACCTACACATTTCACTGACTGTGTTCAGTGGACAGCCAGAGACTCTGATGATTCAGGAAACTTCATACCTACCAAGAGCTCAAACAGATGTTGGAACATTTCACATTACAGCAGACTTCACACAAAAACTGTAATTAAATGAATCCCAAAGCAAATCAATCTGATCACAAAAGACTTTGGTTTTCTACAGGGGGGAGGCAAGTACTTTGACACTGATGGTGGACTCTAAATCCTGATTGGAAACCCCCAAACAAACTGTTGATGTAGAGAAGGTCATAGGCCTTATCTACATTTCTTTCATTGGCTTTCTCTAGTCTCAAGTGTTTCTAAAATAATGATGTAGGTCTATAGTTAACCAAAGAACTGGAATAATCTAGGTTTAATTATAGCTACTTAAGAAGGCTGTGGCACATGGCCTGTCACTAAAGACATACTGGTTATGTTGAGTGAAGAAGAGCTGACCAGTGGAAGGACATCTTTCATCTGCTTTGCTTGACTCGGGTTTACAAGACAAGCTGATGGTGCAGCTGATGAAACTGTTGAATTCAGTTCAGTCAGATCAATAATGTAAATCCAAGTTTGTGAAACACAGGACAGGTTGATACGGATGAAAAAACACAGTAAACATACCTGCTAATCTGTCTAAATCATAGACTATATACTATGGACAACTTGGTTCCACCTTCCATCGTTATCCAAATTTGAAGCCAAATTCTGCCGTGCATTTCCGGGATTTCCTCCACTTCCTGGAACCACCACTTGCGCAGTAGCATTGTACGCTTTCAGCTGGAGAGTCGCTATGATGACCCTCCACTCAAACAGCATATCCCCTGGTTGAGCTACCCAATCTTCGTACACCCATAGGCTGTATCAAGAGTCAATCATAGAAAACAACTTTTAAAAATTGAGCTGCACAGAAAAAAAGAGGACTTGAGCACATACCAGTCTTACAGTAACTACATGTCAATATCGCAACCAGGGGGGAGAAAAATTTATATTCTGTATAGTTAATCTCTAAATTTTGTCCACAGCTCCATAGGGATTGCTGGAGGAGGCAGGATTTATGACCTATACTGCAGCCCGTCACCAGAGGGTGCTGTTCTCGCAGAGGCCTTACCCAGTGAGGAGGCAGACAGTGTCCATTCCATATACATTCTACGGTCTAAATGTATTAGTTAATGATAGGGGTAGGGTCCTCTTTTGGTATTCATCTCACTATAAAGCACATACACTTTATCTGCAATTAGCATGGAGATTTCCCCAAAATTCACCATTTAAAAAACAGACAAATCACTCGCCACATCAAGCACAGTGGCCTAAATTACTGATAACCAGCGTTAAATCACTGCTGTGCTATCCTGTCTCTAAAGCAACTTGCTGCTCTCAAGATGTATGATCAGTTTTTGTTTGTGGCTGTTGCATGTAAAATGCTAAACAACCAAATTTTCCTTTTGACATTTGTGTCACAACAGAGAAGTGATTTAATCAGCCCCAACCCATTACCCAGTATCAAGTCCTTAACTTTTATCTGTGTAGAATATGTGTCAAATGCTAAATGTTGAGTATGTTTGTGAGTGTATAGATGAAAATAACAACACAAGCTTTCCCCTGTACATTTTTTAACACACTGAGCTCCCTCTTTTCCTCCATACACACAAAAAACCCACATATACAACTACAGCCCTAAACATCAATATAAGAGACCAGCAAATCCCCCAAGAAACTCTAGCCGGCAGCTCTTCACACATTAGAGCAACAGACATCATGCCAGCCGCATCAAACACCCCAGTCCTTCATAGTAATACAGCTTACCAGTACATTTGTACAGTACAAACATCCATACTGCTGACTGTCTGAAATGCAACAGTTGCTTTTAAAGATCTGTAATAAGCATACTGGGCTCTAAGGCATGCATTAAACATTAACACTGGGCCTATACTGTAATCCAGGCGTTCATTGATGTGAGCTAAGAGGCCAGTCCATCCAAGTCCATCAGAGAGTGAAGTCTGAGCAGAGATCGTCAGCCGCGAGTGTTTGACTCTGATTTCAGCTGGTCACTTTGAACTGTTTTACTCACTATGGATAAAAGTACTTTTTTTGGGATGAACAGCAGTGCCACTTCATTTGACCGTCTTTGCTATGAGTGCATTCTCTAAGCAGGATGAGGTTTTATATTGCAGTCAGTAATCATGTTGTTTTCCCCTCTATCAAGTGTCATTCAGTGATTTATTTGGTAATGAATGGTTAGCAAGATCCTGTAACACAAATCATGATGCTGAATGCTATAGAAATCATCAGTTCACCACACTCCCCCTCTCTTTTCAGCAGACAGTGATGATTTCCATGTAACCTCTGTTGTCGAAGCCTGGTGATGGGTGATGACGAGCTGGTGTTTAGTGTCTGCATGCATACGTGTGTGTGTGTGTGTGTGTGTGTGTGTGTGTGTGTGAGTGTCTGTGTGTCTGTGTCTGTGTTTGTTCCTGAGCTGCATGTGGTCATGTGGTCATGTGGTGATCTACTGTGGGGATTTTAATTTCATACTTATCTTTCTCTCTGTTGTCGGTATCCTAACTCTGCAGGGCAATACAAACAAGAGGACTTGGAGTGAACTTTTCCCTGGAAACACACACACGCAAACTCACACACACACACATGCAAAGCCTGGTTCTATTTAAAGAAGGAGGAATTAGGCTGCATTGCTCCACGGTCTGCAGTTCAACTCTGGTATTAATTGGAAACTGGCTAATCTGCTTTATCAGGAGCAGACTTCAGGGTTCATGTGACGTAAACCTTCTTTAATGCGTCTCCAAATTGGCCTTTTGTATGACTCTGAATGAGTACTTTTTTTGAGGAACTGACACCATAACAGCATTAATTTTTCAAACTTTCTTGCTTTAAATGTAGAAGTTGACTTTGGAGAGTTTTTGGTTTTCAGCCTAAAGTTCTTCGCATTAAAAGTCTTTCAGACTGAAGGTCAAAGTGGATAAAAATGGACCGAACCTTGACTACAACCAGGATATACAACTCATCTTACAACCACAACTTTCAGTTTCTTTTGAGCATGAAGGTAACAGTCTTGCCTTGAAAATGTTGAACAAGCCTTAACTTTACCATACTTTATAAGTCTTTGTAGCACCTCAGATAACTCAGAGACAGCTAAAGGTAACACTCAAAACAGCATACATTTATGAAGTTGTGCAGACTGGTTTCTTTTTGTTTCTCTTCGTCTTCCGGCTCCCCTTTCTTACCATTATCACAACCCCAAGTTTTTTTTTATTTCTTTTAATTTGTCAATGAGTTTATAGAAAGGCCAATAAACTTTAAAATGAAACCCTTTTCAGCATGGCAATATTTGTGTTTTCTAATCTGAATTCTATCAAAATACCACACTATACTTTCAATTTAATGCTCATGTATAACAAAACCACTGGAAATACTACACTGTATCTCCCTCAGGCCACTGTCAAACTCAAAACCACCGACTGTAGGGAGTCAGACCTGCTTCTGCAGCTGCTTAGCAGGGCTTTGATTACAAATATAAGTATGAAGACAGGATGTAGAAAAGGTTCAACCAGATAAAGTTATGTATAGCACTTAAAAACACACTTCAAAAAAAGGTAAAATAAAAATATTTTTATATAAATAATAATTTTAATGCATTTTTTCCAGTCAGATTAAAGATGAAAATTCACTTATCACCAGAGTGCAATGAGTCCAAACCAAAAAATCTTATTTTACATATAATCTTCAACATTCACCAACTCAAATCTTTTCACATGCTTTAATACTGTTCATGGATATCAAACTGAAGGTAAACACCAGAATTAAAAAAAAAAAAAAAAAGTCAGCGACCACAGAGAATGACAATTTGATTACAGAGAATTCAAAAATTCATTTATTTAATAGTGTTAATGAATTCTGTGGAGATCATTAGTCCTTACTAAATGAATAAACTTTGCTGCTGCTAATCATGTCTAATCACTGATTTTGTTAAAAATACTTAAACATTAAAAACATTAATTTTGACATACTCTCATTAAAAAATAATAATACTAATTAATAAATAATAAATAGTTCCAGTTCACAGTTAAGCCTGTGTCGTGGTGAAATTAAGAAAACAAAAAAACAAAAACAAAAAACTTTGATACAGACAACTTATGAAACAACACAGACTTTTCCCCTGTTTCTTGCAGCACATAACCGACATGCAAACAAAAATTTAGAAAGAAAAATAACTTGTGAATCGAACAGGAAATTTTCAGTGGGAGTGTTTGAGTCCTTGACTGTGGAAATTCTTTGTCAAATGAATGAAGTCAGTCTGAAAGTCTTCAGAAAATTATACTTGTAAAGTATCTGATGACAGTGAGTGCACCAGGAAGCACCGCGGACACATATAATGTTAGTTTGACTTGAAATCATGAACCAAAAGATGGAGTTGTTGAAACAGTTGTTTCAAGAGCTGGAGAGCAACAGTAAAGCTGCCTAAGATTCAGATGTTAGTGTCCTCAGTATTTATGAGCGATTGGGGGCCATACATTTGATGGCACAGTAATTAGAAGCCATATATTTTCCTGAGCTGTGAAACACCAGAATCATTAGCACCTATTCCTGTGATGAATGTTTTTTTCAGGAGACTCAGTGGTTGTGAATATATTTGTTTGTATTATTTACGTACAGGTTGGAAAGGTCAAAGTGGATAATAAATGTATGGAAAGTTCGGCAGAAAGGTTGGTTAACATGCAAATGAAGGCAAAATAATGATAAGTAAATAAATTCATTTTTTAAAGCAATATGTATGTCTTTGAGTTTCCAAAAAGTGACGTTCTGGAGCAAACACTTTAGTCTTAGGCAGATTTCTAGATCTAATAAGTGGAGGACATTTTCAACAATTGGCACGATAACTCTAAACATGCCAGAGTCTGTACAGGACTTCAATACATCAAACTATATCAGTCTCTGGATCAGTGAAGGCATTGTGGAAACAAAGCGTTCAGGCCAAGTGGGGGGGGGTATGTATGGTAATCCTCGGGCAGCAGATGTAAACTGTGCATAAAGAAATGTAAATACAGACTGCTCAGTGTTTCCGACAATGTAATTTATCCCACATACAAATATGCCCACACAAACTTGAACAGTGACATGTACATGCAAATGTACATTTCTTCTCTTTCACAGCAAGACACATAAATAGTGGTGCAGGTGGAGCTCTTTGACTGATGAGTCTGTGAGTGTTTCCAAAGCTGCTTTGTGACAGCTGTCTCCACACACACACTGTTCACATGACACTCTCCATCCTGCCCTCCCTTTCCTTTGTTCTTGTACTCTCTTTATACTCTCCATCCCACTTTTTCCCTCAGACTCTCTTTCCACTGCGCCTGAGCCACGCTGGAGTCAATCTTTCATCCTGAGGAGTGAAGCGCCAACTTTCAAGGTACGGTAACAAGAATAAAACTGAGTCATCCAAAACAACTCAACTCTGCTTCATGGTCCAGCACAGGCTGGATTGAAAACCAATCTGCAGTGGTTAAGGCGTTCAGACCAAAGAAGGGAAGCAGCTGCAGCTATGCCACTGCCAGAATTGCATTTCTATCTCCACACATTGACAGAAAGTTCAACATTAACCCCTGGGCCCAGCCTCGAAATATGATTAGCATGGACCCAGATGATAATGGCTTTTACATGCAATTACGATGGATGGGGATTTACCAAGTGTATGGGAATAATGTAGCTCGGGAATGAGACAATTGCTTGCTAATGTTTGTTGTTGTTGGCTGATCCACTGGAAATGTATTTACTATAAAGTTTTATATTCCGACTGGCTGCAGCTGGAGTAAATCATGGGACAGATATTTATGAAAAAAAGGATTTTTTGTTTTTATAGAATAAATGTTTGAAGTGTTTTTGGAAAAAGGACAGGCTGACATTGACTCATGTATCCTAATTAAAAATCCGTTAAAGTCACTGGTTTCATCAGAAAAATGAAGTTACTGCAGAGATTTTCACATACTGTCTCCTTCTTCAGTAGGAGGCCACATTTTAGTGAAAGAGCAGAACTCACAAAAACACGGTAAAAAGTTTGTGAAGATTTATTCAGCAGGCCTGTTAATTTGGACCAGATAGGGAGGTGTAATACTGTGTGCCTCCTGCTGAGTTCTAATACTGATACAACAAGTCATTATTATTCATTATTATCCCACTGTGTGGTATTATGTGATATTTTTTATAAATAAAACAGAATAATTCAGATAATGTCTATATAAGACTGCTGTATATCAAGTTATAATTAATTATTGTTTTGCTGAATAAAAAAATCTGATCAAATGAAAGCTAAGATAATAATAATAATAATTATTATTATTATTATTATTATCATTATTATTACATTTTTATGAGTTGACTAAGTTCAACCTCATTTAAAATCTTTTTTTTTTTGTTAATAAAGGCAGGTTAAATCACTTCAGTGGGCATGTGTTTCTTTCTTGAATATGATGATATTTCCAGCTGAGCTGAACACGGATTACAATCTCACAGTTTCAAAGATGCGGTTGTTAAAGCATTCTTACAGCAGCACATAATAACTTAAGTGCACTCTTAAGGTCTAGCTTTTTTTATTTTTTATTTTGCCCGTATTGTTTTAGAAAAAAAATGAGGTACACAGAAATAAATTGAATGATTTTATAATTTTATGATAATTTTCTCTTGCTCTTATGCTACAAATGAATCTGATCTTATTATAAAAACATTAACTTCTAATAAAAAGGCAGGAAATGACACGTTGCACCATTGTTAGCACAGCTTGTCTGCAGGATGTCATTAGTTGAACTGCATTGTACTTGTTATATGAAACATGGAAAATAAGGGCTGAGTAACACAGGATTTTGGCAGCTCCTAAACCAGCTTAGCTGCAGTCATAACTATCACTTCCATGGCGCTTCACTTGATTTCTGTTGTTTAGAAAATCTGCCGTCAGAATTCTTATAAAGTGCTGTGGCTGCTGCTGCCTTACCGTGTCTGCTTTTTCACTGCGAGTCAGCTGCCTGGTCTGGCGGTGTTGGGTAACCTTGAGTCAGGGCTCTGTGGCTTGTCTTGGTGTAAACAGATGGTCTCGGCTCTGATGACTAGTTTCTGATCTCACTCAGATAGGGATTCAGGCTGTCAACTGAGATTCCCTGCTCCTCAGAGGTGAGATGAGTGAAACAGTCTGAAATATGTGGAGAGTAAACAAAGACCGCGGTCTGATTTCCTGAGAGAGATTCTATTTAGACAATTACCGCTGAACTGTGTGAGAAGTGACATGCTATAATAAAGGAACCCACAGGTTAAACATCTAAAGCAGGGGTGCCCAACCTTTTTTAAACCAAGATCTACTCTAAACATTTGAAGTCTGTTGCGATCTACTTTTATTAACACAGACATTCATAGTGTTTGCTGACATCCTATAAGTGACATATTTGGAGTGTTTACACTGCTGCACACAAGAAATCAACACATCAACATTACATTTAAATGATTTTCTACCTTAGTGGGACCTCTGGCACTGGGAGGAGGAAGTAAGTTGCTCATAGTCAGGGCAGTAAGAGCTGGTTGCAAGTCTCAGGCAGGCCACTCGGTGGTCATCTGTCATTGTGGACCTGTACTTGGACTTGATGATCTTCATGTGAGAGAATGCAGCCTCACACAAATAGGTCGATCCAAAAAGTGCTGTTAGGTTGAGAGCACATCTTCTGAGATTGGCATACTTTTGCTCAAGTAGTAAGTGCCAGAAGTCTCCTTTAGTGCCAGATGTTGCCCTGGATTTGACCTCAATGTCACTTTGCAGTGTGAGAACCTCATTCTCAACTGCAGCTGTATCCAGGTAAAACAGTGATGCTACTTTGGAGGCAATGCAATCCACATCAATATCCTCCACAAAAGGAAAACACAGATAACTGGCAACAGGCTCGATGGATACAAAGTCAGTAAAATGCCTCTCAAATTCTGACAGGATGCTCTGAACCTGCTCTTCATCACGGGCTCCATCATGCTGTGCAGAGTTTTTACCCTGACACTGAAGTTCTGCTTGCATGTGAGGAAAGTTTCACAGGTTACAGTGTTGCAGCCAATTTGAAAGCAGCTGCAGCTTGCTTTTGAATGTGTTTACTGAACTGATCATGTTGATAACATGTTTATCCTTACCCTGGAGCTCTAAATTCAGATCATAAAGCATGTCAGTAATGTCTGTCAGAAATGTTAAATCCAAAAGCCACTGGGAGTCCTCCAGCTAAATGTGCTCTGTGTGCTGTGACAGCTATAGGAAATCTTTAATTTCTGGCAGTAATTCAGTGAACCTGGCCAAAAATTTACCTCTGCTTAGCCACCTCACATCTGTGTGGAGCAGCAGGTCAGTGTGTTCTGCGCCGGTCTCCTCCAAATGAGCACGGAATAATCTTCTCTGTAGGCTCCTGGCCCGAACAGAGCACACAGTCTCCATAGCAACATCCATAACTTCTTTCATGTTTAAAATCTTCCCACACAATGCTTGCTGATGAATAATACAGTGGTAATTAAGGATGTCAGGGAAAGATTCACTCTGTTTGCACAATGCAATGAACCCACTTGTGCGGCCCACCATGGCTGGTGCACCATCAGTTGTGATGGAGATCAGCTTGAAGAGGGGTAGTTTGTTCGTTTTGAGAAAGTCCATGAAAGTGTTGAAAATATCTTCGCCTTGTGTGTCCTTTCAAAGGCAAAACTGTCAGTAGTTCTTCTTTTGCTGACATGTCTCCATAAATCATTCTGATGAAAACACATGATGGTGGCACATCCAGCACTTCAGTTGACTCTTCAAACTGGAGAGAGAAACACTCACATCCATTGATGTCCTTCTTCAACTGTGTTTCAACATCCTCTACCATTCCCTTGCACCGTCGTGTGACAGTATTTCACGATAACTGCATGTCCTTGATAGTGGAGACGATCTCTTTTTTGTTCTCAAAGTCACCAAAAAGTGTGTCTGTAGCTTCAATGAAGGCTTCCTTAACAACTTCACCGTCCTTGAAAGACTTCTTGTGTTTAGCAAGCACACGAGAAACACGGTAAGATGCTATGGTAGCAGCCTTACCCTTGGTGTTGGGTCTGGTAAAAACAGACTGCTGGGCTGCAAGCTGCGTCTCTAACTCCTGCACTTTCTGCAAGCGTAGCTCGGATTTAGCAGGGAAGTCTGTCTCATATTTTTTGTGCAATGTCTTAAAATGCCTTTCCAGATTTCCCTTCTTTGGTATAGCCACACTGGCTTTGCAGATGAGACAGATGGTCTTTGAGTTTGAGTGGACAAAAAAATAATCCTCTTCCCACTCTGGGTGAAAATGATAAGTTTTTGGTCTTTTTGCTCCGGCCATTTCTCTATCGCTGCTAGCTAAGTAATTAGCGGCTGCAGCACACACACGTTGTGACCTGACCTTAAAGCCGCAACGGAGAGGGGGCATGGTACTGGCGCGGCACAGCCATGAGAAAAATAGCCAATTAATGTTACCAAAAAGTTGATCGGCTACAAGACTTTTTTTTTAAGCTGTTAAGGCTACTTTTTGCGATCGACTGAGAATTAGTCCGTGATCTACCAGTCTGGTTGGGCACCCCAGATCTAAAGGGTACAATTTTGTCATCTAGTGCATCTACTCTTTACATCTGTATTTTTTGTCTCGAAACAGAGGGAGGAAAGAAGAGTCTCAGAGGTCTCTGTGTTTCTTGGTAAATCTTCATAAAGCTCCCGTAGTTCAAAGTGCTGCCCCATTAATTCTTAGGAAATCACTCATTTGTAATCAAGTGTCTTAATGGTAAACTGTGTGAAGGCATTTAGCAGTACGGTTGTTTCAGATATGCACTGTCATTCCACTGTATTATCTAGACAATTACAATGAACCTAAATTAAGATAATAATTATTATTATTATCTTAGCTTTCATTTGATCAGATTTTTTTATTCAGCAAAACAATAATTAATTATAACTTAATATACAGCAGTCTTATATAGACATTATCTGAATTATTCTGTTTTATTTATAAAAAATATCACATAATACCACACAGTGGGATAATAATGAATAATAATGACTTGTTGTATCAGTATTAGAACTCAGCGGGAGGCACACAGTATTACACCTCCCTATCTGGTCCAAATTAACAGGCCTGCTGAATAAATCTTCACAAACATAATATTTGTACGTGTTTATAATAAGTGTTGTATTTTTTATTTAAACAGGAATAAGCCTCTTATATCTACAGGAGTGAGAGGGTGTGTGAAGTTAACCTGTGAGTCATTGTGTGTAGAAAAAAAATCCGTGTTGCTGAATCTCAAGACAGATTCATCTGTCTTAAATCTTTCAACGAGGTCCTGAAGGTAGAAAGTTGCCTGTAGTTGAAGGTTTTTTTGCTGTCAGGCTTTTCTGGAAATATCTGTGAGAGCTGTGAAATATCTGACTGATCAAATGTTTGATTTGAATCAAATGTTTATTTTTCTAAATGATGTACAGTGGAGACAAACCATGGCAACCGTGGAACATTCAGGTCCGGTCAGGACACTTCAACATCAACACTCACAGCTCACTGAAAGAGGTCAATTATAGGAGAGGTTAACACAGAGGTCAAAAATGAAGCCTTATGTTCATCAAAAGTTTTATTTTGCTCTCACAGAGTGTCATTGTGCTAAAAGAGAAGTTTTCTGTCCCTGAAGTATTGTATGAGAAATCTTATCTTACTTTGTGCAGTTGCTGATCATTTATTCTACATGTTGCTCGTGATCAACCAGGTTAAAAAATAAAATCTGAAGATTTCAGGGTTGTTGTTCATCTGTACCAAAACTCCACTGAAAAGAAGCGTAAAAACTGAACCATGCATATTCCCAGCAAACTCTGTAAGTGGACGAATAGTGTAGGACCAAGTCTTAATGAGAACCAAGTGTCCTCGACCTCTCCTCACACTGTCCAGCTTCTTTTCCATTCCTCATACACTGACGGTGTTCCTGTATTCCATGATGTCAGCTTCAGTGCTGTGCATTTTCTCCTGACAAGGAAAGAGACAGAGAGAAGGACATTCCTTGTTGGATGAAGTGATCATCCTTTTCGGTATTTCACTGCTTAAGCCAACAAGCCTGACAAGGGCCAGGTTATCCAAAACAAACTGCTTAATACATTGAAAATAGACCTTTGGATCTCTGCACCTCCCTCCACAGACAGCAGACACTATGAGGAAAGGGATTTGGAGTGTTTGTGTGGATTGTATTTGATTGGACTGGGCCTTTTCTAGGATCTCCTCGCATTTTCCATCCAAGGGGCTGGAGGGCTAGCAGACCATCACATCATTACAAAGGCTTTGATAGCCATGCTGCTGTTCTAAGGGAAGGTAGGCAAAGCGCCCTGTGGGTGCCAGTTTGGTTCATTTCAGACCATGAAGTGCTCGGTCAGAAATGTTAGATTATTCTAACATTAAATATAAATTCATCCTATAGGTCTGTAAGGGAGCTGTGATGTGCAAATGAAATGACCTGATGAGCTGAAAACTTGCTGTAAAATCAACAAATATCTGTTTGTAACAAGAAGGAAAATGAGTGACACTGCCCCTTGGATGGTCACTTTACATTTACAAAGGCACAGGTTATGGGCACAAAAGTGATTTGACACACTTTGAAAGTTAATTAACTACTGAACTGAAGGACAGCTTTGTCACTCAGAATGTTATAGTCCAATACTTGTCCAACCTGACAGGGGCCACAGATAATTTTTGTTTGAATGTTTTGGAGGTTTTAAAGACTAAATTATCACCACATACTTTACAAGTATTGCGAATCATTTCAAGGCACATTATTCTTACACATGTATGTTGTATATTTCTATATGTGAGTACATGTCTGTGATCAATAGAGCAAAAAGGCTTTTAAAACCCCCAAATTCAAGTTTCTCTGTGGTGGTCTGCTATAATGATGTATTAACTACATAATGCCTCCATTAGGACCAAGTCTCATCTTACTGAATCAATACCAACATATCTGACAGTCCCAAGGAGTCTGTCCCTCTGTGTGTCTGTCCGTCTGTCCCCTGCTGACTGTTCATGTCATTAGTACATTACAGCAGGCACTTCCCTGAACTGTTTGGATGACTGTAACTGGAGAGGAAGTCAGAATCAAAGCATGAAGTCTGGCCAGGACAGCCTGGCTTGTTAATGTCGTTTTCCCTCTTATGACAATCATCGGATGTGGAATGGTTTTATCATTCCTTCTCATAGCAAATCAGCATCCGGTTACTGAGAGTCCCCACTGGACCTCCAAAGTCTCTGTATACATACACAGGTGCATATGTTCACATGAAAGAAAGACTTGTAAAAAGGTTCTACACATGCATGCCAGCAGAGCTTTGGCTCTCTTGTTATTGTGAATGTAAGCATTGATTTAGAGCTGTACAATAAAAGCACATTTATGAATGAGGATTCACACACGCACGCAGGCACGCACACATGCACACACACAAACAATAATGTCCCCATGAAGGAAAGGCTGAGATCTAAAGGGACCTAACTATGTTTGACAGTCAACAGCCCTATTAAAACAGGGCCCGCTGCAACCAAACACAGTGGTAATTGTAAATGTCAGGCAGAATTAACACACGCATAAATAGCTTAACTTTTCCTACATGCTTGAAGGAATGGGGAAACTTTACAGCACAATCTTAACACACAACCTCACACAAGTCAGTCATCATCAAGCTTCATAGCATGTGTGCTGTATAATTTTGATCTTATAGGGAACATGACTCCAGCTCAAAGGCATCAAATCAGACTTTTTGACTGTATAAACAGATTACAGACATGTGAACCATGTAACATTTAAGGCTTTTCAACACAATACACATTCTCCATACCATTACACTTATACCTCCCCACCCCCTTGTAAAATCACATTGCAAATGAAATGACAGATGATGAAAAGATGAACCCGGGACTGGACTCTTCTTCTACATTCCAGCAAGACTGGTGTTGTATGACTGACTGACTTGTTGGCTGGAAGACAGGCGGGCTGTGGTCAAACCTGAATCAGCTTACTACAGGGAAAGGCCGGAAAGAACTTGTCATGTCTCCTTTGCTGACATGGAAACACACAAGAGAAAAGAGCAATGAAGGGGAGGCAATGTGAGAGCGATAGAAATCTGTCTTTATGCACTATGTGGAGCCTTATGGGCTCCCTAGTACGTCTGTTTGTGTCATTTGTTGTTTTCAGTGGATTAGGATCCCAGTTGCCTGATGCATTTTGTTCATGTGTGTATGCACAGCTCTGGAGTTATGTTTGCTGATTAGGTCATGATCCCCAGCCCTAGAGACTGGGTATGAATTTGCCTATGCAGCACTCTGTACACCTGCAAGTCTGCTAAATTCAGAAAACTATTATTTCACATCAAGCCTTTTTAAAAAAATAAGATTACATGCATCATAGAGCTGATGGAGGTAGAAAGATATGACTCAACAACAAAATACTTCACAGTAGACATGGCTCAATAATACACACATGTACACATACATCTTAGGGTCCTTTGGTGCATTCAAGGACATTTGTCATGAATTCAGGTAAGTGGGATCATAAAGCGAGGGGGTTCAATGGATCATACAAAAAAGTGGACATAGCATCTACGTTTCAAAAGTGAAACCCATGTAGAAGAGGTGTTACACTGCAGCCTCTCTCATTAATGTTATTGTGTTGATTTGATTTGTGTTATTTGTGGTAGCTGTGGCTCACTAGTAGATTTGGTTGTCTCTTCACTGTGTAATCCACATGACATAGTGGACTCTATTTTCGTGTACGCCGGTGAGGCGACGGAGGGTAGCGGAACCCGCGCAGATGTATTTTCGTCTGGCGGAGCCCGGCGTACAGCCAGTTTGGTATTTTCGTGGACTGAGGCGCACGTATCGGCATACGTCACCGATGCTCACCGGCAGGTTTCCACAGTGTCAGGAACACTTCAGTGCAATAAATAATCATCAACAACTAATAATCTGAGTCAGCACATACATTTAGATCTATATAGATATATTCTGATCTATATCTGATCTGATGAGCGCGTTTGGCACGCGTTTGGACACACAACCTGACCGAATCTACACAGCTGAAACCGGATTAAATTAGATTAAATATCTAGTAAATAAACACACATGATGAAGTTAACAAGATATTTAATTTGTCTCCCTTTCTTTCTTCCTCTTTCTCTTATTTCTCGCACAGCTTGACCTGGACATGTCTCCGTGTCCTCTCTTCGTCTTGCTGCAGCTGCTGAACAGATCATTTGTTTCAGTGATCAGATGAGTTATTTACTTTAAGCCGACATACGAATATTATAATATTCAGTTTTGTGAGCCAAATTTATTTTATATGCCAACATCTATGAAAGAAAGAGCCAGGCCACGGAGCGCGATGTGTCATTTACACACAGATGGTTCCGACTTTGCCATTTTTGGAATTTATGATGTGATCTCTGCGCACAACCCACCTTTGTCACGTGAGGTTTGAATATGTGCAACTTTATGTGAGTGTCTTTATTTGTGGAAAGGGTGTTTGTCTTACCAGTGGGTCCAACATTACACACACCAAATCCATCTGTGCTCAGATGAGAGAGCGTGGAGGACGCCCAGTGCAGCGCTTAGAGAGACACTTGTTGAGGAGCTGCCTTCTGTCGCCATCGTGTGGCATTACTGTCTTCAGACATCTCTTGATCTCTCAGACTACTTCATGAAAATTGTAATATGCCTCGCAGGTGGCGGATTTAAAGGCAAGGAGAGGAGCTTATGTGATTGGTGAAAACAGGTCTCGGCTGTGTTAAACCCACTCCACGCCCTCTCTCCTCCCTTGCTACGACTTACGCCACTGGGAGGAGCTGAGTTAGGGAGGGGAATACTTACGCCGGGCTGCGCCTCTCACCGAAATACCAAATTGTGCTTGGGAACGCCTTCTCGGCGCGGCGGACCTCACTTACGCCACGCATGTGCCGCGTCGCCGGCGAGGCACGAAAATAGAGCCCAGTGTCTTTAGCGCAAGACACTGAACCCAAAATGTCTGAAATGGGTGGTGTGATTCTGTGTGCATGAACTGACTAGACATCCTCTGCCATGAGTGGGCTTTGAGAGGTGAGAACTCAAGTGTTAATACAAGCTACTACTGCTACTGCAACAGGTTTAGAGAGGGAGATGGAGAAAGAAAGAGATGGACAGAGATTAGACTGATGCTCATGGTTAAAGCAGCTGTAAAGCAGACAGGTCTAGAGCAGCTAAACGTCTGCAGCAGTGATCCAGATGAACTTACGGCATGATGGAGCTCAAGGACTCCCAGTAAAGACTGTGTATCAGTGACTCTGATGGGACCTGATGATTCAGAGTTAATGACAAAGATATTGTTTACTGCAACAGATTGATATCTTCATGGTAACACTTAAAATAACCATAACTTATAAATGGTAAATAGACCATTTATAAATGGTAAGCAGATAGCTTATTACTGTTTAATCATCATTTATAAATAGCATGTAAACAATTAATAAATTGTAAATTTCGCAATTTTAAAAACCTAACCCTAAGCTTTAACCTAACTTTACAATAACATCTAAGTAACATTTATAGATGGTTTATAAACCACTTATAAATCATTTACAAATTATTGCAAACATCAGTTGCAACTTTACAATAACCATCTAAGTAATGTTTATAGATGATTTAAAAACCAAATATTAACCATTCACAAAGTGCTACTGACACACATTTTAATCTAGATGTTTTACAACCAATATTTAAAGCCTATACAAACCTTTAATAAATAATCCATTAATAATTAATGAAAATTATTAATCATAATTTCATTGCTTGTTAATGGTAAAGTATCTATTACCTTACATTAATAAACTATCTATTTGCCATTTATAAATTATGGTTACTGTAAATTGTTAACAAAATATCATCCAATTTTACACATTTGCCATCTTTGTCTAAAAGAAAGAGTTCAACTGGGATTTTAGATGGCATAAGGAAGGGTGGGGAAACACCTCCAACAGAGATAAGTTAGCTGGTTCTAACCACACTGACTGCAGTACTGTTGTTTCATTAAATCCATTATTATGTAGTTTATTATCAGTTTCCCTCTTTTTCTAATGACTCTGTCAGAGAAGACTGTCTGAACCAGATCCATACCTCTACAAAGCACTACAGAGTTTAACAGAATCTGAACTTCTTACCCTGAAAAGTGCTGCTACATCAAAAAGTCAGTCGCTTCCCCATCACCAGCATTATGTCAAAGAATCTGACTTGGAAAAGTGGAAAAGTGGCTTCTCCATAACCATTACAGCAGCTGGTCTGCCGCCCAAAACATCTTCTGGAACTCAGCTAAAGTGGCATTAACATGTAGCCTCTCAACTGTTGCAGGGTCAAGCTGGGAGGGAAGACAGGGAAGTGCTAGAAACACCAGTAGTCAAAGACAGACCTTGTCAGAAATGTATTCCCATGTCCCTGGCCCCTGACCTCAATCATAAAACTCACAGACACAGAGGAAACCCTCCAGTAAATCAGCCTGTCGCTGGCTGACAAACTGGGTTTGATCTGGGTGATGTATGGCCTGAATATGTGGATGGAAAGAAGGGGCAATGCAGAGAATGCAAGACAGATTGAGAGAGAGAGAGAGAGAGAGGGAGAGCAGGACATGGCATTGAGTAACATTTGAATTGGTGTGAGAAAGTTAACACAAGTGTTAGACCAATATTAAGAAAAGTGCTCCTTTGCTATAACTTGCACGAATACATCTTTTCCTCTATTATTATTTTTTTTCTTTTAATTTACATTTAGCTGCTTTGGTTCCTCATTGACTGCCAAAACCCTCTTAGTGCCGAAGTGTGAGCTATGATGTAAAGTAAACAAAAGGCAATCATGCTCCAGAATAAATGCTCTATCACACTCAACAATGTGAAATTCATCTATGTGAATGATGCAAAGAGTGTGGCAGCAGTGGAAATTGGGCTCATATTTAACATCATGATCTCATCAAGTCATCATCGTGCCTGCTGCTCTAGAGAAGGAGAGAGTCGTTTTTTTTTTAATTTCAGTTGAGTTAATCATAGTAAGCTGTTAATATCTATAAACTAAGTCTCAGTGTCATGATGTAAATTGCTATGAAATGCATGTAAAGCAGAACTGACTACAAACCAAATGGAAAAAACAAAAAATGAGTCAAAGAGGAGGGAAGAGGGAAGTAGTCTACAGGCAGAGGATGGAGAAAAACTAAACCAAACAAAAAAGGAGGGCAAGAAAAGATGACTGAAGAAAAAAGACAGTGACAGAGATGATGTAGAGAAAAAGACAGACAGGAAGAGATGACAGAGTGCTGACATCAGAGAGCCGGCACCCCCCGCCCCCCATCACTCAGCCCTCATGGAAAATCAATTCTCCTCGGTATGGACCACGGTGTCGACAGCAGCCCGGACCAGCAGCTCTATAGGCTCGCTTCAGCCATTAACAATAACAGACAGAGCGGTAATAACGTAGACTCTTCATTAGAATCACTTCATATAGGGTTCTGGGCTCTGATCCAAACTAGGTTTTTTCATGACTTTCAATAAAGGCCAGCTTTTTAGAAGTCATGCCATGGCACTTTTAATAAAACAGAAAAACGTTTCACCATTGTATCATTGCTGAATATAAATACATTATCCTTTTAAGTACTCTTTTTTTTCCCCCCTTTGACCACTGTGATACTACAGGTATGATACTTCAGTTTTGTGTAGAGGCTTGTTTGTGTGC
Organism: Xyrichtys novacula; assembly: GCA_962446985.1. NCBI lineage: Eukaryota > Metazoa > Chordata > Actinopteri > Labriformes > Labridae > Xyrichtys > Xyrichtys novacula. The sequence goes on along the minus strand of OY660881.1, from coordinate 28,049,401 downwards.
CATCATTGATATTTTTGATGGTTATTAAACTCCCGTTGCTGTATTCAGACACGCCCATATGGCTAAACTTACAGTGCTTTGGTCTGGCAGCCACACTTGGTTTTGATAAATGAAACCAACAGGACAGTAGAAACTGCAGTTCCCCAACTCTCCTGTGGAGGAGGGCTCTAAATGCCCGTCTTCATGTCAGCGTTTTACTTTTTGCATCAGGTATAATGTAGGGCTAAATGATAGTACAGTGGTTTGCACTGTTCCCTCGGCAAGAAGGAGGTTGGTGGTTCCTGGTTCAAATCTAGAGCCAGGCAAGCAGGGGCCTTTCTGTGTGTAGTTAATATGTGCTCCCTGTGCATGCCTGGGTCCTTTCTCTTACAGTCCAAAAACATGCCTGTCAGGTTCTCCTGGAGGAAGTTGAGCTTTACTACACTGAATATCATCCAGAGAAATGTAGTTAAGCTAAGCTAAGAAAGCAAGGATAAAGTTCAACAAATCAATAAGTGTGATCCAATCATAAGGTATAACACCATTATAGTCGTCTTGTCCTGAAAGTAGTTGCTTAATCTACATCAATACATCTTAAACAAAGGGTTGGTAAACAGTATTGAGTTTTAAGTGGGTCCCATAAATATGCAGCTACACCCTCCTAATTAAACGTTGACATGTAAATTCCTCAGGGTGATTTTAAACTGCTCAGGAACTTGAAACAAACGCACGAAAAAAAGAGTTTCCTTTTAGTTTCATCACACCTGGTCCAGCTCAGTAACGGTGGTTTTATTTCAGCTCTAGCCTGATAAAACACAAACAGGCTTGAACTTTCCTCACAAAGTGACAGATATGTTGTAGTTTTCCCTCCACTGTAACCACTGAAGAGGCCGTGATGATAGCTTCACTTCCCTTTGTGATGGCCCCATTTGTTAAAGTGACAGAAGTGGTGAGAGCGCTGCAGTCCAGGGACCTGTGTGAGTGTGTGTGTGTGCGTGCGTGCGTGCCTGTGCGCATAAAAGGGTGGGGTGATGCTTCTGTCAAGAATCAGGTTTTACAAAGCAACCACCCAGTATCCATCTATCTTTGCATGTGCTCATGTACATGTGTGTGTGGCAGGGACAGTTGTGACAGCTTTGGGCTCACTGCAGTGTGTACACATGAGATGCTCTTTGCTTTGTACCCTGGGAACAACTCTGCAAAATTCTGGAGAGGTGAATCTCTAATTTTCCAGCAATCTTCCGCTGCTGACAGTAAAACAAAAAAAAAAAACCCGGACTAAGAAAATTAACACATGACTTCCGCTCCTTTATCAGTGAACCTTGAACCCAGGAAGTGAACTTGTGAGGATAACATTTCCCCAGCAGGCTGCAGGGGTGGCTGGACTGAGCAGTCTGAGATTGAAACATGGCCTCGGGCCCTGCAAAGCAGCTGCACACAGCTGGAGGCCAGTCTTTACCAGGAACCAAGAAGAAAGAGAGGGAGGGGTGAGAGCGGTTAAGGCTGTCCAGGGAGGACACAACTCAAGAAAGGGAGTATAGGATAGGATATGGGCCTTGGTCTGGCCTTGTTTCCTTTGGTACTAGGGGACTTACAGAGGTCCCTACAACCCTATACCTATCTTACAGCTTGCGTATTAGGTCTTCAAAATGAAGCATGGTCATGTGCAGTGTTGGTGCACTGGTATCTTTGAGTAATTGACAGTAATTGTACCACACACCCACAGAAACATGGTTCAGAGACAATAGCTAATGAGCTTGCCATTGAAATATTAGAGTATTCAGACACTATGATAAAAGAACATAGGCTTCTCAGGGTGTCGTCTCCTCACAAAGCTTTCTCTGAGTCATGAGCTGCTCTCTTACCACCATTAGAGGCTCTACACACAAAAGGTTCATGGCATCAAATGTTGCAGACTCTCCATCAAAAAAGCCAAGGCCACAATCATGAAGCACATATTAAGATACCATTCTGTTGCCTGCCTTATTTCATAGCAAGAACACAAACCATCACATACCATCTTACAGGTTTTGCAGTACAGTTAAGCCCCCCACTGCCATGTCATGACAATCATGGCATCACAACACTTTTCACGGTAACATTTTACTGCAAAAACTCCCAGATGGTCCGTTTGCATTTTGCGTGAAGTGGGATTAATAAAATAACACTGAAGTACTGTAGATTGGAGCTACCACATCAGAGCTAAGCATACAGATGCAGCAGGAGGCAGCAGGTCAGTCAACAACATGGAAGACTTGGGTCTAAGGATGGCATGCAGCATAATTACCATCACAGGGAACAAAAGTTTGACACACAAAGGACCTGTATGAAACTGAGACACTAGCTTGACAGGAAATCCTCAAGAGTGCAAATGCTGTTGCTTTAACCAGGGTCCACTGTACACAGGTGAGAAGCAAAATGAACTTAGAATAACTGCACACCACACTTGACACTGATCAGAGACTAAACTTGTGTGTTAAAAAATACACTAATAATAGAGATAGGAAGATGTATGAATTGGTCACTTGCCCCTGTAGCAGTGCAGTATTAACTTTCATGTTAAATTGAAAGTTAACATCATAAGGTACATCTTTATTGCATTAATTTGATTCCTAAATCAGCTCATTATATTTCTATTGTTAAAATAGACTTTACGGAAATTAAAAAATGATAGAACCTCAAACAAGTATTTGAAAATGGGATGGATTCACTTTTAAAGACCAAACCTGATGAAAAGTATATTTTTGAGACAAACCTACTACTGAAAGAAATGATTAGCACCATTACTGGCAGGCACTGATTTTATTTATGACTTTTTTATTTATGACTAAAATCTCAAAAATAGACCCAAGACCAAACTAATCACGACATAAAACCAAATTCACCTTTTTGCACCCATTCAACTCCTACTGATTATTTAGTAAAGCTTAATTGTGGTGCAGACACTTCAGACCATGTATTAAAGATATTCTAGTGTCCTCAGCATGCCCAAGAAAAATATAGAAAAAAAAGATATTGTTGCATAGTGTAGACACAGTAGATGCCTTACATACAGGTTTTTAGCTATGGTTATTAGGAATCAGGAATAGTTAATAAAAGTGTATCATTTAAACAAAATAACAAAGCTCCTACAGTGAGTATTAATGTGTTTCCATGGCTTAGATTGTTTATTTATTTATGTATTACTACACTTATAATATCTTGCCATCATTTGCATAATTGAAGAGGATTATTGGTAGTGCTTGGGCCATGACAACAGTATTTAAAAAAAAATGTCTGAATTTTTTTTTTTTGTTTTTGTTTAGTCCAATTTTTTCTTTTTTTTTCATCTAAGCAACAAAGCTGGTTGTCAAAAATGTAAAAAAGAGCAGAGCTGAATTTCAGAAGACTGCATATTATTCTGTTCAACAGGGAAATGAATTTTACACATCCTGACTTTACTTTCTCATTATCATTACTCTTGGAGTGGAACCATGCATCCTCTATCTGCAGCAGCAAGTTTACTGCATTCAGGAGCACATGCCAAACAAGATGATGAATGTTGCTGGTTAATGTTCTCCAGTGTTTTCATTTTATCTCATGCAGCTACTTCACATGTTCCTATCTAGTTAAACAGAGCTGCCACAGGGATTAGGCTTCCGGCATACCTGCCTTCTATCCTTCTCTCTTTGGCTTCATCTCCATTTAACTTCTCCTCTCTCTACTTCCTCCACTTCCGCACTCCCTCGATCTTTTTCATCACCCCAGTGGTTTTAATACCATGGAGGCTCTTTAGATTAAAACTAAGATAGATTGGTGGAGTTGTCAAGCATACTGTGTTCATTGTTTCCTGAGAAGGGGAGAATAGTGTCCTGTCTTCTCTCTTTGCACATCTGCCTGAGAACATCTGGATAGTGTCAGCTTTTCAACAATGAGCACAGCAACCATCATTTTTTCCCCTGTCTGACACATCTCATCTCCTCCAAGTCAGCTAAAAAGAGAAGAAAAAAGGAAAAACAACGATCTACCAAATTTATATCACATGACAAATCAAGTGGACAACAAAATGCTTTATTAGAAGTGGCTGCAGGGACAAGGAGGTGGAAGAGATTGAAAACAGGCTGAGTGGTCTGATAGGACACTGGTTCACAGATGTGGGAGAGTTTCTGGATAAAGTGTGGCAGGTTCAGGACAGGAAAGTGATGACAAAGTAGTCAAATGTATCTTCAGCATCCTATGACCAGACTCAACATTAATACCAGGCAATTCTTCTCAAGCTCTTATATCCTGTGGTAAGGCTTTTTTATGTCTGGAGGTCTTCCCCACAATTTGATGGTTATGAGAAAACCAAAGTCCTAGTTATTGTAAAGATTTGTCCTTTTTGGGCATTTGTGATTTGTGCCTTGTTAACTGGACAGTTAAAGGCAGACAGGTTTGTGCAGAGTGGTGAGTGTGTGTGTGTGTGTGTGTGTGGGGGGCAACATGTCAGCTTTTGGTTGACCTACTAAAGAGAGGTCCTTAACAGCTTCTTAACAAACAGCTACAGTATGTCCACCATGCCTCTGATTCACTCATCTTGTAGTGACCATAAAATCTTGTATACAGGCAGTATACATGTTTATTTTTGCTCTTAAAATGGGCTTTTCAGCTTCATGTGTCTGTGGTTCCTGGTGATTCTGCTGCCTGCCTCAAGTGGGCACTTAGAGAACTGCAGTTTCTAGCACTTCTACATTGGCACCATTTCTCAAGACTGGAGGTTGCAGCTTGATGCACACTTACAATATTTGATGTCGGGGTTTCATTTCTGTCCACTTAGTTTTGTCACATGGATTTTCCTGTTCAATAAAAGGAGCCTGCCTGACCTGCCTCTCTTTCTGTGTGACGGTGTGTTAAACTGTGATCATTTAGGGATACATCTCTGTGTTTGCTGATTTCTAAAGTTGGCCTCACAGGATTGCATGGACTGCTTTTAGCTTCATGTTGTTTGACCTCCATGATTTCAAACACCTGTTGGAGATGATTGCTGGCTTTTAGTCTGAAGACAGCAGCTTGTGCCAAAAAAATGAGCAATAGAAATAAAAAAAAGATGAAGTGAGTTATGACTGTTTCACCTGTGATCTTTGAAACATATGGAAGTAGTGTGAAGTTTCAGCTAAAGCCAACACTATCTGCTGGTCTGATGTATCACCACATTTTCAATAAAAACACAGGACCCAGTCTATCAGCATCCATTTTTTGGAAAATATTTTGCCAATATTTATTATAAAAATATAAATGTTTCCACTACAAATCATTTTACATTAGTAGACAAGGCCATCTACATTTGCACACGTAAACTCTCACACAGACACACGGGTCAGTCTTGAGACAGAAGATGAGGAATCTGGATAAAGGGTGCATAACAGTATTGCTCTCTCAGATGTCCCAGGTTTATAAAGTAAGTCAAAAACCAAAACACAGATAACACTGACACATAATTTACTGTATGCTACAAGAAACATCAACATTGCGCTGTATAATGTTAACCAATAAATAATGTCATAATCGCCTTTTTATTGTAGAAAAGAAAAAAAAACAATAAACAAAGCAGACAAATAGAATTCAAAATAAGATAGAATATAATACAGATGATTTTTGTCTGTTTTTTAATTAAAAATGTTGCACAGTTTTATTTATTCTTTTATACATACAAACATTTGTACAAAGAAGGATGGCCATGTACATATAGTGGGATCTGCAGTGCTAGTTGCTATCATTAAGATGGTTTATATTATGTACATGCTAATTAAAACACATAGCAGCAACAGAAGCATCCACAGGTAGACCAAATAACAGAGGACTGACACGTTGAACAGGGCTGGGTTTCCCAAAAGCACCGACATCACCAACATCTGGTAGATCAGCTTTATCTATGGCCATGGCAAATACAGTTCCATTTCAAAGTGCTCGTATATTTTTGTACCACAGTAAGTGCTCGGGAGAAACTTGAAGATACCAGCTTCAGGGTTCAAAAAAATCAAACCATCAGCGCCAAAGTACCAAAGAGCCAGTCTAGAAATACTGGATCCATGTTGGAGCTTAAGGTTACATCAGATCAGGAAACAAGCACCTCGGGTCATAGAACAAAGGTCATTCACTTTCTTATGTGCCTTTAGGAAATCCCAACCTTGACATTGAATGAACTAAGAAACCATCTCTGAAACTCATCATTTGCTGGAAGTGTTGCATGTTTCTCAGGATGTGTTCACACTTTGCTAGTTCGGGGCAGTGATGAAAGACCTCTTGCTCTTTTTGAGAACATTGTCATACACTATGACTGCTGAAAATAGAATAAAACTGGACCTTTTTGCTTGTGGATTCCACCATGATCCAGCCCAACTATATGAGGCACTCTACTTTTTGCATTACACAGACTAGGATTTAAAGGTTAAAAGGGGGCGTATTATGCTTTTTTTTTTTTTTTTTCAGACTCCATACATCCTCTCTGATTCCTCTTTAATATCTTTAGCTGATTTTCAGATTTTAAAAAAGCCTCAAATTTTTCACAGTGGTGTAGTAAAATATCATTTCAGCCCTCGTCTGAAATGCTTCGTTTTAGCTGCTGTCTCTTTAAGGCCCCTCCTCCACAAGCCTACTTTCTTCTGATTGGCCACCTCTCTTGCAAGCCAGCCAAAGGTAGAGCTTGATATTTGGGCCCGACCTCTATTGTGGTCGAGCAGCTGAGCAGCATTACCCCAATAGACATCATACATGTATGTATTTCATATTATGTCTATTGGGGTAATGCTGTAGGTGTCACCTTACACACTGTAGGAGTCAGGTCGTTCTGCTTTGCTGGAAGCACATGAACCAATAAGGAGAGCCTATAATTCTTGGCTCAGAATTTTTGTAAATCTTGCACTTAAACTACAGTCTCACATTCACGTTTGTCAGAGATTTAAACACTTGATGTTTACTTTTTAAGTTTGCGACAACATAGGTTTACCTTGTGATTTGAAACTTTGCATACATGTAGTATGGAAACCAAACTTTGTAACTTTGCAGCTTTTTGTTGCAAATCTGGAAAAGCATGATACTCCCACCTTGAACTAATTGTACACTAAAACAAAGATCTTTATTATATTAAATGTAAGCTTTTGTTAATAAATTATTGAATGTAGCCAAACAAAGCGATTATGACATCCTCACACCAGCCATCTGCTTGTTGTTCTCAACCCTCTTCACTGTACACAAATCCATATACTCCACAATGATACCTGATGTTGCACTGGCTCCATAAACCCCATACCACCTGAACAAAAAAACTCAAGTATAAATTTACTTCTAGTTTAAAGCACTTCCACAACACAGCAGAAACATCCACAGAAGAGGTCTGCGTGACACCACATATTCAAGCTCTCTTTTCCCTTTATAAATCCCTCTCTCTCTGTTTCCTCAGTGTTTGTCCTCTTTTTCGTCTTTAACTTGCCCTCTCAAATCTCCCTCTTCTCTGTTCTCTTATCTGTTTCCTCTGGTAAAATGAAACAATGAATACATCCTGAGATTTCACACAGAGGGCATTGGGATGAGGAAACAGCAATGTAATAGTACAATGTTCGATCACAAGCCAACAGAGCAAAGATGTCCCTGTAAAGAAAAGTCTGTGTGTGAAATGTGTTATGGCCCCACAGCGTTAGATACATGGTACATGTGACAGACTCACGGCTTTCACACAATGAGACGAGATAACTGATAACCATGATTATTGCTTTTATGTGACATGTCTACTGAATGCAAATGCTATAGGTTAGAGCTACGGAGAAAAATGGCTCGGTTGTCGTCTTGGTGTGTCCGCAGAGACAGCAAATGTAGGTAGTTACAACAACATCTCACACCTCGGACCTCCTAAGTCCAGGAAAGGTCCACATCTGGGTGAGGTACTGCTATGTGCCATGCTCTTCCTGCAAGGCAGCTCAGCTATTTCACCTCCTTGTTTTGAAGGCTGCAATCAGGCGTGGTGGGAGGAAACTGCATGCCCAGCCCCTTTCAGCCTTTAAGGAAAGGCTTTCCTTTCCTGCTAAGCTAATTTTGGAGAGCCCCGGCTTTTTGTTAGTCCAGTCCTCGCCTTATATCGTAGTCCAGGTCAGGACTTACTGACCTCCTGGGATTCTTTGCCCTCTCTACCCTCCTTTTTGTCTGTAAGGCATCTCAACTTGGGCATGGAGGAATGGAGGGTTGAAGGGTCTGCCGCTTTACTTGCTGGCAGGTCCGCAATAAATTCTTCAGAACTTGGTATTGTCTTTCAATGAAATGTTGACAGCCCTCATTCAAATAATTTCTTTACTCCCCCCCATTTCCTTTCCAGTTTAAGTTAGACTGTGATAAGCAACCACACCGGCAGACAGGTCTCTGCTGTTTTGATTTGTTGGGTTCATTTTCTAAACAGGTACTGGGCCATTCTTAGTGTGAGAATCGAGGGCTTTGAGGCTGCTCACGATCTTCTTCTGCGGTGCTACGATAGTCACTCCAACCTTCTTCAGATCCCTGGTCAGTAAAGAAGAGGGAAGGGGGGGTTGGAAAGGAAAAGATTGAAAGCATGTTAGAGATGGAGAAATAACACCCAGAAGGCACTTAACAACATGCCTCTAGTGCTGCCCCCTCCTCTTTTTCATGCATCTGCCATTCAAAAAGGACTGCATTTCCCAGAAGGCCAATGGGCTGCCACATCTTTGAAGGAGGTCTAGTAGGGAGTGTTGCCTTCACTCATTGTCACTAAATAACAGGGAGGTGGGTCTATTGGGGCTGTTCTGACAGCTGGAGTTACGACCCTGCCAGTAGAAGAAACAGACCCACTCTATTGCATTGAAATAAATTTATTTGACAGTGCAGGTATATAGAGGGAGCAGCACTTTGATATGTGCAGGATTACACAGTGACACAGCATGTTTATCCTGTAGATTGTTAATATACTGAGAAGCTGTTAAAAGTTCAGTTACATGCATTCAGAGGTAAGGCAGAACATTTGCTTGAAAAGACAGGATTAAATCATTGAGTGCTGCGGCGTCAGTTTTGTGTGATGTGCATCAGCTCATTAAATCCACACAGAAGTTAGTCAGCTCTGTCAAAACATGGAGACCTTTGGAGAACATACATCACAACGTTTCGAACATACAAAAACTCACCCTGCAGCTGTTCTGCAGAGTGACGTTAAACCCCATCTGTTCTGCACGTGATAAGACCAATAGTGTTGAATTAGTAAAGACAGTTAAGTTAAAGTAAGGGTGTCAGCTTTACTAAAAGAAAGACTGTCGGCTGCTGAGACATTCAAGTGTCACAATAAAGAAGATATCATTCAGATGCAAGCATAGCATTTAGTCCTTCTCCAAAACAAGCACATTAGCAGACATGTTGCGTCAGCTCCACCATCCAGACATTGACACTTACAAAACCCCCCAAGCTGCTGCACTATGTGCTACAATGTAAAGGGATAGTTCACTCAACTTTACCAATGGTTTAGATTAGAGGACCAAATCACTGAATATTTTTGTTCAGGTAAGAGTACATCTAACTGCAAGAGTTTTGCTTTTTGCTTCTGTATTCAACAGAAACAATGTCATAAAGAAGGAGTACCTAAGTTTCCGTCTGTGCAATTACATTTTTATTAATGTCAATTCAGCCAACCATAATGCTTTTTTTTATGGTCAACACAAATCAGAGCCCAATATTGTCTGTAATACAATGTACCACAATCTGCAATTTGGTGCTTAAGCTTTCTCAGGGTATACAGGGCAGCAATAAAAAGCAGTTCTTTTACATCAGTCAAAATGACCACATTTTATAACACTGAAGACTCTTCAAGCGTCGTTTTCTTTGTGACCCGATTTTCAAAGTGAATGGAAATGAGGCCTCATTGAAAGTCAACGAACTATCCCTTTAAAAGTAAGACAAATGAAAACTAATTGGTGGTTCTGGAAGTAAGGTACTGATCCCAGGCAGGCCTAGGTCTTGTCCACCACCCACCATCCAGAGCCTGAGTAGGAGGAGCTTGGTGTTAGAGAGTGGTGATTCCCATGGATGGCTCCCATTCTGGGCAAGTTGCCGGTGTGACATGGACCTCCGTCAGAACCACTCTACTGGGAGACAGCCAGGCCCAGCAACATTAACACTTTGAACTTCATGTCATCATTATGTGTTCACTCAAGAATGGTGAAGTGTTTCAAGTATAATTAATAAAGACTAAATCAAACTCAGGTGGAGCCTTAACAGTACAGGAAAATCTTTAACTGTTTTACAATCAGGAAAGAACGATGCTCTAGACTTAGCATGAATAATAAAATACAGACTTTGAATGTTGAGGCAAACATCTTTTGACCTGAAAATACACAGTGTAATCTCATACTTAGTAGTCACCACTAGACTTTTCTGCAAACAGGTGAAACGTGGTTTGACAAAACACAAGATAAGATGAGAAGAACTACATTGAACTCTGAAGGAAAATTCAATAAAAAACATACGGAAATGAGTTCAGGAGTTTCCCATACCTAGAGATTTACAGAGACACAAACAACAATCAAACCAACTTGAACCAATACACAACAATCCCATCCAGTATGATTCTGGATCTGCTTTGGCACAGGTTCATTTCTCCTGTTTCACATTTCAAACTGTGAAAGGAAGCGCGTATCATTTTGGGTTTGGGTATAAAAATGCTTTCTCAGCTAGAACCAGATGAGGTTTGTTTCCTCATTTGTTTCCTCCAGGAGTACAATGCCAGTAAATGCCGGATCATGTATAAGCAGCATGACTGTACAAGATAATGTCAAAGTTTACTCACTTTTGATTGCTTTTCTTTTGTTAAGCAGCTTAGGTCAAGTTCATCTCCACCTTCATCAAATATGGACATTGAACTTTGCATGCACTCTCTTTAGATGAAGAAAATAGAGCAAATGATGCCGCATTTCCGAGTCAATCTATTCTACCCCGGCTTGAAAAAGGACTTCAATTACTCCAGCAGATGAGTCAGCAGACTGCAGCCAAGTATGATTACTGTTCCTCAGAGGTCAGAGAATGCCAAGCCTTGTGCTGAATATCAAGGACTAGATTAAGGCTGTACAAATCAATAGAGAAATCTATATTGAGCAATGTAAAGCCTTAGCCAAGGCTGCTTGCTGTGTAGCTGAGCTAGCCTTGGATGCCTTAGCTTACAACTTCAGTAGATTAAAACTGCAGTGATCCAATTTAGTATCCACCCAGAGAAAAAGCATCATGCTCCAATATGATTTCTTCAGCGCGAGGTTATTCCAGTGCAGTCCATTTGTTATTTATTTTGTCAATTCTTATTGCACAGCGTAAGCTGTTGTTTTGTAATGTGTTGAGTGAGGAGAATACTTTATTGATAACTGATGAAGAGAAATAAATATATATTTAACTGTGCTCGACACCTTCCAAAAAACAATGGTGAAACTTTAAAGGAAATAATAATAATAATAATAATGCATCAGATTTCATATAGCACTTTATCAGAGACCCTCAAAGCGCTTGACATTGGATGCATTATTCATTCGCTCACACAGTCACACTTTGGTGGTGGTAAACTACCTTAGTAGTCACAGCTGCCCTGGGGCAGACTGATGGAAACGTGGCTGCCATTTTGCGTCTATGGCCTCTCCGACCACCACCACACAACACTCACAATTATACACTAGTGGAGGACACACACTGGGAGCAAGGTGGATTAAGTGTCTTGCCCAAGGACACAACGGACAGACTCAGGATGGGGGGAATCGAACCGCCAACCTTCCAGTTATTGGGAGACTGCTCTACCTCCTGAGTTACTGCCTGAGGAGGAACAACCAAGAAATCAGTTTTAAAAGCTTTACAATCATCTAAAAAAATGTGCCAGCACTTTCAGCAGAGGAAACTGACTTTTAATCATGTTTAAAGCTTTAGTGAAAAAGTTCACTGTGCTCTTAACTAATTGTAGCCTTGTAGATTTTAGAGTATCAATTTTGAGATGGTATTAAATCACAACCTCAGAGAAACAGCCTTTAGAAAAAAATCCACTAGTTCAATTATCATCATTTTTATAAAAAAAAATAAATGAATAAATAAATAAACAAAACTGATGTTAGACATGGACTTTCTTGTAGATTAAAAATCCAGAAATTAAAAAACAAACAAAAACCACCCCGGTAAAACCCTGCAGCCCTGACTATCATTGACAAGCAACAGGCTCTGACACTGCCATGATTAATCTGATTGGAAATGTCCAATTACCCCATTCAAGGATTTTCATTCAAAAAAAAAAAAAAAATTATGACTAGTAATAATAATATACCCTCCTTTTATAAATATATATTAGATCATGCTGTAAAATAAAAGAAAAAAAAAGTCCTTTAGCTTCACTGGTTGGTGGCACTAACATGGCGACTGACTCTTATCTGTCGACTAGTGCGCCAGCTTAATATTGAATCAGACACTCATCTAAAGTTAAGTTAAAACATTGTTCTGCTTTTCTTTTATAAATCACAAAAATCTTTACTTTTTAAGCCAGAACAAAAGTATTTAGCTGTAGTTGCAGAATAAAACAGCAGCACCTTTTTGTCTCTTTTTGTCCCTGTAATTTCTCTACTGCCATATTTTTCTTCCATAACACTGCCAAAACCCAGATTGCTCTGCTGTTCATGTTTGTTTCATTGTCAGTTGTCTTCACTTTAATTGATGTCTCTTTCACTCAGCAACATGAATGGTTTAATATCATCCTGTGCAGGTTTTATTCTCCTGTCTTCCTTTTCTCTGCTTTTGACTGGACTCTCCTGTTCAAAGAAAACTCTGGGTGGCCTTAAAGTGGCTCCTGAAAGATATTCTTCAAACAAGCACTGACAGTCCAAACTTTGCCATTTGGTCAGCGTTAGAGTCCTCATTCTGGAGGGAACACAGTGTGGGTACTGCTCTGTGTGCTCTCTGAATTCCCCTGAATCTGGCCTCCAAATAAATTTTCTGACTATCTTTGCTTGATCTCATTTTAATGCTTGGCACTAAAAAGAGGGTCATGCATACCTATTTGACAGCCTTGCCTTTATTTGCTCTTTCAAAGGCCCCTCTCTTTTATCTTGTCAAATCTCCCCTCTCACTCCCTCTCTCAGTTATTTCTCTCTTATTCTCCCTCCATTAAAATACTCCCAACTCAACATCCCTTTTTTCATCTTTGTCTCTGTTTATCTCTCTGTCTTTTAAAGCTCTCACCTTCTCCCTCTGTACTCGTTTGCAACACAGAGAGCGTGACAAAAGGCCTGTCATTAGGAATTACCATGAGTCTGATCCATACACCTTTACTAAGGACACTATAGCTTCCCCTACTTACTCAGAACAAGTGTGTGTGTGTGTGTGCGTGCGTGCGTGCGTGCGTGCGTGCGTGTGTGCCTGTGAGTATCATTCACCAAGAGTCTCTCCAAATTCCTGGGCCCTGCCACAGGCTTTGGGGCCCTGTAAACACTAATGACATCATGAATAGGCAGAGTCGCCCTATAGCCAATGGGTGAGAGTGTGTGTCTGTATATGTGGTTGCCTTACTCTGTGGAGGTCTTGGCCAGTGTGTCACAAGAGCTGTAGCTGACCCCAGAAAAGGCCTCCTTGCAGGGTAAGGTCCTCATTCCATCCATCCAGTCACTCATGGTCCCCATCGAGGGAACCTCTGCACTGCTCCTGTCTAACAACAAGTTTGCTGGCCTGAAAAGACACAGGACACAAAGAATACATAAAAAAAATAACATTGCTGTTAAATGTGTAGGTAATCCAACCTGAGCCACGGGTGAAAATAAGCTTCTTCCTTCAGGGAACTACAGGTAGAGGACAGGGTTAATGAACCGCAAGATACAAGAAACAGAAGAAGTAGCAGCAAGTTTGCAGCTGTGTCACATTAATGACAGACTAATCAACATCATATTGATGGAGTGGCAGCACCACGTTGCACACACACACATTTGTAATGTGTAATGTATGAGCATGAAGCTGCGTTCACAATGCTGAATCATAGAACTCAAATTAAATGTCATGTAATTATGGAGAAAGGCCTGGAAATTAGAGCAGTAATAATGAATGCATTTATGTAATAATTGAAAGAAAAGTATTACCCAGCTGTGTTCAATACTTGGTTCTGATTGGTCAGAAGCCCAAATTCATTCGCGGTAACAAACATGACTACAGGGAACCTTTTCACACGTCATTTTAGATCAATCCACACATAGCAGTCCAGCTCATTTTACCTCCCACTGCTGACACTGTAGAAAACACCATTAAGTCTGACAGCTTCTCTCGGTACCCTGAACTGGTGTAAACTAGCAAAAACCCAACGTAGAGCATAAATAGTAGAAACAATCACGCCGATGTGAAAAGTTGTGACATTTTCATTGTGTATGTTTACAGGGGTGTCAGCTGCAGAGCTCCAAGAAGACTGAAACCTGAATAAGGGAGAAGTGTTGAAATAAAAATGATCCTTTCACCTCTAAATGTCAAGATTGATGTGAGTTATACAGAAGTGCTACTAAAAGTCTACTGCTATGTGTCTTAATTGGTTTTGGCAGAATAATGTCTTGTCTCGCCTGGTCAGTATCTCACTATACACTCCCTCTTATTTATTCACAGTAATGAAAGCATGCACGTGACACATTCAGAACAGTTTCTATTATTTACACAGAAAAGAAAAAGTTAGATTCATATGTTGTGCCTGCAGAGCATTATCTGCTTGCAAAGCTCAACAGAACTAAACACAGACCAGAGCCACAAACAGTTTCCCACATACTGACCTTGTGTTTCTCTTGCATACAATAAACCTGAAATATGCCTTTGGACTTTGAATACACAGGAGGAATCAAAGTATGACAGAAAATATTTTCATAATGTATTTAACATATCCAGAACAAGATTACTAACAAAAGCACAATCAGGTTCTGTCTGATGGTATTACTCTTTCCTGCTCTACATGGAACATGCAGCAGAACTCAACACTGGATTTGATTAGACTTGATGGTTTCAATTGGATCAAATCAAATTAAATGCAGCGCATTGGGCTTTGGAGTGCTCAGTCAACGGTAGAGGGTGAAGGAAAGGCTGCAGGCGCTGTTCTGACTCACTCTGATTGATGATTTGGGAAGAGAGGGGAAAAAGGAGGGATGAGAGTGGAAGACAGATATCCAGGGAGCAGAGGAGGAGAAGAAGAGGAAAGCTGACGATGACATAGGAAGCTTTTCTTTATGTGTCTAATTGTAGATGCCATTACCAATGTTGTGTTTTTTGTAAATGTGGTCCATTTCTGATCACATCAATGCAGGAAATAAGACACCAGGTCAAACCACATTGGGTCGAGCTGAAGCTTAAAACAGAGAGACCAATTAAAAAACAACAACCAAATAATGGATGAGCTGGAGCTGCCTGTTGGTTTACTGCTGAGTTTAGTGATGACGTTTAAGACTGGTGAACAAAGACAGTCTTTTAATGAGGACACGCTGCATCTGTCTTGCAGAACAGACAAAGGCACCTGCGTCAACACCAGCATAAACACACATACGTAAGCGCGTATATAAACATGCTCACAGGGGAATAAAGGCTTGCAAACAAGGCAGGACAAGGCTGAAAAAAAAGGTAGGGAAAACTATTCATAGCCTTGTAAATAAACTCATTAGAATACCAGGAAGTCCACCTCCGCCTGGCTGATTTAGATTGGCAGGGGGAGGTTCAGAGCCGCTGTGTGTGTTTATATGTATGAAAATGTGGGAAACATTAGCCTAGGTTGGGCTGGCTTCAGGAAGTATGAAAGAAGGGACTCTGTACCCTATACGACTAAGAATGATGTATTTGTTTTAGATGATTATGATTTTATTTGAATGCAAAACACAAATATTAAGATAGATCCAAATGTATGACAAAGTAGATCTTAATTTACATTATAGATGATGATCAATAAAACATTTGAACCTCAGCTATTATCAATGATTGCACCTCTTGAAAATAAAAACCATGTGTTGCATTGAGAGAACATTTTCTGCACTTCAGGCTATAATATCTTGAGTTTAAGGAGCAAAATGAAAATGAAAACATTTTATAAAAAGAAAATCATCAATTTGCTTCTCTGCAACCCCAACAAAAAAAACAACAGCACAAAAAAAAAAGAGAAAGAAAGAAAAAACATCCCAAGCCATCAAAGAGGGGAGAAAAGCAAGATGACATCTTAAACAGAGACAGGAAAAAGGAAGAACAAGATGGATTTGAGGGAGTGGAGTGGGTGTTGTTACAATGATTGAGTCTTTTCTTGCCAGATCAGAGGCCTTTCAAAATGCAGAGGGCCCCCAAGGACCCCCTGGAGAGACTGGTTTGTAGAGAAAGGAGGGTATAAAGGGAAATGCAGTGATGGTGGTTTTCGTGAGAGGAAAAAAAAACAAAAACATGTGAATCTCATGTATAAGAATGTTCAAAACTTTTTATGATCATTTATTTAAAAAAAAGACTCAAAAGGAACATTTGATCTCCTTTTGATATACCTTGCAGAATAATTATGATGGTTCAGACTTTTTTTTGTAAACAAGTTGAGTTATTTTTTTGCAGGATTATCGATCCTCTCTTCTCCTGTATCCAGTTCCTCCTTTTCTCCTCTGATCTCAACTCCTCTTTATCCTCTGCATTTCCCCCCTCCTGCCTCCTGTGAGAGATAAACTGCAAATGACCTTATTTCCTCTCCACTATCAATTTATTTCTTTCTTTTGTTGTAATATTTTGAGCAACACCTCACGGCAGCTCAGGAGACAGATGATTTGAGAGGAGACAGAGAAACAGAGGCGATGATGATGGAGAAAATAAAAGTGAAAAGAGAGTATCTTTATGATGGCAGAGGAGGGGTCTGAAACCCTCTTATGGGCTGAACACAAAATAAGAATGTAGAAAACACCCGCTTGAACAGAAGGTAGTATAAATCCACCACAGAGAGAACATAAAGTCTTCCCCCTTCATATATTCACTTCCCGTCTCCTTGTCTGCTCTCTCTTTCATTCCTTTGACCTCTAAATAACCAGGACTGTGTAGTCTCTTGTTTCTAAAGCTCCCAAGGGAAGAGGGGGGAGGACCAGGAAGAGCCTGAATAGATATATGTGGGTAGGACAGAGTTTGGGGGGGATCGTGGGGAGAAGTTGGACCACTACACAGTCCTCCTCATATTATGCTTTTTAATTTTCACTTTGATATGTGGCCTTTGGGTATCCTCTGCCTCCACTGGGTGTGATGGATAGGATGTAGTTTTAATCAATACTACTCAGGTGGTCTGAGAGAAGCTATTAACCTAAATGACTCAGGTGTGACATTTTGATTTGATTCCAGTCAGGCATGCACAGCTCTGTGAAGTAGGCTGTGGATGTTTTAATACAAAAGAGAGAGCAGTATGTTTTCATTGGAACTGATCAAATGTTTAATATACATTTACACATGGGAAATTTTGATCATTTGTAGCTTTGCTTTATTGAATAAGATTTGTCTAATCCTTACATTTTTGCATCATCTACAATCATATCACCTTAATTTTAATCCATTCCTCAGCAGAAGTCTAAGTCTTACAAAACAAGACAGGATCCACATCAACCTAAATCTCAGTTCAGTTTCACACGTGACCCCCAGCACCAGTGCCTTATCACCTGGGGTTGTCATAACATCAAAACTTCCAGCCTGTGCCTGCTGTTTGAGTTTGCTCATTTGAAGAAGGCTCTGTGAGTCAGCGTTTCCATCGTAGATGACTGAAAATGGACATGCTCTAAACTAGTTTTCTTCACAAGAAGCTGTAACTCTCCTGGACTCCATTGCAGCTAACTTTCCTGAGAGGTCCACAAGACAACCTGGGCTGGCGAAGCCACAGCCACATGCCAACATCAACTGATTTCTGCAAACAAGCAAACACATGTTGGTGCTTGCTTTGGTGTTTCAGTTGGATGAAACCAGGACAGGGATTGTTAAAAATTGGGACAAATGAATCTTTGTTGCTAGGACTTGGAAACAGAGTGGCCCACATGCCAAACCTATGTGTATCTTCCATTTCTTCATGGAAATGCAATCAGACCGATAAGCTAAGGCAGAAGAACTACCACGCCTGCAGTGCAAAATGATTCATATGGTGATTATTAATTTAAGGAAATGATAAAGTAATGATCATAAATGTCTTTCCTTGAGCTGCATCACCCCGCTGCAGTCCGTAATGGACTGTCCCGAGGTCTCGCTACAAACAATCAGCTGCTGGAAGAGAGTAGGTGAGTTGTGTTTAGTCTCTTTGTTAAAGAAATTAGGCAAAACTAAAAAGATGTTTGGTGGCTAGTACTATGGCTGGTACCCTATATGAACAGTTAATGAAGTTAGGTCCTGTTCTGAGCATTTTTTGTGGCTATAGAGTGGCGTTTTGGTTGAGGTTTGTTTATGGCTTCTCAGACCGCTGTGTATCGCTATCGTGCAGTCGTTACTAACTAGAGAAGCAAGTGGTCGGCAACATTCATCTCTCGAGGGGTGTCTAACTCGATATTACAGTGTGTTTGACCCTAAATTAATTTTACGCTGGAATATCCCTTTAAAATGAACCAGAGAAGGTTGCAGACCCCTTTACACTGCTCATTTTTCCTTGTAAAGCTCAGGGAGATAATATTAAAAATACTACAGACCAGCTTTCTCTGTAGATTGTCATGATGTATACAAGTCCAATCAGTTTCATGTTTAGTAGAATACAAAGACGAGGTCCTGCATGTTTTAGACACCCTGTACAGACAGTCAGTTCAGCAGTGTTTTCTAACCCCGGCTGGGCTCCTTAGCCTCTAATTAATCCCTGACAGCCCACCTTGGCCCACTGACCCTAGCCCCTCTCCATCCACATGCAGGGACAGTAAACTTTGAGCAGGTCCCCCCCCTGAAGCCTCCAGATGCTCTACTCTGGTCCCAAGCATTAGTCGGGCCCTGTGAAGGAGGGGCTGCTCCATTAGCCAGCCAGGACAACCGGGAGACAAACGAGGTGTGTGGAGCTGTGTGCAGCTGTTCCCGCTGTGCGACTGCCACCGCCACCGCACACACAAAGGAAAAAACCCACATATATGCACAGTTGTCATAAATCACCACAGCCGCCTCTGTCGGCCAGCCTGTGCTCACCCAGTGTTAAAAGCCAATCAGGGAAATTACATGCAAACTCCAAGGGACCTATTCTCACTTTCTTAAGAAATCATTAGTCAATGTTATGAGCTCTGACGTCTCCATAATACAGCGGCCGTCTGCTGTTCACTCGATGCCTGCCCCCCACCCTGCTCAGAACTGACAACTGCACAGGGGCCACTCTGCTCCCCCACAGTTCCTTTAGGAGGGAAAGGTGGTCCCGACAAAGGAGTGAAACACAAGGGAGTGGAAAAAGAGGAAAAAAAACAACAACATGAGATTAAGGGAACATTTTGAGAAAATGTCATCAGACTTCATGGGAATGAAACAGATGAAAACCACAGATGTAAATAGTTTCAGAGTAAATATACAGGAGGTGTGATAAGCCTAGCTTCTTTTCAAGTAACACCCTGTAAACACAGGAAGCAGGAAGGCAGTATTCATGGCAAACTCCTGACCTGCAGGGTTTTAAAAACAAACAAACATGCACCAAGTGGGAAGAAAATTCAACTTGAATGTGAAACCTCCTCCTCTTCATCCTTTAAGTCTGACAGTCCCATTGTGTTGTTATTTCAGAACAAGGAGGACTTTGACCTGCAGTGACTCTTGATGCTGCGTGGAAGTAAAATACCAGAACAACAACCTCTGGGGTGGAAACATTTGGAGACAGGTGTGTCTCAGCTAGGACACAGACCACATTTGTGACTTTATCTTTTAGTTTCATACCTTGAAGTTGTGTTGGCTGTTATCTTGAGGCTTCCAGGGTTGCGTATGAGTTTATCTAAGATGCTGACGATTTGCTCAAACTTGGGCCGGTTGTTCCTCTCTTTTTGCCAGCAGTCCAGCATCAGTTGATAAAGGGTGGCAGGGCAGTCCATGGGCGGGGGGAGGCGGTACCCCTCATCTACAGCCTTTATTACCTACATGGCGTGTAAGAGAGAAGAGCAGAATTCAGTGAAACAGATTCGAGACTTGAACTAATAAACTCAAGTCAACAGAGAACAGCTATTAAAGTTTCTTTAGAGTGTAATTCCATTTCAGTGACTTTCTGGAAATGTTTAATGTTAGTGTTGGGTTACACAAACTCATCTATTCCATATCACTCTTGATCTGCTTGGATGCAAAGTTTGGACCAAGCATTTTTTGTGTTGGTTTGTTAACAGTGTTTGAAGTCTCAAGTGTCATGTGTTGTCCATATAGTAGGAAATAAAAACATAATAATAAACCTGATTCTGCTTCACTGGATAAGAATCCAAATGAAATAAATCAAATTATCTTGTAAGGAACCTTTTTGAAAAGCATGAACTCATTAAAGGCCCCCAGGATCTGTCTTTTGGGCTGAAACAATGAAAGTTTCCACTGTTTTGTCTGAATATCTTAATCATTCTATAGCAGTGAACATAAGAGCTTTAACCCCAGCCATCCAAACAGTGCCAATAATGTGTTTTATCAAAAACATTTGTTGTGAGTCTGAACATGAAATATACAACAGAAACCCCCTCAGTGAGAGAAGGAGAAGAGAAGAAGTAAACTCAAGTCAACTCACGTCCTGATTTGACATCTCCCAGTATGGCCGTTCCCCATATGACATCACTTCCCAGAGTACGATGCCATAACTCCAGGCATCACTGGCAGATGTAAACTTTCTGTAGGCGATGGCTTCTGGAGCCGTCCACCGGATGGGGATCTTACCACCCTGAGGGACAGAGATAATATTTTTAACAACTTCAAAACAGTTTATCAAGAAATCTTAAAAACTAATCTGTATTATAATAAACACATGTACAGACTGCTCAAATAACACAGAAAATCTAGCAATTCAACTGATATGATCTGATACACCACATAATAAGGCCGACTAAAAAAGAGTTTTTAAATTCTTCACAGACTCTCTGTGTGCATGGAAGTAATCTTACCCTGTCCTGTTATTGTTGTATGATGTGATTCATTTGTTTTCACCCTTTCAAAAACAGTCTTTTTATTTGTATATGAAACCCAAAGTTTATAGTTGAGTTGAACAAAAACACGGTGGCAGAATCAATATTCAGCTGCAGTATATCAATCTAACCCTGATCCAAAGTTCCCAGCCTAACCTCTCACCGTCTGCCACATTTGTCATTCTAGCTGAGAAACAGACAAATGAGGGAAATGGAGCAGTGGAAAGAAGGACTCCACAGCATCCAAAGTTAACAGATATCTGCCAAGTCACCAAGCTCTGACAGGCACACACATAAACTACGCTCTAAAACACACTCTACAACTGCCCTATCTGTAAGAAACACACTGAGGAAGGTACAGGGGAGAACACTGACATTAACAGGATGGTTACAGACAGCAAACACAAAAGAAACAACCTGCAGACTATCAGACTGTACCCACCTTCTCTCTCAGTATGTTAAAGGGCAAAATGTGTGAACACCACTGGACTCACGTAGACGGAAACACACAAAACAAAAAGAAAGTAAGGATTTCAAACCAAAAAACTGAGGGCCAGGTTTAAAAAGAGAGTTTTATAGTGAGCTAAAGGAAACCTGGTTATGGCAGAGTTTATTATTCTGTCTTAATATTTGAGATTATGTATTTCTGGGAGAAAGGCAAACGGCTCACTGACTGTTTATTTGACATGCAGTTCTCAGCCAGAAAATTACACTATGTTTAAAAGGGCTGCACGCAGCATTTGAGACCACAGGATCCTGTGCTGAAAATGACCACACACACAGACGCAGACACACACACACACACACACACACACACACAAAGAGGAAGAAAGTGCAGGTGCCCTTCAAAAGTACAAAAAATAAGAGGAGGGTGAAACCTATTTATTTCTGGGATATTTTAGAATAATTCTTCCAACTGTACAGTATAAATCTTAGTATAAAGATTTTTATATATAGTATAGAATAGTATAGAATAGTATAGTATATAGTATAAATCTTCCAAAGCTGTTTTCTGAGTACTTCTCAGGTGGTGCTGCTCTGTCTATTCAGCACTTTTTCCTTTGTATTATTATCAAAAGCGTTGATTTTGACCATATGCAAATTTCAGTCTTACTTTGGTGCCATTAAGCCAGTGTAGGCACCAAATTGCTAAATGTTGGCAGTTTAATGCACAAACCATATAAAGTACATACTCCTACTTGAGTAATGCACCCCTGTGCTTTGTACAATGTCTTCTGAATATTATTGAAGCTCCTGTGAGAGTTTTCTTTTTACATTTATAAAATAGACTTGAATTCACACTGATGTCTTAACATAATATCTAAAAGTAAACAAGAGCACAAGTGACAGAAAGATGATACTTGTATTCTTATTTTAATCCCTGAAACAGAAATGAGAGGGAATGGGCCCTGTTTTTACAAACAACATGTAAGATGGTCGTAATTAACAACATGTTATATGGTCAAAAGTCAGTGTAATAAGTCTTTTTGTCAAAAAATCACTACTCAACCATGTGGATGACAAGTCAGTAGTGACCGGTTTATCCACAGGGGGCACCAAAGTTCCCTACAGGAGCTTTAATGTTGTCATTTGTATCATTTGGCAGTGTGTGTGTGAGAGAGAGAGAGAGAGAGAGAGAGAAAGAGAGAGAGAGAGAGAGATAGAGAGAGAGAGAGAGAGTTTCAGCTCACCCTGGTGGTGTAAGCAGCCTCAGGGTCGTCCTCCAGGACCCGGGACAGGCCAAAGTCTGAGACTTTACACACCAGGTTACTGTTGACCAGAATGTTGCGAGCTGCCAGGTCTCTGTGAACGTAACCCATGTCTGAGAGGTACTTCATGCCTGAGGCGATGCCACGCAGCATGCCAACCAGCTGGATGCCCGTAAACTGGGCGTCATGTTTCTAAAAGGAGAGAAAGAAACATAAAGAAAAGACCACTGCATTTGAATGTTGAACTTATATCTTAAGAAGACACACAAAGGGAGTGTGACCTTTCTGACTGTGTGCATTAAATGAAACCTTTTTACATCAGTATCCACAGCATTTTCATTAACCTTTAGAAACCACCTTTGACATTATGTACCTCATCTTCAGCTCAGCTGTGAAATATGAAACAGCAGCAGAGACGCAGTAATGTATGGAAATCAGGATAAGAGCAGAAGTTCTCTGGAACAGTCTTTATTTTTGAGTCAGTCAGGCTACTTTAATCCAGGACTCTGTGTTTGATCATGTATTCATTGTATTGAAATTGGCTGATGTGAGGACTGGGGAGAGCCCTCATCTTGACTGACCTGATTTCTGTGAGATCCTGCCTATCTATCTGTCTGATTATTGTTGTTTTTGCACAGGATTTGAGGCATGTGCACTTTGTCTGTGTCTACATTTCCACCCATTCCTCTTCACATGCACTCATTTACTCTGTTTGCCTAAGACCACGTCATTTGTGAGATGAGTGTAAGATGAGTATGTTTTCCTTTGAAAACTAACTGGGCCCACCTCAGCTCTTATTTTGTCTGGAGCAATTTGTGGCCAGAACCACCTGGCTCAGTCACTTCAAAGCTCTCCAGATCCAGGACACGGACACAAGCTGTAATGCACACGCCACAAATTTGCATGCATGTGTGTGCGTTTGCAAATATGACACATCTTTAGTGATGAAGTGCAGACCTCTGGGAAAATGTAAGGAAACAACAGCTACTCCCCCTGCATGTGTCTGGATAGTGTGCAGACACATGTGGGAAAGGCCTACATCAGGTCTCAGTGTTGCCTTCATGCCAGTGTTGTGGCTTGGCTGTTGTGTTTTAAGCTGATTTTAGCGAGGCAGGGTGATTCCTCTCTGAGAGATGGAGGCATGGCAAGAATCTAATTCACTCCTGGCCAGACAGACGGGGATACAGTTCATAAAACTTGTCATTTGATAAGTCCTGTGAGTTCAGCTGTAACAGCCAGACCTCCTAAAATCATCCTTTCAGGTTCACACACACTTTTACGGGAACCCTAAAATACTCTTTGAACTTTTTTTCCAATGGTGTGCAAATCTGAAGGTGGATTGAGTTTGATACTTAGTACTACAAAATACAGCCACCTTTAATACTACATTTTACTACTTTTACAAGTACTACTGATCACTATTTACTGCTTCTACTCTGACAAATTTGAATAATGAATTATGTTGTGACCCTGCTTCCTAACTGTGTCAGATTCCTGATTCTGATTGGTCGAATCCGCTGAGCAGCAGTGCAGCAGCAAAGTAAGGACACAGATCACACAGATCATTTCAAATCAATCTGCTGAGAAAAAGTCTGCCACAAGGTAAAAAGTTGTGATTTAAATTTTTCCTGCTAACAATGTGTCCAAAATCATCAGTTGGTGTTGTTATTGTTGTTTTCTTTTTACTTTATTTTAAATAGGACTCTCCAAAAACTTTTTCGATCTGTGGTTAAAGACTGACCATTTATTCGTAGAAAAATAAACATAAAAATAAACACTGAAGGAGCTGAGTGAAAGTGATGACATAATTCTGTAATCTGGGACAGTGCTGACACTTCTCTACAGAGTGACACTTAAGCATCTTAAAGCTCCTTTGAGGATTTTCTAGCTTGTTATAAAACTGATTAAATTTGATACTGACGCCTCTTTAAGATCCTAAGAAGCAAACAAGACAGTCAGCCACAGGATGGTGTGTGAACAGAGTTTGTGTTTTTAACAGGTACAAGACAAGACAGATTCAAGCACCTGTATGTGTCTGCCAACTGTCTTTGAGTTGTGTCTGAATCTGTGTGTGTGTATTTGTCCATATTGTTTACTCACCCTCAAGAAACTGTCCAGAGATCCATTCTCCATGTATTCAGTCACAATCATGACAGGTTTACCTGAGACAGAGAGTTAAGATTTAATCCTTTGGCAGCATTACAACTAGCCAATCAGAATACATCCTCAGCTCAACTTCATCTTGATTTCAAATGTTTTTCCTGACACTGGAAAAGTCATATGAAGTCATCATCACGCAGGCTGTTTCATGACTTAAAGCAGACGCACATGAGCCCTGATAGGGACCAGGCTGAACTCTCTCCTGTGCATCACACACCCACACATACTGTAAATACACACACACACACACAGACGCAGACACACACACACACACACACACACACACACACACACACACACACACACACACACTCAGTTGAATGAAATGATCTTAGCCATAGTTTTAGGGTTCCAGCAGGTCAGCTGTCAAAGTGTGACATCTTTATTTCTGTGGGAGATCTGGCTGTAAATCCATGCTGCCTGATATCATCTGTACCTGATCAGACTTTGGCCAACATAGGGTTTATTACAGAGGGAAAAAAACTTTAGAAAACCTTTAAATCAGCGGTTGTTGAATAGACAGCATTGGTGTCAGGGCCTGTTTGTGTTCCAGATGGTTTTGTTCTCTGTGCTTTACCTCCATCCGTGAAACTTCTCCTCCATTTTGCTCTGATTCATGTGCCCTCCTTCTTCATCCCTCTGCCCTTTTTCATTCCTGACCTACCTTTACTCACCCATCACCCCATTTCTCCCTCTTCTTTCTATCCCTCTTGCATATGTTAATGTGAGCCTTCCCCACATCTGGCACAAATGACTATTTTATCGGATGACGGAGGCTGAGTGGTGATGGAATCAGTCACAAAAAGAAACAAATCTATTATTCTCATTGGGGAAAATAAACTCTCTGTGCATAATGATGGAAGTTGGCAGCCTCGCTATATTTAATTAAATCAGAGCAGATCTGAAAAATGCAGATCTGGTGTTAGTTACAAATAAAAAATATCTCTATGAGTCAATCAGACTGGGAAAAGTTGGTTTTGGCACAACAAACTGCCTCAAGTAAATGAGCCAGGACATAAGGTGTGTTTGATTTAAACAAGGCTTGAAGATGGAAAAAAAAAAAAAGATTGAAAAATAACAAGTCTTCTAGTTTTTGATGATCATGAACAACATTCACCAATTTAAACAAACACTTCTCTCCCTCCTGATTAGACTTACAGACAGTTTTTCATTCTGACAGGTTTCTCTGCTTTCCAAAGGGCACGGACTGTCTTGATAAAACTACAACACTTTCTCTTACAGAATAATTACACTAAATAGATAAAGAAACGGTTAAACAGCCTTCCTACAGGCGGCAAATGTAAAGGCCCCAAAGTCCCTTTATTCTGGGAACACCAGTGTGAGTATGTCTGTGTGTGTGTGTTTTTGTGTGGGTGTGAGACAGAAAAGAATACATGCACGTGTGCATATGTGTGTGTGTGCGTGCCTGCAAAAACACAGCCTGTGAATCAGCCAAAAGCAGCAGCAAGGTAAATGGGGTGTGAAAGTCTGAGGATTATTAAGAATTAACAGGAGCAGTTTAATAAATTACCCTGTAGCCCTGTGTGTGTGTGTGTGTGTGTGTGTGTGTGTGTGTGTGTGTGTGTGCGTGCATGTGTGCGTGCGTGTGTGCGTGTGCATCTGTGTGGCTCAGGGCATATCAAATGGACCTCCTTAAAGTATATCCTGCACTCTTGCTGCAACAGCTCACGCATATGTGTTCAGGGTATCCCTTTAAATGTCATGTGAACACAGAAACACAAACGCACATGCACTGAATTGCATATTGGCCTTTCCCTATTGGTCTTCAAGCTGCAAATAATACCTTGAAAGAAAGAGCATTTTACTCGTTAATGTTCAACATATATATATATATATATATATATATATATATATATATATATATTTATTTTTTTTTTTATTTTTTTTTTTTCAAGTATGTAAAGTCTATATGGAGTTTGGTTTGCAGTCTTTTGACATTTAATTTTCAAAAACTTTATTTAAAAAGACAACAGCTAATGAAAACTTGGTGGTAACTTTAAAAAAAAAATGTCCTTAAGATCCATTGAATTATTTGGCGAAACTTCCCCAAACGTATCATTTCGGAGGCATTTTTCCTGTAATGGTGACTCAAAACAGTGAGTCATAAACCAGTCTGGAATATCAATTTGCTGTTTTCATCCTCTGTGATTTAATGAATTAATTAGCACAAGATGGCTGGAATGTGCTGTCAGTCTGTCTGTCTGTCTGTCTCTGTTTGCACATTCCAATCCCTAATTTGGCGATTCTGTTTTCGATTAGAGGAAGCCACGCAGCTGAGTGACTAAATTTAGCTGCCGGAAATTTAAGAGGCAGGGAGCAATTAAGAAATTACAATCCAGCAGAAGAAGAAGGAGAAATGGAGAAAAGAATTACAAACAAGAAGAAAAGGTACTAAAAATAGAGGACACTGAAGTATGGGGGGTTCTTCCAGTACTTGATTCTAGTCTTTAGAATAAACGCACAGGCAGAGCTACTTAACAAGCCCAGTGCCGCAGGGAGAGATAGAGGCCAGGCCCGTTTCTCAGCGACAAAGTTCAGACTCATTATTTCCCTTTTTTGCAGTCATCTCTTTTTAAAGAGGCCTTCTGTGTGCTAATGATAGTCTTATAAAGAGGCCCAGAGGGGAGCCAGTCAGAGATATGGATTTATGGATTTATGCCTGCTTTGGACACCGGCTTTGATCAGAGCACATTGATCTGCAGAGATTTACACCATGGAAACTCAATAAAACTCCTGCACTCCTTCACACAAGTGTCGGCCACTTTAGAGCCATTTGTCAAAGACAATTGGAAATCTAGAATCAGTAAAAAAAGAAAAAAGTCCAGTGAGGATCTGTGATGGACTGTGAATGCAAATACTATCTCTGCTGTCTACCGAGGTATTCTACTTTATTCAACCTAAAAGTGTCGAGTTTTGCTGTTTCTGCCTCCTTTGTGCTTAAACTTCTGTGAGAAAACATGATGTAAAATGTCAGAGAACTTTGTTTTTATTTTATTTTCAGTCATAAGTATGTTTTCAATCACTCAATAAAACCTCAAAAATGTTAAGAAAAGCTTATTCAAAGCCATAAAGTAATGAGTCATGAGTAAGCTTACTGCGTGTCACCACTCCCTCTAGCCTGATGATGTTGGGGTGATCAAACTGTCCCATGATTGATGCCTCAGCAAGAAAGTCCCGCCTCTGTTTGTCAGTGTATCCTCCTTTTAGAGTCTTGATGGCCACACAGATCTCCTTCTTGCTCGGCAGCTTCAGACGACCACTGCACACCTCTCCAAACTCACCTAAAGACAAAAAAAAGCCAGCAAGGTGTGTAAAACTTCACAAGAGTAAAATCTACACTGAAGAGCAATACATGGAAGATCAGCAGAGAGGCAGAACCAATGAGAATGAGAGTCTTGAGGACTTATAAAGGAAATAAGTTCAACTGTGTTTCTGGGTGTTAAGATTTAGAGCTCAGGACAGAGATCACTAAAACTACTAACTATGGTCATTTTACTCTGAGTATTTCAACACTTTGGCATGGATCCACCTGAACTCTCAGTCCAGATGATACCTTCTCATGGTACAGACAGCAGAGAGACCTTCCAACCTTCACTATTGTGCCAGAACATATTGTAACTCTATGTCTACAACAGGAAAAGGCTATTAGCATTCCTTGCCGGTGAGGGGGTGTTTGTACCTCAGCCTATGCCAGTCTGTGTCTGCATGAGTGTGAATATGTGTTCAGAGATGTGTTTCAGTGAGTAGTAAAAGCTTTGTGGGCCGACCGGCCGGCTGGCCACTACAAAGGCAGCCAGTTTTCAGCTGGGGGGCAGCAGGGTTTGGGTGTACTTAAGGAGATACTCTGAGTATGATGTGTACACTTGGTGTATATGTACCTCTGTATGAGTGTCTTTGACCCCATACTGTGTGTGCACTGCAAGGTGACATCAGAGCTAAGACATGTGCAGATCTCTCTCAGTCTAGTACAATCATTTCCCACAGCAATTCTGGATCAGAGACCCCTGGACTTGAGGAAACAGTGTCTGGAAAAACTTAAGCTGCAATAATTACAACCTGTCTAAATACCAAATGCATGCCTGTTCCTTCCTTTTTGACTCTGTTCTTCAGACCCTCAGCAGTGGACACACAGGCCAGGCCAAGACACCTTTCTTCTCATGTGGTCACTGTGAGGAAGGAGATCTCAGCCCAGTAAGGCTTGATTAGGGACACTCACTTCTATGGTGCTCTGAGTGGAGCTAGGTACTCCACTTTGAAGTTGGAGTCTGACCTACGTACTCAGCAGAGTTCATGTGCATGTGTTCTGTCTTTTAACACACAATCACCGATTGGCAAGGAGATCAAAGTGGAGTTCAAATTTGTAACGAAGACAGATGAGGTTTGGGGGAAGGTTGGACAAAGAGGAGGTATGTTGTGTATTGTTCTGGGCGCTTACATGAGTTCATAAAAATCACACGGATGGGTGGTATGTTATATGTGGGCTGACTGATTAAAATGTTTACATCATTGCTTAAGCCTTAAAGTTCTCTCCTCATTAACTTCTTTTATAATAGATTGTCAGATAGGAGGCTGAAGCCATGTCCTTCTTGTAGCTAGGTAAAACCACTTACTTTACTTAAACATATCATTTGTTTGCTGGGGTTTCTGACCGTTTTCCTACATCTGAGCTGCCAAAATCAGATCACTTCAGCCATCCAATCAGGTTTTTCAGTAGCATTTGAATATGTAAAGAAGACACACTTCTACTAGGAGTTGTATTCAAATGGCTTTTTTTAAAATCAAGAGTTTCTTCATGGGGACATTTTGGGAAAATATTTAGAAAAACACTTTTACTTTTTAAACATTTTACAGCTAAGACATCCTAGTTCAGATAGAAGTTATTCAGGTGAAGCCCTAAGAGAGCTTCCAAAGAGAAAAACAGATAGATAGATAGATAGATAGATAGATAGAGAGAGAGAGAGAGAGAGAGAGAGAGAGTTTCTCAAACAGAGAAGAGAATGGTGGAAAGAAAATAAGATCAATGAGCTCCAAACACTAAATGAAAGTGAGGTAACTCAAGCTGCATAAAACAATTATATTAACATTAAAAGCTCATATTTTATAAGACATTACACTTCACACACTACAGATCTTGGACGGTGAGAACAGAAAATTAAAATAAGAGAGAAAAAAAGAAAAACAGAGAAAATGTAGAAATGATAAGGAAATAGACACAGGCAGGTGTAGATATACTTGGCTAGTATGCTCATACTTTGAAATTATAGTGTCTTATTTATTAAACACATTTTCATAACATCCAGTTGTGTTTACAATGAAATGATATGATTAGCAGCAGAATAAATGTTATATCCAACTTTACCCAGAGTTTATACAGACTGTTTTTTTAGTCTTGTTTTATTTTCCCTTTTCTGTTAAGAAAAGAGTTTCTGTCCCTCCAGACTAGTTTTAGTCTTGTTGAAGCGCCATCAAGTGCTGTTTGAGTATTCTCTGACATTTAGGAATACAGACGCTTGGATCTTAGCAGTTTGTGTCCAGCTTCTGGAGCTGTGCTGGGTGAATAAAATACCACTGATCTTGTCTTTGTCACTGTAAATTGCAGACATAAACTACAGCATGAATGGAGGTGATAATCACTGAAAATAAACTGTTCTCATTTATAAAAAAAAACTACAGTTTGTTTCTGCTGGAGACCTTTCTAGTTATTATATAATGTTTACATCCTTATGGTGATTTCAAAGTGGCTTTCCGGCATGAGTAAAAATAGACTTTTTGCACAGTCAGATGTTGAGCATCATGTCAGTATGGAGAAGCACTAAAATAAAGATACTTTGCTTCAGCCGGGCTCTGTTGGCATTAAAAATGTATAGCACACTGTAGTGTAGTCTTCTTCAGTGTGAATTCAGCTGTGTGTGTGAGGGCATTGGGGTCAACCGTGCTTCTTTCCAGAACTATGATACATATTGTGGTATCAATTATATATTGTGTTATTAGCTTCATAGCTCTTGATTATCTTATTAATTCATTTTTAAAACTCAATGGTTAGTTGTGTGAAATAAAACAGTTACCTCATGGGTAATAATGGATTCCCAGGGAAAGGCAGTCTAGGACAGATTCATTTTACAAAAAGATAAACTAAACTAGAAAAAACTAAACAAAAAAAAAAAAACATAAACTAAGACCCTGATCATCATGTCTCTATTATGAACCACAGAAATGTGTTGCAGAGTGTACTCTGGGCTGGAGTCAGGTATTGCACTCTCAGACCGTCCTGACAGTTTTACAGTGTGCAGGACTGGTGGGACTCTGGAGATCAGCCTGCTGTTATGTGCTGTGTTCCTTACTCTCCATCTACTCTGCCTGCACTCAACATGAATCACACTGCATTAGCCTCCCGTCCACACTTCTGCTCAAGTTATCAGGAGGAACATGTGGAGAGGAGTGGAAGCTTGTTTTACTGTGGCAATTATTAGACTGACTTCAGAATTAAAGCATCAGGCTGTAACCTGTGGGAAACTGTGAGAAGAAAGGGAAAATGAAAGAGTGAGAGTGGGAGGTGAGCAGAGCAACTTCTAATTTCACCATCTCCCCCTCTATCATAGAAGAGGGAGGGAAAGAAGGGACCTCAAGCTGGGGCTTTAAATGCTTCTGGTTTCCAGCTGAGCAGTATGGCACAAAGTTAAACTACCCTGCTGCTCTGAAAATGTAGATATATGGGAGCTCTACATGCACCTCATTTTTCTGTATGTGGCGCTGCACTCTGTGCATTTGTCACTGAAACGGAGCATGGAATACAGAGTATGATGAGATAAGAGATTGAGAGAAGAAGTCAAGGAGAGGAGACACAATTTATTTATTTTTAACTATTTATTTTCCTTTGTGAACAGATTTTCTCTCTTTTTTTCTGACTGGAATGACTTGTCAGTGCTTGGATCTGATCTTGATCCGAACAAGTTCATCAAAATGTATTACCTGGCTTTCTTACAAGTAACTCTGCTGTGTAAAAAACTGGATACTGATTGGTCAAAATCCCATGAAACTGGCTGTTAACTCTGAAAAGCAAGACCATGACCAGCAACAACCAGACTTGTGTCATCTGCAGATAGGAGTTTGATGCATTTATTAAAGTTATGATTTCACATCTACCTTTTTGCGTGTTATGTGCCGTGGTAGGGTTACAGGACAGATTTATGGAGAAGTTATGAGAAAGAGGGCATTTTAGAGGTGCTCCTGTGATTTTTGGTGTCTGTTGAGGATTGTAAATACAAATGTAAATTTAATGTGTTTTGTATTCATCAAGCAGGATGATTTAAAGGTGTGAACGTGAATGAAATGTGTTCAGCCCTCAGCTTTCTCACAGAATACTTTGGCCATAGAAGTGCTATAAACTGTCTGAACAGTATGAGTTTATAATCTTTCAATGAATAAAGTCACTTTTGAATTTAATACTTTGCGTAAATTTGTTTTAATTTATAGTTGGTAACTGAGTAAAAAGAGATAGTATATTTTTGACAGTCTCACCCTGTTATAGAATAATTTTACCTGTCCAAATACCTACATACAGATACTAGTCACCATTTACAGTTGTAGGATTGAGCACAGTTAAGATTCTGTTCAATCTCCATCCTTTTTCATTTATATGGAGCAAATTCAAACAAAAGCAGTATTGTGATACTTCATAAGTAACACATGCTAAATGTCTATATTCCTCACTGACACCAATATAACCCCAATAATAGAAACACTGGCCAGGAAAAACTCAGAGGGAGTGAAGACATCCTGGTGTTTTCTCATTGGTAGACAGCCAACTGTGTTTGCTTGCTCTCACCTGCTCCAACAACTTTATCGATGGCGATGCAGGAGGCATCCAGCTCCTTGGCAAACTCGTGCACTGCTTGACTCGGGTCCTCATAGGTGTGGGGGTCCACGTAGGTCCTGATCCCTGGCAAACGCACTGCAGCAGCGAAGAGCAGGTTGCATGGGTTAATTACCATTTAAATGCCTGGTGGTAAGACCATATTTGTGACACCTTAGCTGTGCTTAGCTTGACTGTGATGACGGGGAGACAGACATATTAATAATCACATGTTTACACTCTCTCGCTATGCTACTTTTAGATGTAATCTGATTGCAATGTGTTTGTGAAGAGTTTTCTACAGTACGAAACATACAGACTATTTCAGAAGAAGTCAACTCTTTTTTTGTTGGCTCCACTGTATAAATAAACTCTTTTATCTGCTTCGCACTTTGGCTCAAATCAAGACCACAATAAGCGAGACCTCTTTGTACTACATATCTACCTGTGAGTATTGCTTTAAGATGGGCTCGATAAATAAAAAGTAAATGAACCATTCCCTTTAATAACAAAGCTTGATTATTTATTAGTCCCTGTGGGGAAATTAATGCTTTGCCTTTGACCCAACCCAATGGTTCATGAACATGGACAGCCTCACTTCAGCGTTTGGGGAGAAGGGGCCCACTGATCAGGTCGAGGTTAAAGACAGGAGAATTTCTAATAAATTACATGATGTATATAAATAAAGGGAGTGTTCAATGACGAACAAGCAACCACATGGGGGTAAGGGGTGTAAAGAAAAGAGGAGTTCTTCTTAAGGCCCTTACCCTTTGTTTTACTCACATCTTTAGGACCAATTTCAAACTAAACTTGAAAAAGAAATAACTAAGAATAAGAAAGAGTGATATGTTCTTTACATGGTGTATACCTGTATCAATTAAAGTATAATGTGAAACCTACAATTATGGATTGTTTAGACCTGAAGTCTTGTGTTTGGTGCAGCTTGCTGAGAGGACAACCTGATCCTTTTCCCTCCAAATGAAGCCTTAAAAACTGGCTCACAAATGGACCAAGAAACCTCCACTCAACATGGTCTCAGATTGATTATGATTAGCTCTTGTGACAGAACGAAGCAAAGACCTATTCAAGTTTGAAAAGAGGCTCTAACGCATCAAATTGTTGGTAAAGATGTGAAGAAGATGCCAAGAAGGTTAAACAACAAAGACTGAGTCTATCATGTGGCAGCTCAGTAGTTTTCTGTTCTGTGAATGTTTTGGGGAAGAGAGGGCAGATTGAACCAGGCCCCAGGAAATAGTTCAGTACTTACAGTGGCCATTGCCAAAGTGCAGCCTTTTCTCATCAGGATGTTTGGATTTGCTGTGGCAACAAAACCTGCCAATGCAAACAGAGAGGAGGTCAGAAGTAGTGCCACATCTCCCAATAAGAATGCACCCGTTGGCTCAGCCTGGAGGTTAGCAATAGCTCTGTGAATATATGTGTGTGTGAGAGAGAGTGTAATCCCAGCTCATATAAGTCAAGAGAGGATCAGTAAGTCTTATAATGAGCTGTGGATTTATACTCTCTCTGAGCAACACTGACTGCCAACTTTAGCCACACATATCCACACATAAAACACACACACATATACACGCAGATTCACACCAGACTTTTAAGTTTCTCCCATATATACTATTCTTACAGCCACAGACACATGGAGGAACTTCAGGGTAATCAGAAAGGGGAAATCAAAGAAAACTTAACATGTGGTATTAACAAGTAAGTGGTCAGTTTGTGAGTCTGGACAGTGATGGACGGACCTGCCAATCAGTACATAGAGCAGCACAGTGAGCAGGATGATAGCCACGGCCGAGGAGATGGCGATCAGGACAACCTGACTGCTCTCACTGGAGATGGAGAAGGCAGCTGGTGGAGAGAGAGAGAGAGAGAGAGAGAGAGAGAGCAACAGGCAGGGACAAGAGTTCAGTTTAACTTTTATTATCAAATACCGACTTAATTTAACACTCTAAATCAGTTATTATACAATCTTATAAGATTTTTTAACAACCCACAAAACACAATTCAGATTTGGTATGAGCCTCCACAACCATTAAATAAATAACCATGTTGTAATAACAATAAAAGAACATTATAATCATGTCCATCCATGCAATCCACCTCACATCTACCTTCTTATGAAGCTCGTCCATTTAAGGGACACTCTAAAATATCATGGACTGTACGATTCCACCACCAGCAGATACAACCTCATGAATAAATATTAATAAAAATAATCATCTTTTCAACATTCCAACTCAATGTGGGTGCTTTCTCGAAGTAGGATTTATGGCAGCTATTGGACTAAGTAGCATTAGATTGCACAGGCGGTCATGA
Source organism: Xyrichtys novacula (assembly GCA_962446985.1). Taxonomy (NCBI): domain Eukaryota; kingdom Metazoa; phylum Chordata; class Actinopteri; order Labriformes; family Labridae; genus Xyrichtys; species Xyrichtys novacula. The sequence goes on along the minus strand of OY660881.1, from coordinate 28,014,293 downwards.
TCTGAAGGCTGATTTATGAAAGTCTTTGTCCTCACACACTGTTGGTTTCACAGAACATGCCAACATTTCTCCCTTTTAGAGCTGATTGTACTGAGAAAAACAAAAAAACAAAAACTGAGCTATGGCGTCAATAGCTTAACATCTTAATTTACAGATAAATCAAAATATCTTTAATGATGACTGCCTCCAAAATCTTACAACAATAATTATCTTTAGTTACAATTCCCAAAGTCTTATGAACTGGTTTTGCTATTATTTCTACAGACAAAGCAGAGTCTTTAAAGAACTTGGATTGAGTTCTGGACTTACAGTCAGGGCTGGTCTCAAACTGGAAGCTGGGGCTGCTGGCTCCATACCCTGCAGCTGTGCGCGCTCTGATCTGCAGCAGGTAGGCAGTGTTCGGCTTCAGACCATTCAGAGTCACATTACAACCCCGAGCACGCAGGATGGTGTAGCTGGTCTCCTGCTCCTCCTGTAACACACAAAAGGAGGAAAAAGAAAAAAGGGGATTAAATATTTGTGATACTGCTATTTTTCTAGAGATTACCACATTTTAGTTCACGGCAGCTTTTTTAATGAATCCAACCACATGAGATGTGGACATTCAAAGACAGTTTGTGCTTAATGCTGGTTCCTTTTCACCCATGCACACACCCACAAACATCAGGGACAGTTTTGTAGCTTTCCCTCCAAGCTGATGAATTATGTCTTTTATATTTTATGACTTCTCTCCTACTGATCTCCACTGATAAAACAACGGGAGGATTTACACACCGCGTCTGCATTCAACGCATTGTTTCCAGATGTCGAAGAAAGTAAAGCAAGCAGGAAAAAATGAGTGGGCAGATGGGGATTCAGGAGAAAAAGTCAGAAGGCATCTCTATAGTTTACACGTGTTTTCTTTAATATGCTTTAAGATTTTTGGTTATTACTGTATAAATTAGGTATGAGCAACTAGAGGAATGTTCTCTTTAAGTAAAAGCCATTTTTAAAAGTAAACGCAAACATTTTTTTAAAAATGGGTTTCAGTGACTTCTGAATAGCAACTTTCCATTTGTTTTTATAGTTTTAGACTTTAAATTAAATGTTAAAGACTTTTATAAAAAGAAAAGGTGTTATTCAGGGTCTATTCTACTTTAGCTTGCCATATGCTTTATGCGATGATGTCCTTTATTTTGGCAAACTGTATAATGTCAGAGTAAAATACAACAGAAATAATGTATGAAATCATAGCAATCATTGACAACATTTTAGTTACGCAATTAAAAAAAAAGTGTTTTCACATATAATGTTGTTTTTCTTTGTGCCTCATAGCACATTCAAACTGTCCAAGGTGAAAACTGCTGAGCCCCTCGATGCAGCAGAAAAACCTGCAATGACATTATTATAGATCCAAATCTAGTGGACCGAGCAATAGGCAGAAAACAGGGCAAAGATAATCTTAAATCTAAATGACAGCCTATTAGAGATGACTTCAACAGTCCTGAAAATGAGCTACAAGTTTTGTAACATAGTAGAGCTCATAAAAACCATCCAATGCAGAATCATGTTCAGGCATCATCAAATCTTCATTTTATAGACCCAGTTATAAAGAAAGACTCATTGGCACAGGCAAGGGGATAAACACACACACACACACACACACACACACACACACGTTCAAACATACACAAGCAGTGTCTGAAAGAAATGTCTCGACCCATTAATGGAGTGGATCTGACTTTTATGGAGCACAAAGCTTTTTAAACTGCTCAAAGTGTGAGGAGGTAACCGATACAGCAGACCTGCACTGGGACAAATCTTCATTAGGACTATAAATCTACTTGCAGCTTGTCACCATTCTGCGTTCTGGACAGCATATGATCCCCTGAAAATCATACACAGGTGTGGCACAAGCACAATGTGTGAGATACAAGGAGACAGAGAAGGAAACTCAGGTCAGACGTCTCCTTTTCATGCAAACTGCAGCAGGATGAACTGTGATCATGATCTAGTTCACTCTGTGTGTGTGTGTGTGTGTGTGTGTGTGTGTGTGTGTGTGTGTGTGTGTGTGTGTGTGTGTGTGTGTGTGTGTGTGTGTGTGTGTGTGCGTGTGTGTGTGTGTGTGTCTCAACAAAACACTGCTAGAATTTAATATGGCCTCTGTGCTGCGTTATGCTTTGACAATCTAAACAAAGCTGTAGCAAATTACGGCTTGTATAACACACACACACACACACGCAAAACTCGTGCAGACCCCAAAACAGGAGATGTTCAGCAGAAGTCTGTAAATACAGTGTTTTACTTAGTATTTCTTCCATCTTAGACTAATAAATAGGCCAGATTAAAGCAGATGAAAAGTTCCCTCTCTCTCTTTCTCTGCTTTTTAGATCACAATGATTAAACATGTAAAGAAAACCAGCAAAGTTCACTTCCACAAATTTTATTTGCACAAAGTGCAGTTGAAAATTGCTCATTGGCTGTAGAGGGCCCGCAGCTACAGTGACAAGAAGATCATATAGTTAGCCAGGGATTTCCAAAGATAAAACACCTCTGGTCTTCTGGGAAGCTTCCCAGTTGGGAATTCCCAAGAAGTCCCATATATAGGGCCGAGAGTCATGGAGCAGACCTCACACTCTAGAAACTTTGGCCTTCTGTACAAGTGACACAGACATATCTGACGGCAGTAAGTGCAGTTAAGAATAAGACAAAAGCAAGTGTGTGGAGCTTTAAAAAAGGGGGCAGGAGGGTCTCTTGGTGTGTCTTCTATTAGATAATATTTATTATTATTTATTATTATTATTTATTTTTTATTTAGGAAAATCTCAACAACTGAGGACCAACCATCTTCTTAAAACCTGGTGATGATGATCAAACATGGCAGAAGTGACTCCTTTAGCATCTAACTACATTTACAGCATGTGATACAGGCAGTTACTAGAAAAGCACTCAGAGTGCGCAGACCTCTGCCAAGCAGCTCATGTCCCCCCTTATATTGTGATTCACACCAAACTTTTACTGTTACGTGTCTTTTATTAACTTTTATTTGTGTTTCAACTGGTATGTTCACTGTTCATAATGTTCCTAAAACAACAAAGCTCATATTAGATACATAAATGCATGATTTAGAATGCAATATTTGTAAACGTACACTTCCTTGTATCTTCATTGGTTATCTTTCCATTTTCATGTTCTACCGCTTATTCCCGTTCCCGGGGTCGCGGGAAGATGGGTGTCCCTATCTTCTGGCGAAGGACACCCTGGACAAGTCGCCAGTTCATTGCAGGGCTGACATATAGAGACAAACAACCATCCATGCTCACATTCACACCTATTACCTAATAACATTACTATTAACCCCACTTAGGCATGTTTTTGGGATGTGGGAGGAAACCGGAGTACCCGGCGTAAACCCACGCAGACACAGGGAGAACATGCAAACTCCACACAGAAATGCCCTGACCCGGATTCAAACCCAGGACCTTCTTGCTCTTAGGCAACAGTGCTAACCACTACACCACTGTGCCGCCCATTGGTTATCTTTCAGCATTGAAAATTCCAACAACGCCCTTATTTTTGTGTGTTCTGGATCACAGTATCCGGAATTGTCTGGATCAGGATCAACCTTTGACACCTCATAAAACTCATTGAGATCCTTTTGTGTCATTTTTTACTAAAGACTCTGGCCATTTTTATAGAGTTAAATGCAAAAATTCCAAAATTTGCCCTATCTCACAATGATAAAGAATCCTTCAAAAAATTTCTGGATCCAGAAGGCGATCCGGATCAGCACCAAAATGTAATGGGATCCTCCTGGGGCTGAGACGCACCTCTGGTGAATATTTCAGGTCAATCCGTCTGTAACTTTCTCCGTAAAGTTGTTCACAGACAAACAAACAAACAAACCAACGCTACCAAAAACATAACCTCCTTGGTGGAGGTAAAAATGCCGCTCTCAGTTAACGCATGTAAAACACAGAGCAGAGATTTAGATCACCCTTTTTATATCAACATTAAACAGAAACTGCCTGTGCTTCGGGTCCAGTCGGCTATCTCTTTTACTTTCCTGTGCAAAATTTGCCCAAAGCCCAAAGTCTTTCCACAGTTTTGTCCTAAATTAAATCTTATCCAGAAATATCTTTTTGTTACAAGGTAAAATTGTGTGATGCATGAACCAACTTCCGGCTTTTAATGGCAGATTTTAATCAAAGGTCTCAGTTTCATTTTCACCTTTTTTCATATGATTAGTTTTCATTAATCAGACACTAGAAGAAATGTTTCTTTCTATTGGTGTCATCATCCAGGCTGCATTGATTCAACTTAGTCTTACTATAAAATGATCTACTGCAGTGAAAATACTTATAAAGCTCCTATGAGGAGTTTTTTCTTCAGTTATGACATAGATTTAAACTGATAGAGATGTCTTTTCACGAGCTTCAAAAGCAAACCATCACCAAGACTTGCAACCAGACCACAAATTCTATATTGTTTTCATTACTGAAACATCAGCCACAGGGCAAATGTAAGAACTGTTTTTTAACATTCTGCAGAAAAGGTCTTAACTATACATTTGCATGGCAAAGATTCTTGAAGATGAAAAAAATCACATCCAAGAAAAGAGGTAAACATTTTGATTTCAGGAGACGCCAAAGTCGAAGTAAGATATTTCTCTATCCATATTACTTACAGAGCTCACAGTTGGCCTGTTTGTCTCATACTGTCCTGCTTCCGGCATAAATCAGTCTTGTATGGTTTTGAACCTGGTAGTAAGAAGCAGAGCTGTCACTTTGAGACTTTTCTTGTTACCTGTTGGTTTCCTCCATAGACTGTATACACTATGGACAACTTGGCTCCACCTTCTGTCATAATACAAATTTGAACCTGAATTGCTCTTGGTATTTCCGGGATTTCCTCCACTTCCTGGAACCACCACTTGTGCAGTAGCATTGTACGCCCTCGGCGGGAGAGTCGCTGTGATGACGCTCGGCTCAAACAGCGATTCCCCTGGGTGAGCTACACAATCTTTGTACACTCATAGGCTGTACCAAGTGTCAATCACGGAAAACATGAACTCCCTAATAACTTTTAAAAATGGAGCTGCACAGAAAAAAGAGGACTTGAGCACAAACTAGTCTTACAGTAACTACATGTCAACATTGCAAGCAGGGGGGAGACAGATTTATATTTTGTGTGATTAATTTCTAAAGTTTGTCCAGCTTTATAAGGATTGCTGGGAGAGGCGGGATATATGAACTATACTGCAGCAGTCACTAGGGGGTGCTGTTTTTGCGGAGGGTTCATCCAGCAAAGAGGCAGATGACATCTATGCAGTCTATAGTCTCCTCCCATAAATTTACTAAGTAAAACATTAACTACACAAAAGCATTTTGTTCTGAGTGATGTGTGGTTGTTGGCAAAATGTGGACTTTTCTCCGTCAAGAGAGGCTAACGTCATTGCCAAATTGGTATTGGATTACAGGATAATGTACTCTGTGTACGTCTGTTTTAAACTTGTATAAATACAGACGAGAAAAACCACAAAAGGAACAGTAAAAGTCTGGCCGATGCTGTGTATCTGAGCATCTTTTTCACTAAAGACTTCTCTTTGATCTCTCTGTTTTGTGTCCCGTTTCACCATCGTGTTTATGTGTATATGCAATTATGTCTGCCTGTGTCTGTGTATGTGTCTCTAAAAGCCCTTGTCTGTCTCATAAGTGAGTCATGCTGTGCTCTTCATGTGGGGAAATTTGTGCTGCGACTCTTGTCCTCCAATGGCCTTGATGCTTGGCATGCTAGTAGCCCTCAGCGTCCCTCTGCCTGCCACACGGAGAGGCCTCTGTCCCAGGTTGTCATGGGAGTCTCCCCTGGTTGTCCCAGTTCTCTCCACTGCGTGGAAAAGCCTTTTGTCTGGGGTTTAAAATCCATGGGTATGTATGGCTGCTGTGGAGAATCCTCTGGGAACTTTGTTTGTGTGTCCTTTTTGTTTGTCTGTACCCAAGTGTCTCCAGTAATTCCTGAGAGACGGTGTGATTAACAAGGATCAGTGCAGAGACCCTGAGATTTTTCGTAAAAAACCCTGTTCCTCTTGGCTTTTTTCATGAGTGTGCATCTCTGCGAAATTTAAAAGCCACATCTAAGAATTAGACCTGCAGTGAGCTCTGACCCACTGATACCAGCAGTTAACTTTGCGGTGCTGTTTTTGAGCCTTGTTTTACCATCTTAGGTAAGGATGGCTGAGCAGGGAGCAAAGTTTAGAGAGGAAACTGCTTCTGTCGGCCTACTAATCAAGAGATTAGGGGCCACTGTTGGCATTCAGGCGAACTGTGATCTGGGACACACACAGTCACAGACACACACAGACACACTAAATCTGCCAGAGTGATTAAACTTGCATCCACGGCTAATTTCACCATCAAATGTCAGCCATAGCACAGCATTGGTGCTGAAAGCCATTGTAATTCGTTCTGCACTAATTTCCCTCAGAGAGGAATGAGCGACCCCACAGACGCATTTACTGTCTGCCATAAACCTTGTCTCCATTAGGGAGCAGAGGGGAGAGGAGGATAGGATGAGAAATAGAAGAGGGGATAAAAAGAAGGGATGGGAAAGGGAGGGGAAGGAGCAGAAGAATTAAAGAAAAAAACAACAAAAAAGAGAGGAGGGGATAAAAAAACGACAGGAGAGACAAGAGGAACATTTACAGGAGCGAGAGGCTGGAGGAGAAAACATGATAGAGATTTGCTTTTCATAAAGAAAAGACAGCAAACCTCTTATTAGATTTAAGTATCATTTTATCTAATTTCAGATCAATATTGAGCTGAATGAATACATAGCTCATACTACACCAATCTCCATTGTTTTTTTTTTTTTTTCATTTTTTATCTCATATTTTCCACTGAGTCACTGATGCACAGCATATACAGGCATGACTCTGTCAATCAAAGATTTTATAATTACACCACTTATGTAATGTTTATTTACAGAGTTTGGGCTCCTCATAAAAAACACATCATCTGCTCATTTTAAAACTGCTCAATTGTTTTTTTTGCAAAGAGTAAGAGTTTATTAGTAACTTTCAAAATATTAAAAGAATGTAATAGCTGATCAGTCAGCCAATCTGATGAAGCCAACCGTTCTGGAACAGCGCTGGACAAGAGGGCTTAATTGGTACAGTGGCAAAATGTTGTACTGCAATCCTGCCAGAGCCAATGAATACTGACCTATGAAGCTTTTCTTTATGTTCAAAGACAATCTATCAAAGGTAAAAGGTGAAGGTGTGTCTGTAAGTCAACAGTTATATTCCGTGAAATTGTAAAGTTTGTTTTTCTTTCCATGTGAAGGAACTTTGAGCCAGTAAGTGGAGGTCTTCACATCAAACTGGAAGCAAACTCAAAAACTCTGCACAAAGAGGCATATTTCCCCAATGTTTAACATCCATTCAAGAACATCACTTTCTTTCTTATATGCGTGTAGTTATATTCTGCACCAACCTTTTCGTAGTATTTGATCTCGTAGTCGAGGATAATGCCGTTGGGTCTCTCCGGCTCCTGCCAGGACAGGGACACGCTGTTTCGAGATGTCTTCTCCTTTTTGATGACTGTTACTGGGGAGGGAGCTGGGTGGAAAACACAGACACAGTGACAAAGTAAGAGTGAGTTCCTTTGGTGTGAAGTTCAGTGGAAGTTCAGTCACCGATGTTGCATCCTGCCAATGGTCTATGGTTCCTGTTGGGCTAATTCAGTTTGCTGCCCAGTGGGGCCACATTAGCAGCTGGTAGATGGAACAGGCCAAAGAACAACATGCAAACACCAGCTTATGGAGAGTCATGAAGACATCCTGGTTTTCGCACAATGTACCATATCCTTATATTTGCAACATCTGCTATTCAGGTTTGCCCCCAGCTCATCTGTTTTCTCAGAACTCATTCTGTGAATTAACCTCACTTTAAAGATTTTACTCTTCATATGAACAAATGAATCTTTTGTTTGATTTATATTACTTGTAACTATATATATATATAGAAGATTTATTTTACTTTCAAAAATGACTGGCTGTTTTCTTCAAAAGGAGCAGAAACAAGGCTACTCTTGGTTGTGTGGTCAACTCCCTGTCAGGCTAAAAACAACAGCTTCCATTTAATCCTGTATTATTTTGTACACAGGGAAATAAAACATTAGTTGCTGCTTATATTGCTAGGGAAGTAAATTCTCACTAGATTAAATAGCATGTGCTGTAGAGTTTATAGTAGCGCCTTCTCTTCCTCTGCATTGCTCAGTTAAGTGTTAGCTTTAATCTGAACCTTGTAAATCTTTTTTTTCCCCTTTCTTTCTTTCCTTCCTTTCTTTCATTTCCTTTCTGTCCCCGCTGTCCCTTTTTGGTGTGGCGCTTCTTCCCTCGCCTATCTTCCTCGCCAATCCTTCAACCCCCCCCCCCCCCCCGCCTCAGGGGGGTTCACATGGTCCCAATCTAGTCATTCAGCACATCCCTCCCTCTCTCCATCAAGCACTGCCACCCCCTCCTTCTCCTTCTCCCTCTCTTCTCTCCCTTTCTCATTTCCCTTTTTTACTGCTCTCTAATTGCCAGGCAGCTCTGGGGCCAGCCTGGCATCTGAGGCATCGACTTTTAATTTTATTAGACCACAGGAAAAAACATGTTTGTCTTTGAATTGTTCGAGCCTCTCTTGATTGTGATTATATAGTTGCCGGGCGTGTTTTTGTGTGCTTACGCGTGTGTGTGTGTGTGTGTGTGTGTGTGTGTGTGTTTGTGTGTGTGTGTGTGTGTGTGTGTGTGTGTGTGTGTGCCTTTTCGTGCAAAAACTTGCATGTATTTCCGCAGGAAGTTATTTTTTCTTCCGTAATGAATCCAGATGGGGAGAATCTGTTTCTATACCTCCTGCTCCTCCTCTCCTCCTCTCCCTCTGGTTCTGATAGTGGGGTGAGGCTGTGTTTTCTATTGGCTCTGTGGTTTATGGTGGTAATGATTTACTGTGTCTGGGCTGCTTGGAGGCAGCTTCAAGTTCCTCTCCTCCTCCTCCTCCTCCTTCCTTCTCCCTGCCTGCCTCTCTCTCTCTCTCTCTCTCTCCCTCTCTCTCTCTCTGTATTTCTATTGTCGAGCACTTTATTTGCTGTCACTCTCTGTTTCTGTCTGTAGTATAAAACCTTCAGTCTTAAAAAAGTAGCCAACAGTGCCACTCACCTGTGCTTTGAGGGACATGATACAGGGGCTATGTCCACATCTTGTACCTCTGTACTACACTGGTGGACCATTGGCAGTGAAATATGCATGCTGCTATGATGGTATTCAATAAAAAAGAGATGCTGTGGCTTCTAAGAAAACACTGGCTGACCACTAAGGAGCTGCTCTGATACCCACACTGATGGTAGATGCTAGATTCAGTGTCAGATTAGGCTTTGATACTGATGGGCTGCACAGGTCTGCAGTAGTTAGTACTGTTGTCCCACAGCAGCAGGACATTTCTGGTTTGATCCCTGCCTCAGCAGCTTGCATGTTACACCTGTGCATGAGTGCAATCAGAAAAATACATCATGGCAAACTTTATTCTAAGTATTCACATTATTAGATTTTTTTTTTTTTAAATAAAAAAAAATGTTGTTTAATTTAATTCAAATTTCTTAAAAAAACATAAATTGGTTGATTGTGAAAACAATTTAATTTAATCAGTCAAAATATATAAATTTAAATTTGATAAGCTGTGGATCAACCAAGATTCATTGGTTTAAAATTTATGAGACAGAAACAAACTGAATTTAGCAATGATGAATACACAGATCTGACAATATTTATTGAAAAAACACTTAAGGTTTATTGGTATTATTACATTAATCTAATTCTTAATTGTTTCTTTTACATTTGACTGACAAATATGCAGCACATACAGTATATTGGTCTGTTTATGTTAAATCTAAGAAATTTTATGGAAAATGAAGCCTAAATATTTCTGTGAGTGTGGGTGTTCAGGTACTTCTTCCCCTAGTCCAAACTTCATTGATTTCATTGGTTTTCTAATTACAAATTGGTATAAGTGCTTATTAATAATAAATGTCAATTTGACTCATTCACATAAAGCTCTCTCTCGCCTTTCACACAACCTGTCACATTCATCCCCTCATATCTAATTGATATACTGATGGCGGCAGATGATATTGAAAGGAACCATCAGTATTAATGAATTCTATTCACATACATTAACACACCACTAAGGGGAATTTGTAGTTACATGTGTTGCTCAAGCACACTTTAGAGTGTGAGAATGGGAGTTGAGATTGAACTACCATCCTTAAAACAAAGAGATGACCAACTGTACTACCAAATATAACTGTTTATCATCATACTGAGCGGGTTCAACTGTACCTAAAACAAGATTAAAAAGGAATTCTTTATTCAGTACTTTTGGCTCCACAGTGTTCAAACAAACAAATAATCCAAAATTATCACCTGTAGGGGAACTTTTAACTGCTGCAATGCCCATTTGTCTATGATAGTGGCAGTCTGGCCATATAGCCTTGACAATCCAGAGCCAAGCGAACTCAATAAAAAACTACATTATCACTTTTTTATCATCTTGTATCACCTTTTGTGTGTGTTAGGGAATGCCACTACTTTGCATAAAGTGCATTCTGCGGGATATACAAATATACATGCATATTTTTAATGCGTACGGGGCATATGTAAACATCAAAGGGCTGGAATTACATGGTGCATTCTCTAGTCTTGAGTCAAAACAAGTTCTGTACCTCTCTGTCACATTCACCCATTCACACCACATTCATATACTGGTGGTAGAAGCTGTTGTGTAAAAGCACCCATCAGAATTGACCATTCCCCTTTACACACTGCTGGAAGGGCCACCACGAGCAAAGGTTTAGTGTCTTGCTCAAAGACAGTAGGAGCTAAGACTGAACCACTTGACTGAGAGACAACCAACTCTCTACTAAGTCAAAGCCACCTTTCTTTAGTTTATTTTTTATGACATGCTTTTTTACTCATCCATTTCTGTAGCTCTACCTGCTTTGAGGGCTGTTGGTAATACTTTCTTAACACCCCTATAGAGTCTTTGGACCTGCTGCAGCACCACACTTTTCACCGATGATTATTAAGACCCAACTTCCTGCAAACCAGGCAGAGTTAGCCTGAAATGTCTATGAGGCACTAGGTGACACTTTCAGCGACTGGAGTGCTGTCCTAAGAAAGTATATCACTTAATGTTCTGAGACAATACCGTTATTAATTAGCCCCTGAAAGTCAAATCATTTTGGGTAACTTTTTGGTAACAGTAACAAATTATACGAGCTCAGAACTGAAGGAAAGTGAAACGTTGGTTTGCAAAGTAACACCAGTCAGTGCTTTTAAACCAATATCATATATTATAGGTACATTTTTTGTTGCATGCATTTCTGCGTGTACTACAGTACAAACTCCGCAAATCTGCATTTCTTCTCTTTGCAATCTTGTGATCACAATGTTTTCTTTGTACCGTTTCCTGGGCAGCACAGCTATTGATCTTTTTAGCCTTTGACTTACATTATTGCTATGTGAACACAAACTAAGATGAAATATTGATGAGGTCAATATCCACATCATTAACAGTTGAGGGAATGATGGGTCTGTGCAGACAGTAAATAATACTACAGGTGCCAGGTTCAGCTGTAGTCCAGACTGCTGGTATTAGACATTGTTCACAGTAGTCGTGACAATGACTGAAGGGCAAAGGAGAAGAAAGGAGGAGAGCTATCTGACAGCACCTTGACAGTGCAGCTAGGACACACTGCTCCCTCCCAGGGAAACACTTAATCCAGCTTTTAACAGCTTTGGCATCTGTACGTGTGTTTATGTGAGAGAAAGTGTAGAGACGGGCGGGGCTGCTGCACTGACATACCTAATCCTTGTAAACTCTCAGGGCTGATGGAGAGTGTGCAGCTGCAGGCTCAGATATTTGTTCGAGAGAGAAAGGGCTTGAAGTGTGTATGAATGAGTGTGTGAATATGTGTTTGTGTGTGTGTGTGGTTGGGAAACTTTGTGCAATGACAAGGTGTGTGTTTTGTTGTACATGTGCTTCTGGAGCAGCAGAGTGTGTTTGATCCATGAACTGCGAAGACCATGATCCATCTGTGCTCGTGATTACTCAGATATTAAAGATGTTTCTCAATATTCTGAGCACACACTCAGCCCTCTTCGCGTAAATAAATCCTCTTCAGATCTAATATATATTCTGATCACAGAGAATCCTCTAACCACACAGATTAATACCTAAGACTCCAAAGCTTTGTCCAACCACTTTGTCTTTTTCATTTATTTTTCCTCACTTTAAAGCAAGAAATCTCACAGATCTCTGAGTCTGGAAGCACACGTGTAAAAACACATCAGCACAAAACCTATAAATACCACTCATCCCTGTTTGTCACTTTGAAGAGGTCATGTCTGAGCATTGTCACTTCTGATACAGTCACACTGTGACAGCATACATTAAACACAGCAGGCATTCATCTGCATGCTCATGCTGGGTATACTTGACCTTTCACATCTGCATATTTATCACACTGACAAGCTTCTTCTTAGAGTCACATATATATGTTTGAGTGGATCCATCTTATCATTTTGTCTGTGTTTAACTGCTGGGTATCCATAACGCTGCACACTTATTATTTTAACCTCTCTCGCAAATAAAAAAGCCATTTTACAGGGAAATCCTCAATTTTTCAGAAATCAGGAATCACACTCATTCAGTCTCTCTACATGTTCTGCATGAGCACAACTTGTGGAGGGTTAATGGCATTGTTATGAGTTGGTATCATTACAAACACTGCAGCACTGCTTCCTTCACTATAACTGAAGTTAAAGATACTATAGGGAGTTTTGAACTGATTTTAAAATAGGGCTCCAAATTCATGCTCCAGGCACAAATTTTATTTTGCCCTGCCTTAATTTCAGAGCATTTCTCACTATGGTTTTCTGATGCTAGGTTGCATAAATTATGCCACTGCACTTTGACTTCACCTCGCAGTGAACATTAGCCTGTTTTGTTTAGCTGTGTATGCTTCAAACAAGGGCTGCACGATTTTGGCCAAAAATAAAATCCAGATTTTTTCCCCTGAAAACTCGATTTTAGATATCAATTTCGATTTTTTTATTCAGTGACGACTTTGCCAAACTTCACTTGTTCACTTGAGTTGTGCACTTGCCCATAGCTCACGTGTTAGCAGTAACCAGGAAATAAGAGAGACTCTCAGGTCGCTGACAAAGAGCAGGTGTAAGTGGTACCATGCCTGCATTCAGACTCAAATAAACAAAGAGCTGGAAAGGCTGTCGGTCCTGATGGTTCAGCAGTCCTCTCTGGAGGACTGCTCTGACCACTTTGTTTGAATTCACAGCTCTCGCCATCTTCCTGTCATCATCCACGTGATGGATTGCGTGGGTTTGACCCCTCTATATGACAGCTTTCAAGTGCTCAGTATAGCTTGCAAAAAAACATCTATAGATACCCGGTGAAATACATATGGCAGGAGACGATTGTGGGTCCTGGAAATATTCTAGAAAGTGTCAACCAGAAATGAAGGTCCTGTGTCTGTCTGAGAGGAGAAATGAAAACCAAAGATAGGATTTAGGAGAAAAACAGAATCAAAACTCATCTGCCGAAACAAACTATAAACAAATAAAGACAGGCTGTGTGAGAGGAGCGTAAGAGGAGATGGGGAGGAATAAATTGATGTACTAAAGGGAGACCTTTGTACATTCCTCACTGGATTTCTGAGGTCTGGCACTATTTACTAGTGCTAGATTTATTTCACACTTGGAATTTCACTGCACCACTTTCCTTTGCTGTTTTCTTGGTTACAGACCTGGATGTGAGGAGAGCTAGCTGTGTAAAAGACTGATAGGCGCTTCAGGAGTCCATCCTCACTTTAAAATAGTCTGTTAAAAGGATGGGTCACTTTTTTTAAGGAGGGAGGAGGAAATCTGATCCTCATCGTTAAAGAAGACGATAAGGGCCTGGGATCGCCTTGTAAATGTCCATGCTGATGGTTGGAGTACATATGTTTGGAGCACATAAACTGTGGGCAAGTATATAATATGATAAGGACATTTGGATGGAGAGGAAGAAAGACGGGATGTGGTTCTGGGAGCTGGACTTGTGTTTGATCATTTGCTGAGTATCTGCTTGTTTTTTATACTAACAGTCCAGGGCTTGTTTCTGTAGTAAGAGGTGTTTTTTCTTTCTGTAAGGTTCAGTCACAGTTTGAAATAGAGACACATTTTTCTACATCTGGCCTTTTGCTTAATATTCATGATTCTGGGGCATCAGGACTGAATTGTTATATCATAAGCCTCCTCATACCTATTGAATTGACCTCCACCTATGAGGCTCTGAGTTCAGGAGTTCTGCATTGGCCTCTCACTAAATGAACTTCTGTAGTGGTGGTTTAAAGTGAAAACTTGTCAGTAAGTCCACCTGATAATCAGAGTCCTTTGCATCCGTTGCATGAACTCACCAGCCTGATTGGTGGTGATGGTGACAGCTGCGTACTGCCTCATCTTTGGTGCCAGCGATGACACTCCATTCTGTGCTTCGATCTCAAATGTGTAGTTGGTGTGAGCCAGCAGATCTCCCACCGTCACCGTGGTGTTGTAAAGGCCGGTGGCTCTTGGCAGGAAGCGGACATTGCTCCGACAAGGCTCACAGCGCTGGGTCCCAGCGTTGCTGCCGTTATCAGGGACCCCACGGCAGCGTTTGCAGAGGACAGTGAAGGTGACGTCTTTGCGCCCACCGCTGTCTTCTGGCCAGCTCCATTCAAGGATGACTGAAGTCTCGTTGATGGAGGAAATCACATTTCGAGGCGCTGAAGGAGGGCCTGATTGATAATAAAAAAAAGAAGTACGATGGACAGAGAAAGAAGTAATTATTGGATGGTAAAAGAGAAAGGTTTAGATGTTAACTATTATTAATGAACATGAGAACTACGTCATGAAAAGTAATGAGCCTACATAGAGGCTGCCAATATTAACAGTATCGAGGCTGCACCATCTCATGTGAGTACAGAGGAAATTCTCTTTCTTTTTACCAGTACTGTTTCGGCCACCCTTGACTCTAGTGCTGGGCGATATGGAAAAAAATGTATATCACGATATGGATCATTTTATATCACGATAACGATATATATCACGATATAGCTATGGTATGCTTTCAGTTCTATGAAAAATTTAAGTGTATACAGCTGCACTAGTACAGTACCAGTACAAGACCAGCACTTAAAACTAGAAAAATGAATAAATAAATACGTGGCTGAAGTGCGTTCATGTCTGTGCTCACCCAAAGTTATGTAACACTTACAGAAAATGCTGATAGTGTGAGCCGAAGCACTCCATAATAATAATAATAATAATAATAAATTTAATTTGTAATGCACTTTACATTTACAAAAAAATCTCAAAGTGCTACAGTGCACAGTAAAAAAAGAGCAGCAACAATAAAAAAAGCAATAGAATGACAGTCACAGATTAGCATAAAAAAGAATTTTAAAAAAATAAAGAATATAGAGTTGCAATGTAAGAGACAAGGTAGTAAAAGCATAAAGCATAGAGGAAAACTAACCAAAGGCTTTATTAAAAAGGTAGGTCTTTGGGGCTCTTTTGAAGAGGTTGTTCACACTGCTAGATGTTTCTCCTCCAAAGCTGCTCTCTGCCTCCATCATTGTTTACTTTACTCTTGAAGCACGTAGCAAGACCCGAGCATGAATCCGAGCGCTTTATTCGCCTATCAGGGGCAGACAGGTAAGGTGATTTGATTCGCCACGACTCCAGAAATGATTGAAAAACTACAGAATGTCACAAAATTACGTTTCCTCGCTGCTGGCTTGAAGGGTACAAATGCGCAGCCGCGCTCCCAGCTGACAGGAAGTCAAACCGCTGTTGTAGTTCTTTTGTGTTGCTAGCGCGGTCAAGAGTGTTTACTCTCACTGAGAGATGACTACAAAAATGGACGCACCTGTTCATCTGGTTGTTAAACACGGCTGAAAAAGATCATCTTTTAATGTTGTTCCCGCTCCTGCCCACTCCCGTTGCTTTTTTTCCCGTCCCGTCCCGATCAAGAGATTAATAAAAAAAAATGACTCCCATCCCGCGGGAATCACGTGACCCACGGGAATTCCCGAAAAAAGTCATCCTCCACAGGGAAGGTCCCGGAGCAGATGAAACAGGTGCCGGAGCGGCTGAAATAGGTCCCAGATCCGATCAAAAGAGGTCCCGGAGCGCGCTCCGGCTTGCTCCGGCACAAATTAAGCACTGCTTACAATGATCCCCTCACGTGTGTAACCCAGGTAACCCGCAACGGCGGGAGGCGCTGGACATAAAGAGGGCACGTAAAGCGGCGTCATGTCGCAAAATCGAAAGAGAAATGCAAGCCTACATGTCAACGCATCCTTTTCTTTGTAAGAAAATATTTTCTTTCCCGTTCGACACCAAATACACTTACTGAATGTGCAATTATTGTTGTTGTTAATATGAATCATCTGATGGCACAAGCTCTATGGATTAAATACAACCTATCGCCCGAAACGATAAGAATAAAAATGGCACAATAGACATTTTCTATCGTGCCAACGATATAAATCGTCCAATCGCCCAGCACTACTTGACTCTGTTGCGCCCATAGACTGTATATACTATGGACAACTTGGTTCCGCTTACCGCCCATATAAGGATTTGAAGCCAAAAAGCTCTCGGTATTTCCGAGATTTTTCTTCATTTCCTGAAACCATTGCTGCGCAGTAGCGATGCGCACATTCGGCCGCGCAGTCGCCAAGAGTCGCTGTGATGACGCTCGGCTCAAAATGCGTATCCCCCCAGGTGAGCTACACAATCCCTGAATGCCCATAGGCTGTTTCAGGTGTCAATCATAGAAAACATGACCCCCTATTAACTTTTAAAAACGGAGCTTCACAGAAAAAAGAGGACTTGAGCACAAACCAGTCTTACAGTAACTACATGTCAACATCACAAGCAGGGGGGAGAAAAAATTATGTTCTGTGTAATAAATTTCTAAAGTTTGTCCACAGTCCCATAAGCTTTGCTGGCGGAATGGGGGATTTATGACCTATACTGCAGCCTATCAACAGAGGGTGCTGTTCTCGGAGTGGCTTCACTCAGCAAGGAGGCAGACTCTGTCCATTCTATATACAGTCTATGGTTGTGCCTCAAACAATTAAAAAACGTAAGCCTCAGGGCTCACCATGGCTTAATAAAAATACAAGAGAAATTAGGAGGGCACGCAGAAGGGCAGAGCGAAGGTGGAAGCGGGACAAATTGCAGATCTCATTCCAAATCCTGAAGGATCTCTTGGATAAATATCAGCTGGCTGTCAAAAATGCCAGAGCTCAATATTTTTCTGATATCATCGAAAAAAACTGTCATAATCCTAGGGTACTTTTTAGTGTGTTGAACTCTGTCATTTCCTCCACTCCCACCTCCTGCCTTGAAGCATCTGACTCTAAATGTGAGGAGTTCCTAAAATTCTTTAGAGACAAAGTCATTAACATTAGAGCTAGTATTAATCCACCTTTAAATAGCCTATCCATCTCCCCTGAAAATACTGCAGTTCTCAATTCTTTTAACTCCATCACTTTAACAGAACTTCATCATATTATCTCTTCTATGAAGACCTCCACCTGTTCTCTCGACACTATTCCAACTAAACTCTTCAAAGAAGTCATTGGCACCATTAGCCCTAGTGTTCTCTCAATTATCAATAGCTCCCTGGAAACCAGTCATGTTCCCCAATCTTTCAAACATGCAGTTGTCCAGCCTCTTTTAAAAAAACAGAATCGAGATCCTTCAGTCCTCAACAATTACAGACCCATATCCAAACTACCCTTTCTTTCCAAAATACTTAAATAATAGTTGTTTTTAACCAACTGCTGTCCCACCTGGCACAAAACTGCATTTTTGAAAAGTTCTAGTCCAGTTTCAGAGCTCTTCACAGAACTGAGTCCGCATTACTGAGAATAAGTAATGACCTCCTTGCAGCTGCTGACTCAGGTAACTGCTCCATCCTCCTGCTCCTCGATCTAACTGCAGGCAGGAGTCTCTGGTTCTGCCCTAAACTGGTTTTCATCATATTTGTCCAAGAGATCGTTCAGTGTCTCAATTAGAAACTCCTCTTCTTCCTCAGCCCCCATCTCCTGTAGGGTCCCCCAAGGTTCCATACTTGGTCCAATTCTCTTCTCCATCTATTTGCTTCCCCTTGATCCCATTATTAAAAAGCACAACATATCTTTTCACTGTTATGCAGACGACACAGATCTACCTCCCCCTTGAGCCTAATAACTACAACAAACTAAGTGACCTTAATAACTGTCTTCATGACATCAAATCCTGGATGGCTGCATTTCTGGTTTGATCCCTGCCTCAACATTATCGCCCCTCTTCTTGGCCCTTTGGCCCCCTCTGTCAAATCACATGTTAAAGATCTTGGTGTCATCTTTGACTCAGGATTAAAGTTTGACAAACAAATAAATCAGGTCGTAAAATCAAACTATATGTATCTCCGCATCGTCTCAAAAATCAGATAATTTCTTACCGTTTCTGACCTGGAGAAAGTCATTCCTGCCTTCATATCCTCCTGCCTCGACTATTGTAATGCATTATATTTTGGTATCACTCAGTCTTGTTTATCTCGTCTCCAACTAATTCAAAATGCAGCAGCCAGAGTTTTAACCAGAACTAAGGCCCGAACTACACGTATATGGATATTTATTTATCAGGATATTTTTGTACTCCCGTCTAAATAAATGTATCTGTCCACACGTGTTAGTTCTCAAAAATATCTGCGTCCACACGTAGCCTTCAAACTCAATCCTCTCTGGTGCCGCTTAAAAAAAATTCAGGAACAAAGCTAACTGGCCGATGAATCGTAACAGCGTGATGCGTCATGCATTGTTTGCGGAAGCTACGCTAGTGCGAAGGGTCCATGTGACGGACCATGTGACCAATAAAAGTATTGGCCGCAGCAGACGCGTCTATGACCTGGCTGACTGGTGGATGTAATTGTATAAAACAAGGTTCACTTGCAAGGCTGAAATTAGCCCCAAAAGGACAAAACAAACGTAAAGAATATCCTGTCTGTCCTCCATCGTTGTTGTTGCTGTTTTTCTTTTTAATTCGCATGTGCGAGCTGCGGTTTGACGTCATCGATCCGTAAAAGTCCAACCACACGAATCCACTACGGATACGGGATACAGATATTTTTTTATTTCTCCACTTGCTTTTCTGGATTCAGATTTATCCGGTTTGAGTGCTCCAAACTCCCGTTTTGGTGTGGTAGGGAGGCCTAATCGGACATAAATATGTGCGATTTGAAATATATCCGCATTCGTGTAGTTCGGGCCAAAGAAGAGGTAACACATTACTCCCATTCTTGCCTCCCTTCACTGGCTGCCTGTTAGCTACAGGATCAAGTTTACCCTGATGTTTGTTTACAAAGTGTTGAATGGTCTTGCCCTCTCTTACATCACAGAACTCTTGTCCCCATATAACACAATGGGCTCTATTTTTGTGCCTCGCCGGTGAGGCGGCGGAGGGTGACGGACCCTGCGCAGTTGTATTTTCGTCTGGCCGAGCCCGGCGTACAGCCAGTTTGGTATTTTCGTGGACTGAGGTGCACGGAGGCGAACTGAGATCCGCCAAGCTGGGCGTGGTGGCGTGGCAGGGGGAGGTGTCGACAGAATCAGAGGGCGCAGTGACATTTTCGTGCTCGCCACCGGCGTGTAAAGTGTGCTGAAAGCTCGCCGATTCAAACCTGGTCAGCTTTCAGCGCCGGCGGAGCGCAGCTGGTCTAGTGGTATTTTGGTAGACTGGCGGCGTATCTGCATACGTCACTGATGCCTCACAGGCAGGTTTCCACAGTGTCAGGCACATTTCAGTGCAATAAATAATCATCAACAACTAATAATCTGAGTCAGCACATACATTTAGATCTATATAGATATATTCTGATCTATATCTGATCTGATGAGCGCGTTTGGCACACGTTTGGACACACAACCTGACCGAATCAACACAGCTGAAACCGCAGTAAATTAAATTAAATATCTAGTAAATAAACACACATGATGAAGTTAACAAGATATTTAATTCGTCTCCCTCCTTTTCTTTCTTCCTCTTCCTCTTATTTCTCGCACAGCTCGACCTGGACATGTCTCCGTGTCCTCTCTCCGTCCTGCTCCAGCTGCAGCGGCTGAACAGATGATTTGTTTCAGTGATCAGATGAGTTATTTACTTTAAGCCTACATACGGATATTATAATATTCAGTTTTGTGAGCCAAATTTATTTTATATGCCAACATCTATGAAAGAAAGAGCCAGGCCATGGAGCGTGATGCGTCATTTACGCACAGATGGTTCAGATTTTAATGCCATTTTTGGAGTTTATGTTGTGATCTGTGCGCACAACCCACCTTTGTCACGTGAGGTTTGAATATGTGCAATATGTGCTGCGCGGCTCACCAAAATACCAAATTGTGCTTGGGAACGCCTTGTCGGCGCGGCGGACCTGAGTTACGCCGCGCCTGCGGCACGTCTCCGGCGAGGCACGAAAATAAAGCCCATTGAGAGAACTAAGATCATCTGACCAAAGACTACTGTCAGTCTCACGATCCAGGACTAAGTGTTATGGGGACAGGGCTTTCTCTATCGCGGCCCCAAAACTGTGGAATTCTCTACCTCCCACCATCAGTTTCTCCCCCACCATTGAGATTTTTAAGACTCAACTTAAAACCCACTTTTACTCCCTAGCGTTTAGCTTTCCTAATTTTAGAGCTCAGCCATTTCCCATGTAGGCTCTGTAGGTCGGTAGATCTGTGTTGTCATTATCATTGTAATTAATATTGCTGCTGCTTCTGTTATTATTATTATTATTATTTATTATTACTATTATGAGTGATGATGATAGTGATGGTAGTGAAATATATTTTTATTGCTATTGTTATCATTATAACTGTCATTCAGTCTGCTCCTCTTCTTCATCGTCTGTTTGTTGTAAAGCACTTGTGATCAATTCTGTTGTGTGTAAAGTGATATATAAAAAAAGTTGAGTTGAGTTAAGTTGAGTTGAGCAGTTTCAAATCTGCAGAGTATAGTTTCCTTGACAGAAATCAGCGTCATATTCCAAGTATCTTAAAAATAGGTCAGTAATGAAGGTAAAGTAGGCGTACAGGGAGACAACATCTGCCTCAGGGGTTCTTCAGTTGCAAAAGCAGTGCATCTTATTTTAAGCTAAAGTGATACACAGTATATACTCTGGTTCCTCTGTCACTGTGGTGTAGTCTAATGCCAGGTTTGACTTAATAGGACTCAGTGGTTCTAATACAGTAAATGTCTATTTCCCTTTCTGCATAACTAAGAGAAGAAAACAGCATGACACAAGCTCCTTCACAAAAAAAGTCTCTCTTTTAAATTCAGACTGACATATAAAAGTAGAGACATCTTATTACAAACAGATTTCACTGAATATTTCCAGATTTTTTTCATATCAAAGCCTTTAAGTCTGTAATTACAAGGAGGACAAAACAAAACTGCCAAATAACTCCAGGAGCTGGAGCAGGAGGAGAAAGAGGAGGGAGGAGATTGAAACAAGCTTAGAGGATTGTGCTGGAGATGAAACGCTTTGTTTGGTTTGTGTGACTGACAAGAATTTACTTTACTCTCAAACTATGCGTAGCTCCTGCTTCAGGAACCTGCCTTACTGCCCTCAATGTTTTTATGCTAGAGGAAATATGAAAAAAAAGCCCAGAATCTTAAAAACACATCAGAGTATGTGGATGTCTTTGAAAGCGACGTATGATGACTTGTTAAATGTTGTCAGTACAGTGACATCTAAATAATCTGTCTCAAGCAGACTCTGAATAAAAGTGTAGATTGATATAAAATCAATTATTTAAAATTCATAAAAAGTTTAACACAGACCCAGAACTTCCCAATGTGCCCAACAGTACAACTGACTAATACTATTGGCAGCGCACCATAAGAGAGAGTGTTTTCCCTGAAGTACTTGTAATTAAAAGAGCATTAAAGCATGGCTTTTTCATAGCTACTGTGAAATCTCTCTTAAACAGTAGGATCAGATAGTTTTAGATGAGTTATGAACATGAATTATTTTGTCAAGATCACCCTGATAACAGTTTGTCCTTTATTGACAGTCTCCTTCAAAGTTCTTCAAAAGGAAGAAATAAACAGATGACTAATCCCCCGAGAGGAGATTTTAGCTGGGAGACTTTTAGTTTGCAGCTAATAGACTGAATTTATGTCCTTCAAAGCAGACAAGAGCCTCAGCAACAAGACTGAAACTTTATATTTCAGAATTTTTTATGTTGCAAACTTCCTGAAGCAACAGCCTAACCAAATACAGGTGTGTGTAAACGGTTCAAAACACTGGAAATCATTCAAGAAGGATTTAAAATAATGGAAGGTCAGATTGATTTGTCTTCAGTTTAATAATTGAGTTTTCATCTAAAGAGAAAGAAGGGCCTTTAGACCACTTAGCAACAGTCCTTTTCTTTTTCTCTTCCCCTAAGTCGGATGTTTCTGACTCTGTCTCTGGTTCAGGAGTGGCCTGTTTTTAGAAAACTGCAGCTTTAGCCTCTTTCCTGAGGGGGGAGTTTGCTGGATTTGGATGTACTGACACCAGCCACAGTCGCTCTCCTGACTTCTTCAACAGACAATTATTGATAGTCTCCCTCTGGCTGTGGTCATCCCATAGACTGTATATACTATGGACAACTTGGTTCCGCCTACCGCCCATATACGGATTTGAAGCCAAAAAGCTCTCGGTATTTCCGGGATTTTTCTTCATTTCCTGAAACCAGCGCTGCGCAGAAGCAAGCATGCATTCGGCCGTGCAGTCGCCGAGAGTCGCTGTGATGACGCTCGGCTCAAACAGCGTATCCCCAGGGAGAGCTACACAATCCCTGAACGCCCATAGGCTGTACCGGGTGTCAATCATAGAAAACATGAACCCCTGATAACTTTTAAAAAAGGAGCTGCACAGAAAAAAGAGGACTTGAGCACAAACCAGTCTTACAATAACTACATGTCAACATCACAAGCAGGGGGGAGAAAAAATTATGTTCTGTGTAATAAATTTCTGAAGTTTGTCCACAGCCCCATAAGCTTTGCTGGCGTTGGGATTTATGACCTTTACTGAAGTCCATCAACAGAGGATGCTGTCTTCTGAGTGGTTTCACCCAGCGAGGAGGCAGACTCTGTCCATTCTATATACAGTCTATGAGTCATCCCTGTTGTTTGGGGACTTCTTATTTCACCTTTCTTTTCAAATCAGCTTTTCTTCATATACTTCAAGATTTAGAGATCAGCAGCCTTTTCAGCATTGACTTTCTGTGGTTTACCCTCTCTGATGAAACACATTCACTCTGTTTAAATATGAATTCACTGAGACTACGATAAATGTATAGGTATATTTTTAAATTTTTGACTTTTAGCTGAAATCAAAGACTGAGCTTTTTCATGTTATTCTAGTTTGACTGAGTTGCACCTTTTGAATGTTAGACTTGAGTGTTAATACACAACAGACTGATGTTTTGTCTACAGGTCCAGACCAGGAAAGAGATCAGGAGTTCTGCTCTGCACACAGACAGCAGCAACCCGACATGTCAAATCTCTCTAATCTGTGTCCAGCTGTTTTGTCTTTGGTTCTGACCCAGACAATCTAAAGCTCACCTGCACCGCTAACTAAACTGACCACATCAAACACCTGCAATCCCTATAAGATATAACCGGCACTGGCATGCACATGTACACATGCAGTCAATCACACGTCAAAATAAAAAAATAAAAAAAAGCACAAAGCTGAACATATGATATGAATTACGTTGTGCAAGACCTGAGAATTTGCGAGAACTCCTCACTTCCTCACTCTGGGACTTCTCTATTGATGATTCTCTGTAGGCGTTTCCCAGCCTCCTCATGTTAGCAGATGCACTTTTAAAAGTCACATACTACCACTGTCTTGTGCGGCTTAAAAAGTGAAAACAATAGCGATTATCAGTAGGTCAGACTGGCACTTTTTGTGCACTCTTGTGCTAATTTGCAGGCGATGCTGTGAGCATGAGGGAATGCACTGATGCATTTTTAATCAGTGGAACTGAATTCTAGGGAGTAGACAAAATATACTTCATACATGCTGCACAGCTGCTAAAAAATGTCTCATGTTGGATAGAACAGGAAATACCATAAGGTTGGAAGTATTTTTTGTTTTTTTACTGTGATGGTTTTCACTGCGGTTTTCTGGCCAACATCTCTGAATTTAAAGTCAGTTTTAGACAAGCCTTTATCACTGCACCAACAGTAAAATCTCTTCTGAGATAATCATGATCATTATCTTCGAACAATGTGTCTATTCATCTGCAGCCATGGTGTCACTCAGTCTGCTCCAATGAGGTAAAATTTGCCTAGTTGACAAGATGGCATTGAGATAATGACAACAAGGACCTGCCGTGACTGTCTTCCTAATCAGGATTAGTCGGACCAGTAACTTAGTGGCTTGATGTGCTGGAATTAACAGGCGCCTTTCTGTGGCTGAGCATAGTGGGCCAGAATCAATCACTGGAATCAATTTGTATTTACTGTATGTAGCCTCAAATCATAACAATCGTTATCCCAATACACTTTTCAAAAGAGCAGGTGCAGACCTAACTCATTGTTTGATGTATTACAAAGACCAAACCCCAAGATGGGACAAAATGGGGACCCATTCTTAACCCTAACATGAACCAGCATGAGTGAAGCACTTTTGCAGTGGTGAGGAAAAAAACCCCGAGCAGAGCCAGACTCGTGTTGGACAGCTACCTGCTGCCACTGAGTTAAGGAAGAGATGGGGTTGGCGGAGATAAGGGGCGAAGGGGTAGACCTGGATGAGGGGTTCCAGGTAAACAGGAGAAGTTTTGGATACTATTTTCTGATGTTCTCGTCTCAATGAGAGATACCCCATCCTCCACCCCCCTGCACGTGCGCGTGCGCGCGCACACACACACACACACACACACACGCTTAGTTACGGATGTATCTATAACCTGACATCAGGGAATGCCCAGATTTACAGTTTTATGGGGGGAGCATTTTGGAAAGCTGGCAGGAGGTATCTGCATCTGTAATCCATTTGCATCAGAGGGAGACAAAGAAGAATCATGTAGGGGAGCAGAAAAGGCAATAAGGAGATTGAGGCTTTTGTGACCTTTAAATAAAAAAAAGGAATTTCTATTCTGTTTGTCTATTAAGCTGTTTTATAGCTCAATTTGGGACTTGCACACTGGTTTAACAACCGTTTACTGTTTAATGTGGAGAAATCCAACAATAAATGAGCTCACGCACTGTAAACACTCAAAGAATCCTAATATAAGACCCAGTAAAGTCTACTTTTAGATGTTATTCTGAAACCTTTGGATGTAATTAGCATATGCATGCTATTCAATGAAACAGTCTTATTAATGAAACTATTTTTTGGGGGGCTGTGTTGTATGAAAAGTTTCATGGACAGATTTACTTTTCTGATCCATAGAGAAAAGCATCTGAAAGTACTTAGAGCATTATGAGACACTAAAACTCAGTGACAGCCTAACTAATGGGTTCAAACATTTCTCCCAGGCAGATTTCATTGCATGTTTTATGAACTAATGAGAAAAATCCTCCCACACCATACTGAGGGGCTTCTTCCCTTAGATATCTGATAGAAAAAAGACTACAGGAGTGGCTGCATCACATCAAGATCACACTGACTCCTCCTCACATATATCAAGTAGCCCCATATGCTGGAGTTTGTGCAATGTAAAAGCACACTTACGGGTGCAGGCCATGGAGGCAGGGTCCCCCTCGGCACGGAAGTAGTTCTTCTCACAGCCACAGTGCAGCGAGCCCTCATGGTGCGAGAAACTGTGAGGTGGACACTTTGAACACTCCGTATTTCCAAGTGCAGATTTGTAGAAGCCCACCCTGCACACTGGGAACAAAAGAACACAGACAGATACATGAACACCATGCTGAGCCAGCACATCCATACCTGACTAATGGCTGCAGTTTTTCAGAGCACTTACAAAAAAAGCAAGAAGGAAAAGAAAGATGGGGTTATTGAATGCTTTCACACACATGCAGACAAACCGCGAGAACAAGGAGGAATTTAAATCAGCTGCTAATGCAACAAAAATCCATTGACTGCTGGTAAAAAACACAATAATTCTGGGAAATGTCTCAGTCTCTATTTCTCTCTCTCTTCATCTCTCAGAGGGCACAACATGAATAATGCAAACTGTCCCCTCAGATAAAAGGGCTGCTCTCTTTAAATAACGGTGGTGTTAAATCTGCTCTCAGCAGCTCTTTTAACTCCTACACGCCACAAATCTGTTGCAATCTGTGTAAGTAGGGTGACACCCCACCTGTGTACACTATGTCTTCTGTGTGAGTGTGTTTGTGTGTCTGTGTAGAAGGAAAGATCCAGAGGGGAATAGACGTTTTTATTTTTTCCTCATTTTATTTATTTAGCTCCTCTTTTACGCCCCGACTCTCTCCTCCTCCTTCTCCTCCTCCTCCTTCTATAGTTCAGGTTGAAATATGTGTCATCTAAACAAACTCAGTGGCAAAATTAAAGCATTAAAACTGCTAAATGTGTCCCTTTATCTTCCTTTTACTTTTAAACACGAACAGTAGAGGAACTTCTTTTATAAGTGTATGGTGGTGGCAAGTCCAAACAGCATTCATGACAAGGTAAAAGCTGTATTTCAGAGGGTATTTTATGAAACTGGCAATATGTCTATACAAAAATGTGACTTTTATTATGTCTGAAAAGAGAAAAATGTTTCTGCAAATAACCCAAAATTGAATCATGTCTGATAAGAGATGGTAGACATTGATTTAATTCAGATCTGGTCCTTATTCAAACCCAAACAGGGAAGTTTCACAGTCATACGCTGAAGAAATCTTTCTCACACATGCTAGCTTTGAAAAAAATGCTAGCAGCTAGCAGCAAGCCAGCAGAATGTGTGGGCTCAGCAGAACATGTCTGACAGATCCCAGCGGTGGACAACACACTTCTGCAAAAGCCAACACTGCTGATACTACTGCCGTATCCATCACTGACACTGGCATGCCAAGGTCCCCATGTTGCACTAAATACTCTTCAATCTCTACTTTACAGTGTGCACATGAGTGTGAGTGTGCATGTGTGCAAGTGTTTGTGAGTGAGAGAGAGTAATAGGATGTGAAGCGGGTTTAAACAGCCCTACATGATCCCACTAATGGAATGACAACCACAACACCTGCTGACACACACAAATAGGCCACCCTGATTGGAGGACGGGCCAGGAAATTGGACCTGACAGCCAGCGCCCGCAGCCAATCGCGTAGCAGAAGCAGGGAGATGACCGCTAGGTCAGCAGAATTGAAACATAAAGCATAAGTGTAGACATCCAGACAAAAGTTAAAACAGACTAACATCACAACAGTGCTTAAAGCTGATCCTTCTGTTCATACACATCCTCTGGCCACATACTACCAACTGCTTACTTCAGGAAAACACCAAACCTAGATGCCCTCATTAAAATTGCTCAAAAGGCCAACCACTTGGCTAAAATTCAGGTGGGTCTGTTTTCATTTAGATGCCATATGTGCTAATCCAAAGTGTTCATTCAAAAAACAATCAAAAGGAAGTTTGTTTATTGATTCTGCTGTTCTAATGTGACAAATTTAACATTTAAATCTTATCTGTATAAACCTTCTTAATTCTGCAGGGGGACTAATGTTTTCTTTTTCCTTGGTATGTTAAGATAACGGAAGAAAAGTCAGGAGACTTGATTTAGCTCAAAGTCCTCTCATATTTATCACTATAAGTCCAGGAAAGTCTCTAAACTTTAAGCTCGTACCCAAGTCGGGTAGTTCCATCTAAATACATATTTGAGTTACAAACTGTATAGTTTCATATCTGAAAAAGGCGTGTGCTTCCTTAGAAGCTCTGAGTGTCAAACATTACTTGAACAGAAGTAAACACTGCGTTTGTCAAGTATCATATTTGTTGGGCAGGGAGTTTGTAAAACAGCTCAGAATAAACTGAATGTCACTGCACAGCTTAAGGATTCTTTGGCTCGCTGATCTGCTTCAAATATTTCTGAATAAGGACTGTGATTTATAGCAGGAATGAGCTGTATCTCTTTTTGGCTGAACCCAAAACGCTCAGAACCATCAATTTGTTATGATTATAAAACAAAGTCTGTCCTTTAAGCATAGCCATCTGCAACTGCTGCAGTAACTTATAATCTTTCTAGACTTGGAAAAATGACTCTGACAAGTCAACACTTTACAAACAGAAGAAAACAGCCTCATTTCCACTGGAACATTACCACTGAAGGGGACGCTTTAGTGCGCAACACAGCCGTGAAACTTATCAGGCTCAGAGAAGATCACATAAACTTGCTAATGTTCAAATGAATAACTAAAGCTGCTCTAACAGTGCAAGGTTTTCATGTGACAGTACAGTGACAGTATGTCGTATTTTCTTAACCACAGCCCTAAAAGTGTTTTTATAACAGTTGGGAGTGTGCAAGGATAAAAAGCAGCTCTGATGGAGGCTGATGGTTAAATCAGCCTCAGCTCATAGGAGGTTAACTACTCATCTACAGGAGACCTGAGATATGTGTTACACTAACATTCAGCAGCAGTGTGTGCATGGCATGAGTGGATAGTATGATATCATGTGTGGTGGCATGTGTGTGTCTTCCCCAGGAGAGAAACATAACACCTTTGCAGATGACAGAGTGTGTAAGATAAATAAAAAAAGATGTGAGTGTGTGTTGATGTTTGTGTGTGTGAGGATTTTATGTGTGATATGTTGTCGTACTAAAATCCCACAAGAGCATGACTGCCTTTACAAGTAGAGAGAAAATGAAATATTTGCAGAAGGGAAATAGATGAAGGTTATTGCCCCTGAATCATCTTTTATTTATTGTCTAATCAATAATGGCAGCAAAGACACAACATAAGGACAGTCCTCAGTCTCTGCAATGACTGCAAACATACATAGATGCACACAAGCAGGCGTTGGAAAATCCTAATACATGCAATGCTTTGCTGTTTTTGATGGAAAAGCAGATGAAAATCAAAGTCCACGTTGTTTCATTTTGAAGAGCAGTCAGCACTCACACACACACACACACGCGCGCACGCACGCACGCACACACACACACACACACACACACACACAGACACACACACACACACTGACATACTCAACTGTAAAGACCACATGATATGGTGGTTGTAAAATAAACAGGGCTGCAATTTGCTCATCCAATAGCCTTGGTCAAAGGACACCCTCATCAATAATTAACATTACTGCTGCATGGTGGTCACATGTAGTCTGTCTTTTACTACATGCTGAAAACCTGACCTGGCCTTGGTGAGACAGGATTTGGTTACCGTGCATCTTTTATGGGACCACTTTCAGAGTAAACAATAAGAATTTATTATCCAATTAGTGGAGACCCTAATGTCAAAATCCTCACCGTTCAATGGCTTTAAAAACAGAATCCTTCAATGTGAGTGAAAACCAATGATTGAATAAATGTTTCTTCCACCAGTATGTTGCTGGGATGAATGGACAGCCACTTTACAGTAATGTTGTATGAAGTTTGTATAAGCTTTCATTATAAACTGCTGTAATCATCAGAAAAAAGGGGAAAAAAAAGGTTTATTTTCACTAGTTACGTGTTACATTTGTCATGGGTCACAACCTCTTGACTATACTTTTTAATTGTTATTGATCGGTGTCTCACAGAAGGTGGGAAAGTACTGCTGCCCTTGACCTTTGAGTCCGAACAACCGACAGCTTCACTTTTAGTCTGTCTTTTTTTCCTCTCGCAAACACAGCCAGAGCAAAATGCCAACCCAACAACTGATTTCCTGTTTCCAAACCACATCGCCTCTTTTCCTTTTCAATCAGACAGCATCCCATTGACTTTCACTCCCTCTCTCCTCCCCTTCCATTTTCCTCCATCCCCGCCTCCTCTTCATCCTGCCCAGCCTCTTCCAGTTCTTTTCTGTGGCTTTTCCTTCTCTTTCTTTTGCTCCATCCTTCTTTCCTTAATTGGAATAGCTCTCTTAGAAATGGAAAAGTTATTTACTTTGACAGCTTAGGCATTTGGCTGGCGGTCTTATCCGGAGCCACTTGTAATGTTACTGGAAACATGGCAACAGTAAACATGTTGCCCCCTGCCATGAAAACTCCCTGCAGGCCAACCAGTAACAACTCACAGAGATTTTAGAAAAGGCTTAAGTCTCTTTTTATGAGGCCGGTGGACATGCTGGTGGAACATTTCTACTGCCTGGGAATTTTGTCATTGTTTAAAAGTAATGCATAATGGTATGACTCAGTAACTTTGTGCTCATTAGAGAAAACCAAATATATTTTCACTACTGTGTCAATACATGATTTTGAGTCATAAAGACTCCTTAGCAACAGTCTGTTATTTCTCAATAGCATGCAGTTGCTGTGAAAATGGCTCCAATCAAAAACTTAATGGACTGACTGCAATTATATCAATGGATTTGAAGAAGTCTGGGTCAATTAACCCAAGTAAAAACATCAGACACATGGCAGGAGATGTTCAAGACTCAAAAAACTGGAGGCTAGGACAAAGGCTTCTGTAAACTTGAAGAGGTTTACAGAGTAAACAGAACACATTGTATGAAATAGAGGTGTTTCAGGGCTGATAGATGGGAAATACACTGACACAGAGTCTCACAGACATGAGGCAAAGAAACCTTATTTGATGTTTTGCTGCCCTTTTCACCATTTGTGAAAATGTTCAGTTCAACATGAGCAATAAAAGCCAGGCTGGCTCATTCATAAAAAAAGGTACAGAGTTAATGGTTATGATGAACACGGATCCAACTGTTACATTTCAGTGAAAGAAATATCATCATGTTAATTTGATGGAAATATATACCAGATCAATATTAGGCTAATTGATTGGAGTTAGCAGCCTCAGTGCCTTGTAACAAACAAGATAATAAGGGGAGTGTTACCGGGAAAGGGCCCACCAAATGATGAGGCCAGACCCTGAAACAAAGTCCTACTCATTCTGTCTGCTATGACTGCTCATTCATTGTACATTATAAAGTTCCTGAAAGGAGTATTTTTGTAATCAACAAAATTGATTTCAACTCATATTGATGCCTTTTATAACAAAAGCAAACATGAAAATCAGCAATGATTGATCAGCGATAATATTGATAATTTTAATATTATAATTTTTGACCCCTGAAACTTGTGTAACAGGGTTGGTGTTAACTGAGCAGAGAAGAAACAGCCTTGTTTTTACATGTTACACATGAACTATCTACAATGAATGGTAAATGTGGAGGGAAACACAAGATTGGCCACAGGGGGCGCCAAAATGGAGCAACATAAAGGGGCTATTTACCTTTACTTTAGTGAAGGGTATGAAAATGAAAATGTTGGTTCAAATATTTAGGGTATATTCTAATGAAAGTTTATGGTATTCAAAATGAAAGAAAACTCAATCATGGTACATCATTTTAAGTACTCGCAGCACACAACACTGGAAGAATTCACGAGTATGAGATAGCTGTGAGAACAAGTACGTTTGTTTTAAAGAGAGACAAAAATATTATACTTTCAACAAATATGTGATATATGACATAACATTAGACTGAATTATGATCAATATTTTCAAAGCTTATTAATATTTGTGTCATCAAATGAAAAGGCTACTCACTCTTTCCCTTATTTAGTTATGGTGTCATTTGCCACGGTAATCACACTGGGAACATTTTGGAGTTAATTCATATGTCAGTACAGCAGACATATGTAGTGTTGCTTGCCAGTCTAGGCAGAAAAATGATTCTGTGCTTCTGCCATTTCCAGAGTCAGTATCCATCAACTGTAGGACACATTAACCACCAGCGACAGGGAGGAGAACTGCCAAATCTAACCAGAATATAACAGAGTCCTGTTGTAACAGGCTATCACAGCTCTTAAGCTTGTCATTGCTGATGATTTGATTCTGTGGTCATTTCAGTCCTGTGCTGGCACAGAATAATAATAATAATAATAATACATTTTATTTGAAGCGCCTTTCACGTCACTCAAGGACACTTTACAGAACATATAAAAACAATAATAAATAATTGTACATTATAAAGTTCCTGAAAGGAGTATTTTTGTAATCAACAAAATTGATTTCAACTCATATTGATGCCTTTTATAACAAAAGCAAACATGAAAATCAGCAATGATTGATCAGCGATAATATTGATAATTTTAATATTATAATTTTTGACCCCTGAAACTTGTGTAACAGGGTTGGTGTTAACTGAGCAGAGAAGAAACAGCCTTGTTTTTACATGTTACACATGAACTATCTACAATGAATGGTAAATGTGGAGGGAAACACAAGATTGGCCACAGGGGGCGCCAAAATGGAGCAACATAAAGGGGCTGGATGACAGATCAGGTGGTATTTAGCAGCGATATCAGCACCATGTAGTGGCTTTTTTCTCAAGGGCTGTGTGCATGTATGCTTCTTGATACCTGCTGGACTTCAGTTCCTCCTGGCCTTGTGTTTAAAGTGACTCTTTTATGCTGTCTCAGGGAAAAAGATTGTTATCTTAGACAACGTTCTCACTGTTCTACAAAATGATCTCTTTAAATCAACATGGAAAGAGAAAATGCTTATGAAATTATTTCCCCTGTCATTTCAATAACAGTGACAGCAGATGGGGTCATGTTGATTCGTTTTCTATCCAACAATACTACGGCAAAATAATAATTTTAAAAAATGATGGTAACACTGATCCTAGTGTTTTGAATATCTGAAGCTTTTTGTTTTGTTTTTAGACTCATTATTTACTGAAAAGCCTCTGAATATAAGCTCTGCAGAGGAAACCAAGAACTGTTTAAAAACTACAGTAGTTTCCACACAGCAGCAAAAATGTTTCTCTGGATCCATTCCCTGCGACCTTTGCGTGCTTTTCTGTCATCACCATGATGACCTCATAAGCTGCGTATTCGGCAGCCATAGAAGTGAATCAGTAGGCTTCATCAGCTGAGCAGTGAAGGGCCAGATTGGACTTTGTGATGCTAACTGCAGGCCAATGGCCTGGAGAGACCTCTCTATTCATGTCTGTTTATCTAACTGCACTCTATGAGAATCTTCAGCTGCTTAGTGTGTGTGTGCGTGCGTGCGTGCGTGTGTTTGCAAAATTTGGCAGAGTAAAGCTTAATTAAGTGATCTGATCCAACACTGATTTGCATGATAAAGCTGTCTGATGAGCAGGATAAGAGGAGGACCAAAGGAAGGAAAGGGAGATGAGGGGAGGTAGAGGAGGAGAAGGAGATGAGGAGGAGATTAGGGGGGGTGCAAGGTGAGAACAGAGGAAGGTCTACATTGTACGTGTATTGTTGCAGACAGGAAAGCACGATGGAAACCCGTGTTTGTGAAAGCAAAGCCACACCAGAACATAATCACACTAAAAAAGCATGTAATGTGAGTGTTTGGGCTCTATTTTCGTGCGCGCCGGTGAGGCGGCGGAGGGCGGCGAGCCCCGCGCAGTTGTATTTTCGTCTGGCGGAGCCCGGCGTAAGGCCAGTTTGGTATTTTCGTGGACTGAGGCGCACGGAGGCGAGCCGAGATCCGCCAAGCTGAGCGTGGTGGCGTGGCAGGGGGAGGTGTCGACAGAATCAGCAGGCGCAGTGACATTTTTGTGCTCGCTACCGGCGTGTAAAGTGCGCTGAAAGCTCGCCGATTCAAACCTGGTCAGCTTTCAGCGCATGGCGGAGCGCAGCTGGTCTAGTAGTATTTTGGTAGACCGGCGGCGTATCGACATACGTCACTTCAACCGTCTGTACTGTTGTGTTTGTGAGCAAAATAATTCATCTTGACCTAAAAAAAAACACAAGCATTTGCTCTCTGACTAATGTAGTATGTTCTCCTGATTTTAGGGAGGCAGGGCATGAAGAATAAGGACACTTAGAGGTCACAGTGTAGTGATGAAGGTGATGAAAGTTTTAGAAAAGTTTCAAGGGTTAATGTGAATTTTAGACGATTACTGTTGTAGCTTTTTAAATTTATAATAAATGTCTTAAGATCAATATTTGATAATAATCTTAATTTATGATATTCATGCACTCGTTGAATTTAGGATTACTCGAGTTAGTGATTGTTTGAATCATGAACGCATGAGACAGCATGAATCCTGTTTGGAGCTCTGGAGGTTTGGATACTTAAGTGAGGCTGGTCCTTGGAGAAGATGGGGCAGATTCACCAAAGGTCCGGGCTATCAGCAGTTTGATTGGTTCGGCTCAGAGGCCTAGTTTCCTGTGCTGTGGCAGCTGAATACAGTTGAAAAATGGGTGTGCACAGCAGCTATTCCATGATATGTCTCCATTTGCGGAAAGAAAAATTGGAAAAATGAAGAACAATTTTAATATTTGCTCAAAAAATGCTTCTGTGATGCCCTGCCAGCATGTATAAATACCTATAATATTAATAGACAAAAATTGTCCACCATTATGTTAAATAAAAATCCTCATTATTTACCAATTATAACCTTTAATGAAACTCACTTTCAAAGCTGAGTCTATATATAAAAAAAAAACATTCACTACAACAGTAATCGAGTATAACAATGAATATCTTTCTCTAACGCTCAATAACTGGTGCATTGAAAAGCTGTTTATCAGGAGAGCTTGTGTGTGTGTGTGTGTGTGTGTGTGTGTGTGTGTAGGTGTGTCTGTGTGTGTGTGTGTCTAAGATTGTTGTCGTGTGAAGGACAGTGAACTGGGGCAAAACAGGGTAAGTACTGTACAAACCCTGCACACGCAGAGGCATGGATCAACTCCCCGCTGTATCCATCAAGGATGCAATAACTGTTTCCAATGCTCTCCACACTCCAGAGGTTAGCCAGGTCAGTCAGAAAATCCAGGACAACCAGCACCGCAGCACAAAAACGCTCTCCACGCACACACACACACACTGAGGTAATGTTAATTTCTCAAGGGTGGATATGGGGAGACAGGACTTTGCCACACACATAAACACCGGTAGATAAAAAGAGTGAGGAAGGACAAAGAGAGGATGAGGAAGGTTGTGCGGAGAGGACACAGATGGGAAGGGGATGGGGAATCACAGCCGAAAACATGAAAACACATTAGCACATTCCTAGACGATGCACACACACCGACAATAAACCTATTCGTCTCGATCCATCACACACAGTACCATTACAACTGTTAGCATTTCCTGGGAACTCACACAACAGTGTATTGTGTATTTGTGTGTATTTCTATGTGCATTGTGTTGTGTTGTAAAGATGACACTAACCTCTCGGTGCCCTCTCACTTGTCCAAACACAGATACACACATGTGCATTCCACTGTTACACTCTGCACAACCAACAGGCTTTAAAACCGTTGACCTCCACCCATCCTTTACAAGACTATTGTGCTCCTTTGAATACAGCCAATAAACAGTGGTGTACACTAAACACA
This sequence comes from Xyrichtys novacula, assembly GCA_962446985.1. Classification (NCBI taxonomy): domain Eukaryota; kingdom Metazoa; phylum Chordata; class Actinopteri; order Labriformes; family Labridae; genus Xyrichtys; species Xyrichtys novacula. Next base: position 27,978,739 of record OY660881.1, on the reverse strand, counting down.
CTTATTCAGCCGCTGACTTAGAGCTGGACAGGCCTTTGTGCTGTAATCCCATGTGTGACAACAGTCGCTGGCGGCAACCACTGCCACCATCTCCATGCTAATATGGGAACATTGATGGGAAACTCAACCAGATTTTCATCCTCTGTAAGTTTTTCTCTGGTAAGTTTGGGAGTCAGTAATCACTGTCACTCCATCTAAATCCAGAAAAACAGCAGACTAATAAGAGCATATGTTTAGTTTTATATAATTTAGGTCACAAGATATTTAGTAGAATTTAGTGTTAAAGAATATTTTAGAGGCATCGCTGGTCTTTTGGTCGGCGTGTGTCCCTCTCCATGTACAAAGGTTATAATCCATACACAGACAGCTCTGGTTTGGCCCGTCCTGAGTAAAGGCAAAGTGCCCAAAAATTACTTTTTCATTTTATTTTCTAAATGAAAATATTTTGACTGTAATTCTTCTCATAATTTTCTCTCAAAATGATTCACCAGAGGATATGTGCCAACCACAAGAATACAAATTGCGTTTTATATGAAAAGAGAAAAAAAAAAAAAAGATTTGGAAGTGGCCACATGTACTTTGATTTACAATAACTTGTTTCATGAAAGGAAAGTACACTACCAACCAGTGGGAAGTCCAGGACTTGGAGTTTCAGGCTTCTGGTTCGACTTGGACTTCAGTACTAATGATTTGGGCTGGCGCTTGCACTCAAGCTTTAACTGCAGCAGGACCCAGGACTGTTTTATTGTATTAGTCAGGGTTTTTTTTTCCCACCAAAACCCTTTTAATTTATTCAATTAGGAGCAAGAGCTGCATGCATGTTTCCTTATGTCTTCTGCAGCGACAGCTCGTCCAAGATATCTTGAGTCATGTGTTCTTCACTGACAGATAGACTGTAATTGCAAGCAAGAGAGTGCAACATGTTCAATATATCAAAAGCCAGTGAGGGTAAGACTGAGACAACCTGAAACTTGAACTGACATTTAGTCCAGAATTATCCAGAAAGAAAGTGAGGTGCTGCTTGGAGTCCTGATAATGTGACTGTAATCAAGCTAAAGGAAATGAAGGAAGCTAAACTGACTCTACCAGTGGGTCCAAGATGTTTGTGCAAGATGTTTGATGATCACCAGACACACTGAGAATACGCAGCAGTTGGGATCAAAGAGGATCTAGTGACTAAAATGTGTTTTCTGCACATCCAAAGTGGAAACAGCAGCTGCTCTCACACCTAATACTTGTAAATATACAGTACAATGATAATAACTAGATTTGGACTTGGAAAATGGAGACTTGACTCAGACTGGACTCATGTTCTTATTTGGTGACTCACTACAGCACTGGTATGAACAATGTGAGTGTTGGGACCAGTTTAAGCAGCCAAAATCTGAGGAAAATGTAATACAAAAAATGGAGCGATGAAAATATGGGAGGAAAGAGATGGAGAAAAACACACTCTGATTTATTAATCACCTTTAGAAATCAGCTCGATAACATTTATGGAAATATATGTGTGTGTGTGTGTGTGTGTGTTTAAGGTCCTCTTATGTGCCCCTGTTTCAGAGACCAGCAACACTGGAGCAGTTTTTATTGACCAGTGCCAGAGAGGACTCTCTTTCTACTTCAGGAGAAAATAGGCCACCTACAACACTGCTGGACACACACACACACACACACACACACACACACACACACACACACACACACACACACACACACACACACACACACACACAGCCACATGCACACACAATGGTGGTGACCCACTTCACTCAATGTGCCCAGTCGGCAAGACTTACAATTGGTTGAAAAAAAAGTGATATGAGGCACTTTGATAATCCCACCAATGTCAGGACAGCAGCAGTGTCACATTTGTGTCACTATATTTTCAAGAAATTTTTAATCATAAGAAACAGATGACCTAATTCCACAATAGTATGTAAATATAATATGTATATGCAGATCCACCTCAAGTACAACCACTTGATCATAATCTCAAGGTTTGTTCAGTTTTAGCTGTTAACATACAGTATCTCCACCATCACATCAATATCTCCTCTCCTAAATGTTTCTTGAATCGACTAGATTTGATTAGAATTAAACTTCCACAGCGAAAAATGACTCCTAACTCTCCACTTTATAACTATCTTATCGATTTAATGTCCTTCAAATATGAGCAGTGTGCTCTAGCTTTAGCTTGAGGTCCCTCCTGTGTCTGCTGAAATTCAATAGAGGAGATGTCTGTATGGTTGCTGACATTGAGCCCTAACAGGGACAACACTTCTCTGCCTGCTGAGGTCTGAGTGAAGAGTTGTAAAGCCCCCCTTGGGAGAGACCACTTTCACTCCTAGACCACCTGAGGACAATCGAAGGACAAAAACGCAGGAACACACACACACACACACACACAGACATCTTTATGCATATGCTGACAGACACCTACTAGCAAGTCTCAGTATGCTGCTGCTGCCATATGGTAAAGAGCCCCAAGGCTCCTCTCACTTCAGACAACATGACATTGTGGCTCATATTGCCCATTGTGTTAGTCTCACTGGGAGCTGCACCACCTCGACTATGGCGCAGACTCTGACATGAGCTGAAAATTGAAGAAAAGAAAATCATTTTCTTCAAACTGATAACTCTCAGCTGCTGTTATATATTCCCGAGCATCATCACCCAGAGATTATTCTGATTCTGATCTAATCAATACTTCTTGTTGTTGGAACAAATACAAGTAACCCTGGAGTTCTGCTTTGTCAGTCTCAACATCTGGTTTGCATTTGTTGCTATGGGAGACATCCTAAACTACTGTAAAAACAGAGATATGATCCATAAGGATTTTTACCCCTCCTAGTTTCCACTTTCTGAGGCTCAAACTTTATCTTCTCTTTTCTTTTACTACACGTTTTACAGTCTTTGTCGATCAGTACATTTCCAGTGTTTTTCCTTCCTCAGATTAAAAAAGCAGTCTGTTGGGGATGTGTGCATGTGTGCTGGGTCAAACAGGATCAGAATTTCAGATTGGAAACCGTGTGTGGCCGCGACCACAAGGCCACAGGTGGAATGACAGAGTACAGAGCAAGTTACTCTGAAGGCAATTTTTCAAATATTCATCCAAGACCACTTCATTTCACAAGCATATAATCACACCAACCAAATATTTCACATGTATCTCATTAGTTCTAACCTTGAAGTGAACACCAGCTGATGAATCACTGACAGAGGAGGGAAGGTCATAATCTATTAGTTCAGGTCTGAGAATTCCTCCGTGTAGGCCCAGCCTGAGGTGGCTAATGGGATTCTCCTGCATGCCACAGCCGATGAAATGAAAGGCAATTTGATCAAGCTTTCATGTAACACAATAATAATCACACTCACAGCTTAATGCCAATCTTTGACCTGGCTCTTACATTGTGCATTTTTCCCATCAGCCTTAATTCAGTTATACCTTGTTGTGTTGTTACTTTTCTAACCTGCATCAAACTTGAAAACAGCAGTGGGGAAAAAAAAAAACAATCCCTGACAGAGGGAAGAACATTTGTTGCTCTTGTTGTTGCTTTTTAGTGCCTTTTATTATGAGTTATCACTTGCTCTACCTTTGGCATCCAAAGAAATCAACTATGTTGAAGAAAAAGACATGTATTAATGTCAAATCTTTCAATGATAATATTTCAAGTACCTGCCTAAAAGAGGAAATAAATTGAGAATGAATCATATGACTATTTGTATACACTCATATGCTCATTGACCAAAAACAAAAGCTCCTTTTACAGCATTTGGTGACTAACTTAAATGTTTTGTGCTCCAGTGAATCGTCAATTGGGTGTGTTAGAAGTTCTACACAGGGGCTGGATTACGCTGACCCCATAGACTGTATATACTATAGACAACTTGGTTCCGCCTCCGCCTGTATACGGATTTGAAGCCAAAAAATTCTCGGTATTTCTGAGAGTTTTCTTCATTTCCTCAAACCAGCACTGCATAGTAGCATTGTGCACATTCGGCGGGAGACTCGCTGTGATGTCGCTGTGATGACGCTCGGCTATAACAGCGTATCCCCCCGGGTGAGTGACGCAATCTCAGAACGCCAATAGGCTGTATCAAGTGTCAATCAAAGACAACATGAACCCCCTAATAACTTTTAAAAATGGAGCTTCACGGAAAAAAAAAAGACTTGCGCACAAACCAGTCTTACTGTAACTACATGTCAACACCGCAAGCAGGGGGGAGAAAAAATGTATGTTCTGTGTAATAAATTTCTAAAGTTTGTCCACAGCCCCATTAGCTTTGCTGGCGGAGGCGGGATTTATGAACCTATACTGCAGCCTGTCACCAGAGGGCGCTGTTCTCGGAGTGGCTTCACTCAGCAAGGAGACAGACGCTGTCCATTCTATATACAGTCTATGGCTGACAGTGTCATTACTGCAGTGATGCATCCTCCTTGGTGGTCCCCTCTCTTGAACCCAATGCATTTTAGGACAAAGTGTAGTCTCAGGTCCATCAGGAATGAAAGAGACCAAATCAAATTCAGGGTTCTTTTTTTTTTTTTTTTTTTACTGAATCTTGTTGTTAGTGATCCACAAGAACTGGAGTGCAGTCCTTTTTGGGTAATAGCAAAGAACAGGGTCTGCTCATGTAACAGGGACTATCAGGGTATGCAGAAGTTGTACTTAAGTACTGTGTGAATGTGTGTCCAATTTTCTAAACATTTAGAAAATGCATTCATCTGTGTGTCCATAGATATGTGTGCGTGCGTGCGTGCGTGCGTGCGTGGGTGTGTGTGTGCATCGCAGGATTCCTGGGGCAGGTGTCTCAGCAGTGGTTGGGGCAAAGCAGCGCTAAATCACTCCTCAACTGACACACCTCACCACAGGGTGCCCTGCCATGTGTTACTGCAGAGGGAGGGTGAGAAAGAGTGAGAGAGGGAGACGGGTTAGCGGTTACTGGGTCAGAGAGGGAGGTGGGTGAGTGATAAACCTCCCTATAAATCAGCATCGTGTGATTTGAGTGTGCATGTGTGCCTGTGTGTCTCTACATGTGTTTGTGTGTGTGAAAGACGGGGAGACAAAGGAAGATAGATAGAGATAAGGTACATGCTAGTATGTCCTTGGGAGTGTGTATGTTACTGTGTACATGTATGCAACACAACTGCCTGTGTGTGAGCATGTGTGTAAGTGACAGACCAGCGCAGGTGAACTACAGACAGGGCCAGACATCCTGGCACGGTCCAAGAACACATCAAGGCTCTCACCTTACTCCCTCTACAACCTTCTTCTAGCTTTACCTCCCATCATCCTCAGCTGCTGGACGGTATTTCACACACAAACAATGACATACTACATACACACCCAGGCTGAATATAGGAGATTATTCTCACTGTGCAAGTTTTTCTTACATAGTCTCAAAAGTTATTTCTGTTACCATCGTTATATTAGTTGTGTTACATGTTTACCATATGAACACACATTATGTTGACAGTAATGCACACCTGCTACCATCAAATGAAACACATGAATAGTGTGAACACACAGGCATAGATCCCTGCTGAGAGGTAACATGTGAGTCATCACTGACTACACAACATTAACGAGTGCATTCAAACTTCCTTTACTAATCTCACACACACTAACAAGGATGTTTGCAGGGATTCATGAGGCACTCACACAAGAAAACAACCAAAACAAGGAATATGAAATACATGAAGACTACTTGGATGGACATGAATTGACTTTCAATTAAGCTGCAAAAAATGTTGCATCAAATTTGGCATCAACACAGTAATGTAATGCCTGTTGTAATGTGTTGTGTTTTAGCTTAGGAGGAATCAGGGTGTGGGTTTGTTGCCTTCCAGTGAGGTGGATTAGGATTGTATTAAAACTTCTGTGAGGAAGATTAGGTTTGAGTTGATTTAGGCACCCTGTGACACAACAGTACTCTATATCTCTATGTTCTGCGCATGTTTAAGAAGAAAAAAAAAAGCTTCTGTATGCTTTATTGACATTTAGACATCAAACTCTTTAAAAATCTCTTACAATTTTAGACAAAGGCTGTTGTGGTGTGCTCTTTTTTTAACAACTCCCAAATCCACCCCATGGCAGTAGGCTCAGGTGTAAGAATTAACTAATCCTAATGGTGATTGAAAAAAAATCCTCACAGACACAAGTTTAAACGAACTCTTTAAAAAAAGTGGGGAAAAAAACTATCATATTCATGTTAGAGACAAAGTCCTGACTTCTTAAACTTTATTCCTCTGACTTTGTGTACTTGTGGTCCGGTGCAGTGGCTGTTTTCTGGCGTTCTAGTGGAGCTCTTGACAAATGTGGGTTCAGCAGAAGTGTATATCCACTGTGGCACCCTGCAGGGCTAACCTTAGGGGGAGTCTGTGGAGCCCCAGCTCATCACAGTGGGAAACAAAAGTCAGAAAAAAAAAAAAAAAATTCTACTACTCATCCTACAAAAGCCAGTTGAGACACCTGAGATGCTGTTAGGTGCAAATACAGTATGTTCAGTCTTACTTGCTGATACACACAGGAACAAACAGCAGGAAATAGTATGTAGAGAAATGTTGGACTCACACGTTGTCTTGTTCTAATATTATCACCCTTCGATCTAGAGGAATAATACGTGGCCACTTTTTCTGGGTAGTAAGTCATTTTTATAGAGCTGTTATTTCTTTTAAAATGTCTTAGTAATATTTGGTTCAACACAAAACCTGCCCTTGTGACCCAGGAAAAAAACAGCTTAGAATACAAACAGAAAACAGCCAAAGAGGCTCTTTTTCAGACTAAAAGTTTCTCACATTGTCAAGATGATATTGGCCTCTTAAGAGGAATCAGATTCTGTCCAGTCCATGTCATCCAGAGTTTCCTAGCCAGCAGCAGCTAGTGAAACTGAACTCGGCACTCTGTAAAATCTGCAATGAAAGTTGCCTTGGCCTGTCTTAAAAAAGCTACAGACTCAGTGTGTTTTGAGATTTTTCCCCAGCTGTTCCAGGAGCATCAGGTCCAAGGAGAGGAAAGATTTTTGTCTTTCATGCTTAAATCACTTCACTTTTGCACATTTCCTTCTGTAACATAAATCTGAGCCAAACTTCTCTCCCTGCCTGCAGTCCACATTTGTTGTTCAAAAGCTGAGCACATGTATGGACACTTTTCTCCTCTCTTTGGAGCATCATTGGTTGACAATACTGTAGCCTAATGTTATGAGAATGGCAAGAGCAAGAAAGGCTCACTGCTGCAATTTATCATGAGAGAAAGTGGACATTCATCATTAGCTTGCCAAAGAGCTCAGTAAAGAATGGACTGCTACAGCCCATTTCAATTCAAACCCAAACTGGAATGCTTTTGTGTATTATTTTAGTATTAAACAGCATTATTAAGGAGCCAAGTATATATTTTTTTCTGACCACGTGAGAAATTAATTATTTGCAATTAGCGTAATAGCCAAAATTTGACAAACCGCAAAGCTGGATAAAAAGTCTTTCTCTCTCTCTCACACACACACACACACACACACACACACACACACACACACACACACACACACACACACACACACACACACACACACACACACACACACACACGTAATGGTGTCCCCCTTAATACTGGGGCCAGTGACAGGCTGAAAGGCGAGAGTGATGGATGGGCAGGGTTTAATCACCTTTAATCAGCTCTGTCCTTGAATAATGATGAACAGCCCCTTTTACATGTAGAATACAGAGAGGAAAAAGGGAGAAAGGAGAGAGGGCCGCTTTGGGAAAAGATGTGTGCTGCACAGTCTTTGTTGAATTCAGAGGAGCGGCAGATGCCACCCCTCCTTCTCTGTTTTCACCCTGTCCATACACTCAGCCAACTCGGCACATTCTGCTCAGAGCTCTAGGTACTGTGTTTCTCTGCTTGGCTCACAAAGATTCGTCCATACATTTATATAGTCTAACAAGATAAACTTACAACTGACAATGCCTTCTTGTAGCTAAACAAATGGTAGATGGAGGTGCTGCCCTGCTGGGAGGCGGCCACTCTGCTTTAGAAATTCCACAGAAAGCTGAGACAGAAATATAGTCAGTGCCAGACGTTGTCGATGCCGAAACAAGCTCTTAGCTCTGCAGGTGTGAAAAGCATGCTGGCACTGCAAAGAGACACAACATTTTAAAAAATTCCAGCAATTTCCTGGTTGAATGGGTCTGAGTACACTTTTTTTTGTCACCACAATTTATGTACAAATATCATGTTTCTCATCTGTTAAGGCCACACTTAAAAATGTCACACCAAAATATGTCAAAACATGCAGAAACAACCAAATAAGACATTCTCCTTTTTATCAAACACCACTGTGGGCATCTTACTGACTTAACAAATGAAGAAATGTTATATTGTACACCATCATCTTCAAATAACCACAACGTATCATTAGCAAAAGCACCCCAACCAACCTCCATGACTCCTTCCATTCTGTCATCAACCACCTCGAGCCTGCTGGATGACAGGCAGCCGAGCAGCAGTGCTGTCAGGGAGGCCAGAGGCTGAAGTGTGGGGGGCCTGACAGGGTGACTAAGCCCCAGGACAATGCCATTACAGTGGGGATAAGGACTGCATGAATGACCCGAGGAAATCATGGGGCCAGCAGGAATGTTCACCCGCTGGGCGCACACATGGTATTCCACTCTGTAGCGGGGTGATAACCCCCACTTTCCCCAAAAACAGCCACCCAGAGCAGTCCATCATTAAAAAAGAAGCCTGGTGAAGGACTGCATACATGCATGCAGACACAGAAATGTGTTTTGGTTTTAGAAGACAAAGCAGAAGAACTTCATTTATCCTTTTATAAGGGAAATTCAATAGGTTTAGGTATATGTGTGTATGCAAACATATGACAACTTTAAAAGGGGCTTAATCTATGTCATATATCAACTTCAGACTCAGTCTCTATACAGATGACTAACTTCTTTTGAATATTAACCATGAGATCAATGCTATGGTTTATGCTCTGGCTGAGAGCTGGGTTCATCAGTTGAACATTGTTTTAGAAAAGCCAACCTTTCATTGTTACAGCACGTATGAGTGGCCTCCTATTGAAAAGGACCCCCCAGCTCAGCTTCATGTGGCCCCATGTTTTAAGCCTCAAAGGAGCCAATAGGAGCATGTTACAAGCCCTCATAGACTGGTCAATAGAGTGTGTCACCTATCCTTATTGACGGCAGCCACAGATTACTAGTTCACTGACAAACAAGAGTCCAGCCGCTTAAAGTCTATCAGTGTCAAACACTCAAAAAGAAAGCGGGTTATAGAGACCAATAGCTGGGCTGTCCCTCACAATAAATAGGTCATGGGTGGCTGTGCTTTTACATAGACGGCAAATAGAGTTGGCTGCTGTGATAGTCCCACAAATAACTCAGACTGTGGACTAAATCATGTGGATATATTTGATGAAAAAAAAGAGGTCAACTCTCTTGCATGAAGTCTACTAAGACAAGGCCTCATTGTGATGCAAGGCAACATGTTAAGTATTAGTAAGTAGTAACTGGGTGAGGTACTCACATCCAAACACAGATTGGGATACTGTAGGTAGGTGTTATTTTCACATATACGTTGAGTGTCAACACGACTGTCTGTGATATGTCAGAAAACACTCTGCATACATGAAAATGTTTCCCAATGTTAACCAGATGTTATAAATTGAGCGTAATTAAAGTAAAGTGATGTGGTATGCTCAATCGAAGTCAACAGGCTCCCTCATTTTTCCCATGTATTGGAAGTGTTCACTGTGTAAGTAAAACCTTTCTTCTCTTCTCTTATTGTTTTTATAGGCCCATAAATAGTCCAGACTAAATTAATGAGGCCACAGAGACACTGATGGAGGAGTTAGGGGATAGAGGAATGAGGAGATGAAGGAATTGATAGATGGCATCATTAGAATACAGCACATCTCACCTAACAGAACTGTTGGCTTTGGAAGTTGCATGTTTTAGCATGTGCCAATTCATGTCTCGCCTTGCATAAATGTACAAACATACGCACACAGGCACACACATCCAAAGTAGACAGAAAAAGTACGTTAACAGAGCTCTTTGAAGCCCTGCAGTTTCTCGCACACACCCTCAGTGCAGAAATGCTGGAGAACACACAGATTTACACAAATATACAATATGCAAGCTGGAACAATTATCTCATATTTTTAACCATGCACTCTATCAACCTTTCCAAGCTCACTTCTTTGCACACACACCACCATAATTAGCTCAATTGCAGCTATGAGAAATGAAGAAAGTCTATTCTCTCCCCACCTGGGGACAATTTACTGAGTATCTCAGTTAAACTGAACACACTGGTAATTAACACCGAACCCCATTTAGTTCACTGGCTGATAGCAGAATTCTGCATTGTCTCATGTGAAAGACAAAACAGAGCCTATTTCTGCAGACCACAAGCTTCCCCTCAGAGGAAGAGCAAAAAGAAAGTCTGCTCACTGAGTCACAACAACGCATTTGAAAGTACAGATATGGATATAGAAGTACTGATGTTATTAAATATATCCTTACAGGGGACCTATTATGCTATGCTTATCCTCATACAAAACCTCAAAGATTCGTAACATTAGAAACAGGGATGATAAGGTAATACTCGGACATGTTTTCCAGCTCATGGTCTGAGACATGGGGCTCTATTTTCATGTACGCTGGTGAGGCGGCGGACTCCGCGCAGTTGTATTTTCATCTGGAGGAGCCCGGCGTACAGCCAGTTTGGTATTTTCGTGGACTGGGGCGCACGGAGGCGAACAGAGATCCACCAAGCTGGGCGCGGTGGCGTGGCAGGGGGAGGTGTCGACAGAATCAGCGGGCGCAGTGACATTTTTGTGCTCGCCGGTGGCGTGTAAAGTGCGCTGAAAGCTCGCCGATTCAAACCTGGTCAGCTTTCAGCGCAGGCGGAGCGCAGCTGGTCTAGTGGTATTTTGGTAGACTGGCGGCGTATCGGCATACATCACCGATGCCTCACAGGCAGGTTTCCACGGTGTCAGGAACACTTCAGTGCAATAAATAATCATCAACAACTAATAATCTGAGTCAGCACATATATTTAGATATATAAAGATATATTCTGATCTGATGAGCGCGTTTGGCACGTGTTTGGACACACAACCTGACCGAATCAACACAGCTGAAACCGCATTAAATTAAATATCTAGTAAATAGACACACATGATGAAGTTAACCAGATATGTAATTCGTCTCCCTCCAGCTCGACCTGGACATGTCTCTGTGTCCTCTCTCCGTCCTGCTGCAGCGGCTGAACAGATGATTTGTTTCAGTGATCAGATGAGTTATTTACTTTAAGCCTACATACGGATATTATAATATTCAGTTTTGTGAGCCAAATTTATTTTATATGCCAACATCTATGAAAGAAAGAGCCAGGCCACGGAGCGCGATGCGTCATTTATGCACAGATGGTTTCGATTTTAATGCCATTTTTGGAATTTATGATGTGATCTGTGCGCTCAACCCACCTTTGTCATGTGAGGTTTGAATATATGCAACTTTATGTGAGTGTCTTTATTTGTGGAAAAGGGTGTTTGTCTTACCAGTGGGTCCAACATTACACACACAAAATCTATCTGGGCTCATATGAGAGTGTGGAGGACGCCCTCTGCAGCGCTTACAGTGACACTTGTTGAGGAGCTGCCCTCTGTCGCCATCGTGTGGCATTACTGTCTTCAGACATCTCTTGATCTCTTTGACTACTTCACAAAAATAGTAATACGGTCGGATATAAAGGCAAGGAGAGGAGCTTATGTGATTGGTGAAAACGTGTCTCGGCTGTGTTAAACCCACTCCACGCCCTCTCTCCTCCCTCGCTACGACTTACGCCGCTGGGAGGAGCTGAGTTAGGGAGGGGGGATACTTACGCCAGGCTGTGCCGCTCACCAAAATACCAAATTGTACTTGGGAACGCCTTGTCAGCGCGGTGGACCTGACTTGCGCCGTGCCTGCAGCACGTCTCCGGCACGTCTCCGGCGAGGCACGAAAATAGAGCCCATGGTCTGATGTCAGGCTCTGCAGTCCTATTGGGATTATGATACTGACGGACAAGCTAATTTGACAGCTCTGTTAAAGACATACCCAATAAAGTGCATTGAACTGGTCATTCTTTCCCTTTGTTCTGCACTTTGTCGATTGGTTGGTATTTCTTTCGACTGTGAAGAACAGTAACAGACATTTTTTATTCCCAAGACTAAGGCGTCAGGGAGTAAAGGGAATTTTTTTTTTTTCAGGACACACCCTAGCTGTGTATGCTAACCATACCACTGATGATTCTTTGGGGAAAAAAATGCAAGTGCGTGCTGGATTTGCTTCTTCATTATTACTGAAATCTGGGGTTGTTTAATCACCAAAGATCACCTGCAGAGACTCAGATCTGTGAACAGCAGGTACATTTATAGCAGAGGCTAGTGTGATAAAAGAAAACATATGCTAACAGTGGATGCTAACCTCAAATGTTTTAGTTAAAGGTTAACTTTGAGGTTATTTTGTGACTAACAAAAACTGTGTGGAAAATTACATCCACAAGCTGTGTCTGACTGTAAATCTCTAAGAAATCTAAGCCAAAACAATTATATCAGGTAAAAGCTAACATGTGTTATAATGGACATCAGAATAAGTAATGAGTGACGTCATCTGCAGATCACTCTGATGACACCACTGCAACCCTAACATTATACTGAAATGAGGGAACGACAGATAATCATGCAGAAACCCTGATGTGCAAAGATGTGGGGGAGACTGACACAAGAGGTGAGAGAAGTTTTCTTCACCATTTAAGGTGTGCACACTCGTTCTTAATGTATGGTGCTGTAATTAACGCGTCTTTGTTGATAATGGGATGCAGCGCAACCTATTAGCAATCAAGCAAACACGTCTCTCACCTCTTTAGGTCTTTCAACCCTTAAGTTTCTGCATGTGTGCTGGCAGTGTATGTTTCACTCAGCATGACATTAGCATGGTAAGTGCATGCAGATGGCAGTCACAGCCAGTAACCTTTCAGGAGCCATTTACATGTAAATCGATGGATTAATTGGCTAAAGCTCATTAGAGTTGAGGTCTCATCAATACCTCACATCTCAATTACCCCTGAAACAGAGCTGCTACCCCCCACCCACCATCCCGGATAACTCACACCGGCATGCATAAGAACCATTAACATTCTTCACGAGGAGTCTTTGTGAGGAACCGGGAATCTATCAAGAACCGATTTACAAACTATGTGATGGATCGTTCAGATTTCAATGTCAAGATATGTTTTACTTTTTAATTAACTTGCCATAGTAATAACTGTCAATAGAGATGTCATATCAATAAGGAATTGCAGGACAAAAACTGATGTCTACATTTCATTGAAAAGCCAACACCATTCATTGTACATAAATGTAGTGTGTCCTGTGGAATCCACAGACAGTCAAAAAAGCAGGAAATCCCAAGGGACCTATCACAAACGTCTTGCATTAATCAGTGATATTTCCCAAACACACCTTGAGGCTTTGCACTTTGGCATTCTCCCCCCAGGTGTTGAAATTGAACACTTAATAGCAAAAGACTAGTGGAGCGTGTGGAATGGAAAAACTGGTCAGTTGTATCACTAGGCGTAGGCCGTGCTACCTTCACCTTGACAAATGCCTGGTGCCATCTTTTGGAACAGGGAAAGATGAAGGGAAATGAACTGGAGGAGGTGGGAAATCTGTGGATGATGAGTACAGTAATCTTGTTGGACACTGCTGTGGACCATTTTTCTCTGCTCATCTTCACGGTGCTTCTAACCTTCTATGCATATCTGTGTGTGTGTGTGTGTGTGTGTGTCTGTCTGTCTATGCATGTGTGCAAGAAGAGTGTGTGCAATCTGTAAGAAAGGTCAGTGCTCATCTCCACAGTATCCCTCAACCTTTAAAGGTTGGATCCTTTGTCCCAACATAAGTGACACTTTATCCCAGCCTCTTCAGAAGGAGAGACTAAGACAAAGATGGAGAGAGGGGCCTCTGCTTTGAGGGCAGGAGTGTTTTTGGCAGCACAAACACTTGTTGACACACTGTGGGGTTTTGGGTAATACCAATGCAAAGACTGAGATTGCACAGGGCACAGCCTGGCCTGCTTCTATATCAACTATAACCTAATGCACCATCAAGAAAAGTTTAAAACTAATATTATAACTTCATTCACACCATTAGTTTAAGTTTTCCTTGAGACCAAGAGGTCTCCAAATATACCAAACCACATTTACTTAAGCATGCAGTGCCAAGATCCGAACACAGTGTCCCATAAAGATTGACATGAAATTTAGAATCAACAGGAAAATGATTAAACCTTTATTCACTTCAAAAAAGAGAAAGTAACATAATGTCATTTAAACAATTTTGGAGGATACTGTATGTTTAAAATAGACATGCAGGAAAGTAACTTGTCAAAGGCAGTAGACAAGACCACCTCCTTATAAAATGAAGCCCATATGGAAGTGCCAAAAAAAGATTTGATTTGGACTAATGTGTTTGCATCTTTTGTAAAAGTCAGACTCGTGCAGTAATTCTATTTTTGGAACAACTCATGAACGTACTGAATGATAACAATGTTGTTTTGTAAAGATGTTACAAATTGATATCTGGAGATGATCTCCATTTTATTCCATCCAGATTATTCTGCCTGGAGTGATGAAAAGCATGAAGGTAAAGATGAAATGAGAGAAGACGTACAGAGGGATAAACGTACACACAGCTGCAGACCTTCGAGGTTGTCCGGTGAGGTCTCGCCGTGCAGCCGCCATGCTTGGCTGCTCGGGGCACGCTCAGTTGTGTTTGGCATTCAGAGTGCAGGGCCGGTGAAAGGCCTGATCACTGAGGCCTGACCCCCTTTAATCAGCACACGCAAAATGACACACTCTCATATGCATACACAACAGCAGTACATAATTGACACACAAATGACCCCTCCACTCACACACACACACACACACACACACACACACACGCACGCTTACACTTAGTACACACTAAAGGGCATGTCATTCCAGCTGACACCATTTTGAAGTCAACCACCATGGCTGAAAGGTAAAATGTCACCACTCTGCTTCTCACAGACGGATGTCTTGAGTGTGCAATAAATGGGAGCAGGGACCTTTTCCCTCCTCTCTATCAAATGTGAGAGCAGAGAGAGTTGGGGATGCATGGACTAGGAGTCAATGGATCATTTTTAGAAAGACAGGCCTGTCTGAGACATCAGTGATTCTTCCATGGTGGCACAAGCTGAGAAATAAGCTGTCCTGAGATGGGTTCTCTATTTGATGTTTTTTTTTTTAAGACCTTTCATTCTCTCTTTATTTACTATTTTCTTGGCCTCCACATCAACATCAAGGTGTCGAGTCTCTTCAGCAGACTCATGTACCTTAGGGAGTTTTTAATCCCCCCTACACAGCAGTGCCTTGTGCAGTGTGTTGTTCCAAGGTTATCTTTACGGAGCTCTGGGGCTAGGAGTAGTGCTAACAACCGTAACAGTCACTTTAGTTCACTAACCCCCACAGTGTCATTTTCTGCAGGCACAACCCCAATCTCTCAGTGATGGCTGAGGTCACAGCAAAAACCCAAACACAACAGTTTGACCTCTTACTCTAAAATCTTGATTCTTTGAATGCACCCTAACCCCTCTCACCAACATAGCTGCAGGGACAAACCCAGTCTTTGGTTTTCTATTGTTCAGCAGCTTCAGGATGACTTGTGTCACAAAAAGGAAACAGGCCACCTTGTTTTTTATAAACTATGATCTCAACCCTGAAGGAGTTTACCTCAGTCAACTTCTTTTTAGTGTCATCAACCAAAAGGTCTGAGGTCTGTCTTGGCCACTGTCTTGACTCCAACCAGAAATTAAATGGACTGAAATGTAGAATTGTGGACTGACAAACTTAGTTCAACATATGTAAGGTTCAAATTCTTGCAAAATATGTTCACATAATGCTTACAATGCACCCCCCCCCCCACCCACCCACCCACACACACACACACACACACACACACACACACACACACACACACACACACACACACACACACACACACACACACACACACCACCACCACCACCACCATAAAAATATAAATATGATATAAATGATATCTAAACTAGATATCATTCATATCATAATGTAATTTTTGTGATAAGGCAGCTGAGAGCTTACTTTGACCTTCTGCTTTGTCTTCTACTACTTAGACTAGGAGGGAGGAAGAACAAAAGTTCTGCTTTGCAGCTTCAATTCTGACTGAGTATGAATAAAGTCCAAATATAATAGAACAGCTCTATTACCCCCATACAAGCAGAGTGTTTCTGGCAGGACACCTTGGTGAGCTCAAAGTGTGCATGAAAAGAGTGCAAAAGAATATAGAAAACCTTAGGACCTGTAGCGGGACCTGAAAGCTTTAGACTTGCCTCTTCACAGCCTTTCATTCCAACCCTTGAAGGGTGGCCAGGACTTTCAGAACTTTATTCTGACCACTTTTCTTTGATCCCTTTCAGCCTGTTCTGGGTTGAGAGGAAAAAGATTGTTGACAGACGGCCACATCATCCCAAGGTGTCGTAGCAAAATAAAATCTATTTTGAAAGCCTGGAACATTCATATCCTAATGTCAACAGCTCCATGAAAGATTGGTTTGGCAAACTAAATGAATGCACAAAACAGGTTAAAACATATTTCAGCATTAGAATATGTATATGTGAGTCTCTGTGTGTGTGTCTGTACATATATGCATGTCAGAGAGAGGAGAGGTCCTGCTGCAGTAAGCACTTTGTCTTCCTTTCCTCACCTCTGCTCTCTTCTGCTTTACTAATGACCTGTATATATTGACAGATATGTCTCCCACACTCGCTCTTGTACTTATTCTCTCTCTCTCTCTCTCTCTCTCTTCCTCTTTTTCTCATGCACACTCTGATCCTGGGGAGCTCTGAAGCCTCACTTCCTGCAGACTTGATTACAATGGTAGAGACGAACAGGACCAACACCAAGGTTACCACAGCAAGGTCAACAACAAAAAGGCAAGCACAGGTGAGAGACAATGATATATTCAAATAGACAAAGCAGCGTAGAGTTGTATTGTTTATACAGCATTCAGTCAAATATGTCTATCACCACTGAGTCTGATGAATGTTAGATTATTAATAAGGCCCATCAATGGCTGATGTTTTATCTAGGACTGAACGGCTAGGCAAAGAAAATAAACGCGATATATTTTGTCATATTGTCCAATCTCAATTATTATCATAATTTTTTTATATATATTTTTTAAACTGCTAGTTTTAAAGCACCTGTACTAAAAACCAAAGAAACTAGAGATTAGTTTAACATTTTATGAACATAAGCAAATAACAAAGCAAATTAAACAAGTTAAACACAGTATAACAAATGTAGATAAAGTACTAAATAATACAGTGAATTAGTTTTTGAGGGCACCGACCGATTACATACCTTGCACATCAGCTTTATTGCTCAATGTCAATTTGGAGATACTCAAACAACCACCACACAACCGACATTGAATAAGTTTGTTCTCAACAATGGCATCTTTGGAGGATGACTCAAAGTCACGGCTGAGATCTATTTTGCTGCCTCAGCTCCACTTTTAGCTTCACATTCGGTCATTCTGTTTACTTTCTCTGTTTACTTCTCTGGCAACTTACAGAAGTGGAGCAGGAAAAGCTCGACTGATTGGCTATTGCCACGCACATTTTCACTCACAGCTGATCAAACTGAAATTTATCTCCATCATTAATCACAAAATTTATATAATTGCCCAGTCCTAGTTTGATCTTTTCTACTGTGTGGGGCACTAGGGGGCTGGTGCCTGGTCAAAACCATCTCTGAAGTCCTGGTGTTACCTCAATTATGTTGAATTCTAAAAAAAAATCAAAGGAAAGCACATTTTCAATGACAACATACAGGTGGGGTAGGCAGGAATCCGTTAAATAAGCATCTTTTTTTGTGGTGTATATACAAAAAAGCTTTTAATATCAGTCAATAGCTATTAGTCATTGATAACACTTGGTAATATAACAATATCACATGTGTATTGTTATGTCTGTGTAGTCAACATTTTAAAATTTCAGAGCGCTTCGCTCTTTCTGACTGTAACCAAAGCCATTCTCCGCCTCCCCCAACTTGATGGATTGTGAGGCAGAAGCTGCTCCCTCATGTTGTGAGGCAGACGTTGCTCCCTTGTGTCATTCAGGAGCCCAAATAAAGTTAACATGCTACAATATCAGACAGTAGAAACCAAACAGAAAGTTAAAAAAATTGTCTGAATCCTCCTTCAGCCATGACTGCCAACACAAGCAAGAAAACAAAGTAAATACCGAAGACTCTGGCTGAATAATGGGTGCTTAAAAAGGAGGTAGACCAGACAAGAGCTAAGGAGCCGGGTCAACAATGATGGAGGATGCTTTGGGATCTTACGGACCCTGTAACCTTTCTGCTGGACAGGTAAACCTCTTAAACAAAGTATAACAAGTATACCAGAAATGTTTCTTGGCAAACAGGACCTGCTGCGTGTTGTAGTGCTGCAAAACTGTTGACCTCAGGTCCTAGAGTATGTCACTTTATCCTAGTTGTGGAAGTCCTGTAAACGTGGGGCTCTATTTTCGTGTACGCCGGTGAGGTGGCGGAGGGTGGCAGACCCTGCGCAGTTGTATTTTCGTCTGGAGGAGCCCGGCGTACTGCCAGTTTGGAATTTTCTTGAACTGAGGCACACGACGGCGAACTGAGATCTGCCAAGCTGGGCGTGGTGGCGTGGCAGGGGGAGGTGTCGACAGAATCAGCGGGCGCAGTGACATTTTTGTGCTCGCCAGTGGCGTGTAAAGTGCGCTGAAAGCTCGCGGATTCAAACCTGGTCAGCTTTCAGCTGGTCTAGTGGTATTTTGGTAGACCGGCGGCGTATCGGCATACGTCACCGATGCCTCACCGGCAGGTTTCCACAGTGTCAGGCACATTTCAGTGCAATAAATAATCATCAACAACTAATAATCTGAGTCAGCACATACATTTAGATCTATATAGATATATTCTGATCTAAATCTGATCTGATGAGCGCGTTTGGCATGCGTTTGGACACACAACCTGACCGAATCAACACAGCTGAAACCGTATTCAATTAAATTAAATATCTAGTAAATAAACACACATGATGAAGTTAACAAGATATGTGATTCGTCTCCCTCCTTTTCTTTCTTCCTCTTCCTCTTATTTCTTGCACAGCTTGACCTGGACACGTCTCCGTGTCCTCTCTCCGTCCTGCTCCAGCTGCAGCTGCTGAACAGATGATTTGTTTCAGTGATCAGATGAGTTATTTACTTTAAGCCTACATACGAATATTATAATATTCAGTTTTGTGAGCCAAATTTATTTTATATGCCAACATCTATGAAAGAAAGAGCCAGGCCACGGAGCGCGATGCGTCAATCACGCATAGATGGTTCCGATTTTAATGCCATTTTCGGAATTTATGATGTGATCTCTGCGCACAACCCACCTTTGTCACGTGAGGTTTGAATATGTGCAACTTTATGTGAGTGTCTTTATTTGTGAAAAGGGTGTTTGTCTTAATAGTGGGTCCAACATTACACACACCAAATCCATCTGTGCTTATATGAGAGAGAGTGGAGGACGCCCTCTGCAGCGCTTACAGTGACACTTGTTGAGGAGCTGCCTTCTGTCGCCATCGTTTGGCATTACTGTCTTCAGACATCTCTTGATCTTTTTGACTACTTCATGAAAATTGTAATACGCCTCGCTGGTGGCGGATTTAAAGGCAAGGAGAGGAGCTTATGTGACTAGTGAAAACAGGTGTCGGCTGTGTTAAACCCACTCAATGCCCTCTCTCCTCCCTCGCTATGACTTACGCTGCTGGGAGGAGCTGAGTTAGGGAGGGGGGATACTTACACCGGGCTGGGCCGCTCACCAAAATACCAAATTGTGCTTGGGAACGCCTTGTCGGCGCGGCGGACCTGACTTACGCCGCGCATGCGCAGCGTCGCCGGCGAGGCACGAAAATAGAGCCCGTTGTGTTTGCTGGTAGTCTGTTGGCATCTACAGTAGCACCAATGCTGTTTACTTTCATGTTGACTGGGCTCCATTCGTAATTATCTGAAGTATTCATCTGCATTATATCTGAATTTAATTGAAACGATATGAGCAAGCAGGAGCGTCTGTTTGTGGGCGGGGCTTGCTGGAGCAGAGCAGGAGGGGCAAGGAGGAGCTGAGGGGAAAACTGGTTGAGAGGGGTAGTGTTTACGTTCAAGATTTCTCCCCAAAGCTGGCACTTCCCTTAGATCCTGCCTAGCCCACCTTTAAAACTTTCGCATTGCTGAAGTGCATTATAGTTATTTTATAAAAGGAAGAAGAAGAAGAACTTAATGATCCCTGAAGGGAAATTCAATGTAAGTCATCCACTGACTTTTATATGGAGGAGTTGTGGACTGTACTATCTGTTAAGCTCTACTCACATATGCTTAAAATGTCCCTATTTCGCGTTCTGACCTTGTCCAGATTTTTTTTTTTGTTTGTTTTTTTGTTTGTTTTTTTTTGGTGATATGGTGGAATGCAACAGATAATATTTAGCTAAATTCACTGCACGCAAGCTAGCAAGGGTTGATGATTTTTTGGGGGCAAAGTTTCTCAAATTTCGAAGTGTTCCAGAGTACTTGCCTGAAATCCACTTTATACTATTATTTAGTGAGACCCTAGAAGAACTTGGCAGCAGTGGAAAGAAAAAAAAGATGCAAAAAAACAGACTTAATGGTGAACAGTGTCAGCTGCAGATTGGTGGCCCAGAAAGATGTAAACAAGAGATAGAAAAACCTACAAGGGGGGCAGGTGGCCCTCCTGTTGTGGCTACCACTGGAGACCGAGTCCTTAACTCAGAGGCCTGGGTCTGAAAAATAAATTCAAAAGCTGTGACTGACAGACAGTTTTTTCTTCTAGGACAGATATCTGTCTGATATGCAATTCTTACATATCACTACATCAGTGCTCACTGTCTACAGAAGACAGCGAGCAAAGACCTCAGTTTGGAGTTACCGCCAGATTACCATGCTGTGCCTTGACTCTCCGAAGTGTTAAAACAGACATCTCAGTTTTTGTCTGGCTGTCATTAGAGCGTGTGTGTTGAAATGGAAAGGTTGTATCCCTGTATCTCCCACACAGTAGCACAGCATGATCAGACAGCAGCTGGAAGACAGTCATTTATGCAGTGATGCTTTGGTTTTACAAACTGAGATGACACTCGGAGGCCTCTCTTCACTGAGCGCATCGCAGCTGTACAACCCAATGATGCCTGTGACAACTCCTCTCACTGTCACTATACAAGCATACAGGACGTGTTTAGATAAGTGAGACACTTGACAGCTGAGGCAGAGACATGTCTGAGGTTACAGCTGAGGGCGCTGACATCTTCGGCACAGAGGACAGCAGACAGCGAGCATAACCCTGTTAAAGTAGATGGGTTACAGGGATAGAAAATATGTAGTTAGCTTTCACTAAATATAAAGTGCCAAAAAGAGTCTTTGTTTAATATGTGACAGCAGTTACAATCTGGCACTTTGGCAGGTTAGGGCTTTATCCTGTAGCCTTTTGCTTTGCGCGCAGCTGAAAAAAGCCCAACCCCTTCTGAAGGTGGACAATAAGGCTATGCACACGATAAAAGATCAAGCTGTGATATGAAACACTGATAGTAGTAGAAGAGGGTGTTAATGGAAAAGAAGGAGAAAAAGGTTAAATGCAAATGAGCTGCTGATTGTGCTTAAGATCAGCCAGTCAGAAAAAGTCATTAAAATAAAGCTTAACCAAATACCGAGGCATGCACACATCATGTTCCTATGACCATTTATTCAACACTTTACTTTGTTTCTAAATTTTATGTTTCCTTTATTTTAATTTATACATTTCTATTCTGTTCTTCAATGTGGGTTGAAGTGTACATCTTCATGATGTGATGCAAATGTATCAGCCAGTGTGGAACATTTCAGAGTAAAGCTCATAGGAAGGAGATTAGAGGCGAAAAAAAATCTCTCTATATATATGTATCTATCTATCTATCCAACATGCAGCCTCCGTGGATGTTGAAGTGATCGCTCCAAAGTCACAAATTACAAAATAAGCATTCTGAGCCGTACAGTTTTCAGTGGGGGTCTGTATCCTTGTGACAGCTTTCTTTCTTTCACTCCTAGCCCCCTCACTCTTTCCTCAGCTTGTTCCCTCTCATCTTTCAGGAATGATGGAGTGACTCCCCTGTTCCTCTCCCCCATGTCTCTTCCCTGTTACATTACATGTGTATCCAAACATCCACCGCGTCTGTCAAACAGAACATTTCCTGCAGCTCATCCCTCTGTCCTTGCCTGTCCGGACGCGGACGCAAACACACACACACACACACACACGCACGCACACACACACACACACACACACACACACACACACACACACACACACACACACACAAACACAAGTATAATGTAAAGAGTCTCTCAATGGCTGTTTCTTGGTGTAAAGCTACATCTGTTAGTGGTAATGCTCTGAAGTACACACACATCTTCACAAACAGACAAACCACATATTTTTGTGTGTTCGTACATGTCCATGCTGAATGCACATTTTTTCAGTGTGCAGTACACACAAGAGTCCACACATGTACACACAGATCAGGAACAAAGAATGACCCCAGGACAGTGATCTTGTGGACCATAAGGGATCTCTAACAAATAAACAACCCATCTATCCATCCTTCTATTTCTGTCAAAGGCATGGTTCTGGATGTGTGTGTGTATGTGTGTGTTGAGTAAAATTCCTGAGCCTGTGGTTACCAGCAGCTTTGAAGTCCTAACAGCACCAGGGCCCTGGGGTGACAGGCTTACCCACCACCCTGGGCCTGTACTGCAGGGGCCATAAAGAGAAAAGCAAGCAGGCAATAACACAACGAATGGATAAAACTTCCCTGCATCTTTGGCTCTGGCAGCCACTCAGAAACATGCACACATACACACACGCACACATACACACAGGCACGGCATCAGCACACTGTAAAACCCACAAAGACATGAGAAAGTTTAATTCAAGAGGGACTGAGACACAATCAGACTCCTGCTTTTGCAGTCCTACAGAGCAATTCAGATAGAAATATAAGTTTTCTCTACAGCTCACTGTAGGGCTGGGCGATATGTGAAAAAAGCTTATCACAATATATTTTTTTTCATATCAGTCAATATTTTTTAATATCACGATATTAAAAAAATCACTTGTCAATCCTAAATGTTCCCTGTTACTCTTAAATGAAATTTAATAGTGCTTATTGGTAGCATGTCTTTTGCAATTCAACAAGCTACCGCATTTGTGAGGTCTTTGGGTTTGTAACCTTTTGCATTGTGCGTGCTCTGCTGTGTGGTGCTGTTTCAGGTGGTAAAAAAGATTTGAGATATTCCCCGATTTTGCGAGAACATGTACTCCACAAACTTTGTCCTGCACATTACTCTGCTTCATGTCCGAACTCAAAACCAAAATACCTCCACACCAACCATGTTTTCTTGCCACTGTTGTCGACGATGTCATCATCTGTTGAGCCCTTATTTGCATTTCTGTCAGGGGTAGCACTCATTTTCTTTTTTTCCCACCGACAGTGCTGTCGGCTTCACATGTTAAAGTGCTATGGTTGCATGTAGCTTCAGCCTGCTACTACGCAGTTGTTTGCTACCTGGTTCTAATTTAGCACGATTGATTCAGCGCAAAGCGGACCCAGAGCAACTCCCCTTTTCATTGGCTATTCGTATAGTCTACCCAAACATTGCAGAATGCCGACTATTGAAAAGCATATTGACCATGTTTTATATTGATATTGAGGGAAATAAATTTTTGATATATATCATTTTGTTTTATCGCCCAGCCCTAGCTCAACATGACAATCACCTGTGAAGACACACAAACAAATGTGTTTGCAGAATCTTGCATTTGGGCGTACGAGCGTAATAGCTAAGTTTTGTTGTTAGGAGGGTCATCAGCTGAATGGTGTCTCTAATTATTGCTATTCTCCTTTTTGTTTCCTTCTCTGGTCTGTTTTCTCTCTTAGCTGCAGTATTGTATGGTTTTGCTCCAAACATTTTTATGACATAAAAGTTATGGACAGTCCATCAAAAGTTAAACTTGTTTGTGTTGAAACCAACATTAACAAAGTCATATGTTAAGAGGGGGTGCTTTTCAAACTCTGTAGGAGATGATAGCATGCACACATTTGCGTGTGATTCTGTGAACTCACTTTATAACAAGCCAAAGAAAAAGCCGGCAGGAAGAATAATAAAAAAATGTAATTTCATGATCTTCAGCAACAAAAACAAATCTTATCCAAAAGAAAAAGCCAAAATATCAATTAATGGTACTGGAATCCCTCAAGTACCCCACACCACTTTTTTGGGTGTTGTCGTCGATGAGGGTCTAAAGTGGAACATTCATATCAGCCAAGTATGCAAAAGGTCAATGAAGAGCCTCGGTATAATTAGTAAGGTCTGTCCCCTGATCAATCCCTCTGCTCATTTGTCTTTGTACTACAGCTTTCTATTCCCGTACATGAACTATTGTAACATTGTATGGTGTGCAACGTATCCAACTTACCTCAAGAAAATATTAATAATCCAGAAAAGATTCATAAGAATGATATCACGATCCAGCAAACACGAACCTTCGGCTCCTCTCTTTTCTAAATACTCCATCTTACCAATTGACAAACTCAATGTCCTTCACTCTTGTTTATATGTCCACAAATTCATCAACAACAAACACGCCCTTCCTGAAACTTTCTGAAACTTTTTTACCTTTTCATCCGACCTTCATTCGTACTCAACACGACAAAATGGCCATCTTCAGTTACCTTCATGTAGAACTTCTAGTCATCAGTCTAACATCACTTTTAGAGGTCCGAAACTGTGGAATAATCTTGATGCATCTCTAAAATCAATATCATCCTTTAACTCCTTTAAAATATCATTAAAATCTCATCTGATCATGTCTTAAATACATCATTATCTGTTATGATCATATCTCTTTCCTTTTTATAAATACTTTATTTTCTTTATCACTGTTTGCTGATTTGTCTGTGTTCCAGTCTGTGTACTTAGTTGTCTGCACCTTATGTTTTCTCTGACCTGACGGGAGTGGAACTCTGTATAAGCCCATCGGCTTCGTTCCCTCCTTGCACTGTTTTTAATCTGTGCTAAATAAACAAAAAAAAAAAAAAAAAAAAAAAGAAGAAGAGTAAACAGTGTTTAATTCAATGCAACTTGAGACTTATAAGGGGCTCAAACATCACCCAAAGACATCTGTTTAAAGCATAAGAAGAACACTGAATGGTCAGAAAGCTCATTTGTACCATTTAGGACATTGTTTATGTTCTCTGCCGTTACAACAGCACACTTTAAAGGGAAAACTGTTGGGGGAATTTTCACATACAGTCAATTTTGTTTATTGGGTGTTAACAAAGTGATATAAGACCTTGCTTGTTGGATCACTCAATCCAGGCCTTGTCCTTTTTCCTCTCTCTCCCCTTCTTCTCAGCTCCAAAAAGGAATAATGCCAGGCAGCACAGCCAAATGGCTGCAGCAGAAAAGGCCTCCACACTAAACTGAACTGACAAGAGAGGAGGAGGCTAATGCAATGAAACACCAGTGTTAGAGCCGAGCGCTGTACAGTAATTCACTTCATACACACACACACGCACACACACACACACACACACACACACACACACACGCACGTACACACGCACGTACACACACACACACAGAGGACAGCATTCGCTGATGTGATGGACCGGTTTAGCTTTGAAAATGCGTGTGGCTGAACTATATGAGTAACAGCCGCTGTCAACCACAGCTGTGGAGGTGCTCTTCAACCAGGAAGTGAAGTTACAGTTATAGGCTATTGTTGTTCTCGGCTAGACTGTGTAGTTCCCACTGGGAAAGGTGCATCTTAAGTGTATGATGTGCACCAAGGCACTGCTCGGAAACAATGACCGCAAGGACTCCGTGGACTAGATGACTAAAGGCTTAAAACACACATGTACGGAGAAACACACGTACGCCACGAACTGGAAAAATATAGAAAAGAGAAGAAAAGAAAATAATGTGTGAAGTATATCAGCATGTTGATGGTTTAGAAACACTGTGTGTGTGTGTGTGTGTGTGTGTGTGTGTGTGTGTGTGTGTGTGTGTGTGTGTGTGTGTGTGTGTGTGTGCAGAACGGATCTGTCCTTGTGAAGAGCCTGGTAGTTATATAATGGCCAAAAGTAACAAACAGAAACCTTCCAAGTAACCAGAGGAGAGCCAAACGGCTCCATGGATTCAAAGCATTCAACCTCAACAGACTGCAAGAAAAAATATACAAAAAAATACAAAAAAAAAAAGCAGTGTCAGAGATGAGAAAATAAGAAGACCATTTAGCTGGATCTCTTCGTCTCTTATTGTTTAGTCTAAATTAGCTTTTAAACTAATATTTGAAGCTGAGATTAAAACATTTAGTTAGTTTTGTTATTACAAAGAGAATGAGAAAAACATAATGGAGAAAAAAAACTAAAATACACAAAAGCTAATATCAAATACACCGATTAAGTTTAATAACAGTTAATAACAGTTATAAACAGTTCCTCCTTATCACTAAAAAATTCTCTTTAGTTTTGGAATCCGACCACCTCTGGGAAAAGTAACCAGGATCTCTTCAGCAAGCCAAAAACTCCCCAAGTTTTTTCATCAACCACAATGGAACTGTACCATCTCTTACAACCACAAAGACAAGCTCTCCAAAACAAGAAGATTCAAGAACCCTTTGATTGGTTGAGGAATGAAGTGAGAAACTGCTGAATGAAACTACACAGTGATAGAGAAATAGAGTTTCAGAGTGACCCCCTGAGTGTTTGACCGGGCTGGTCAGGCGTAGGTTTGCGTGACACAGTTACTGAAAGATGTCTAATGTGACTGCTTGAAAGCATGTCTGAGCACAAGGGCAACAGCTAAATCACTTAAGCACAAGGGTGGAGAGTGATATAAAACATTTGACATGAGATGGACGCTTGGCTCTGAACTGTTGGCCGGGATGATTAGCCACTGGGGGGAGCAGAGGAACAGGAAAGGAGGAACGGATGTAAACATGGAGGAGGAGGAGGCTCTTTGATTTGGGGACGCTAGGACCACTTCAGTCAAACAAAACACAGAATATTTGAACTCAGGTCTTAAGATGGATCTTTTTACATAATAATTTTGCTTTAAATCTTGGCAATCTTGTTTTATTGTGATTTTTTTCTCTCTCTCCTCTTATATCTATAACAACATGTGGTGAGTAACCTAAGAAAGAGCAACAACTCCAGCTTAAGCAGGCTCTGTGTCTCAGAGTCTGTATATGGATTAACTGTGTGTGTGTGTGTAATTATAATAAGCATTATGACGCTGGCAAGTTTGAGGATTGTGTGTCTTGATAAATCCAGAAAGAATGTAAACCTGCGTCTCTCCTATATGTGCAGCAGAACAGCTGCTTACATATGCAACACACACACACGCACACACACACACACACATCCGTTTGCTGTTTTAGGATCAAATTAGGGTTGCAGGAATTTCACACTGATGCTAGATAGGAGTTAGCTCACCTGCTCCAGTCTGTTCTAATGGCAGATGAAAGAGCAGCTTAGAAAGATTAGATCAGGCCTCACATTCTCTGTGGAAAGACTGAAGCCTGCTCACAAAACATACAGTAATCCTGACGATGACTGACGGGACCATTCACCTGGTACAGTCTGAAAAAACTGAGTACACTCAGCACTTCTGCCTCAACACAGCATCTTGTGCTCAGATCTGATCATGAAATATCAAAATAAAATCACAGCAACATAAAGCACATCCTGTGAAAGATATAAGAACACACTTTGGCCATCAACCACACACACTAACACACATTCACACACACAACTGCAGCAGCTCACACATCACACCCCTCTGCCAAAGCCAGTCAGAATTCATGTGTTCTTTTGAAGGCGCCACTGAAAAAACATCCTCGCTTTCACAAATATCTTTGGCTGTGCGCACACACACACACACACACACACACACACACACACACACACACACACACACACACACACACACACACACACACACACACACACACACACACACACACACACACACATAGCCAGGCAAGATAATGACAGTCTAATACTACAGTGTATTCTATTAAAGCCCTTAAACACACTTTGGAGGCTGTACAAACAACTGCATCTGCTCTCATATGTGCATTCTCGCTCCCCTTACACACACACACACACACACACACACACACACACACACAGACATATATACACACAGAGACACACAAAGCAGGGGCTTAGGTAATCGGAAGATGCTGCATTAAGGCATTTGGTCTACGAAAACAAAGCATGAAATATTCAGCCAAGGTGCTCCATCCTTTTGACTCAGAGCTTAGAGTCGGAGCCAACAACACTGAATCCAAACACCTCCCTCTCAGTCTTCAATCTTCCTCACTGCTGCTGTTGACCTAGTCTATGTTGCAATTCTGGGACTTGATGCACCCAAACTGCTTCACGTCAGGGAAACATTATATGAAAAGGTGCAGCCTGGGAAAGACAGACACTAATATTTTTGTAACAATGTTGAACAATAAAGAGTGCGATTAAAAATGTTTATTTTGCGACAGTGTCATCAGGGAGAGTTGTGATGTGCATGAACTCCTTTCTGCAGATTGATTTAATGTGATTTTTGTGGTCTTGTTTCCTCTAATGTTGCTTTCTAGTTGAAAATCATTCACCATTTTGACCAAACAGAATCAAAAATTGAGCACAGTCTACTAATAAATCTGAAAGTCAGGTAACAATTTCACATTAAATCTCTACAAAGACTCAAACATCAGCCAAACTCTCTCTCTCTTTCTCTATGGGATAAAACATGTTCAAGGGGGTTCAGGGACCTCACGTCCAGCTCTTTGGCATACCAATCCTTGTGGAACTACGGTCTGAACATCTGTTTCACTCTGTTGAATCTGGCTTTAGCACTGTAAATATGTTTTCGTCTTATTCACTATTTGTCCAAACAACAGCCTTACCCCATGCACTCATCTATCTGTTAACACAGAGGGCCTAAAGAGCGAGCTGCATAGTGGGGCCCCCCCGACGGCTGCACGTGGGGGCTGTGGGGGCCTGTTGGTGCAGCTGTCCCACTCTACGGTAACATAAGACCTTATTAGAGTCCATTAGCCCTCTCTGAAACCAATAAGAGATTGTCGAATACATCCAAACATTCACACAATCCACAGGGAGGCAGGAAGTGATAGGAGGGTTCAGGGCTCTGCCACTTGTCCATGTAAAGTCCCATTCTTGATTTAGACAATACTTAGATAGAAAAAGATAGAAAAATCTTTGGATCCATGATAACTATATTTGGTATAAATTATATGGAAAAAAAAGGTTTTCTGTCATTGACAATTTTTGGTATAAATTGAAATAGACTATCAAGAGACATCCACGAATTGGACTCTTCCAGTCTAAAGCTATCAAAATTCACTAAAGTAGTTACCAAGACCCATTTACTGTAAAGAAAAGGACAAATTAAAAAAAAAATCAGAGGTCAATGGCATCAGTCCAATGTGTTTTCTTATCCTGTAGATTTGTATCTCATGCTTGTCCCTCCTTTCCCATCCACTTTGGTAATGCCCTGCTCCTTGTTTACATTTTGTACATACAAGGATTCCATCTGACAGCTGCCACGGTTCCTCCCAGCATATATACAGTGACACAGGCTGGTCTGGAGTCAACTGCCCCCAGAAAAGAGCTTCCCTTGGCCCTGACAGCAGGGGCTTGACCTGGGAGACTGCCTTTGATCTTTAATTAACACTGGGCATGACTCTGGGGAGGACGGAGTTGATGAACATGGGAGCATTCAGGATCAGTAACAAGTTCTGCAGTAGCAAGCTGCTGACAGGCTGGTTTCTCCTTTTCACTTTTACCACTGCTTTAATGTAAAGACTGTGGAGAAGAGCCGCAGTGCAGAGATAGTTGCTCTCAAACAGACACTACACTTGCTGAAAGTGAGAGAAGAGGAGCAGACTGTATCTTAAGAGCCATGGATGGCTGAAACCAGCCTCAACAAAAGAAAGGTGGGGTTTCATGCGACATGTGGGTGGAGGGTCTGTCTCCAGAGCCAAAGCTGTGAGCAGTTTTCTCTTTCCCATGGTCACACTTGACTAACAGTAACCCAAACAATACTGCATGAAATAGGCAGCTTTCCCCATTGCGACGCTGACGTCACATTATAAACTTTGGTTTTAATAGTAAAAATTTAGTGTGAAAAACGGAATATATTACTGCTGAGTATGTTTAAATTTGGACACAGTCGCCTAAAAATATATTTTTTTGTTTTAGTCAGGCTCTGTAGGCACAGAAGCCACCATCTTGCACTGCAGTATGAAGATGTCCAGTAATTACTCTGGTGAGCTGTGCAGCCAAGTTTTTTTTACCTTGTTGTTCTAATGTTGAATCATAAATCATATTACTCTAGTTTGGCATTTAAATACTTGATTTCATCATGACTGATGTGGATCTTGTATTACGTGATGTAAATGAACGCACTCTTTATTTTCCACAGGTATAGGTACAGGTAAAAAATAAAATAAAATGTGGATCATAGAGTATCTACATTTCTACCCTTCAGTCTATTTTAGAGCCTGTAAAAAAACTCCTCTGAACAGGTTTATGTGAAGCACAGTGAAATCAATCATAATAACAACAGTCAAAGGTCAATTGCAATCAATTTAACAGCTGTCTAGGAAAAAAAGTTTAATCTCCCAGCAAACCTTCAGGTTAGGTGTGTTTTACATTACAGTATGCCAGTCCAGTTCTGCAGAAGCCAAAAGAATCTTCAGAAACTTTTATCATCATGACATTTTGATTTTTCCAATAACTAACTGGCAGCAATTCAAACAAGCCCCCCCCCCCCCCACCCCACCCCCATGTGAGATGATGAGGAGGCTGACAGTCCAAAACTGAAAGGCAAAGTCAGGCAGCCAGACCTACTTTTTGATGTTTGCAACCACCTCTAAGGCAACAACAGACTTTGGGGTGAGATTAAGCATCTCCAGACTCCAGATTCTACTCACTCATGACTCCACCAACACCCACAACCATCACTGCAACTTTTCCATGAATTACCATCCACTCATGACCACTGCTTTCTTCTGTGTTATCAGTCCCATCCCTGCTGCTCTGGTTTGGATCGTCTCAAAGCTAATGATGTGTCACAGAGAGGATTACTATTGACCTACTGCACGTTGTTCCCTGTATGGCTCAGAAATCTGGAGAACACATCACAGGCATGCATGAAAACAGACATGTACAACTCTCTGCCAACACTTTGGCTCTGGGAGACTCTTGAAAGCATCCGACATACAGAAAGCATGTGTACACACAAGCATCCACACATGAATGCAAAGGTTGGGTATGGTGCATGAGAGCTTTGGACTGACTGATATGAAGTGTGACAGCATTCTTATCGTTCAGTCTTTGCAGCCTCAGCAAGCTTAGCTTTGTATCCCAAAGTATTTTGAACAAGGTGAAGAAACAGAAACACAGTTTCCTGAGAGGGTCAGGTGAAGAGGATAGAAATCAGTCATTACACAAGAAGAAAGATGGTGAATAGACATACGTGGAAGATAATGGTTCAATCGAGAGCTGACTTACTTTGGCAGGTGTTGCTTCTTTCCTCATATCCTGGGTTGCATAGACACTTCCCAATAGGAACAAGCCACTCCCCCTCTGTGCTGCAGTACATTCGTGGAGGCTCCTCCTCTTTGGAGTGATTGACACATGAGCCTTTGACCTCCACTAGTGACTGGGAGTCCATGGGGACCGTATCAGGGAAGGAGGCCAGATTCCTCACAGTGTTGGGGCACTTTTTGAAGTAAACCCTCACGGAAACCAAAGCCACACAGGCGCCCACGTCCTGGAACGCCAGGTAGAAGCCCTTCTTGGTCATGGGACCAACCTCTCGCACCTCAGTGTTGAGCTTGAGGATACGATCTCCAAGGTCCATCTGGGTAAAACTCTCATCAGCTGCGATTGTGTCGATCTTAGAGAACTGGTGCTCTCTGAAGTGGCTGCCCTGGTCATCATCGGCCTCCAGGTAGAGGAGGTTGAAGGTCTCTTTGCAGGTGCCCAACACCAATGGGATGGAGTTGCAGTCCCTCAGGGTAAATTTCAGCTCCACATAGATCTTCTGAGCAGACTGGCGAGGGATCCAGTTGGTGCGGAGCCAGTTGTTCTGGCTGTACTCCATCACATTGCACACCTGGAAGGTCCGGATGGGAGTGTAGTGCTCATCGACCCCGCTGATCTCCTCCCACTGAAAGAAATGAAGAGAGGGAGAGGTGGAAGACAGAAACAGAGGGAGACGAAAAGGAGCAACAGGCAGGAGAGACAGGCAACCAAATGCAAAGAAAAAGGTTCCAAATTGAAGGAAAGATGAGACAAAGAAAGGATTCAAAAAGGAAGAAGGCGGGAGAAATGAAATGGAGAAAGATTGAGAGTGTGATCATATTAGAGGAAAATGAATAGAGGTGGAGATTTAGGTGATAGAGGGTCATTAAGAGTCATAAGGGTTGAAAGTCAAAACAGGAGAATAAAGAAGTAAGGGCATCAAAGGATAGTCAAGGAGGAGGGTTTGGATTGAGAAAAAGAGGTAGAAACAAGAGAAGAGGGAAAACAGAAGAAAGAAAAAAAAAACAAAGTTATCTCAAGCCTGTGAGCATTTACAGATCAATTATTTAGATTCAGATTCACTTTTGCTGAATACTAAGCATCTAATAAACACTTAAGGGTGAAAAATCACACCACCAGATCTGTTGTAAATGACTCAGATTAATTAAAAGCAAACTTGCTGGCATAGCCAAATTTTCTAGTTTAGAGCGCTATAAAAATATCTCACAGAAAAAAAAATGATGAGGTGCAATTTCCCATCTCCAGCCTACTTAATTTGTGTGAAGCTGCTTAATTGCTGTTAAATATTAGCAAAATCTCGCCGTGTTTTTTTCCACCCTTCTTCTAACATGTTTTTTTCTCTACAAGTGAGGACTTTCAAGCTGCAGTCTTGGTTATTTGCATCACAGTACTACTTCTACTAAAAGGAAATGTGCTGAATCCACTATGAAACAAAAGAAGCTACGAAGTATAGACAGATATGAGTGTATACCAGGAACGTTCGTGTCTATCTTACATTTTCCCTCCACTGGGAGAAAGCAATGAGAGGAGAGGAGAAAAAAGAAAGCCGGGTCATTGCTTTTGAATTCAACACAGCGGGAAGTGTCATTGATCATGCGCTTTGGCTTGGCTGTCCAGGCAAATCAACACTGAATCAGAGCGATGATGAATGGGAAAACACCTGAAACACTGGGCTCATTGTAGTTAAAATGACAATCATTAGAATGAATGGGTGTAAATGTGTAAATGGATGCTTTTTTTCTCTCTGTTGTTTCCTATCCGTGAAATTCAGAATGGATGTATGCCTGAGTGAGCAGTGTTTTCTTCAGAGACAGACAGAAAAAGAGAAAACCCACTCAGGGTAAATGGAAACTGAATTATCGCTCCTTTCACACAAGCAGTAATGGAAACATAACCCCGCACACACATATATACATTCACATAAGGCTCATGTGAAGTGTTTAGAGTCCCATAGCAGGCAGACACAGCAGGTGCTTTCAGCCTGAACACAGAAATTAATGACGAGCTAAGAAACTCTTGGTTCTCTATTACATGTGTTTTTGTCCCTGTGTGTGTGTGTGTGTGTGTGTGTGTGTGTGTGCGTGTGTGTGTGTGTGTGTGTTAAGAGTCTGTGAGTGTCTGGTGTTCAAGGAGCTCTTAGGCTGAAGGATGACCACTTGCTTTTCATCTCACAGTGAAGTTAATGAAACACCCCTGAGAGAGAGAAAGGAGAATGAGGAGGAAGCTGGAAAAGAAAGAGAATAAGAAAGATACAGCTGGAAAAAAGCAACAGAAAGAAGGAGGGAGGGATAAAGTGAGAGGAAAATTGAGGGGAGAGACTCCATTGGTGTTTAGTCTCCCCCGTCATGCCTTCCTTGGCGTCACCTCATTCATCAGATTGGAGTCCAAGCTCTCTGTTGGCCCAACAATAACAGGGGAAAGTGGAATAGAGTGGAGCTAAATATAAAGAGGTGGGGAGAAACTTCACATTTCACCTCTTCTACTCCACTGAAATTATATGTAGGAATAATGATGTGATGAAAAGTGCAGAAAAGTTTAAACAGATCTTGACATTAGAGGAAAACGAGGGAAGACATGATCTGCAACTATGATCGGTGACTCTGGTGACACTGTGATTGATTAGACAGAGTTTAAAGCTGAACACAATCAGACTAAAGCATCTCTGCTCCTCTTTGTCAAAGTTAAACGTGGCTTTTTTGTCAGGATCCATAGATATATGGGTTTCTGAAATTAGGCATTTTGCAGTTGAATAACATGTTATTTCTGCAAGACTAGAATTTGTGCTCTTATATGTCTTTTTGAGAAATGAAGCTGCTCTGACCTTTTCATCTAATTCTCAGTGATATTGCCTCTATCTAACAAAAACCTGAACTAGATGGAAAAATTAGAACAGAGCATTTTAAAGTTTCTACAGTGAATTCCTCCAACTCCACTTTATTCCTCAAGAACTCCCTCATTTATTAAAAAATAAATAAATACTGGTACATTTTCTGTTGTTAACTTTACTTTTATGATACACTACTTTTGCCAACTTGGTCACCTATATGATTGTGTATTACACATGACCAGGGCTTTCAGTGGGCTGGTACAGGAGGGTACACAGTGCTGCCACTTCTTAGCTGAACCACTTGGCGTATCAAGACCTCTTACCAAGTACACACACCTTCTCCTCTACTCTCTGTGTTTTTATTTAAACAATATACCCATGGAGAACTGTATGATGCTTTCTGGCAGGCTCACTTGTCTGTTTTTGCTGAAGGCTAATTCCAAAATGACACAAATTCAGAATTCTCCACAGTGTGGGATAAAGTAGTCAAATCTGAGTCAATCTGAGTTGAGTGTAAGCAGATATAAGTTCCTGCTTTACTCGGTACCTTTACATGTTGAACGAATTGTCACTCAAGAATAAAACATGCTCTTCCCTCTCTACTTTTAAATCACGTCTTAAAACTCATTTTTATACCTTGGCTTTTAGTTCAGCATGAGAGTTGTGTGATCTCTGTCCTTTCATGTCTTTTATTGTCTTTTTATCCCCTGTATTTTTTGTTTTAGTGTTTTTATTATTTCATTTATTTTATTTCATTTTAAATGTTTTTTTTTCTTTTTTACCTGCTTTCATTTATTTCTTCTTGATGTTTTTTTAAAATGTGTTTTAAAGTGGATTGCATTGGACTGGATTGGATTGTTCACAAAGTTTATTTATTGCATAAGTCCAGCTAAAAGTGGAGTTTACCAAAAACCCTTTAGTCCAACTGAAATTGCACAAAATCAAATTTTTCATTGTTGGACAAATGTCTAAATAATGTATTTGGGGACCAATTTTATCTTGCAGGCATGCACCTCAATCTGACTCACACTGGCCAAAACATTCTTCACAAACTAAACATTCTGCTCCACAAACTCCACTTTGAACTGGAAGTTAAACACTCCATGAGCCTTCTGTTTTCATGCGCTGTGAAGACGAAGTGTGAAAGCAACAAAAGTCTACTATGTAAGTTATGGTTACACTATTTTAGCTGTTCCTCAGGGGTATCTATAGGTTATGATTTCTAAGATGGAACAGCTGACAAAGCATCCACACAACATGTAAGAGAAAATGTGCAGACTTGACTTAATCTAAAGCAGTAGGAAAGAGTCTCTGCTTTCTGAAGGAGGTCCTAAGTTTGCCACACACAAGCTCACATCAGATTCAAAATCAACCCCAGGTGTGTGTGTGTGTGTGTGTGTGTGTATGCCTCTGTGTGTATGAGCATGTCCTCTATCTGAGTCCAAAGAAAAGATGACTGGGCTGGAGTAGGTCCCTGCCAAAGTAAATAAGACCTCCAGGATGATGTGAGGGTCCCTATCTAGCATCTATTAGATGGACTCGCCTCCTCTTCCCCACCACAAAAATTACATCATGTGAACGACCTCCTCCATCCTTGAGTTCATTCCCCTCATTAGTGAGCTGAGCCTTAGTTTCTGTTTGTCCTGTATCCAGTTCTACTGAAGCACTTGTTTGCGGAATAAAAGGTTATTAATGGTCATGTGGAGGTTTCATTTGTGTGCCATCAAATGGAACCAGGCACTTTAGCTCCTATTAGGAATGCCAGACTGCAGACACATATACAGGACTCTACAAAGTTCAACAACATAACTTTGTCTTATCTGCTAAAATCTATGTGATTAGAACCAAACACACTGGTTAACTTTGAGCAAAGGGGAGATCTCTGCTACCAGCAGAAGCTCAGAATGACAGTTTGTTTGCACCCAAGGTAAATAAAAGACTAAAGTAGGCGATGCCCCCACCACCCTGACTTTTCTCCAGGGGGTCCTAACTTACAACCCCCTGTCCTTTAATTGATATATAACAACACCAGGACCCTACACCAGTCCAGTGACCTCTGACCCCACACCCTCTTGGTCACAGTTGGGGCACAGTTTGGTGTGATCCTGCCCCTGGTTTCTGTGATCAATGCTGTAGGTGAAGCAGTTAAAGGGGTGGTAAAATGGAGGGTGGTAACTCGACCTGCTCAGCACATCACAATGATGGCAGCAGGCACGACTCAGAGTCAACGAGTCAGCACACCAGTTCAGCCACTTCAAAGACATGCAGGTCAATAGGAGTCAATGGACCAGTAAATGGGCCAGTATAGAATAACAATGCATGTAGACAAAGTTCTATTTGAGGAAGCAAGATTGAATTGTGCATCCTTAACTCATACACTCACAAATAAAGAACACAACTGGTGCCAATTTAAATCTAATTTTGACATTTAATTTATTTGTTGAAATGTACAATGCATTGTTTCAGGGGTATCTTTGTGTAAACCAGAATTTTTGTTGGATGTGAAAGAAGTCCATTTACAGTTTTTCCTTGCTGGAAAGCAGTAAACCTTCAGACTGGACTCTACAAGTGCTTTCCAGTTTACGCTTAGGCTCCTCAGGGGGGTGAGTGGGGTCACAGACCCGACAACTGCAGCATATCAGTCAGAGGACATTTCATCAGCTGGTCTTACCACATGGAAACCTCAACAAACACTCCATACCTTCTTCCTCTTTCCTCCTGTTTTTGAAACGTTCCCAGCCTCACCCTGTTAATCCTTGTTTATACTTCGCTCAAGGACACATCAGCAGTATTTGCTAAGGGATGCTGAGAAGTACTATTTCCAATTCTAGCTACCTCTACACTCTCATTAAAATACTGTGGGGTGTTATGAGTACACTGAATTAATTTACCGTTAATTAAACCACTTCTGGTCGGTTTGATCATGTGGGAGGATATTAACATGCAGTTGGGATGATTCTTGTTCTAATCGGTGTATTTCTGTTGATTGCAGAAATGCTCTCACGCTGAATTATTGTTGCATAAGATCTGCAATAAAACACTTAAGACTCGCTCCTGTTCTCCTCCTCTTCTCTGGCCCCTCTTGCCTTGCTAATCCTCGTTTACAGACCCTTTCTCTCTGTGTGTGTGTGTGTGTGTGTGTGTGTGTGTGTGTGTGTGTGGAAGGAGGGAGTGTTCTGCTGGTCAGGCTGGTGCACTGGGGGCGGGGGGTACTTTTAGAGCCCCTGGGTGACTAAAGAGGTTGAAACAGCATTCTGCAGTCTGAGAACAAGAAATAAATAAAGAGTAAAAATGGCTGACTGAAGGGAGGAGAGAGCGAAACATGAACAGCCATGTTTTTGTACTGTGTCAGCCCTTTTATCTCTCTACAGACCTGAAGATTGTCAGATGGGATTTGAATATATGTATATGTTTGGTATTTTACATTATTGCTGATGGTATTTTAAACAGTCAGATTTCAAGCTTCTTTTTGTAACATACATAGTGCTATTGTAACTGAGCATTTCCTTCATAGTCCTGTGGATGAGAAACAGTCAGTATGTTGACATGCACTAAACACCATTGATTTATTGCAATAATCTGTCTGAAACTGGACTGTAAAAATCTAAGTAAACACGTTGTTTTTCCTGTTTTTTTTTAGCTTCTTTTTTAATCAGGGACATTACTCTTGATTTCAGAAAATGTATTTTATATATAGAATGCAGACACTTTTGATGCTGAGGTCAGACTACATGATATATTTGTCCGTTACAATGGTCATTGTGACTGATCAAGGCATCACACATCCCTAAATTTATGACGTGACTTGACCAAACACACAGGTTAGACTATGCAGGGGTACCAGACCAATCATCAGTACTGATGTGATAACATCGGTCTGAGTTAGATGACTCCGGCAACGACACGTCATGAAGGCAAGGACACTGTGATGGGGGTTGAAAATAATTTCTTCTGCCTCACAGGTCCGTCTTAGTCAACATCATGACAGGACAGGACACATCATAAGAGGCATAAAGAAAACTCAAAGATGCTAGACTGTCTGCCAGAGGTCCTGAGGTACTTTAGGTATATGTGGCCTTGATTGTTGTTAATTATGACACACACTAGGCTGTATACAAACAGTGATAATCTAGACAGATCCTAAAACCCTACCTCTCACAGATTGGACTATGGTTGTGCTTATACTAAGTCTGAACTCTGCTTAAAACTCACTGATAAAAACTGGAAATGATTTTTAAAAATGTTGCAGAGGAGTTGAACATAGATCTAAATATATTAGTTGAACTAAGGTGCAGTTTTTAATATTGAAAACTGGAGTTTAGCAGAGCAACATGATAAATTTCAAGCAGGACTAACTTTGAAAAAACTGAATAGTCTGATCTGATCAGTTTTACACAGAAATCAATACTGGTAAAAGCAGCAGTATCCCCAGTCAATTCAGATAGAAACATTGACTTCACTTGGTATGTGTCCATTAATTCTATTTTGCATGCACAGCCGGCGTCTGGGGTGTTGGTTTGTTGCTGAAGAATGCTTTCAAAGCACGCAAGAATGTAATCTTTAACACTCTTTAGTCTTGTGAAGGGCTAAGCCCCCTGGACACTGCTCAGCAATCAGCCTGCCTCCCAGACAGATAACAGTATATCTGGATCACACGCACACTCACTCACACACACACACAAACACACACACACACACACACACAGTCTGTGGGTTCGGACTGAACAAGAGGCAAAGCTCTTAATTTGTTGTGACCCGAGCACGTTGCGTCTCAGTAGGCTGTTAGCCGCGGCCCCTTCATCAATGTGAGCGGGTGTTTGTGTTTATGTGGTGTGTGTGAGAGTGTGTGCGTGAGTGTGAGTGTGTGTGTGTTTGGGCTGCGTGCCACTGCCACATTATGAGAAATCATTTGTGAGCAGCGGTCTCCCTGGGCAGGCTGCTTATCAGAGTGCAGTCAGTGGATGACGTGAGTAATTACAGATGATTCACCTTGAGGACTTGATCATCAGCGATATCTTGCTCTCATCCCTCCCTGTCCTTCTCACTGCTCTCCTCTCTTTCTTTCCCTCTCTTCATCATCCTCTCCTATCATCATTCTTTCTCTCTCTACCTCTGGAGTCGTTCTGATTTAAGAGTGACACCAGCTTCATTTGCTGCAGCATTTTTATTACAAGTACTCTAATCACTCTTCTTTTGAACTACTTAAAATAAATAAAGGAAATAAAGCAGAGCTGGCCGGACACACTGCACATGCTCTGTCTCACATATCCGCCCGCATTTTCCCACTTACTCACACGTGAATAACTTTCAACAGCAGCCGATCAATCTATGACTCAAAGTGGTCACGCAATTGTTCTGTGGCCTGCTGTTGTTCTTATAGCAAATGCATTTTAAACTGCATGCGTTTTTCCTTTGGGTTAGATCTTTATTGTGGTTCACCCTTGTGAAGAAACTCCAGAGTATTTGGACGGTGCCAGCACTGTATACGGCCGAGGGAAACAAGGTTTGGCAGCTCCACGGAGCAAATGACTGGATTACCTTAAGCCACTGCCAAAGAGTAATTCTGACACTTAATAAAGGAAAAACTGTGTGTGTGTGTGTGTGTGTGTGTGTGTGTCAATGGGCCAGCCCTGAGGCTCAAAAGTCTAACTAGTAAGACAAATAAACACTGCAGAGCGAGAACCCGCTGGAGGAACTCTGGTAGCAGAGAGAGGAAGCATGTCTGAAGCTGCAGTCATGTTTGGGACCATATTTCAGCTGTTTCATGTTTAAATCAGCTATTACATTCTGGTTTGTAATGACACATTCTTGTTAGGGTTTCAAAACTTTAACCAAGAATTTCTGCATTAAAAAACAAGAATTTTTTTTTAATAGACTGCCCAATAGAGACATATGGTCATGGTATACATGTAAATGCAGCACACAGTGAGGGTGAATATTGGAGTTACGAGCACATGGCTAAGGAGTGAAAGCTCATTAATGTAATTACAATGTTTACATGCAACAGCAGTAAAACATGGCATCTGTTTTGATGTAATATTGACAAAAAAAGGGTTAAGCTTGTCATCATTTTTTCTGAGGCTGCTTGTGTGCCTAAAACCTAAAACCTTTAATGCCTTATTTTTTGTTAAACACCCTGACATACAAGCAGTACAATTTTCTATAAGCATCTTGACCATATGGCAAGCTCTGAATACTTAACCTTTGACCTCTGTGAAGAATGGACAAAAAACCTCTAAAGAAAAGTGGGTTAATCTGCACTTGGCTCATTGTGTGGACATGATAGTGTGAACCCCTAGAGTTTGAAAATCCTGATTTCATGTGGTGCGGGGGCGGAATCCGGGGGCATCCATGTTCCTGTTAGAGAAGTCTGACTTCCACATGTAAGCATATTCAGTCATGATGTGGATAAATACAGATATAAAGGATACTCACCCCATGCGACGGGTAGGAAATCCATCCTAACTCCCCTTGGCTGGCTTTAGAGTCTAACAGGTTAACTGTGATGAAGAAGAAGAAGAAGAAGAAGGAGAGGAAGAGAGACAACAAAGAGAACATGAGTGTCTAGTCCTTGTTAGCCTCAATTAGCTCTCATCTAATCCCACAGGAGGGATCCTCATCCTCAAGCACTGATCATGACTTTATTTTCTCAGCTACCACACACACACACACACACACACACACACACACATATCTTGTGCTAACCCACAGCGAGAGCAGACTTTCTTCTCTTGCTGCACTACATAAAAGCAGATGTTGGCGGGGCAAACTGGCTACAACACAGAAATCCTGAAATGATTTTGCACTTGAACAGAGCCAAACTTTCAAATACCAGCAGAAATACATTTCATTTCCAAGTCTCCAGCTTTTCACCCGGCTGACCCCACATTGTACATACAGCCGCACATACAGCCACAGTGATTGGGCTGTCACCAGGTAGAACTGCATCAAATTCAAAAATCAGATCCAATCACCAGTTTCAGAGGTGGTCGGAGATGCGATTGGCCACACTGAAACAAAATATATATCCAGTTATAATGAATGGAAATATGATTTTATGTGGGTGTCCTGCCAAGAAGTCTTTCATGTCAAACAGAAACCCAGATGCAGAGAGGGAAAGCCATGGAGATGAAATATGACAGGGAACAACGGAGACAAGGACCTCCATTAGCATGACTCTCTACACTTTGGGTTGGCGTGAGAAGTCTCTCATGGTGAATAACTGCGTGTAAATGTGACTTTTCTACCAGAGCTTCAAGTTTAAGAGAGAGGAACTTTCGCTCCGTGTCAATTTGGCGTTCCCTATGAACAAAGCGGCACCTCCATTCAGGTCTGTTATTTTAATCATTTAATCTTGCTGTTCTTTATTTTGACAGGTGAATGGATGTGAATGTAGAAGAAAAAAAGTTTTTTTGGAAGTATGCATATAATCATAACCTTTTGAGTGTGGACACACAATAATTTTATAAAAACAGTCAATCTCTGCTGACAGTCTTGGGTGCTTTTTTATCTCATGGTGAGGGAATAGAATTATTTTGAGACAGTTTCAAGATCAGCTAAAACACTTTACAGGAGCTTTAGGGCTCTATTTTCGTGCCTCGCCAGCAACGGGGCCCATGCGCGGCGTAAGTGAGGTCCACCGCGCCGACAAGGCGTTCCCAAGCACAATTTGGTATTTTGGTGAGCTGCGCAGCCCGGCGTAAGTATCCCCCCTCCCTAACTCAGCTCCTCCCAGCGGCGTAAGTCGTAGCGAGGGAAGAGAGAGGGTGTGGAGTAAGTTTAACACAGCCGAGACCTGTTTTCACCAATCACATAAGCTCCTCTCCTTGCTTTTAAATCCGCCACCGGCGAGGCGTATTACAATTTTCATAAAGTAGTCAAAGAGATCAAGGGATGTCTGAAGACAGTAATGCCACACGATGGCGACAGAAGGCAGCTCCTCAACAAGTGTCACTGTAAGCGCTGCATTGGGCGTCCTCCACACTCTCTCATATAAGCACAGATGGATTTGGTGTGTGTAATGTTGGACCCACTGGTAAGACAAACACCCTTTTCCACAAATAAAGACACTCACATAAAGTTGCATATATTCAAACCTCACGTGACAAAGGTGGGTTGTGCGCAGAGATCACATCATAAATTCCAAAAATGGCATTAAAATCGGAAACATCTGTGCGTAAATGACGCATCGCGCTCCGTGACCTGGCTCTTTCTTTTATAGATGTTGGCATATAAAATAAATTTGGCTCACAAAACTGAATATTATAATATCCGTATGTCGGCTTAAAGTAAATAACTCATCTGAGCACTGAAACAAATCATCTGTTCAGCCGCTGCAGCAGGATG
Source organism: Xyrichtys novacula (assembly GCA_962446985.1). NCBI lineage: Eukaryota > Metazoa > Chordata > Actinopteri > Labriformes > Labridae > Xyrichtys > Xyrichtys novacula. Next base: position 27,935,745 of record OY660881.1, on the reverse strand, counting down.
GAGAGAGGACACGGAGACATGTCCAGGTCGAGCTGCGCGAGAAATAAGAGAAAGAGGAAGAAAGAAAAGGAGGGAGACGAATTACATATCTTGTTAACTTCATCATGTGTGTTTATTTACTAGATATTTAATTTAATTTAATGCGGTTTCAGCTGTGTAGATTCGGTCAGGTTGTGTGTCCAAAAGCGTGCCAAACGCGCTCATCAGATCAGATATAGATCAGAATATATCGATATAGATCTAAATGTATGTGCTGACTCAGATTAATAGTTGTTGATTATTTATTGCACTGAAATGTGCCTGACACTGTGGAAACCTGCCGGTGAGGCATCGGTGACGTATGCCGATACGCCGCAGGTCTACCAAAATACCTCTAGACCAGCTGCGCTCCGCCTGCGCTAAAAGCTGACCAGGTTTGAATCGGCGAGCTTTCAGCGCACTTTACACGCCACTGGTGAGCACGAAAATGTCACTGCGCCTGCTGATTCTGTCGACACCTCCCCCTGCCACGCCACCACGCCCAGCTTCACCGGCGCACACGAAAATAGAGCCCTTAATGTACAGTGCAGACTTGTGTAATCACTTTCTGGTTATCCCACTTAAACAACACATCCCCTCAGAGCACAATAAGAAGAACACATTTAAAAAGCAAAAAAGTGACAAAAAGACAGTATTTGATGATATCTGATGATATTCTTTTCTTTTGCCAACTCCTCACACAACCGACTGTACTGGTATCATTGATTCCCTCATGTAGTATCTGACTATCTTGTGCTTAAGATGGATAAGACACAATGGCATACAGATCCTTGCATGCCCTTAACTTCCAGATATGGTTGGGCATTTTTTGCTTGAAAATAAATAAATATAATCAATTAGGAAGAAAAAAAATTGTACAATCTGAAAAAAAGAAAAGAAAAACTGAATGGAGGTGAGTTGAGGTGGGACATGTTTGTCACCCCTTTTTGAGCTACAATTTTTAAATTTGTACACAAAGTACACACATTTGTTCTTCAAACTATAGTTTAATCAAATACAAGTCACGTGATTTTATCAGCAGTAGTATAAGTACAAAACAAAACACAATGCTGATCAAAAACTTTACTGTTATGATTTAAAATCTTTTTTTTTTTTTTTTTCCCATGTGAAATTGGGGAGGGAGTGGGCATGAGACTCCTATGTTGTCCCTGATTGATGGAAACAGTGGGGTTACTACTTCCCCCGGTCTCCCCTATTAATCAAAGCAGCTTTTAGGAACTGCAGTGGTGTCAACAAAGAAATGTACAAGTGCAACTCACAATGAATCTCAGAAGTTTGGGAGTTTTGAAGACGGCTGTTTTACCCACGTGTCTGACACCTACCTGCAGCAGCAATGAAATAAACTATTCAAGTATAGTTTGAAACCCTGATTTCTTTTTTGTTTGTGTTTGTTGTTCCTGTCTGAAACAGATGCCTTAAAAAATAAATAAATAAATAATAACACACCATTAAAAAAGGAATGAGGGGCTATCTTAGTGTGAAGAAGCAGACGGACATATCAACCAGACTGAGGAGTGAAAAATGCTGGAGCAATCCTGACAAACAAGACCGTCTGTGAAAGCCTTTAGAACTGTTTTGAGTCCACATTCACTGTATCTAACTGTGGCATTTTTTTGGCAAATTAATAATTGAGGAAAAATATGTATACCTAGGTTTAGCAATACAAAAATGCACATTGACTGACGGGAAAAGACAAGAATTAAGAATCAGCTAAAAGTTGAACAAAGTACAAACAGTTTCTTCGTTTGAATTTCAACCTAAAAACTGACTCAGCTCCTTTTTCATCCTGCTGAGAGAAAAATCAGTCCACAGCTTAAAACACACACACACACACACACACACACACACACACACACACACACACACACACACACACACACACACACACAGTTATACTGGTGTAAACTCCACACACTCTTACCCAAGCGAGAGCACGCACACACAACAAAGTGAAGCAGCGGTGCAGTCAAGCCCTGCAGCTGTAACTCTATTCACTGTGAAAAATACACTTCCTCAGTATTCTCTCATTCAGAGCTTCAATAAGCCGAGTGTACACATCTCTGAGGACTGTCAAAGAGAGTCTTTGAGGGTCAGGACGGACCGCTGTGGCACTGTGGAAATTATTTTAGTCATACAAAATTTTCTTCTTAGACGCAGCATGAACGCAGCAAAAATGGATTGAGCCACTCTGTGAACTAATTATTGTTCCACTCTGGGATGAAGATTGAGATTGAAATCCTCATTTTCCTCAGGCCAGTCTGATCACTATCAGCCTGAGCTTGAAAAGGAAGCAGGGAAAGGGAAACACACACACACACACACACACACACACACACACACAGCCTGATTATCAAATTCAGCCTCTCAACGGAGGCTCACCTGGGCTGTAGCCACGCTAAGCCACTCAGCTCGATGAGTGTCAGTCCACACATTCCTATTACAGTCTAATGAAGCTATCTGTTCATGTCAGATAATAGCAGCTCAGCATCCAGGCCCATTGCTTCCAATTTACATTTCTCAACGAGCCGAGCCCACCACTCAAATTGAGCCGAACGGGGGAATTTGAGAGCAGAAAATTAGACAGCTCTCATATCTCGGGAGGAAAAAGCCCCCTCCAGCGGTCGCTTGGCTTGGGAAATCAGCACCCACACGCACACAAATACACACTCGAAAAATGCATGCGTAGACACAATCATGGTGGACAGTTATGGAATAAACAAAGTCACATAAAGAGATGCATCCATTCAAAAACGGGGTATGAGGCACTGAAATGCTTGCAGCTGCACCAGAATGTTCCAAACACATGAACAAACATACACCTCCAAAATAAAAGCTTTACAAATCAACATATGCACACACACAAAAACACTGCAGCCTGTACATCCTCTCTTTGAGATGCTCACCAAAACATGAGCACAGTCCCACACATGCATACTCCTGCTGGCATGAAATAAACTTGAGCTGACAGTCTTTCTTACTCTCGCTCTCCTTCCTCCTCATACACTCTCTCTTTCACACACACACACACACACTCACAGACACACACAGAGTCAGTTAGCAAAGCTAGCGCCAGCCAAGCATATAGCCCCTGCCCCATCAGGGAGTGCCTCTAAACGGGAACTTGGAGTATTAATAGCAAACTGAGCCAGCCTGTCTGGGATGGAGCAAAACATCAGCGAGGTAGAAACAGGTGAATCGATGTTTGACACGTGTGTAGACCCCTATCAACACCCACATGCAAGACACACCCTGACCAAATAGAAGGAGAAGACATCATGCCACAGGCAACCAGACGAGTGCAGGTTTTCAGGATAAACTGATGGGTGGACATCCATTCCTCCCTCAACCGGTACACAAATCGCAGCATTGCGAATACAATCTGAGACCACTCATCATGAAGCATTAGTTCTCTTTTCCTCGCCTGCTACTGACCTAGTATCGCTTGGTGTAGCTCCTGTTGAAATATTAACATGACACATTGGAGCAAAGATCTACAGGGTGCCCATTTTGATGTCTATATTCTCACAGTTCAACACCATCAGGAGTGTCTAGCTCCAACTTCAATTCAATACTTCAGCCATTCCAGTTAAATTTGATGAAGGGAACATTTCACAGGGAATTTAATCCTCAGACATAATTAAAATGTTGGAGGAGTGGAAGAAGAAGAAGAAGCTGTCAGTCAGAGACGCACGTCTGCAAGCAGCACATGGCCCAGTCAGCAGAGCGGAGACCCTCCCATCTGGACTAACTTGCTCCATTCGGGATAGATAAGACAGGAGCAGAACAGAGTACAGACTGACACTTTTTCTTGTGTGATGTAGGATCTGATTGAGCACACAGTGTTAGAGGGCTCTGCCTCTGCAATCAGGCTCTGAGCATGGGAAGGTTGGCAGGCCGCAGTGCAGGCAAAGCACGGCGACTTGTGTCTGTGTTAAAGGGTGAAGTGTTCACCTCCCATTATGAATTATTCAAGTGCAGAGTCGCTCTGTCTGATGTTGCTGCTGCTGCCTGCCCAAGCCCTCTGCCCCTATCCCCCTTTCTTCTTTCTTTCTTTCTTTCTTTCTTTCTTTCTTTCTTTCCTATAGCCTACATATGCTTCAGCCTATATATCTCCTAAACATACAAGGACTTAAAGCAGCCAGCACTCCTGCACACAAACTACATAATCTTATATCTCTACTCATAAACACACACACACACACACACACACACACACACACAC